>JAMXDE010000043.1:0-603435 GCA_026770025.1 Craspedostauros australis | reverse complement strand
TGTATGAAGCTGGGTTGAGTTCCCGCCATGTCTCTACAGTGGGACTAGGTTGAACACTGAACCAGCCAATGGCATTGGAGAATTTCCGGATTGCTACCTTAGACAGTTGGGCTACGTAGTCGGGTTCCGGATCAGATCGCGCGATGGTGGCGTTCATGTCAAGCATGTCTTCGCGATGAAGCGAAGCGAAATCCATGATGGTTCGGATCTCTTCGGTATGCAAGATAAGCCATTCGGTAGACGAGTCGTCATATCCGAGAACGCTGAGGACGTGCGCCAGGATGGTGTCGTTGATTGGGATTGCGTTGGACATTGTGTAGCTGGGTGTTGCGAGGACGTGGTCGTTGGTCCAATTTGTTATTATTATCGGACGAGTATTTTCCCGCAGCTCCCAGGAAAGTGGTCACACTTGGAAATGACTGCGCCGTCCGCTGTGATGTCGAAGTGTTCGCCGGGATGTGACGGTGGATTTCTGCGCTTGTCGGAATTCGTCGGGAATGGAAGTGGTGCCGGATGCAAAGCGCCAGTGATGGCGAAGGCGTCAGCGGGAACGTGATGTCACGAGTGGACTGCCGTTGATCCGTGCGTGATGTCTCGAATTGTGACTGACCGACGGATGGAAGGCCAGACGGGACCGTGTGAATTTCCCGACCGATGAATGCGAAGATGACCGTGCTTAACCCGAGGCGAAGGATGACCGATGGAAAAACGTCAGTCAGGACCGTGTGAATTTCCCGTTTGGGCGATGTGTTGGCGCGCGACCCGAAGTCGGATGAATGACTGGAATGGCGAAGGAGTTGTGAGCCGGTGATGACGCGCCAGTGATTGTACGAACTGAAGGAATTCGTAGCCAATCAGAAGGTGGACTGAGCGCAAATGGGCGTTGTTGATGGAATTGTTGTCGGTTTGTTAGTCTTGAAAACGATGAAACGTCGCGGATGGATTGCGCGTTGGATGGCCCTTGCCCGTTCGGATTTCGTCTCCCCGAACGCTGTATTCTTGCGCTTGTTCAGCTGTGCTCCACCAGGATGTGGTGCACCTTTGGTTTCACCCAGTTGGACCTTCGATCCAATCCGTGCCTCCTTTGAGTGCCACGGATCAGCTTGCTATACGTGTTTTAGATCTGGCAGCAGCTTGCCCGATGTACCTGATACGAACAGGGTTTTGCACGCTAATGAGCGCGGTGCCCCCCAGGTGCCAGCAGTCGCTTTAATTCACCTGGTTCCACCACTCGCGTTTTCGTCCAGCGTATACCTGCCTTCCGGTGTCGTTAGACTCACTTGTGTGATATTGCTATCAACACAATGCTAGCTTTACGGGTTGCATCCGCGGTATCTCTACCGATCACGTTTCTTCCCCAGTCAAGGGCAGACGCTAGTCTGGTTAGCAGTTATCTCTGCGTCCCTTTTGGACGTTAACCGATCTCAAGTACGGCTTAGACTTAGTGTTAACGACTGACCAGGTCGCGACAACTCACGGGGAGATTGCCGATAGGTTTCAGAGGGGCCTTTCCGCTCCAAGTTTTTACGTGTGTCTTGCTTCACGGGCTTTCACCTTTGTCGATGCTGACCAGGCCAAGTGTTTACGTGTGTCTTGCTTCACGGGCTTTTATACCTTTGTCTTTTAGCTGACCAGCTATCGTAAGTAACGCAGTGGTGCGGAACTTGGTTTGTTGAGGAAAATTACTCCGCCTGCGATATTCGCAACAGCGGGTGAGCCTTTCTGCACTTTAGCAGGGCAAAGCGGGTGTGGCGGCACGTAGCAATCTGCACACACGAGCAATTGGTCCGTCGTCACGGACGCGTTGGGCCTTTCTTGGGCCGGAATCAAGGGAAGGGGACAGCGTGATGTCACCAGGACATGCGCAGCACTTCAGTATCCGTTCACTCTCACGATAGATGCTTGCGACTGTTAATCTGATAATCAGCAATTACACACAGGAAAAAGAGCACCAAACACTGCACTTACTACGCCGCCAGGGTGATCAATCCGTCAGGTGGAGTTGGAGATGTTTGGTGTTTGTTGTTGTTCTAATAGGTTGTGTTCAATTGATGATTGAGTTGGATTATGAGATGATGATCTCCTATTTCTAATGATGGTGCCTATTGCACGGTTTCTAACGTGCTGCTTGATTACCTCATGTTGTATCTCGCAGTCTTTCCTAAAACATTGCCCAAGATGGCATGTTGATCTACACGATATCTCGTGTTATTCTCGCCTTTGGGTCTTTCTTCATCTCTGTCTGATCTTGTCTGCCTTGATCTCTGTTTGATTATATAAGGGTTGATCCGTCTACGTCGGCGAGGTGCATGCATCACCTCTGACGATGTTGTTCTGGATCCTAAATGTTGTTGCTACGTGCTCAATGATGCACTCGGCATGGCTAGACAGGTCAGCGTACCATGACTAAACATAATCTCGATTCCGAGGATCACAATGACCGATCCTCTGATGTCATCGATGATGTCAGTGCCTACGTCAGATTCGATGACAGTAGTGACTGAATCTCAATCGTGTATCAAGACTCATCCGACTATACTCTCAAATCGAGTCGAATCAGAAAATATTGAATCACGTTCTAGTCATGGGAGATGGGTACCTTAATTTCGATCTAGATGTTGATATGCCCAATGAAGGGGAGTCAAACCAAAGCCGGCTTTGGCGTCGATGTTTGCCCCACATAATTCGATGAGGTACCTTACACACTCCAGCTGGCCACGGCAGCATGCTTCATGAAGGGGAGTAGAACCCATCCTGTCTGTAAGCTTGTTGACATCAACTCTATCATTCTGCGTCTTGCTCTGCTTCTTCCATTCCTTCAACACCGACAAGTCACCTGCCTTGGCAGCGTGAAGGAGTTGTTCGTTCGTGACATTCGGCATTTTGAGAGGAAGGTGGATGGTTGATGAACGATCGACGTTGGATGATTGGCGTTGGATGATTGGCGTTGGATGATTGGCGTTGGATGATTGGCGTTGGATGATTGGCGTTGGATGATTGGCGTTGGATTGGCTGTGGAAGAAATGCGTAGTCTGAGCTACCTATGTCGAGATATCGTTGGTGGTGTCTTCAATAGGTTGTATTCGTACGAGTATCATACACTGTGTGATGAATATGAGTGGCAATTCGATGTGTGTTGTTGATGTGCCCGAGTATGGGGTTGGGTGGTGTGTGGTGTTGTTTTGTTGTCGTGTTCGCTTGGTGTTCTTGTTGTCTCTTTGCGCGCAAGTATCTTTGTGTTTGCCTCTGTGTTTGCTTCCTTCTGTTGATCGCGCTCCTCTGGTTCGTGTGGGCGGATCCGGAAGCGATCGAAAAATGCGCACATCCATCAGTCCATACAACTTAAAATAGGACCAACCTCAAAGCTGTAATGGATCGGTATTTATAAGGAGATCATTAAGAATACGAATATGCGCTTTGGCTTGGATATCCGTAAGGAAAGTTTCGGTCCTCAGGAGGACATTTAGTGCTATCTGTCCTCCTGAGGACATTTATTTTTGACATGCATCGTAACTGTCCTCAGGAAGACAGAAAACTTATCTGTCCTCCTGAGGACATTTAATTTTGGCGTTTGACTGGTTGGAACACGTATCCACGACACAAATTATGAGTGTCGCTACAATTCATCGCGTTGTGGCTGGTGCCATCTGCTCCGTTCTTTTTTGCCATCTGCACATCCGCACGCCAATCTGTTCAATAGTATTCCAGAATATTATTCTATTATATATTATTATATTATATTACTCCGTTCCGAAATGATTGCAACTTATCGTTTTTGTCATCGGTTCGACGCTGTGTCGTAGTGGCCAACTTTGGGAGCTGCGGGAGACCCTTTTCCCAGTCGCCTCCCACCCTGGTCTGACGCATCCTTGTTGGCCTTCGGTACCCATCGGAGTACCATCAATAATTGGTATACTAATGTGTGTAGATACCATGTAAAACGTACCATACAAACAGAGGACAGCATCTCCACATTTAGACTGCTTGTCCGGCGCCATGCCTCCGCGTTTCTGTCATTGAAACACTGTGCAAGAGTTGGTTTGTGTGCTTTCACTTGTCCGATTGGCTGAAAGGTTAATTCTTATCGTGACGTCACACTCTGTTCCGTAAGTCCAAATCATCCTCCAGTTTCACAGGCGAAATACAACGTGGTACAACATGCGAAGGACGACGCAATGACAAAATCACGTAACATCGATTTTCTATTTGACATTATATTGGTGTTCACAAGTACGCAATCGATATTTGTTTGCAAGGAAACATGAGAACTCCCCTCGTGTTGTGGACATCGGTGTCTTCGTGACCTGTCGCAGACATCATTGCGTTCTCATCAAATACGAGCATTGACATAACGCCACGAACTAACTAGCCAATCATGATAGTCGGTTCATGCAATGCCATAGTTATTGTTGACTGATGACGCCATCGGGCTTCCGAAGGGTTTGTCCAACACGTCACGTTGGTCGTGTTGTGAATTTTTCTTTTCCATTTTTTACGTTTCGAAGCACAATTTTTGGTGTTGTTGTTGTGGTTGCGCCTTGAAAACGCGATTTCCGACTGATTGCAACACTCACCCATTTCCCGAATCGTACAATTCTCGTGTTGTATTTGTATTAAATGGTTCATTATTCCTGCAAAATTCCTAGTGTTGTCCAATTGTTGTTTGAATTTGTCAGTATCGTGAGTGTGCGGTGTGCATGATTTGGTGCTGATGGTGGATTCATGACCACGGAGCTGTGATGTTGTTGGTTGTGTCAGCTGTTGCTGCTGCTGATGATGTCTGTCATTGTACATGTGCACAGATGCCAACACCCCCATGCTTGTGGTAGCTAGCGGAAACAATTCACTCTTTCATACAGAGAAGACTGGGATCACTGCACTTCACTGGCAGCATTCACTGGCGAATGTGGAATGATGGAATACATCCCATGAGTAGGTCCGTATGTCAAAAGAACAGAATCACAGGCATCTGCTTGTTGCACAGATCCGAAGCATTGGGGTTGGATGACACATCGGTGATGAGGATGAGATCTCTGTCCACCCAATCACAGACCGCAAATGTGTGTATATCAATATGCCTGGAGTTCCTTGGCGGTTGGTTGGTGTTTGCCATCATTCTGGCACCTCGGTTGTCCTTGTAGATAAGTATGGCATGCTGTTGGCGCATGCTGATCTCGTCCAGGATGGACCGAAACCAGAGCACCATCTTGCCATTGTTGCTGGTGACAATGAACTCGGCTTTAGAGGTAATGAGAGAAACAGTGGGTTGGACGCAGGTTTTCCATGCAACAGCGGGGCTGCCAAGAAGCAACACAATGCCTCTGGTGGATTTACAATGCCTTGTATCGGCACCCCAATCAGCGTCCATGTATACATGTAGGAAAGTTGCCTGGATGGTTGGATGGTGACCTGGTCTGCCGGGCTGTGGCGCTTGTTGTTGGCAGGCAAGAGTTGTTTCAGTGCTGGCCCATCTGCAAGCTGTGGAACAGGAGACTGTCACCAGTAGGTGATCCTAAAGTCCCTGGTGGATGCAACATACCTGAAGAGGTATTTGACGGCTTTGTAGTGTACACGTGCAGGGTTCGTCAAGACTTGGCTCAGCTTCACCACAGGGAAGGAGATGTCAGGGTGACAGGAAACCATGGCCCAGATGAGCTTGTCAATGGCTCAGTGGTAGCTGAAGGACTTGGATTGCAGACCATAATACTTGGCTTCCATGTTGGGTAAGACTGCCTGATCCAATTGCCACACTTGTCCATTGTCTGTGCGCATGGGTAGGCGTTGTGTAGACTTCAATCCATGCCAATTGTGTCACTTGAGCACCTTGTTGGTGTATGTGGAGCAGTGCACATTCACATGTCGTCGGGCCTGAGTGAGATCCAGCCTAATGTAGTGTGCAAACAAACCGTACCAAGTGATGGGATAGTTCAGCCAAGCATCGAGCATGTCACAGAACTCCTCGTAAAAGGTCTCATCCCTGGTTGCCACCGCAAAGTTGTCCACCTGCCAGGGCATGTACGCATTGTGGGTGTGAAGGTTTCCAATGTGCAAACATGGTGCTTGAGTTGTTGCGTGAACCCCATGTCCTTTAGTAGCTGATTGGTATGTGGACTCCACTGTAGCGGTGCTTCAGGATGCCCTGTAGATTCTTGAGAACAGGCACAACCATGTGTTGACCCAGAACAACGTCATGATTGTGCTTCCACTAGCTGTGAAACTGATCATCGATTTGCATGTAGTGATGTTGTGCGCTGGCAGGCGCTGTGGCGACTGCATTCGCGATGTCAGCTCCGTACACGAGCAGTCCTTGCACTTCAGTAATGGCCACCAAGATGCGGAACTCCGTGAGGTCAGGAGTAGCAGCGTATGTGTGACCAAATATGTGCACATTGCCTCCCCAGGTGGACCCGTCACAAATGGCACAAGCTTTTTACAGTTGCTCCCATGTGTCTTTACGACGCCAAACCAAACCCAGTTGAAGACTGCCGTGCCTGGTCGTGCCTCAATGGGCTTGCAGAACATGCCTTGGTGATGATATTGCTCCATTTTCTTGAGTTTGACTTGTTGCTCCTCATCTCAATCATCGCGCTGGAGCAGTTTGCGCCAGGTGAGCTTTGGAGCAGCCTCCACTTGACATGCAGTTGGTGAGATGTGATCGAGGATGGAGCCGATTTGTCCAAGTTGGTCAAAGTACATTTGTGGAACACCGTGCTGTGTGAGGGAGTTGCGAATATTGTTGAATACAAAGACCACGTTGCTCGCATCCAGTACAGCCTGGGTGAGATCCGGCAGCGAGCGGATATCATGGTCGCCGAAGGCCAGCAAGTAGGCACTCTTGAGCCAGGATCTCCACCGCAGAATGCGCGCTGCAGTCGAGCTTGGCTTGCATTGTGTGAGATGCAGGTGCCCTCAGAGCTCATCAGACACAAATTCCAACCCTGGAGTTGGATAGTTTCTGGAGAGGCGGATGCGCTGTTGGAATGCCCTTTGGTAGGGATCCACAGTCATGCGCACGATGTAGGCACTGTCAACACCGTCAACAGAGCATGCTGCTGCAGTTGCACGGAGCATGTCATTGTCATGCGTACTGTAGTTGGCGCACTCGATAGGAAGGCGTATGACCATCCGTCTTGGCTTTCTCAGCACCTGAACCATGTATGCCATTGCCATCATGAGACAGTTGAAACCCAAGGTTGAGCAGAAGTTGTGGTCCTGGCAGACGTTCATGGACAGAGAAGTGGGCCTCATCAAAGATCAGGTTGCCAGCAGTCTTGATACGCCCCGAATCCAAGTTGAAATATTCCTGGAGCATGGGTGTGGCAGTATGACCAACAAAGATGCTGTCATAGGTGTGGATGTCCAGCTTTGCAGCAGGATGGCCAGGCTTGCACACAACCACTCTGGAACCAAGACTTGTAGGTGGTTCAGGTTGGGCTTGACGCCATGCGGAAGCTGGTATGAAGTGGTGTTAATGATGGAGTGCCAAAGCCTATTCTTGGCATACACTGCATGTGCAAGGGTACGAACCTGGAACTTGGGATGCAGGCCTGAGGAGTACATCAGCGATCTGGCCATCACACCAAAGGTGCGGTTGAGTCCCTCAACCTTGCCATTCATCTAAGCGCATCTGGCCCCAGTGGGTTCGAGAGTGTATCCCACAGACCGGACGACCTCCTGGAAGGCACTCGATCATGCAAGCTCGCCACCAGTGTCGACCATCACTGCCTTGCAACCATACTTGCAACCAAACTCACAAAGCAGGTTGGCAAATATGTCCACAGGTGGGGATCTGGTCTTGGTAGGGGAACCCCTAAGTGTACCAAGTGCACGCATCAGTGACAAGAAAGTACGAGTGTACCCTTCAAGAGGCTGCACCACCTGTTCGACTTGGCAGAGTTGCGCGACGACTCCTGTCCGTACTGAAAATCGGACGACCACATGAAGCCGTAGTCAGCATGGAATCTTGCGCCAGTGGAGGGGACAGGGCTGCCATCTTAAGGTCCTTGAGGATCTGTCTGACACTGGGCTTGGCTGCATGTAGCACAATGCTGCATTGGATGTGCACAGTGGCGAGGGGGCCTGGAATACCAGAACAGTGCATATGGAGCCACTTCATGTGCGACATACCAGCGCAGCCCAGGCACATATGCCAGAGCTCTGCGCTGAGTGCAGGCAGTGCACGCTGGACAGCGAACGCAGTCAGCTTGACATCATCATTGGTACTGAAGAAGTAGAGTCTGTTGCAACGACGCGTGGGCACATCGATGGAACACCTGTGGCCATGGAAGGAGAGAACATACCCTGATGGACCGCCATGGAGCACATAGCACACAAAGTCATTGTCCTGCTGGCGAACAATGGCCTGCAACAAGACAAAGTCTCAGCCAGATCAGGGCAGAGCATTGTGTTGGCCTAAATCACTCCACTGCACAAGCTGGGAATGGTGAGAGTGCTTTCTCTCTGGCATACCATACAGGTCGCACTGGCATTGGCTGCAGCCAGTGGAAAAACATTGGTGTACCACTGATAGTCTTGGAGGATAGACCAGTCAGGCACAGCACTGACATTTGCGCAAGGATATCATTCCCCCACATTGTCTATAGGGTTTCATGCATGCACCGTACTTCCAGAAGATGGGGCAAGTGAACAGCGCAAGTGTGAGCAACTACAAAGGTGGCCAGCTTTGACAGAGTGATCTCTGGAGGGACAGACTGTGTGAACGAGGGAACTTCATCAAGTGGATATCCTGCCCCATGTCCTGCTAGTGATTGGCGATAAAATATGCTGTTCGCCAAGGATTGCACTCGATCCTCACCAGCGGACCAAAATCGTGTTTGAGGGCATCCTGAATCGCATCAGACAAGTCACTGTCACCATGGTTCCTGAAGTGCTGTAGAGCATGAGCTATTAGCTCAAACTAGTATTCCTATTAGTCGTGTTAAGATTTAGTCGAGTTAATCAAATGACCAACTGCTCAGAGTTTGAGCGGGATTGAAGCGTGACTCGATGTCGGTGGGATGGGGTCCCACCCTCGAATCGTGCTCTACTTAAGACGATGTCGCGTGTCCGCTGAATTTGGGTTTGGGCGATCGGGCCATCCCACGCCACTTATGGGCGTGACATGACCTGTCCTGAACGGACAATCGGGTCAAACCGTTGGATGAACCTTGTTCCCCCAAATTGATCGGAAGAGAGTGAACAACAAACTCTCTCTCCGACCGTCACGAAATTGATGTCTCCTCTCGGAAATGGCAACATCGACACCGCGATGATTGCACGTACGGAGACTCAACGCTCCACTATGTTACTACTAATAGAGATGTTGCAGATCCAACTATAATGGATGCTGCACATCACATGCTCACAATCCAATTGAAAGTCTCATTTGGATTCGTACAGCTCTAAAGACTAAGACACACTCTTGCAATCAAACTCACCAACCTACTGCACTACCACGGATTGATCACCCTTCGGCGTTCAGTAAGTTCACCTCGTTTTCATTATCGTTTTATCATGAGCAGCTGCCTTTGACCTGTTGCAACCGAAGTGGGTGTGATAGCTTTTGTGAATCTTGTTGGCCTCGTCAGAATGCTCTTGCATAAAGTGCATGAGATGGGTGGTGCGCCCAAAGGCTTTGCACGTACATGCCTTGTATCCCATGCAGCAGCATGCTTCGCAGAGGGCGTCCAGATTAGGCTTGTAGAAGGTATTGTGCCGCCTGTGCGGCCAACTGTTGTCCTGTCGGTCACCTCGTCCGCCACAACTACTGCAGGTTTGAGTGCAGTGGGCCTTGAGTGAAACAGCACTGCCAGGGGGATCTAGAATTTCTTGGGCAAGCTGCTCGACATGCAGATTGAAAAGGCAGTGCCTTGGGCGATGTCACAGTGCGCAGCATGGTGTGGTGATGCTCCAGCATGTACCCATGCTCATGCAGACCCTCGAGAGAGATAGGACTCAGGTTGAGGTTGGAGACAGAGCGGCGGAAGACAAGTCCCTTGATGTGCGGGAAGGCAAGCAGCTGCATAGCAAAACTTGAGACAGAGCCTTCAAAGGCCAGCTTAGAGTTCACATGCTGCTGCACAGTGTCGAAAGCGTTGGTGAGCACTTTGTGGAGGAGCATGTACACAGAGAGCTGGTGTTGTAGGACATCAATACTGCTAGCATACTTGAGCCGGAGAGTAGGGTGGTCATGAGTGATGATTCCCTTGCCCTGGAGCTTGTCTATCAGCTTGCAGCTCGTGGAGAAGACACAAGAGCCATGGACGTTCCTGGGAATCACTGCTGTGCTGGGGTACAACAAATCCAATGAGCAACAGTGGACATCCACCAATGCCACAGCAGCATGGAGCTGCGCATACCACAAGAAGACTCAGTCGAGTGTATCATCCGCAAGCTTGATCTGCTGTCAATCCCGCACCTGCGATGCACCAAAACAGAGCAAATCGAGGGCATCACCAATAGTGTAGCAATTGTGCTGACAGAGGGCAAGGGTGGAGTTCGCCACTGTGTAGGAAACGCCAGACCCAGCAATGTTGCTGAGCTCAAATGGATCTTGGGAAGGAATGGTGTCCTCACCAGGGACAGAAAATACTGTCTTCATGGAGAAAGCGCAGGGGGCATGGCATCGGCATGTTTGGCACAGCCACTGTTGGCAGCCTCATCAACAGGGGCGTCATCATTGGCAGGAGCTGTGGAAACCTGGCATCACTGTCAGTGGTGGCGTCAACTGCATCAAACATGGAAACTGATGGTGGTGCAGTGCACATTGATGGAGTGATGTTGTAGACATGCAGAACAGTGATGGAGTGGCATAGAAAATCGTGGAACTTGCAGGCCTGGAGGTTGGTGACCCAATCGTCATTGTCGCTGTTGTCTCCACAAGTGTGAAACCACAATCACACTTTCCACATGCCATGGCTGTGGACAAGACTGCCACCCCAATGCACCAATTGGGCATGGAAGAAGGAATCATCACCGTTGAGCAAATTGTAGAATTCATGGTTGGTGGTGGTCTTGTTATCGTCCCACATGAGAGAAAACCACATCCAACTGAGCTGCTCAGAGATGAGGCAGGCATCAACAAGAGCATGCACTCCACACTATCGTTGTTGGCAGCCATGATGAAAGGAAGAAGGAAGCAAGAACAGAGAGTATGGGGCAAAGAGGTTGAGGGAAGATACTGTGAATGCAACAGAATGTGACGTCCCAGAGCACTTAGGAAGAGAGGAAGTAATGAAAGACTTGTGTGAAGCATGAAAAGGCCATAACCTTTCAATATTGTGTGAGTGTGGTGTGTTTGAGATGGTACTATTGGCAGATTTAGAGTATCGGAGATGTGATGATCTCTGTGGCAGCTGGTGTGCCTCCATCAGCGTCTGTCATCAGACGGAAGTACGTATGCCAACAAGCGAGTTTGCAAAAGTTGAACACAACAAATTCAACAAAAATACGCAAAATACGCTAACTTCGACCAATTCGCACTGTCAGAATCTGCATTTTGGCAAACTTCTGCCGCCTGCATCCTCCAAAATAAGAGAAAATTAACAATTTTGAACGCTTTCGAACGCCTGATGTGACGTCACGACACAGAATTGCGGGAAGACATCCACGAACAGAAGGGAGGGGACAAACGTATCGATGATAAAACCTGTCTGAGTGACACACAGGATGGTATCGCATTCTGCTGTCGTGGTACCTGTCACCGCCAGAGACGAGAGACGAACACACGAGTTTCGAAGGAAGGAAGAGTCACTAAAAACAGGCAATTTGGTTACCGCTCCCCCCACTTTTGATGACGTCGTTGGTGTCTCAACACATGTCGCAAAAAAGATAAGTTGCAATCATTTCGGAACGGAGGAATATTACATTCTACAACATCTGCTTTCAGTTGCGTCACTTATGGGTGTTGGGGGGATCTCTAATTGTGTTCTGGAACTTGTGTGTCCTGGTTATGTTTCCTCTTTCATCAACGGAGCCATGTAACTGTGTGTCCATTTTTAAAAAGCTTGGTTGATTTCTCGTTGTTGCGATAGAGGACTCTCGCACTCCGCTCAGCCCTTCACAAGCAAGCCTGCAAGGGAGCCACAGCCCGATAGCCACACCTTTCGAGGGGTGGCATCAGAGCTTCTCCCTTGGCGCAAGCCGAATAGATTTAAGTTCGTGCGCTCCAAGCTGATATGTTCTAAGCTTGCACAGTTCCAGCAAACTAGCAGCTCCATGCGTTAACCGAACATTAGCCAATCATGGTGCTTTATTCTGCGTTGTTTTATTGTTCTTGTCGTCTTCATTGCTCCATGCTTGTTGCTGGGCTATCTCATTTGCGTTTCATTTCAAACCACGACGTCAAGGAGAACCACCGCAACACATCCATGTCATGGGATTACATTGCATCACATGCTTCCTCTGCATCATCCGCATCATCCACACCACTCTATGCTTATGCTTTCCTCTGATCCACACCCACCTACAACAGCCAATTCATCCATACCCCACCCCACTGTACATCTTCTTGCCAAATCAACAGCAAGCCACATTCTTCCATCATTGATCCATCCCAGCCTTTCGATTATCTCTCCACCCCTCGCCTCAACAACAACAGTGACCATCCTGATGGGACTGCAGTGCAGTCTCCCGCGCCATCCACTTGCACGATACAACCACCTTCCTACGCCGACGACGTGAAGCAGCCACCAACCATCACATGGTGTCCCAATGCATTCACGTTGGTGCAGTCTCCTCAGGATGCAGGTGTTGCCTACACGGAATGCAACAACAACGAATCCCGCACTATGGCTGTCACTGATGGCTTACCCTGTACAACGCCGCCATCTACGGACCAGACGAACAACAAGAGGGCATGCCATTGCAAGAAGCCGCCAGCTCCTCCTACCTCAGTCTTCAAAATTGTGACGGTCGGTAGCAACAGTAATCAGCCCACTTCATGGCCTGATCCCATCACCACTGTTGGCAAGGCCGCATAGCGTTTCCCTCCAATGTACTACAAACTGAAGGGAAAGGTGGACTGCTTGCCTTGGCTGCACATACTGCAACCATGCAACAGAATCCCCATGAATGTGATGACCAGGCTTCCAAACAAGCCATGGATATCACTCATTGGCACAGCATGGACAATCATCTGCAACGAACTACACCAACAGAACTCCACGGTGTTGCTGAATATGCCACAAGAATCCGCATTGGCCAACCAATTCCATAACTTCCTGGAGCTCACCAAAACACTCCTGAAGCGCACCCCTTGCTGCAGCGGCATGACGGAGAATATGAAGCAGTGGCTCGATGAGCTCACCACCCTGATACAGGAGCGCAAGGACTACGCCAATGATTGTGTCACCTTGGAGCAAAGAATTCAAGGACGCAATAGCATCACCAGCAAGGAAAGGTCCCACATGCTCGCCCTGCGCCCTGCAATATCAAAGGAATAGGCTGGCAAAGCCGCGCGCAAACAGAAGGCAGCAGGAAGTGAAGAGAATGCCTCATCTTTCTGCATGTCATCCACCGCAACGAAGCCTGAGAAGAAGCCACGCGTGAGTATGGAACAGAAGATACAGAACACTGCAAGCCTCCTCAACAGGCTGAACAAAATCGAAACAAGCTTGCAGATTGGATGCATGTGCCAATGCCTCCTTCTCCCACCCAAGCCGGACTACATCCAATCATGGTGGTCTGGTCTGCTTCTCTCCTTGCAGTACCGGCTGTGGAGGCAAGTGCACACATCCACAATAGCGGCAATGGAAACGGCAACAGAAATGGCAGCAAGGACAGGGACAGTAGCAATGACAATAACAACAACAGCAACAACAGCCAATTCATCCAGCACATGTTGAATCAGCAACAGAAAATGCGCGATACATGCCACTGCTGGGAGGAGGATCATGACAGCGTGGAGCGAGAGACTTCTCAGTTGTGCTACACCCAAGATAGGCTCTCTGCTGATATGAGGTCTCTTGCGGACCTCATGTTCCAAAACTACCACACCAGCAATGGCACTGTCAGCGGCAATAGCAATGACAACATCAACAGCCACCGCGATGGCAACAACAACCACGATGGCAGTGGCAGTGGCAGTTGCAACCGAAACAGAAACGGAAGTGACAGCGATTCCGCAATCACTGTCTCCCAACAAGATTCAGCTTGCGGTGGCAGGGAATACCACAGCGGCCATGATGGACATCCTCCCCGAGTCACGAGGACGGAGTCCACCGAATTGTTTACGAACATAGAGTGAGACAAGCATGATAACAGCAATGACGAAGACAAAGATGAAAGAACGGATGCAGCAGCTGCAACAATCAACAAGAAAAGGTCTGAACAAAACAGCCACCTCGAAAGAGAGAGAGATACACTAGAAATCTGCATTGGCAGTGTAATGAAGAGATGCGGCGGAAACTCGAATGAAGGAAAGAATTGCAAATGGGGTAGAACGTAGTTGCAGTGGAAGACAAGTTAAACACAAAACGCAAACGCATCCGCTAAGAAAAGACTGTAAAATAGACGTAGCCAAGCTTGTCGGACAGCAGACACACATTAGAATGGTTTGTTGACGCAGAAGGAGACAAAACTAGAACAAGCAAGTACCGCGATGCAAGTGGAGGTGCGCTAACACCAAGAACAAGCGCACAGAAAAGAACGAAGCAGATGGCGCCAGCCAACAACGCGATGAATTGTCGTGACACTCATATTTTGTGTCGTGGATACGTGTTCCAGCCAGTCAAACGCCAAAATTAAATGTCCTGAGGAGGACAGATAATTTATCTGGGGCACACGGAAAAATGGCGCACAGGCAAGACGATTGTGGAATGTGTGTGATTTGTTACTGCTAATTATTGTTACGGTTGTTTCGTGGTGGACAGCCGTTCGGGTCATGAGCGCAGGCTTAGTTTGTAGATTCTGCGCTCGCTACTGTGTTGTGTCATTCGAGCTCATCAGTCTTCATTGGAGGAGAAGAAGGTGTCGTTGCTGGGGGTTGTTGGCTCATTGACATCTGCAATGGTGCTCACCTCGGACAAAATGCTGCTGTCACTATCGGTACCATCATCGTGGTAGTATGCCATGTTGCTCTTCCTGTTGCGGCTGCTGTTGGCACTGTGACTGCTCTTGCTGCGGTTGCTGCGGCGGGTACTACCAGTGTGGTCGCTGCGGGTACTACGGATACTTGCGGTGGTACCCTTCTTGCGGTTGCTCTTCATGCTGATGTTGCTTGGGAATTTGGCTGCCACCATCATGTCCGCGTTAAGTCGGCGCGAATCGCTTCTGGTTCTTGGCTTCTTGTTGATTCGGCTCGACTGGTTTCCGGATTCTCGGGTTCTGCGAGAGGATTGTTTGTTTGTTGTTCCCGAAGTGTCACTGTCATCGGAATCGTCATCATTGGAATCAGGCCCTTCGTACATGTCGAACTGTTTGACACGCGTGTTGTCGCAGACGAACTCCACCAGTTTGTCCGGCTTTGCCATGACCAAGCAATACATCGTCTTTGTGCCGCGACGAGTGATGGTGGGGATGCATGGGGATTCGTTGAAGCGAAGAGGGTGGAACAAGCGATTAGTATCACCGGAGCGAAAGTCCGGTTGGATCGTGTGGGGCAATACAACACGTTGGATGTGAAGCCTGCTGTTGCGGCTGCCTGGGAAGGGCACAAGTGATCCGTGGTACTTAGATAGTGTTGTTTGCAGTGCATTGCTGACCAAACCAATTCGGCTCAACGAGTTGCCAAGACGATTGAGGGCGCGGAAAGATTCAGAGGGGAGTTTGTACTCGATGCGAATGGTGTTTTCTCCCTCGACGAAGAATTGCACGCACTCATGATCCATGCCACTCAGCACATCAGTGAAAACACCAAAAGCAGACAGAGTGGATGCAGCTGGGTGAGAAGGATCAGTCTGATTGGGAATTTCAAAGTAGTCAGTTGGCAGGAGGATGGATGGTGGAGCTGACACCTCCTTTAGTGCACTCTTTAGGCTATCCATTGCAAAGGTGGTCTTTTTGCTGGTAGCAGCCTGCTTTGGTGCTGACTTCATGGTTTGACGTGTGTTGTTTGATGTCGGGGATGGCTGGGGCTCGCCTTCTGCCTCAGAAAACACAATTCCGCCGTCGTCACTTTCGAGTTCGGTGTTCCCAAAGTAGTCACGTCCAGCTCGGGTACTGGTGTTGGAGGGACTGTTGATGCTTTCCCAATTGCGGCGGCTGGTGGGTGGTGGGCGAAGTGATTGTCCAGGGACGAAGTCTGTTGCGACTGCTCCAGCGATGCTCTGGCGCTCAGTTTCGGTGCTTGCGAGTGTCAATCCGTAGCGGCGACCAAAGGAAGGAGAGAAGGCTGCAATGGGTGTGAGTGTGTGTGTGCATGAAGTGAATGGCAGTGACCGAGACTGTGACCATGGCAATGACAGTGACAAGGCAGGTGCATACTTACTCTTTGTTGGATCTCTGCCCCAGTGAACGTAGCGGTCCCAGACTTTTCCGTAGTTCTTCCGAAGTGTCTCCTTCTTGTACTTGCTCAGCCAACTGCGGTGATCCAAACAGAACTTGTCGAAGGTGGCGGCGTCGTAGGTGTTGTTGTGGAACAGTTGCACGAGGTAGCCAGCGTCCTCGCCTTCTCGTGACCAGTAGGCGCTCTTTGTTGGTTCGGGTGGGTGTTGGTCGTTCATTGTTGTGAGGTTGTTGTGAGGATGAGCCGCAAAAACGACAACAACGACAGCAGCAGTGACACCACCACGAACAACCGCACAGCAACATCATCATCATCAACAACAACAACAACAACAACATCATCATCATCATCAACAACAACTCCACACTTGTGCAGTACTGTTCCTACACAAACAAACAGCAAAGACCAGCCCCAACCAACTCAAACACAGCGACGAGCACCACAACTTGAGGCAGATCAAGACAGTCATGGTCAACCAACGAACATCGCTACAAAGCCTTGCAACTAAAACGGCTGTAACATTCATTTTATTCATTGATGTTTACAATAGTAGGTTACTATTAGATGTGTTTATCATGCAGCATGAAGATAGCAATCAGTGGAGGTGTGGGGTGGGATGCCCATCATCATCAGTTTGTTTTTGTTTTCAGCCGTTTTTGTGGGACCGCTCTCATTTTGTGGCGAGCATTGGCGGTGATGTTCCGCTACGTTCGTGATTTAGCTGAGGTGTGACAAAGAGTTCGGGAATGTTCCAACATGTTCAAAAATGTGCGGAGATGACGTCATCCGGAAAAGCCGACTGACGCCTGCTCATCGAATCACCATCTCTACGAGTGCTGCAGTACTTTTGTACGTAGCCCTGAAAATTGCAACACACGACACGACTGGAATATCCATTCACGAGTTCCAAAAAGGTCAAAAATGTTCCAACATGTTCGAACGTGTGCCAACGTCGTCGGAGAATGTCGAAGATGTTCCATTTTGTGCGACAATCGTCTGGCTTGTTCTGTGGCGAAAAAATCCACCGCGATGGGTTCCTCTTGGTGGGATCTGGAACGTCCCACGAATTTGGTGGAGAAACGAGCAACAACGAACCGTCATTCTGCCCTGACTGGCATTCCCCGACTGTTGGCAGCGAGAAACTGTCACCGTACAATGATCACCGTGTTGTTTGTCTCGCGGCGCGAGTGTGGTGTTTTTTGCGGCGGAAGTGGACGCGCAACAGAAGGGGGGAGGGCCGAGCCAGCATGCCGACAACTCACCACCTTTTCTGCTGAAACTCGCACAAGCGACGCACCTGCGCCAACACGAAGCAACCACGAAAGCAACAACAACCAATCCATTGCAACAAGCCATCAGCATGAAGGGATTCACAGGCGTCGAGATGGACTTCATCAAGTTGTCGTTGAACATGTTTGATGAGCGCTACGCACTGCAAACGAAGCAGGTTGATGAGCTTCGAGCAGTGTTTCGTCGTCGTTTTGGTTGTTGCCCCTCAATATGCTCCATTCTTTGGGGTATGTGGACACCACCCCCAAAATCAAATCACCCCAAGTACTTGTTGTGGGCACTGCGTTTCATGCGGAAGTACATGACAGAAGAGGACCTCGCGAGCGAGCTCAAGGTGACTGACAGAACGGTGCGCAATCACGTTTTCCCTGTTGTGAAAGCAATCGCATTGGTCAAAACCCAAATCGTAAGTGCTACTGTGCAGATGACACGCTTCTGTGTGTACTCTACTCGTACTAGTCCTGTGGGGATTCCGCGGAACCGTTGGTACTGGCAGAGAAGAGCACCTCGCACGACAATGTCATTCACCATGTGTGCCACACACACAGCAATTCTCACATGCAAGTTCCACGACCGTTGTCTGTCATTGCTCTATTCTCCATTTTTCAACGGGCAGATTTGTTGGGGAGATCGCTTCAAAAACACTAAAGGGAGATCGTGTTTGGTTTCTGTTGATGGTACTGATCTGCGCATCTACGAGCAGAAGCCGTTTGACAAGTCCTGGTACTCCGAGAAGTTTAACGGTCCAGGGTTAAAATACGAGGTCGGAGTTGCGATTCAAACCGGGGAGATCGTGTGGATCCATGGGCCTTACAAGGCATCTGTCAGTGACATCGTCATCTTTCGCAAGAAAATGAAACAGCGCCTTGCTCCTGGCGAACTTGTGGAGGCGGATCGCGGTTACAGAGGAGAAAGCGGACACATCAGAACCCCCGATGATGCTGGCTCAGTGGCGGAATTGCGAGCAAAGAGTGTTGTCCGGGCGCGCCACGAGGCCGTCAATGGGCGACTGAAAAAATTCAAGGTCCTGAGCAACGTTTTCCGCGGACATGACTTTGAGAAGCATCAGTACTATTTCTACGCAGTTGCTGTTCTCACGCAGCTCGAAATGCAAAATGGGTACCCAATGTTCCAGGTCGAGTACTAAGTAGAATTGTGCAATTGATAACAGTATAGTGTCCACGACATTCACAGTCATGCCCATTGGAAACAGTCTTCGTGGGGAGACATGGACACCATCCTGTTCTACCATGCCCAGTGCAGGCTGTGCTCCATGCTGGTGCCAGTATTTTGTCATTTTTGTCCTGAATGGGCAATCGGACGTCATCGCATGCAGGTATTTATGGTTCAGGACATGTATGCGACGAAAAGCAAGTTCTATCAAATGTGCCCAGAGCTCACTTGTGCTCATTGATTTAAGCGAAGAAGAAACAGACATTATGCGCATGCGTATCAATCGAAGACTGGGTCACAGCGACAACCGTCATTGGCAATCAACTCGCCACCGCGGCGACAACAACTCGCTCACACGATTGTTTGTGTTGTGGTGACAGAGAGAGAGAGAGATCCACCAAATCGCAAATCTTCCCACCCAACAGCGTGAGAGCGCCAACTTGCCAATGAACCCGTCCCAATGTGCTTCATGGCACAGACGCTTCGGTGCCTGTTCGATGCGACACGACTGTGCATGCTGTCCTGGTGACGCGAGTGGTGTGATGCGGTTTGGTGCGAGACAACTTCGACTCAACAAACAATTTACCAACGCTCCTTGTGTAATGACACTTGCCGGCTGTGTACCAGAACAGAGGCACCTTGTGTGGATCAAGCACCACAACAGCTGAAGTCATCAAAAGAACCACACACGCCAATCTGTGTCAACGAACACACAGTTGTTGTCACAACAGACAAACCACACAGAGTGACGCGTACAGCACTGATGATACGCAGACAAGCGCACCTTTGGGAAAATACAATTCGCGTATTCCTCTCAAAAAATATCCCTATTTTCAGACCTTTTTGGAAAGTCAGAATTAACAATTTAGACACGCTCCAAGACTTGACGCGCTGGTCTGTGCTTTTCCGTATCCTCCTGTCCTCCTCAGGACAGTTGTGGGAAAAACATCGACAGGAAGCGATAAGACCCCACTTAGTGAGTCGACCTGCACTTTGTTACGGGACTCCAGAACTTTTGTCTCAGATATCCAAACAACGTACATATTCGTATTCTCCTACCTCTCTTTATAAATAGTTAACCATTACATTTTTGAGATAGATCCTATTTTAAGTTTTATGGACCCGACAATGTGCGCATTTTTAGACTGCTTTAGGGACTCGGCCGTCTTCTACCGACTACATCGATCCAATTTAACCCTTTGCTGTTCTTCGTTTCAGCAAGGTTGTTCCGATTTTGAATTGTTTAGTCTCTTTTTCAGGTGTTCGTATGATACCATCCAACAGTCCATCCACGATAGCACTAGTTGTAGAATGTTGGGGGAAGCGGTGAACACGCGTTTACATTCATTCCATCATGTGCTTGTCCAATCCGTCATCGACGTCACGAAATTGGATACTTCGTCATCAAACACCAATGATATCACGATGCGCAACATCATCAGGTCTGCTTCGTCGTGGCGAAGTGGTTGAGTGGGGTTGGTACTCCTCGAGTGTTTTGTGTCATGGTCTTTTTGGACAGTCGGTACAATTGGAGGCAAATCTCCACATCCCCCAACATGTGAGGCCGGTTGAGAGTGGCAAACTCGACACACCGACATGGAAGTGGAGCAACACCAAAAAAATACCACAATGGCCGTCGAACGGTATGCTTGGCGCCGCAACAACCAGCCGACCAATTCAAGATCCAAGCACATCGCCGTCATCTCCACGCAACGTTTGATGGGTGGACGAACGGAGGTGGGGAGAGGGGTTGATTTGGGGCCGTCGTAGGCCCCAGAAATACGATCACAATTTGGCCCCAAATTGGCTGGTTGGTTTTGGCCAATGTGTGACACACACAGACCATATCAGCGCCTATGGATGCGCAGGATGCCTCGAGAAGGCCAATATGAAGGCACCCTCGAAGTTTGAGGGTCGCGGAGCACCGGGAAGGTGTCCGCGCAGAGGCAAAGGTGGTTTTGAGGAGTTTTGGTTGGGGCTCGCGCAGCACCGGTCGCGTGGCTTTGGCGGTGAGGGGCGATGGGACGACGCCCCTCAATCGTCAAGCCACCCATACAAGATGCGTGCGGCATCAATTGAAGATGCACGTCGTGAAGCATGCTCTTCTCAAGTTGTCTGGAAGACGCTGCAGCCAACCATATCTGCGGAATGGTCATGTTTGGTGGGAGCAATAAATGCACCACCACATCATCATATGGAGGTGCATCACGTCGGCCATGCACTCCCAGCCCAGTCTGGATGCATCCGCGTGTCGCCATGGAGTGTGGTAATGCACGAGGAGCGCTTGGAGGGGGTGAAAGGATCGTATGGACGAGATACGGATCCGTATCTGAACTGCATCCACATCGAAAATGATTTTTCGAAAATGCTCTGTTTCAGTGTGTGGATGCATTGCTGCATGCAGAGCCAATATCTGTGGCCATGCTTCATGGAGCGGATAGCTGGGAGGTATGCAGAGCGAATGGTATGCACATTTTTCTGAAATACAAGGATGATGATGATGATCATGTGTGCTCATTGGAGGGCAACATTGTGGCATCAACAATTTTTTCTCGAATCCACCACACAACACACAGCAAACCAACATGACTTCCAAAATATGTTCTATATTCATTTAACTTCGATATTCTGATTAACAGATAGCCAGCCGTCTGAATGCAATGTTTAGATTTAATTTTAAGCGATGTGTTGTTGAGATATAGCATGATAAGCCGATATTTGGATGTGTTTTTTGGATGGCCTCTAGACTCGTTGTAGTAGCATGGTCTGCCACCCACAAAACTCCACAACTCGTGTTATCGCGGCGATGCACACCCCTCACAAAATTTTCGTGCCATCATCATCCAACACAGCCTCACTTTCTGCATTCGCCTTCACTGTGTGAGCATCACACCACCTCTGATTCTCCAATTCCTCTTCCTCTCTCTGCAACTCCTCTTCGATTCGTTCCTCCTCTGTTCCATCTGGCACATTATTGATGGCCACGATTGCAGATGCTGTTACTGTTGCTTTGCTTGTTGTGTTGGTGGTGGTGGTGGTCAGTGTTGTGGTGGTTTCCGTCTTGATGAGGGCAGCCTGCTTCTTTTCTTTGCGTTGTTTGGCACTGTACGCCGCAAACAGCGACGATTTGACACGCATGGGATTTGCGTGCAGTTGCACGTACCAGTCAGTTTTGGTTCTTGCGTTGTTCATCAGTTTCTCATGTGCTTCGTGCTCCGATGGCCTGTTTTTGGGGTCCTTCGCGGACGCTTCACAGATGTCCTTCAACTTGTCCGCGATGTAGTCTGGTAGTTTGGCGTTGGTCCGTGTTGTTTTGCTTGCCCAGCCGGGCACTGCAAGTGGTGGATGTTCTGTTTCCACGGTCTGGTCTTGTAGTGCTGTGGTGTGATCGGATGGTAGATGTTGTTGTCCGTCTTGGAGGGCTTTGCCAATCGCGAACGCCTTGCTCTCTGTTGCTGTGCGCCCCATTTTGCGCGTTTTGTCCGTCTTCCTGGACGATTCGGACGTTATCGGCAGCTTGTCGGACTTGTGTGTGTGAACATCCACAACGCCCAGCTGGTTGATGATCCAGCCGTCCCATTCAGCGCTCTTCACAACGACGTCTTCCGTGATACCAGATGCAGCCACCAACCGCGCCTGGTCATCATCATACTTCACCTCGTGAGTTTGACGTACCTGTTGCCCATTCGCGCGGAATCGTCTTTTTGGTGCGCCAGGAAGCGTCGTGATGTTGCCTTGGAGGGACGACGCGTTGGCAAGTACCGTGGTGGTACCCGCGATGCTGCCGGCTTGGAGCGCGAGGAAGAGTTGGAAAGGGGTCTTGATGTCCTTGCCACTTTGCACGTATTTTCGCAGTACACGGGTGATGTACGCGAAGTGGGTGTCCAGCATGCTCTTACCGGTTTGGGCCTCCGTGTAGATCCACATGATGATTTTGGCCGCGTTTCGTGTCACAAGGTTCTTGTTGAGTTTGGACGTGATGAGCGCGATGTGCTCGTGACTGGCGAAACAACACGCATTATCGCTCTGTAAGATGATTTCAGTCACGGATGGGTGAATGTCTTTGACCTTTTTTTGAACGATCTCCAGCAGTCCACCAACTTGAAGAGTGTCTTGTGTCGGTCTTCCATCGACCACAATGTCGATGAACCAATAAGTAAAAATGTCATTGCGACATGTGATGACCATTGCCCCAAGCAGTGACATTCCCTTCTTCCCCCAATATTCTTGTTGGGCTTCGCCTTGGCCTGTCGGTAGAATTTTTTGCTTATGGTCAAGTACCACATAGGCTCTTTCAGGCTTATCATTGAGTTCGGATTGATAAAAGGCGATTTGTCGGAATTGAACTTTTGCACGCACTTTGTGAGCCATGTAGTTAACAATTTCGTTGGCGAATCCCGGCGCCGCCGCAAGCATGGATTGCAATTCGTCCTTGTGTTCTGCGAGTTCGTTGTCCTTAAGCATTGTGACAAAAGGAACAAAACGATCATTCACAAATCGCATTGCTGATCCACAATGGTTGCATACTTTACAGGGTTGGTCATTTGTAGTGGTGGGAGAATTGTCATTTGTGACGTTTGGAGTGTCGTTGGTGACAGAGGTGGTCTTCTTGCGCTTGTGCTTGTTGGTGCGTGGTTTGCGTTGATTGGTTGATGTGGTTGTTGCCTTCTTCTTCTCCTTGTTGGTGGTGAGTGCGAACGCAGCCAAATGCATGGGATCGTCACACTGAAGCTGCATGTGGGAGGCGGTGAATTCCCATTTGAGGAACACAACAAGCAGTTCGAGTGCATGCAAGAGGGAATCGGCTGTGCGCACATGTGGCGCGATGACGTCATCTGGCTCGTCGTTGTGGTTGTCGCTCTTGTCATTGGCATCGTTTTGTTCCTCCCCATCAGTTTCATACTTAGCCTTCAGTAGGTCTACTAGGCGCGAAATTGCCTGTTTGAGTTTCTCTGTCGCCATCCAGAAGTAACTCTCGAAGGAAGAGAGGCCCGTCTTGATCTTACTTTTGCGTGTGAGTAGGTTAGTGATGAGGGTGAAAGCGGGCATTCCCACTGGGTTGTTGGTCGTGGATGAGTACATGCCGAATAGTTGTTCGATGGTCGTGCTTCCGCGATCGAACACGGGGACATTTTCAAATTTGACACCTCCAAACTGTACCGTGTGACTCAACCCTGCCTTGTACGTAGTGGTGGTCATGAGAAACGACGTCACACCAGACAGGTTGCAAGCACGCACACGATACTGTAGAACCTTGGGCGGAATGATTCCGCCACGGCTGAATATGTCGAAGGCGCGTCGCAACGTTGTTAGTTGACTCCTAGTGTTAGTGGCGCGTGCTGGTGCGACACGAATACGTTGTTCCTCCGGCATGATTTCCACATGACGAGACAGGATTGCAGTGACGTTGTTGCATGAAGTAGATGCAGCGAGAACGGCTTTCGCCACGTTAGCAATTGTCTTTTCCCCCCTCACACACAGGGTGTACAGATTTGAACCGAGTGCAGGCGGCGGCAGGTCCACGCGAGCGCGGACAAACTCCACCACCTGTTTAATCTGACGAGTTGGCAACTCCTCCCGAGGGAGCAAGACACCCCAGAGCGCAGTAGCCACAGTGACCCACACGCGTGTCAAGTTCCACCATGTTGTCCTATCACCGTTGCTGTCAAGAACGAATCCTGTTTTGGGCATGTGGTACAACAGTTCAGGATCTAGGTTAGATCCAAGCACTGCCATGACACGAACAATGGCATCGCGCCTCCAGTTTCCCACCTCTTCCGGATCAAACCCGAACTGACCTCCTCTCCTGTTCCTGCTGGCACGCGTTCGTTCACCCCTGTCGTTGTCGTCGTAGGTGGTGTCGCTGTCATTGGAGGTGTCTGCGTAGACACCAGCAACAACAGCATTGCAGCGACGAGGGAGCCTCGCCAGTGGGGCAGGCTCGGCAGGTGGTGCAACATCAGCTGCAGCAGGCGGGGGTGGCGCGTTCACGATAACGCTCACCAACGTACCATCGCCAACACCTCGTCCCTCCGAACGCACCCTGACATTGGAGTCGTCGAAGACGCCTCCGTTGTTGTCGAGGATGTGAACGTACACATGCAGCTCGCGAGCGTGCGCATGCGTACTGTTCGGGACGAGGCTGCCATCTGCTGCGAGCATCGGCTTCACATCGATCACTTGCGTGATGATGCTCGGCTTCTTCAACGTAGCAGAGGGCTTGTCAGGCAACAGTTGCTCCGCAGTTGGCAGCAGGAACCCCTTCGAATCGAAGGGAGGAGATACAGGGTAAGGAGAACGCGGTTTCTTACTGGGGGAGGGGTTGCCATCCTTGGAGAGGGCCTTGGCAGCAGCAGAGGGAAACATGGTGGAATTGTTGGTGGAGAGTGTAGTTGTTATTTGGTCGGATGTGATGATCTGCACAGGTTTGAGACGAAGTGAGGAGAGGAGAGCATGGGATGAAAGGCCACCATTCATTGACAGCCACAGCAACTATTACTACTACTACACTACTAGGGCGAGCACAAGCATGGAACACAACAAAGAGTACACATGACATTGGCGAAGAAAGTTGCGAAATGGAGCGCAAGTGTGGCGATGATGCCTGAATTTGTGAACAGATGCCGATGATGTGTGATGTGTGATGTGTGATGTGTTTTGTGTTTTGTGTTTTGTGACGAGCAAAATGTGAGATCATGTCGCAGATGCTAACGTGTATTTAACGCGTACCAAACGAACGACAATCCCGGCGTCTATTCCGTGATTGGATACCATACGATAAATGCATGAGAACATGATCGAACTTTCTGCAAAACAACTAGGAATTTCACAGGGATCGACCCATACGACTTCAGAAAACCTTTGAATATGCATAAAACTTAAAATAGGATCTATACCAAAAATGTAATGGTTAATTATGTATAAAGAGAGGTAGGAGAATACGATAATATGCTTGGTTTGGATCTACTGAAAAAATGTTCTTGAGTCCCGTAACAAAGTGCAGGTCGACTCACTAAGGCGGCTCATAAATGTCCTCCTCAGGACATATGACCCACGTCAGCCAATGACCGTACGACCACGGCAGGATTTTGAAAAAATGGGCTCCTATCCCTTAACGACCCGGGTCCAACGCGTTCATTATATCCTTTTTTTTCGGCCCGTGTTAAATTTTGAACGAGGTTTCCCTACCAGGAGCTACGACAGAAAGCTTTCTTTTTTAATCTAGTTCGGAACCATTCTTCTTATTCACACGGTTTTACTAGTAAAAAAAAATCGTCAGCCCTCATCCTGACCATGGTATGTAGCCCAGTGTTGCTTGCAGATGTAGACATCACAGATGTTGCACATCCTTCTCACTCTTTTCGGTTTCACCCCTGCCTTTCCGTCTTTCTTTGCTTTCGCCTTCAAGAACGCACAGTATGTGCAGGTCCGCTGGCACCCTTCTCTTACGATGAGCTCCTTGTGGTCGCGATACTCTCCTGTCAGTCTCTTCAAACTCAGCCTTGGTGACTTTCTGCTCATTCTCGATGCTGTTCGGATCGATCTTGGCACTGGGATTGATGGTGTGGTTGCCTGTGCCCTTGCCCTTGTTAACCTCGATTCATACATGACACCTTTCGCAACAAGCCGTTCAATCATCTGCAAACCAAATGCCTTGTGCTCCAATTGATGCTCCTTTTCGACCAGCATGTTGTGGGCGATCCAGGCATTCACCCTCAGGATGTCCAGCAGGTGAAACATCAGGGGCATCCACACTCGTCGGCATCGGAGATTCGGTCTGTAGTAGGCGATGAACTGATCGCACTTGTCCACGCCTCCCATCCAGTGATTGTAGTCGTCAATCATCTTCGGTATGTGAATCCTCGCGTTCCAATTGCTCCCCCACACTTGTTTGAGGTGAGACTTGTTCGTCTGGGTCTCCCTTGGCTTGTGGCGATCCTTCTGCACTGTCTCATTTCCGTAGTGGATGGTGCTGACCATCAAGACAACATTGTTGTCGACCCATCTTGTGATGACATGATCATCAGATTGTGTCCACAGATACAGCGAATTGAAGCGTCCATCCTCAATATCTTTCATCTCCTTCGGAGGGAAGCCACGACGATTCCGAGCAGTGCCAACAATTCCCAGCCCCATTCTCCTGGAGTTCTCAATCACAGTCTTTGTTGTGAAAAGATTATCCATCGCCACGACGTGCCCCAAATTTGGATCAAGAACAGACATCAACTCTTGCACTGTGTTGTTGATCTTCGTTGTCTTATCCAGTCTTCCAGCAGGAAGTATATGGTACATGAACCCAGATGCAGAGCAGCACAGCGCGAAGAACTTGTATCCTTCTTTGATGGGCTTTTGCTTCATGCGATGGGTTTGGCTTGATCGGCCTTTGAAGCGTACCATCATCTCGTCAATGGAGCAGGCAAACCCTGGCTTTGTGCACACCTTCTGAGAGACCCAGTTGGTATGGTCCAGCAGAAGTTGGACCTTGGCATACCATGAGCGATCGGAAATGATCACAGGGGGTATCGAAGGTGGTGGTGGTGCAGGTTTGCAGGCTGCTCTGCTCTCGGACCCATGTGGGGCAACATTGTCAGAGAGGTCGGATAGCGTTGATGAAGATGTTGACGCATCAGCTGACGTTCCAGAAGTTGTGGCCGTCTGCGATGATGATCTGGTGCCGCGGCTCTGATCTGTTGGAGAGACATCATCATCCATATCGTCTGCAGATGTATCGCTGCTGTCAATTGAAGAATCTGACTGGCCATCCGAGTGTTCAGCCATTGCAGTGAGATGGATGTGATTCCAAATGACTTGGTATCGTGATCTTGTCATGTATGTCATGAGCTCGTGAGAAGGAACGGAAATGGAAGCAGCTCTCCAGTAGTCCCTCTTTGCAGGGGCGCCGAAGAAGCCCATGTAGAAGTACATTGCAAGGAATATGTACAGTTCACATACTGTCACCAGTTCAGCCTTGGATCGACTGTTTCGAATATGATGGTTGGTGTGAAGCTGGATTCTCTCCACAAGAGTCTCAGGGAAGAAGATTTCCAAGATGCTCTCGATTGTGGTGGCAATATTTGGTAGTCCACGGAACTTGGGCTTGTGATTGCCCACAGGGAGTGGTGTGTAGTTGCTTCGATGGTTGCCGTTCATGTTGATGGTGTACTGACTGCCATCAACTGTTGCACGGGTGCCGATGCTTTCCTGGTTCCCAATGCTTCCTTCAGATGGGTCAGCTGTGATTGCAAAGTCAGTTGTGATGGTTTCATTCGATGGGCTGGCATCAGTTTTGATGCATGCAGTGTTGCTCTGATTGGATGCCGTGTCCATCTGTGTGGCCATACGCGTTGACATGCGTGTGGCCATGCGCCCAGCAATGCCAGATGGATTGCTGACGATGCTCGTTCCATCCACTGCAGGTAGTGTGACGATGCCGGCATCAATTTTGCGATCCACTGCAGGTGGAATGATGATGCTGGCATCGATTTTGCCATCCACCGCAGGTGGAACGATGATGCTGCTCTTGCCATTGGTGTGCATGGTGGTTGATGAATGATTGGTTGTTGGCGGGTTGTCGTCGAGGCCCCTGAGGGTGGTTGAATCCAGAGGCAGCCATTTGCATGGAGGAGACCAATTCAACTTTGGAGAATCGTTGAGGAAAACCACATGCGGACGAGAGCTGGTGTAGGGGAGATCAGGCTCTGCGAAGAAGGACGGCTGGCTGCTGGTTGGTGTGGAAGGTGGCTCCTTGCGCTTGGCACGGGTGAACTTGACCATGATGGATGATCAGTGTGGTGATGTGATGATGTGATGTTGTGATGTTGTGATCTTTTGATTTTATGATGTGATGGGAAGGGGAGATGTGACGACAAAAATGGGTTGGAGAGACCAAAATTGGGAGGGACGGGCTCGCCGAATCAATTTTTGCGACAGTCCCGCTGGCCAAAAAACGATTCACGAGTAGTTCAGGCTCTGATTGCGACACAAGCATCCTAACAACCCCATCGAAAGCGACACATGGCTGGATCGCCCATCTCTCAAGCTTTCTTCAGGTATGAAGAAAATGATATGTTACACGTAAACGTCGACGTCAAAATGGAGAATCCGTGAAATTTTTTTGCTATTTGGATTCACTATAGGCCCTGGGTCATGAAGGGATAGAGACTAAAATTTAACCATATATACTTTAACACATTGGTAATAAGAAATAGGTTCTATACAGTGAGTCCAGCCTTTGGTTATAAAGTTATGATGGCGTCAGCCTAGCGTTTTAGAGGCAAAACGTGATGCAAGCGGCCAGAATTCGCTTTTTCGGGAGCTCCTGTCACGACACGTGGCACCCATTTCTATCTGATTTTCGCTTTCTTTGTGTTTTGCTTGGTGGGAAGCTCGATTTGGAACAAAAAAAACGTGCTCATTTCGACGTTACGGGCGTTAGTTCGAGTCGAAACTGTGATGACGTGATTCTTCTTGTCGTTCAGTGCATGGCAACGTCGCATGTTCCATGTTGAGTGACATCGTCAAGTTCACGAGTGGTTGGACAGACTTTTTATTTGATGTCTTCGTCCCACCCGGTTCAGATCGATACTGATTCTCACGGTTTTTTTCGGTCGCAGAAGCGTGTTTGCCAATCCGTTTCGAAAGTGTGCATTTGGGACGCTCGTTGTGTGATGAAAATGAAGTCCACTGTATTTACGTTTTGCATCGCGTGTCGCCACACAACACGGCAGAGAGTCTTTCGTCGCTCATGCGATCCTTTTGCGCTGGTTCGATTCTCGCTTTGTTTTCCGTTCTGCACTGCGCGTTTTTGTTGAGTGACCTTGTGTCATACTCCTCTACATCCATCACAACATCATGTGCACTGCATACTCTACGCACACCCTACTATTCTACTCTGCATGATGTTGCTTTCTGCATAATAATAATAACTCAGGGATTACATTATAAATGTGCTCTGTAGGCTTTACCCTCGCCTCCACCGGCCCCGTAGGACCAAGCTTCGAGCGAGCCGTCGGATACCCCAATCATTTCAGACCGAGCCAGCTGCTCATAAACCTTCTCTCGTTCTCCATGGTGCGCGCCCGTTGCCAGGCCGACACCTTTGCTCGAACTTCCGTCATGTTGAGTATCCACTGTCGCATCTGCGACTCCGTTGCGTATTCCATAAGATGCCCCTCTCGAAGTAGGGCCATTTCTGAATCCGTCATGTCCTGGCTAACTCCATTGGTCATCCGCCGCACCTGTCTTCGAAGGTCCGACAGGGACGGATTCTGATCAGCGTCGTGCACTTTCTCGTTGCGTGACACCCAAACGCTCCATGGCACCTTCCAGATCCATCGCACCACCTCCTTCATCAACGCGAGATCGTCAGGAAACCGGCACTCGTTGCGCTCCATCCATTGAGCCTGTTGTCGTCGCCATTCTTTGTGTAGAAAGCCCAGCATTAGCGGGTACCAACCGACACTGCCTTGAGGACTGGATGTGACCTGTCCGCGTCGCCAGCAAACCAAGCCAACACGCATGTTAGCCACCAGCCTTGGAGCCGTACCGATGGACACCATCCTGTCGAGCAGAGCTTCTGTCGCGGTGTTCCAGGTGTCTTCGTGCTCTCTGCACCGCAGAACATGCTTTGTAGTCTCCTCAGAACCGCAGAAGGAACGTTTTGCACTCTCCTGCTGTCCCATCTATTTCATCTTGCGACCAACTCCAACGAACCCGGACGACCACTTGGTCACGAATTTCGCTACCTCCCGATTGCCTTTAGCAGCCTGCGCACCTTGATAACCTTCCCAGCCAACACCTTGGGCGTCCTCCATACTCCAGCCAAACTTCCTAGCCCAGTAGGCCAGGGTGGCCGTGGATTGCAAGGTCTTGTATACCTCCTGCTGTCCCACGTGCGAGTAGTGCTCCTTGTTGATCACCAAAGTCCATCGATTCGTCACCGACCGCCAGCGCTTGACTCGCCGCCGGAGAACCGTCGTTTCCCAGAACGCCTTGGCTCGCTTGTCGCACTCAACGTTCAGCTGTTCCAATTGAGTAAGCGATCTTCCTTTGTCGTCCTGGTGTCCCTGCACCCACACCCATTTCAGATTAGCACGGATGCTTCGCCGTAGACGCCGGATCTCCACGAGAATGTTCCAGTCCTTTTTGCCCGGGCTCATGAATTCCTCCTGCACTTGGCGCATAGCCTGTAGTCCGTCAAGAGCGATGGTCACCGAGCACTCCTCGTCAAGACCTGGCACCATTGCCAACATCTCCAAAGACGCCCATATCCCGGCTAACTCGCTGCGGTATGAGCTGTGGACCGATGCTGGCCCTGGCACGAAGGAGTTACACGCAACGTATTTTTCCGTGTCCTTGTCGAACATGATCGAACATGAGGTACCTCGTGCACGTTTGTACGATCCGTCGCTCACCAGCAGTAACTTGTGGTTACGCGCCGCCGTCAGCATGTGCTCCCAGGTGGCATCTCCTCCCAAGTCCTCCACTGGATCATAGGGCGCTGGGGCACCTTCCGGCTCCCGGTCCAGACCAATACGCCCATCCCAGTTGATTCCTCTGGCTATAACAACCACCGACACCCGATGCACTAGAGTAGGGAGAGCTATCACCGTCCCTTGCTGGCGGTACGCGGCGAGGCGGGTCCGCCGTCGTCGAACGAGCACGTACACTCGTATCGGACGGGTGCTTGTGTCGTAGATTTCACCGGTCATCGCTGACTTCCACCACTGCCACGTTCCGTCGCTCGAGTGCCATCTCCCTAGGGTTGTCAGAAGCAATCGGCCTTGGTAACACAGGCTCTTACACCAACGCTGCCACTCTTTCCACCATCCGCTGGGCAACTCCGCTGGCCGGTTGGCCCACTGGCTGACTTGAGCTGGGGCCCCTTGCCCTTCCATGATGACGATTGACAGTGACGAACCAGCCGCGTCCACAATATCCGACATCCTAGCTACCCCCAGCTTCATCCTGCACATATTCAAGTGATACAGTTCGGCCCCCTTCAAGCCATCTCGAACCCAACAGGACATAAGGAACTCATCCCCATCCCGCTGCAACTCAAGAGACTTCGTGGTCTCTATGATGTTCACCCCTGTGTCCTGAAGCTGTCTCCACAGACCTTTCACCCAGCAGGGTGTCACACAATGGTGCACCCTCTCGAGCGTGTACTCGAACAGTGAACCTCCCACTCTCGGCTCTGCCTTGACCGCTTGAATCGAACACCGTAGCATCCTACCCGTCGATGTGTCTCCGTGTACTTCACTGAACGCAAGTTGTATCTGTTGTATCAACTGCCGGTGGACCGGGTTAGGCACCCCTAATCCTCCGAGCGAGACGGGAGCGTAAACGAGATCCCATGGGAACGTCCTCGAGCACCCCATCTGTGGCAACGCTGCAAGCAGCGCTGGCGCCATGATTCTTCTCAATTGGGCTGCCGTGAGCTGAGTAATTCCCATAACGTATTCGATCGACTTGATGAACCGGAGGGTAAGAGCACATCTCGCGTCCGCTGGAGACAGACTGGAGAGTCGCATCTTTCCGGCAAAGTCCTCTGCCTTCTTCCGTAGTGCTTGCACCTGTTGCTCCTCACCCTCATCAAATGATAGGAACACCCCAAGCGTGAATAGGGGTTGATCTAGAGGCTGGCGTGGTATTTCACTGCCCACCCCTTCCCCATCGGCGATGGCAATCCTATCGTTCAGGTCCCCATCGTTCCACCTCCACCGTCCATCTTCGAATTGTGGAGTCATCAACTGTCGGAATGTGTGTACTCGGATGTGTATGCATCAGTCACACTTGCTTGCCATCATCTAGACTATTTGGTGGCGGAATCACGACACAAAACTATGACGTCACAGCGATACCATCGCTGTACCATGAGAACACTGCGATACTACGGCGCCAGGATACCGCGATACCAGCGGATACCACAGTATCCACCACACGTGATGTCACATCAAGACCTTACCTACCAGGCCTACAGGAATGAAATATGTTTTGAACATTCCATCAGATTCGATCAATCATCGGATTCGATCAATCATCAGATTCGATCAATCATCGGATTCGATCAATCATCAGATTCGATCAATCATCAGATTCGACCAATCATCAGATTCAACAAAACCAGAGAGACGACAATGTTGACAATCAAGTCAACATCAACAAGCAACATGAGAGCAATGTGCATGGAGGTGCAAGAGGATTGCACCAAGCAATGAGAGCAAAGAAGAGATGGATCAAGAGAGCATCTTGATCATCTCATTCCCCACACTCGCTCATCAACAATCAATAGCAATAACAGTAACAGAAACACTTTGAGAAAGAGTGTTGACTACTACCGATTCTCCGTGCGCGGAGCCTTCCAACACGTTTATAAACGTTAGCACCAGGGAAGCCCTGTGCAAGGAGAGATCGAAGAGCGAGAGACGCTGCATGAGCGACGAGCGAGAGACGAGCTAGCTTACCCTCTCACGCGCGTGATCGAGGACAAGGCGAGAAGCGAAACGAGCGCTGAATGAGCGAAGAAACCGAGGAGACTGCATTCCCTCTCACACCAGTGATCGAGGACGAGACCGAGGGAGACGAGGACGAGACTCTGAACCTCACGCGAGAAGGAGCGGGTGCGCCCATCCAACAACCAAGAGCTCAGCAAGGAGCTATCATCGAGACAGAAGCAGAGCAAGCTGCACGAAGAGCCGGCGCAGAGACGCGGCAGAGAGACCAGCCAAGACCGACATTGGCATCAACAGAGACATCCACATCGACTCCATCACAGCGAGTGTTCAAAGTGGAAGCGTACAAGACAGAAGTACAAGAGACAGAAGGCAGGGGTAGCGCGTCAGAGAGAGACAGCGGCATCGATCCCCTCGCGTCGAACGACAACGAAGAGTCAGAGAGAGAAGAAGAGAGAGAAGAGAGCCAATCGACAGGCGGCACACAAGACACAAGCAAGCAGGCAACAACGAGAAAGAAGATGACAAAGGACACATACAAGAGGCGCAAGGCCCCACTCTTCAGCGGAAAGAAGGAAGACTACAATGCGTGGGAATCGCAAGCCAAGGCGTACGCGCGTACGCAGCGATACAAGGACATCATGATGGGAGAGAAGCCCATCCCGACGAAAGGAGACATCGAGAAAGAGAGCGACGAAGAGAAGAGGGAGGCCCTCAAAGAGACGCGCGAACTGGCGCTGGACTGCTTCAGCGATCTGATCCTGATGATGGATGCAGAGCAAGGAACTGGAAAGCAGGCGATCCAGCTGATCAACCAATGCTGCGACGAGCAGCACCCCGAGGGGAACCCAGCGGCAGCATGGAAGATGCTGAAGGAGAAGTACCAGCCGACCGATGCATCCACGGTGCTGCGGCTGAAGCGCCAGTTCAACACGGAACGCATGGCGAGGGATACGGATCCCGACATCTACGTCACACGGCTTGAGCTGCTCCGCGCTCGCCTCCAAGAGGTGAAATACGAGATCAGTGAGAGAGAGCTGATCATGCAAGTGCTCAGCAGCCTCAGCAAGGACTACGACGACGAAGTGAGCAACTTCGAATACCAACTGCAGATGGGTCCAGAGAAGGTGACAATCGAGGCCATCCGAAATGTGCTGAACTACAGATACTCCAAGCTCCAAGGTGGAAAGGCGTACGTGGACGACTTCGCGGATACTGGCAGCAAGCGCGACGACGCGGCGATGGCTGCGACAGGCGGATTCAAGGGCAACTGCCACAACTGCGGAAAGTACGGCCATCGGTCTGCGAATTGTCCAGACAGAAAGCAAGCGGCCGACAACAACAACAACCATCAATCCAACAATGGCCGACGAGGAGGCTACAACAACAGAGGCAACCGAAGAGATCAGCGCGGCAATCAAGGCAACCGCGGCAACAGAGGAAGAGGTCGAGGCAGCGGCTTCAGTGGGAAGTGCCATTACTGTGGCATCCCAGGACATCGAGAGGCAGACTGCAGGAAGAAAAAGTTCAACGAAAAGAGAAAACAGGAAGAGCAAGGAAGCACGGCACAAGACGGCACCGATGACAGATTCGAGATGGTGATGACCACTCTCGACACACCCACGAACACTCACACCGCCTATGCCGTCGATGATTTATTCTTTGATACCTTCCAACACCATCCAGGAATAGACGAGGTCCACGACGACACGAGCATCCCAGAATGGCTCAACGATGGACCAATCATCCACGAGGTGACGCTCGACAACGAGCCTCGTTTTGATCTCGATTTCGATTACTGCCTCAACACGCACGACTTGCCAAGCAACGGCAACCGAGAAGAAGACCCCGAGGAGGATATCGATATCCTCGCCATGGAGGAAGCCGGGGAGCCCCCAATTGAGCAAGACATGCTCCTGGACGACAATCTCTTCGAAGAGGCGTCAGCCGCTGGCTCCGCCGAAGAAGAGATCGCTCAAGACGACGGAGATGACGACAGCGACGCAACCTGGCAACCAGCCGTCGGGTACAGATTCCGTCCTCCCAGACCAGAAGGTCAACGAGTCTTCAACAACCACGAAGACGTGATCCTCCCAACCGGCCTACGCTTTGGGCCCACGGACTTCTTCAACCAACGAGGAGCGCACGGCAGGCATGACACTGTGCCGTACCCAACTTTCACGGCCGAGATCAAACAGCGCGAACTGATCGGCAACGCCATCCTCAACGCGGCCTGCAACCTGTTCCCGAACAATCGACGTGTGCAGATGGCATTCGTGGGACGAGTGTCAACAATGTTTGTCAGGGCAGAGCTTCTGTCCATTGAGGAGATCCTGGCCAACAGCATGATTCTCAACAGGATCCTCGAACAGTACCGCCAACCACCGCTGAGCATCATGGAGCGGCACTTCGTCCTCGGAGGATGCATGGTGACACTCCTTCACCACCGACCACAGGAGAGGCGACCTGAGCCACCACGACAAGCAAGACCGGAACCGCCACAGCAAGCAGAACAACGCCCTCCAATCGATTGGGGCGATTGCAGCACGAGCGAATCATCCGATGATGATGACGATTCCTCCTACGACGACGAGCTGGCAATCATGGTTGTGGATCGCACGAGCTTTCGTGCATCCAACTACCACACCGACACACCCGATCAACACACATGGCTCGCCGACAGTGGAGCCTCATGCCACATTGTGAATTCGGACAAGGGGATGTTCAACGTCCGCCACATCCAATCCTTCGTGAAGGTCGGTGACAACACACAACTCAACTCACCAAAGATGGGATCCATCTATCTCCGAGTGAAGCAACGCGATAACACACAGCGCACCATCAGACTGAACGACGTGAAGTTCGCACCCAAAATGTGGGTGAATCTGTTCTCAACGAACAAGGCGCTGGAGAATGGATACCAGATCGGCAACAATGGTATCATCATGGACATCACAAACGGCAACGGGAACAAGATCGTGTTCGATCGAGTGTTCCGCACGCGAAATGGTTTCGTGACTGGCGTGCAGATGCATGCAGTCAAGCCACGCACAGACGTCACGGCTGCGGCCGTCACGTCGGATCCACCGAAGGGCATCAACGCGTCCACACTCCATCGCATGTTGGGACACGCCCCACTCGAAGCAATGCAACGAACTGCATTGCACCACGGATGGAACATCGTCGGCACCATGCCGCCATGCAAGCACTGTGCCATCGCCAACGCACGAGTGAAGAACGTCCCGAAGGCGACCATCGCAAGAGCATCGCGACGATGCGAGCGATTCTTCATCGACATCAGCTACACAAAGCACACGAGCTTCGGAAACAAGCGGTACTGGGTGTTGATCGTAGACGACCACACAGATTACTGCTGGAGCATCTTCCTCACCAACAAGGGTGACCAACCGGCCTTCCTGAAGCGATTCCTTCAGAAGATCCGTGCACACACGGACGGCAAGCCAATCATCTTCCGTGGCGACAACAGCGGAGAGAACAAGGCATCCGAGGTCCATCTGCTCGAGGCCGGATTCGACGTCACATTCGAATACACGGCATCTAACACACCACAGCAGAACGGCAGAGTGGAGCGCAAGTTTGCATACTTGTACACGAAGATGCGATCCATGCTGAACGGCGCCCAGCTCAACGAAGAGCACAGACATGGTCTATGGGCTGCAGCAGCCAACGTCGCGACCGCGGTCGCCAACATCACTGTGGCAAAGGGACAGACCAAGTCGCCGCACAGCCTATTCTTCGGAGAGGATCCGAAGTATGCAAGTGGACTCCGTACCTTTGGTGAAGTCGGAGTCGTCAAGACGGCCTATGGAGGCATGACGGCGAAACTCCAGAACAGAGGCGAGGCGATGTTGTTCGTCGGATATGCTCCACAGCATGCATCCGGCGTCTACAACATGTACCGTCCATCCACCAAGTCCATCGTTTGCACCAGAGACGTGAAGTGGCTCAACAGATCGTACGGGCACTTCAAGGGTTGGACTTACGGCACGGACGATGGGAAGCCGGAAGGGAGTCAGATCGCCGCAACCGACGCCGAGCACCCAACGGAGACCGACGATGACGGATTCATCCTGGTCGGAAGGGAAGGGACAGCGCCGTCCCACACAGCTCGAACCAAGCCAAAGCGGCGCTCTGTGTCATTCGCCGACGCGAACTCCTACCACGTCCTCTCAGATGACGACGATGAGGACGATGACGACACCAACAACAACACGAGTGCGAAGGAGGACTCACCAGGTCTCGCGAGCGAGACGGCGACCACACCAATGGACAAAGGGACTGCGTCCGAAGAAGAGGTTGACGCGATCCCTGTCGACGACGACACAGTGACCGACATTGAAGATGTCGCCCCACCGAGTGTCCCGCCAAGCATCCTCCGCACTCCGCCAACATCACGCAAGCGTTCGCACGAAGCGAACGACGATTCGAAAGCTAGTCGCACCACGACTGCTGATCCCCCACGACGGCCAAGCAAGCGCGATACCACTCGCAGCGAACGACAACAGCGATACATCGAGCGAAGCAAGCATCAAGCAAAAACGAATGCGAAGTCGCGTGCGTCGCTGCCATCCAACGTGAAAGGAAAGAGCGAATTGCGCAACCTTGCGAACTACAACAAGCCAGGAAAGAAAGAGAAGCATGAAGGCAAGCGGTTCACTACCAACCTATCCGTCTTCAATAGGGGAAGCGACACCAACGACGACAAGAGCAACACAGACCACGATCAACACAGCAGCGAGGAGACCAACAACGATGACGAAACCAATGACGACACCACCGACGAGAATGAGGAGAACGACGAAGCCACGGACGACGAAGACAGCGATTCTCCTCCATCGGACGTCACCAACGCAGTCACAGATGCTCTATTCGGCAACAACGCAATCAGTACCGACGATTTCGAGACAGAGATCTGCGCAACCACCCAAGATGAGACAGGAGAGACATCGACACACATCGAGCCATCAACCTTCGATCAAGCATTCAACCATCCGAATGCAACACACCGGAAGGGCTACAGAGCTGCCATCGCAAAAGAGTTCAGTTCGATGGATGCTCGATCCGTCTACAGCAAGATCAAGCGCTCATCCATTCCGAGAGACCGCAGATGCTGCAAGTGCAAATGGGTGTTTAAACTAAAGCGCAATGGAACCTATCGAGCGCGTCTGGTGGCGTGTGGCTACTCGCAGATCGCAGGAGTGGACTACCAAGAGCACCACTCGCCTGTCATCCACGACGTCACGTACCGTGTGATGATGGTGATCATGATGCTGCAGAAGATGGACTGCGCACTTGTGGACGTCGTCACGGCATTCTTGTACGGCGATCTCGAAGAAGAGGTGTACATGAATTGTCCAAGCGGAATGGACAGCACACCGGATGAAGCACTGCTGCTGCACAAGCCAATCTACGGGCTGGTCCAGAGCGCACGCCAATGGTACAAGATGCTGGTGTCAACGCTGAAGGGAATGCGGTTCGACCAGAGCGCGGCAGATCCGTGTCTCTTCCATCGCAAGACGAAGAACGAAACAGTCATCGTGGCGATCTACGTCGACGACTGCTTCTGCTGCGGACACCAGAAGGCACTCGAGCAATTCATGATCGACATCCAGAAGAGCAAGTTCAAGGTCACCATCGAGAAGGGTTTGGGTGACTACCTCAGCTGCAACATCCAGCTCAACGCAGACAAGACGAGAGCCGTCCTACGCCAGCCACATCTGATCCGAAACCTAATCACCGAGTTTGGTGCAGAGGTGGAGAAGATGCAGCGCTACGCGACGCCAGGGACGCCAAGCCAGAGCATCGTTCGCCCATCCGAAGAGAACGGTTTACAGAAGGTAGACGCAGCAGAGCATGCTGACTATCGTAAGGGAGTGGGAATGCTTCTATTCTTGATCAAGCATTCGCGTCCCGACATCGCCAATCCTGTCAGAGAGCTGACGAAGGTACTGGATGGACCGACCAAGGCTGCAACCAAGGAGATGCGGCGTATCATCAAATACGTCATCGACACGAAGCACTACGGCCTGAAGATTCAACCTGTCATGACAGATAACAGCCCATGGAACATGGAGATGTTCTGCGACAGCGAATACGCCGGAGACAAGGACACTCGCATCAGTGTCGGCGGATTCATTCTCTACCTCTGTCAAGTCCCTATCCTCTGGCGATCCAAGGCGCAGAAGGCAGTGACCCTCAGTTCATCAGAGGCAGAGTACATCGCGCTATCCGAAGCAGCGAAGGAGATCTTCTTTGTGATGCAACTCCTGGAGAGTGTGGGAGTGCCAGTGAAGACTCCAATCACTGTGAGAGTCGACAATGTTGGAGCGATCTTCATTGCAAAGAATCCCTCAACATCACGACGCTCTCGCCATATCGACGTACGCCATCATTACGTCCGCAACATGGTGAATGACAAGCTCATCGAAATCATCTTCGTCAAGTCAGAGAACAATCGAAGCGACGGCTTCACGAAGAACATCAAGTCAGAGCTACAGCGCGAGCACGAGAAGACCTACCTATACACTGGCGACAGCAGCGAATGACTGACGCCTACAGGAAGGGTGTCGGAATGTGTGTACTCGGATGTGTATGCATCAGTCACACTTGCTTGCCATCATCTAGACTATTTGGTGGCGGAATCACGACACAAAACTATGACGTCACAGCGATACCATCGCTGTACCATGAGAACACTGCGATACTACGGCGCCAGGATACCGCGATACCAGCGGATACCACAGTATCCACCACACGTGATGTCACATCAAGACCTTACCTACCAGGCCTACAGGAATGAAATATGTTTTGAACATTCCATCAGATTCGATCAATCATCGGATTCGATCAATCATCAGATTCGATCAATCATCGGATTCGATCAATCATCAGATTCGATCAATCATCAGATTCGATCAATCATCAGATTCGACCAATCATCAGATTCAACAAAACCAGAGAGACGACAATGTTGACAATCAAGTCAACATCAACGAGCAACATGAGAGCAATGTGCATGGAGGTGCAAGAGGATTGCACCAAGCAATGAGAGCAAAGAAGAGATGGATCAAGAGAGCATCTTGATCATCTCATTCCCCACACTCGCTCATCAACAATCAATAGCAATAACAGTAACAGAAACACTTTGAGAAAGAGTGTTGACTACTACCGATTCTCTGTGCGCGGAGCCTTCCAACAATCAACCACCACGCGGACTTAGCCGGAACGATAGCGCCCCCGGTGATCTTCAGCAGCTCGCTCCAGTCCCGGACCATGTCCGTGAAGTCTGACGACGTCACTTCGTCACTTCCTAGCAAGACCAGGTCAGTGTCATCGACAAAGGCCGACCCAAGGATATCAAAGGAGCCATCACCACTTGGGTAGGCCATCGTCTGTTTGTGCCCTCTGCTCTCCATAGCCTTGAACATAACCGAACTGATGACCGCCCAAATCGCGGGCCCAGCTCCATTGCCTTGTCCAATTCCATGCATGCAGCAATTGGATCCACTGCCATAGGATTGCCTGGACACCCCAAACGCGGTGCTGATGCGATGCCTTGCATCTCGGAGCGTGCGGAACATGCACCTCGTAGCCGAGGGGTTGGCCCCAGCCGCCATCATCACAGTCGCCGCGAAATTTGGGGCAATGCAATTGTAGCATGATTTCGCATCATTCGAGCAGAACCAGATAGGGACCTTCTTTTGTTTCCCAACATCAATGCTCACTCGCTTGTTGAGTGCCGCACTGACCGCTGATCGACCCTTTCTGCTTCCAAACTGGAAATCTGAAATCCATTGCCGTTCTTCCGCCATGGCCATCATCTGTCGTCCCAACCTCTTGTTGTTGAGATTAAACTGCGCGTCCATCAGCTGGATGGTCCGCATTTTTTCGATGTTGAATATGTGTGCTTTCTTCAATATCTCCACGTCGGTAACTCGCTGCCATTCTTTTGGAGAGTGACCGGTTTGATACGGTATCTCACGCATGACCATGTCCACCTCCGCGAGGGTGGCGTCGGCTGCCGCAGACTTGAAGTGCCCGAAATGCGGATTGCTCGGCTCAGAGTTGGTAAGCTCTGTCTGCTTTCTCCACGCCTTTACATGTTCTTCTACCGTGAGCTCGTCTTGGCTGAACTCCACCGGTTCCAGGGCCTGCATGAGATGCTGCCACAGTGGGTCGTCAAACTTGTCAAGATTCCCTGCAGCATACAACAGCTGATTCGCCGTATCCGGATTCCAGATCTTGTCCATCGTTTGCTTCCCTCTGCCTGACATACACAGGGTGTCGCGTGCCTGCGAGAACCTTCGCTTGTTCTCCACGATACACGCTTCCACTACGTCACATTTTTCCGTACATTCGTCAACGACTCCTTCCTCGTCCGTGAAGAGAACCTTGGTAGTCATCGCTTTCCCTTTCCCAAACACTGCTCGGAGTCTGCTCGCCTGTTCTCGCTGTCGTTCCTGGTTCATGAGCATTTTGATGGCCGTCTCATAGTCCTGTTGGTGACTTTCGTGCCGTTGCCTGGCCAAATCCACTAGATGGTCTTGCCAGGCCTGTCGGTGCTGTTTCCGAACTCTGTAGTAGGCCTTGTACGCTTCCGTCTGTGCGGATGTCGCCTCCTCCAGTGATCCTGCCGCCTCACATCCTGATTGGGCCCTCAAGCGCTTTCTCAATGACGAGCTGGTTTTTACCCCTTTCCAATACTTGACTTCGATAGTCCAGTACTTCACCCAATCCCGAGCGCTCTGCACTTCCGAGGACCATGAGACTTCCCCCATAGTCAACTTCCTACTCCTCTTCTCTGCACATCGCCGGATTTGGTACACCTGGGTTAGCAGGCCATCATAAGCCTTCCGCTGGGACCCATTGAGTTCCCATCCTTGTGTCTTCGCTGTTTTAAGAAGAGTCGTGGCCCTCTGGTGAATGCGGTGCTTTCCGTACTCTGCGAGTACCGCGTCGTTGTATTTTTGTACCACCTTTGGGTTACTGAGGACTAACCTTCTGGGCTGGGCGGATTGTACTCGTTGCACCCCGGCTCCCAAAATCTGGCTGAAGCTGAGGTCGATCCAGATAGCTCGATGATCAGACGGGATGGCCTCCCCAAACGCCATGTAGCCTGCCCGTATCACTTCGAGTCCGTCCGACACATAAATTGCATCGATGGGCGTGTTGGTCAGGCTTCGCTGTTGTGTAGAACACCGCGCGTCGTCCCCCATGCGGTCGGTTACCGAATTCTTCAGTCCCACCGCTCGTAGAGCCTGTACGGTTGGTCCGTGCTCGGTATCTTCGTTAAGGTCGACACCAATCACTATCGAGTCCCCATCCTCCTTCCATCTCCTCACTTGGTCTTGTAGGTCTGTAATCCAGGCTTTGTGTGGGTCTTCGTGCCTTCCCTGATTGCTCAACGCTCGCAGCTGCTGGTTCCACACTGTGGTGTCTCCATCCGTGGATTTGCACAGCCGGTATGCCGACACCACTCTCACTGACTTGTGTCTCTTGCCTTCGATCTTGCACCAAGACCATCTCCCCATGCCGCTGTCATCCACTCCAAAAAGAAACGCCCTCGCGGCCGTCTGTTCCGTTAGCACAATTCCTGTTCCTCCGTATAGTCTCGGGTCGCGACCCTGCTCATGGGTGTTATACGAGAAAATATGCTTGGTCCTTTTCACCTTCCCTCGCACCCTTTCTTCCCACTGATCGCTGGGTCTCACATGATTCCATCTCAGGTTCGTTTCAGCCATCGCCAGCACATCGAGTCTTGATCGCTGTATGAAGGCCATGATTTCCTCGTTCTTTTGTTGATAAGCGTATATGGGGATCTGTGCCACGTTCTGGAACACCACCCTGACTTCGTCGTTGGTCTTCGACTCCATCCCGTCGCCGCAAGCATTGTTTAGTCTACTTGCTTCCTCCTCGTTTGCCGGAACTCCGGCTACCTGCGTGCTCATGATGTGGGTCACAGCTCCGTTTGGTGCCGTCTTCCTCTTCCGAGCATCGATCTGTGCACTGTTGTGCCGAGGTTTCCTGGCTGTGCAGGTATCCCCTTATTGTCAACGTATTCGCCGTTTTCGTCGAGTCGTCGTCGTTGTTGTTGTTGTCGTTGTTGTCGTTGTCTTTGTTGCTATTTTATCGCCGTTGTTGCTGCTGTTGTTGTCGTTGTTGTTGTCGTTGTTGTATTGATAGTGTTGGTACTGGCAAATTTTTCGGTCTTCCTCCTCTCTGTTTTTTGTTACCTTTGACTATAGTCCGTCATCTCCGCTGGTCTCACACTCCTCCTCTTTCCTGGACTCTCTTTATCCTGCCTGAGTCCTCGGACTCAGCCGATTGCTTGCGCGTAGCTGGTCCTTTGGCATTCTTGCGATTACGCGTGGACTGTGGCCCTATCACCACTGTCAGATTTTTTGGAGCTTGTGTCCATGTTGACGACCATGTCGTCGACGGCTGCCTCGTTGGAGTCCGTCCCAGTGCTGTTTGAGCTATCATCTTCATCTCCCTCGTCTTCTTCATCCTTCTCCGCGATGGTTGCTGGATGGTCCACATCAAAGTCCACTTTGGCTCTCGGATCCAACACGAATGCCTCCGGATTGTCAGCCTTGTTTGAGGCTGCGTTCGCAATTACGTGCGCCACATGGCTGGTTTGCTGAGCAGGGGATGCCGTGGCGAATGTACCCACGGTGTAATTGTCCCCGTTCTGGGTTTTTGGGTTTGTGATCAACTCCACGTCGAACTGGAGCAACGGTACCGGCTTCATATTGCCTTGATCGTCCACGTACCCTTCCCATCCCATCTCCGTGGGAGACATGCCCATCGCCTCTTGTTCATCAAGGTTCAAGAACTTAGGGCCGGCTTGCACCATCTGCCCCATCTCTTGTTCTTCCCGGCTGAGGACCAATCCAGACTCCCAATCTACCTCGTAGTGCTCATTCTGTGATCACGCATATGGAGTAAACCATCCCTGGCAGCGGAAGTCCAATTTCTTGTAGCAAAAGAAAGGTAGCTTCGAAATCAGTTCGTGTGCCTCCACTCGTCGCTTCAGATGAAACACAAAGTTCATCTGGGTCCAATCGTTTCTGTTGGTATCCACTGAGACGAACAGGGCGTAGTCCGGATCCTCGAAAGACCTAAGGTTCATGACCACTTCGCGTAGGGTCAGCCTCCAGATCGGAATCTCGACGTCCAGCTGTAGGATAGAGTGAACCCCTTGAACCTTCATCACCTTTTCGAATTCTCGCTGGTGTGCTGCCATCTTGCTCAAGTTTGCGAGCTCCGATGGAGGATGTTCGAACCTCGTGTCCAACGCGTCTGGCAGAAACCTCATCTGTTTTCCCAGCACCCGGACCGTATCCGAGCGGTTGTTGAAGAGTTCCTTCATTGCTACCCTGCACATGTGGGTTTTCGATTCCCCACTCATCACATGCGTGGCTCTAGGACGGTTTCTGAAGTTGCTAGTGTCTTTTGGTCGATTCCTTTTGCTGACCAGCTGCATCTCCTTCATTCGCAACTGCACCGCAAATTTGCCTTTCACAACCTCCGCCTCGTTGATGGCATCAGCCAGGTCGTTGTTGTTGGTGGTGCTGTGACTGCCGAACAACCAGCCTGCTGTTACGATGTTGTGCTCTTGGATTTCCAACTTGGAGAACGATATGGCTGATGCTCAAAGTGTACCGTCGTCTTCGAAAACTTTTGCCTCCGCCTTGTGTGCGACCCAGATCTTTGTGTACGTGTTGAAGCCCGTACGTGCGTACAAGCTCTCTACAAACTGCTTGACGGTCTCGCGAGAGGTCCAGGGCACGTCGGATGCCGTCCATGGTTTCATCTCCTTGCTTCGTCGCCACACAACGACCCGAGCCTTCGAATCGGCCCGGAAGATGAACGCTCTGACTTCATTGAGGCTTGCGATGACTTGGTTAATAATGGGATCATTGGATTCCCTGACCATGGGAAGCCGTACATCGAAGAAGGTTTTGTTGAAGTCACTCAACACATCGTTCACACTTGGTAGATCGGCTTGCCTTGCCGTCTTCCGCAGGAATGCAACCGCCTTGCGTTTTGGTTTGCATGGCTTCTTCTTCTTCTTCGGGTTTGGGGAAGTGGTGGTTTCCTCTTTGTCTTCGAATTCGATGCCTTTGGAGTGCATGAAAACGATCCTTGCCGCAATCCACGCCGACGTCTCATGTGTGGCTTTGATCCGCCCTGCGTTCCACATGTTGGGAAAGATGTTGGGTGTTGCCACCAACCGGATCATGAGCTCCACCAGATTAATATTCTGGTCAGGTTGCAACTTGTTGTCGTATGCTCGTTGAAACACGTCCGTCCACTCCTCCAGCGTTTTCCGGTGTCGCCATCCACGGTGTTCGCTTTGGTGTGCGCGATGGTTTCGTCGAGTGCGCCTTCCGCCCCTGTGGCCGTTGTGAAGGGTTCGGCGTTTCGCGTCAACAAATTGCGCTCACGGAGGATGTCACCCCAAGATTTCTCATGGTCATGGCTCCAAATCCATCCGCTGTCGCCCGTGTTGGTGGTGTTTTTCGCCGCTTTCTTTCGTGCTCCTTCCCGGGCCTGTTTCCGACCCCCTCCTCCTCGCCCTCCGCCGTCGTTGTCACCATTGTGACGGCCTCCTCTTCCTGGTCGTCCCGATGCCCTTTGCTGGGTGCAGGATGGCTTTGGGTTGGCTCTGCCAGAGCTGTTTGTTGCGTCGGTGCGCACCATCATCTGTGTTTTTGTTCTGGTAGTGATTGTACACGTTCTACGTAAATTTGTTAGTACTGGTCCTACATACGTCTTCTCGGTGGAAGGGTCACGCGGACTATGCTTTTCTGCATAATAGATCTGGATTGTTTGCCAACTGCTATCTTTGTTATTCTAACATGACGTGCACAATCACCTTCATCACTGAATGGGAAAGAGTAGTCTTTCGCATCTTTGTTTTTGTGTTGTTTGTGTGTCGGAATGTGCATAGGTGTATGTGCATTACTCACCCATTGTTCTCTTGTACTCTCTGTGCAAATGGCGCTAACATTCGTGTCATCAATGAAGCGTGATTGAGTGAATCACATCACGAATTCACGCGCGCCAATGTGTTCACCATTTCGGAAGGCAATGGGTGAACAACATTATCTGAGAGCATCAGATATTTGGTCTGTCCATCCATTCGACAGAAACAAGTGACATCAAGTCCAGGTCGAAATATTTCACAACTATACCCAAAATGACAATACCTTTGCCTCCCATCTACATCATCAACGGAATATGGAATGTGAAGGAGCATGGAACGACAGCTGGCACTGACACGATGCCATGTGTCCCCACATCAACAGCTGACTCCACATCAGAACAGAATCCAAAGATTCTATTACTGTGGCGTCATGGAGATCATGGATATGTAAAGGAGGAGTTCAAGCAAGACATTGAAAACTCCGCATGAAGTAGTAGGTCAATATGAGACAGGACGATTGATTACATATCGAATACATAGTATCGCGCAGTGATATCATGGAGAGAGAGAGAGAGAGAGAGTGTGTTGGAAGGCTCTGCACATGGAGAATCGGTAGTAGTCAACACTCTTTGCTGAAAGTGTTTCCGTTGCTTGTTACTGTTACTGGAATCGATTGTTGATGAGCGAGTGTGCGGAATGAGATGATCAAGATGCTCTCTTGATCCATCTCTTCCTTGCTCTCATTGCTGGTGCAATACTCTTGCACCTCCATGCACATTGCTCTCCTGTTGCTCGTTGATGTTGACTTGATTTTCGTGTTGTTGTTTCTCTCTCGTTGTCTCGTCGTTGTTTCGTTCTCGGGTTTTGTTGAATCTGATGATTGATGGAATCTGATGGATTATTAAAAACATATTTCATTCTCTGTAGACCTGGTAGGTAAGGCCTTGAGGTGACACCACATGTGTTGGATACTGTGGTATCCGCTGGTATTGCGATATCCTGGTATTGTAGTATCGTAGTATCCTCGTGGTATCGTGGTGGTATCGTTGTGACGTCATTAGTTTTGGGTCGTGATTCTGCCACCAAATATTCTTGATGGCATGCAAGTGTGACTGATGCATACACATCCGAGTACACGCATTCCGACAATGTTGTCCATCTGGAGGTCAAGCCCAAGGGTGTCATCGCTCCCGGAAAGGGACACGATGCATTGGAAACTTACGCCGAACGAATCACCGATAAAATGGACCCCAGGACTGAATCTGGATCAGAAGGGACAGTCGTATGCAGGATGGCCGCTGACGCATGCGTGGGGATGTTCGCAAGCTCTCCAAGTGGCAAAGGCATGCGCGCTGCAATCTTGACGCAGTCACGGGATGGAGCTCGTGTTGCAGGATAGGAAGCACAGCCGGGATGGCAACTGCATCGGGTTGATGTTCCTGAAGGACAAGGTTGTACAGGAGCTGCGGCCCTGGCGATCGCTCCTGAGCGTTGTAGTGAGCCTTGTCAATGGTGAAATGGGCCGTTGTTTTCACTTGGCCCGTGGATACGTCGTTCTACTCAATGTTGGACGCTGTAGCAGTGTATCCCAGGAAAACGCCATCACAGGAGTGCCGATGCAGCTTTGCCCTTGGCTGTCCAGGTTTGCGCGCAAACATCCTGGAGCCAAGAGCCCGTAGGTGTACACAATCGGGACTCTACCATGGTAGGCCTCATGTGGCATGTGGCAACAGGCGAGTGCCATAGTCGCTTCTTCAAATACATGGAATGCCACACAGCATTGCATGTATTGCGGCGATAGGCCACTTGAGAAGAGAAGCCCGCTGATGATGCTGTGGCATGCATTAGTGGAGTAGTTTGGTGGATGGCTTCACTGGTGTGTTCATGCCATGACAGTGTCTCATGGTCGTTGACAACGCTGTCGATACCAAACTGCGCAGTGTTCCTCTACTCAGCACACATTGAGCATATGGTCGATGGCCACAATGGCGTCGTTGTTGGTGACAATGTTGACCTGCGCCCCTGGTTGACTTGCTGTGGTGGACGTAATTGCGTTTGTTTTTCTTATATCTGTTGCTAACGGTGTTATTGGGGCGAATGTGTTGGTGCACTCAACACCTCTCGCCAAACGATGTGTTGGATTTGTTTGGTTTTGAGGCTTTGCGGGAACAAAACACTGTCTGTCCGTATGTACGTGTGTATACGTCATGATGATGAGACGAAATGATTGGACAACACAATTTGATAGTGACGTTTAACGAATGTCAATGACAAAAGATGAGAACAATCTGGAAATTTCAAATTTGAAATTGAAACGTTCACATCACTCAGTAGGAATAATTACGTACAATTTTGCCATACATGAAGAAGGACGTTTTGGGGATTGCGCGAGCCGATATTCGAAATGATCACTCTCGCTTTGGATTGATGACGATCGGATGGGCTCCGCGATTGCTTCTTCCCCAGCACACTCACTTCAATCCAGCAGACTGCATCTCATTGTATGCTTCAAAAATGATCCACTTCAGATACTGGAGACAGTTTCTTCAACAAGGGTTGGATTGAACCACTGGGATCGTACAACGTGAACAAGGGCATTCCCAACAGTCCAACAGGGTCATCCACTGGGGTGATGATGCCAACGCCACTCTCCATCATCGCCGTGCTCTTTGAGTGGGGCATAGACTGGGCCACCACTCGTGCAGGAGCGGTTATTCCTCCCCCATGCACTATATTGAGCCAACCCAAACAAAGATGAGCGTTGGAAGAGCAGCTGAAGCACTTGGAGCAGTTGTGCACGGTGGCTGCTTTGTTTCGCGACGTTGAGTGTGTCGCAAAATTATGTCGTCTGCCCGTGAGTACGTTTCATTCACGAATGTTTGGCCCAAAATCGAGTTCAAGAGGGTCTCGGATCCGTGAACCAACCAGAAATGTACCGAATCAGTCTCATTGACAAAAACTTGCAAGACGAGGAACAACGCGAAAAACGCACTCACAAAGGCCCTATTAGAGATAGCTTGGCCATTTTCACCACCTCATAACTTTATAACCAATGCCCGGACTCACTGTCTAGCACCTTTCCCTTATTACCAATGTGTTAAATTATACATGGTTAAATTTTAGTCTCCATAGGAGCCCATTTTTTCAAAATCCTGCCGTGGTCGTACGGTCATTGGCTGACGTGGGTCATATACGAAAACGCCCACACAAAAAATTCCTTACGGATATCCGAGATTGTAAGTTAGGAGGTCCATTTCAAAGTGCGGGTGGACTCCCTCGAGGGGCTCCCAAAGTTGGGGGCGCATCCAGGGAGTCAAGGCAGATACATAAATAGTGTTTGTAACTCACAGCGATAGCAATAAGAATACAAACGCTTGATTCCGTAATTTACCGTACCTTCTCCAGAAACACGAACGAACCGCAACAACAAAAGCAACAGGAAGCATCCTCACAAATTGATCCCAAACATCACAATCCTCACACACAACTCAAGCTCATAAAACGAAATCAAGGTCAAGATCGACATCAAGCCAACAGCATCAGCAACAACAACGACAACCATGACAGACTACCTCCAAGTTATGCCTCTCGTTATGTACGGTGAGTGCTCATTCGGATCACACGGCTTGTTCTCAGCAACATCAACAAAGACTCTCTCCGCATCAATTCAATTCACTCACTCTGCCACCACTTTTTCTGCTTCACTGTTTCAACTTCCATCGATGCGCTATGCCCTCACCACTTATTCCGTAACATCAGCCTTTGCGTTCGTCTTCATGGCGCACACCACGTTCGGTGTTTCCGATCCGTACAACCTGCCATGGCAACTCCCGTTCGGGGTCTTCGTCTTCTTCCTCGGCTTCACCGTGTACGCCGTGATGCAGGAGGGCGTCGCGACGTTCTTTTCGGAGCACACGAGCAACTTCGTGGGACACCAGATCTGGTACGATCTGCTGTACTGCCTGTGTGTCTCGTGGGTCTTCATCCTTCCCAAGGCGCGCGAGCTCGACATGAACATCGTCGCCTGGTTCCTGTTTGTTGGTACCAGTGCCAGCATCGGGTTGTTGCCCATGATGTCTCGCGTTCTGTACTTGGAGCAGAAGAACCGGGAGGCGGCCCGCAACGGCATCGGTGGCAACGGCGAGAGCACCTCCACTTACCAGTACCATAAATAGGAGTAGGCAGGCGCATACGACTGTCCGGAGTGGAGTGAAGTGGAGACGGCATTCCACTACGCTCTGAAGAAAGGAGCGTCGACAATTCAACAACCGAGACAACACGTGGTCGCAAGCGAAGCGTGGAGCAATTCTATAATGTAACATTAGAAGCACCTCTTTACTTGACAGGCATCTTCGGGAACTCGTCGGTAGCTAGTGGAACATGAATGAAGTTGGGAGGAACGATGAAAGGGTGACGTTGGTGATTGGTTTGGCGGTTTTGCGAGTGATTCGGGAACAACAACCAGTCACGAACGAATTCCACGATGCCAACAATCATCTTTTGCGCGTATCTGCCGAATCACAGAAACAGATGATGGGAGGCGACTCACGAGATGTCGGTGATAGCACTCTGCCAACTTCATCATCATTGTCCCAAGCTCCAACCATATATATCTGCACACACACCATTGACAACAAGACGAACGGCATCTCTAGAGAATGAGGAGGACCAGGACGATCCGGCCCGTGCGGGTGCTGCTCGTGATGGCCATTGCGTTCGTCACGTTGAGCCCGATCTTCCTTTCCCATCACCTGAACAAACACGCATCCGTGTTGCAATCACAGCCGTCCGCAATAGGCATGATGAAGAGGGATGGATCCTTCCATTCATTGCCAAAGACACATCCGCAGAATGCGTTGACAGCGGCATCCGCCAGCACCATCAATCGAAGACTGGACCCACAACTGGAAATCGCGACGCATCATCCCAATTGCACAGCCGAACAGATGGAGATCCTCTCCGTGCAACTGCCCGAATTGGACTGCAAGAAGCACAAGAAGTTCCCCTGGACCAGCAACTGCTCCTTCTCGCGTGCCACGAGCTGTCCCGATTCGATGCGGTGGCTGCAACCCGAGTACTCGACGACGGCATCGCACGATCACTTTGTCAGCTTCTTTGTCGGATGCAACAAAGGCATCGATGCCGTCAATGCATTGCGCATGGGCAGCCAGAATGCCAAGTACGATGTCGACGTGTGGAAATCCGCGCTGTTATCGTCGGAATCGCAAACGGCGCAACAACATAACGCATCGGGCTTTGCCGGCAGCAGTTGCGCGCAGTTCGACAAGGCGCAAGTCGACGTGCAGGCGACGTCGGTCCGACCAGCCACCGTGTACTGTTTTGAGCCCGTGTCGGCGACGTTCGAGAAACTGTACCGTTCCAAGCTGCATCTGCAGTGGAACAACGACTTCATATTGGAGCAGGCAGCGTTTGCCATGGATCGCGGCACGATGCAGGTCTCGGATCGGTTCTTGCTGGGTGCGGAATCGGGTGGATTGAAGGATTTCGAGCATCATTGCCGTCGGCAGCAGCAGCTTCACGCAAACGGCAAGGATGTGAAACTGTGCAGCGAAATACCGGTCTACACTTTGGATGACTACGTCGGAACGCTGTCGTATATGACCGGCGACGCCAGCAGCACGATCGATTTCCTCAGCATCGACGTGGAAGGATACGATCTGGATGTGCTGTTGGGTGGACAGAAATTGCTGGCACAGCAGCAGGTGCAGTACCTGGAATTTGAGTACAATTGGAAAGGTAAATGGAAGACGCAGAGGTTGCGGGACGCGATCGATATGTTGCAAGGACACGGCTACGTGTGCTACTGGCCCGGGACGAATGGGAATATCTGGAGGATCACGGGCTGCTGGCAGAAGCACTATCGGCATCGGTACTGGTCCAATGTGGCCTGCGTGCATGTGGGCATGCTGGAAGCCAAGTCGTTGGCATCGCGGATGGAGGCCATGTTCCTGGAGACGCTGAAGAAGGGTGAATCCTTGCGTATGTAGGTACTCGTCGTCTGCTCGATGTTCTTTACATTCTGTGGTTACCTCGTTGCCATGTTTCCACTGCAGGCGTCAACACATTCAACCAAATGAAATTATGGACATATTTGGCAAGAGATTAGAAACATTGATTGATGCAATGTTGGCAGAACTTGACATCAGAAGATTCCGGGTTCGAATCCCGGGCAGGTTTCTGGAGACCTGTTGGCCCAACGGCAAGGCGTCTGACTACGACTTCTTTTTGTTTTGCGCAGCTGCATGTTGTGGCGATTTGCTCGTTGTTCTCGTTTTGCTGCCACAAATCCAAGCACAACAAGAGAGCACAGCACAGACCCGAACAAGCGCTATCGCCACACCACTCTCCATCCCACAGCGCCAAACACAAACCATGTCCGCCAAACGATCACCGCCAACACACTTTTGCATCAACGCGCCGGTGTTTTGGGAATCGTTGCAGAAGTGTTCGGAGGACGTGGCCTTCACGGACGCCTCCGTCCAAACCTTGCGCATACTGCATCTCTCGTTCTTGCAGATCGTCGCCAAGCGGTTGGTCACGTACTGCGATGAGGAAGATACCAACCGGGCAATTTCGATTGAAGATCTGCACAAAGCCTTCGCGTCGTTGCCGGACTTTCAATCTTTATTTCAGCAAGCTCATCAGGCCGCGGTTGAGACAACTACGACGATTGCCAAACGCAAATCATCATCATCATCTCAGAAACCCTCCAAACGCTCGAAGCGAAAGCCTTCCAAATCAGAACTCGAAGAGATGGAACGCGCGCAAGAGCAACTGCTGACGGCGTCCAAGAATCGTGCTGCGAAACAATGTTAGACTACGAAAGACTGCGGGACGCAATAGTATTATAAACGTAAACCGCTTCAATCCAAAGCCGGATTGGAGCCAAAGTTCTTGACGGCGAACGACGAGCCGCATCCGCAGGCCGATTCCGATTGTGGATTATGCGACACGACGAAGCTGGAGCGGATCATCTCGCGCACGTAATCGATGGTGCTGCCGCGCAGGAAGTTGAGGGAGGTCTCATCGACGACGAGCCGCGTGGCACCATCTCGTTTTGTGGCCACGACGATGTCGTCGTCCTCGAGGTCGTCGTGGCACAATTCGAATTTGTATTCGAAGCCGGAGCAGCCGCCGGCGTCGACGTAGACGCGCAAGTAGTGGCCCGTTTGTGGCTGTTTCTGAATCAAGACCTCGATCTGTTTCAAGCAACTTTCCGTGACCGTCAGTATCTCCTGCGATACTAGTTCGTACTGTTGCAGGAATTCGGTCGTAGTGTTGTTGTTGTTGTTGTTGTTGTCAGCGCTGTCATTGATGTTGCTGCTAGTGTTCGTCACAGTTGGTTCGCTGGCGATAGAAGCATCTGGCGACAACTGAGAGACCTTCGTTTGCGTGATCTGCACCATGGATCTGCGTGTGAATGCGAGGGGATGGCGCCTTGATTGAATTGCCTGATTGGCGGTGATCCTCCATGGTTGTTGGATGGTGGATGCCGTGTGCTGCTGCCTGATTGGCATGGCTGTTGTTGTTGTTGTTCGTGCTGCTGCTGCTCTGATGCTTGTCAATGGTGACAAGGATGCAGGACGAGAGCACAGAACAGCACCCAATCGTTGTCCCAGAGCTGCAGGCTTCGATGCTGCCAACGAAATACGAGTCATGCCTGTTGTCATCTTCGAGCTCTTCTATATGGAGTGTGTTGTGTCGGTTGCTCACTCTGATACGAGTCTGTGTTGAATGTGATGAAGGCAGTCTCTTTGTTTGACTTCTTTCCAAACGGAGGTCGTATGATAATGCGTATTGGTGGTCAGATGGGATCAGAAGACAGTTGGGAACAAAGAAGTATGAGCAATTGCAGCAGAGAGACATGGCTGATCGCTCTGCACGTTCTCCATGAAACACAGAAAAGAGCCTCTCGTCACAACAAAACAACAAAACAACACAGCAACCGCCACAACAAAACAACACGAATTTCGATTCGCTTCTTTGCATCGTTCCGTTGAGTCAACCACCTGAGATGACGTCAGCAAAGAACAGTTACACGTGGAAGGCATCTTTCCCAATCCTTGTTGGATCTTTTCCGAAGACTTTCTTTCGCCGCACATCACCAAACCCAGATGCATCGGCAGCCAGCCATCAATCAAGCAATCAAACAACCGACGAAAATCCACACGACGAAGTGTTGACGAGACAAACAAAAAGGCTTCGGACCAGTTCACAACCAACGAAACAAACCAATCAATCCAGAGTGCTTCATAAAATCCAATCGCAACTCATAACTGCCCTTGCACGACCATGAAGTTCACATCCGCAGCGCTCGTCTTGGCCACGGCGGCCACCACTGCTGCCTTCGCACCCGCCTTCCGATCGCGCACCGGCTCGGTCGCCTTTCAGCCCAATCTGCAGCATGCTGAGAGGCATTCCCTCGTCTCCCTCGATGCCACTGCGGCGCCAGAGAAGTACGAATTCACGGTGCGTTGGGTTTCGTATCGTCATGCGATTGGTGCTGCTCGAGAGTGTTGACGATTGTTCACATCTGTGTGCTTCACTATCGTATCTAACATTTCCATGCGTTTCCATTGCATTCCATTCCGTTCTGTTTTCTCCAAATATTATATAATATTCTACCATACTTGATTTCAACAACACGTGCTCTGTTGTATTGAATTGCATTCTACAACCCCGCAGAGCGACGTCGGCCGAGTCATGGACCTCATCATCAACTCCCTCTACTCCGACCGCGACATCTTCCTGCGCGAGCTCATCTCCAACGCCGCCGATGCCTGCGACAAGAAGCGCTTCCTCTCCATCACCGACGAGGCCGCGGCCGCGCCGCCGGAAATCAAGATCAAGACCAACGCGGAGGACAACACGATCACCATCGAGGACAGTGGCGTCGGCATGACGAAGGACGAGCTCATGAACAACCTGGGAAAGATTGCGCAATCCGGAACGCGCGCCTTCGCCGAGGCCCTTGGCGACGGCACGGCCGACGTCAACCTCATTGGACAGTTCGGCGTGGGATTCTACTCGGCATACCTCGTGGCCGACAAGGTCGAGGTCATCACCAAGTCCATGCAGGACGGGGCCAAGACCTACCGTTGGATCTCCGAGGCGGAGTCGTCCTACACCATCGAGGAGATTGAGGGCGACGACATCATCGAGAGCAACAGCGGGACCAAGCTCGTTCTGCACATGCGCGACGACGCCGCCGAGTACGTGGACACCAACGAGATCGAGACGCTGCTGCAGCGATATTCAGAATTCATCGAATTCCCCATCTCCGTCTGGAAGGAGACCACGGAGTACAAGAAGGTTCCAGACGAGGAGGCCAACAAGGACCTTGCCGAAGGCGAGGAGCCAAAGATGAAGACCGTCCCGGAAACCACCGAGGCCTTCGAGCGCGTCAACACGCAAAAGCCGATCTGGCTGCGATCCCCACGCGAAGTCACGGAGGACGAGTACAAGAACTTCTACAAATCCGCCTTCAAGAATTCCTTCGACGACCCCTTGAAGCACACCCACTTCGTCCTCGAGGGACAGGTAGAATGCAAGTCCATCCTCTACATCCCAGGCTCGCTCCCCTTCGAGCTGTCCAAGGACATGTTCGATGAAAATTCGCGCAACATTCGCCTCTACGTCAAGCGCGTCTTCATCAACGACCAGTTCGAAGACCTCATGCCGCGATGGCTCAAGTTCGTGCGCGGAGTCGTCGACTCCAACGACCTCCCGCTCAACGTCTCGCGTGAGATCCTCCAAAAGTCCAAGGTCCTCAGCATCATCAACAAGCGCCTCGTGCGCAAGTCCCTCGACATGATCCGCGACATTGCCGAGGCCGACGACGACGGCGCCCAGTACGTCCTCTTCTGGAACAACTTCGGCAAGTACATGAAGGTCGGCATCGTCGAGGGCGACAAGCACCGCGACGACATTGCTCCTCTGCTGCGATTCTACAGCTCCAAGTCCGGCGAGGAGTACACCAGCCTCGACAAGTACGTCGAGAACATGCCCGAAAATCAGAAGCAGATCTACTTCGTCACCGGCGAGGGCCGCGATGGCGCCGCCATGTCCCCCGTCGTGGAGAAGCTCACGTCGCGTGGATTCGAAGTCCTCTTCGCGACCGAACCGCTCGACGAAATCATGTTTGAATCGCTGCGCAACTTCAAGGACATCGACGTGGTCGATGCCGCCAAGGAGAATCTCAAGGTCGACGAGGAGGAGGGTGACGAGGCCAAGAAGCAGAAGGAGGATCTCAACCGCGAATTCATCAGCGTCATCGAATTCCTCGAAACTCTTCTGTCCGACAAGGTCCAGAAGGTCACCGTGTCGACGGACCTGACGGATTCGCCCGCTGCCTTGGTGCAGGGCGCGTTCGGTATGAGCCCCACCATGCAACGGTACATGCGCGCGCAGGCCGTGGCGTCCGGCGACAACGACCTACCCATGGGCAAACTGACCAAGGCCGTGATGGAGATCAATGCCAACCATCCCATCATTCGCGATTTGGATGCCATGATCAAGGCCGACAAGGAGAGTCCGGCCACGCAGGATTTCGCCATGCTCCTGTACGACGTGGCGGGTATGACTTCGGGATACGAGGTCTCCAACATGAAGAGCTTCGCGCAGCGTGTCATGGGGCTCATGTCGAACAATGCCGACGAAGCCGTGCCAGAAGCCGAAATCGTTGCGGCGAAGGAGGAGGAGGAGGAGCCCAAGAAGAAGCCTGCTTCCGACAACGATGACGACGACGACAAGCCAAAGGAGGTTGAGGTCATCTCGTAATCAAGCGGCAACAGCGACAGCAACAAGAGTAGAAGTAGGATTAGGAATGGATCGAATTGGATGTATGGTATGTGCGAAATGGAAACAAAAACGAACATGACGGTGCTGCAGTCGCTGAGGTTATTGCGTGTCCAGAATTCTACGCACGCACCTCCACCCGTGAAAACACAAGAATTGGGGAGAAAGCTCAGCCTTCGTACAATTAGGTAGAGGAACACAAGTTCAATGATCAGGTAGGTAGGCAAGTACTTGCAGGTAGGTAGCGCTACAATTATGAATAGAGTGATAGGGTTTTGCAGTCTACCAGCACGAGTATCCGTGATCTTTGGAATAATAGCGTGCGAGCTCCACCATCACTCCACTGCATCATCTGCTGATTGGAGAGAGCAGAAGCGTGAGCGCAATGGTACTTTTTGTCATCACCGCCCATTCACAACCCGCAACTTGACAAATCGATCCAGCCCGAACATGTCTTGGACGGACTCTTCCCATACCACATCACCCGCCGACGATGACGATGACGCTGACGATGGTGCAGACAACCATTCCTCGATCATGCTTGGATGCGTGGGATCCACCTCCATCCAACAGATGGCACCCGTGCGACACCATCTGGGCAACTGCGCCACGATATCCCGAACAACATCCAAACCATCCGCGCCGCCGCACAACGCGGATGGACTTTCGTGCGCCACGACCGTGCTCTCCAGCGTCGCCATGTCCTTGGTCGGGATGTAGGGTGGATTGCTGACCACCATATCGAACGGCACGTCATCGCCGTCCAATTCCGCGGCCGCACATTGCACGGTGCGATACGACTGCGCATCCCCCAGAATGCGTTGCGCGTTGGCGTTGGACGTCGCAATGGCCACGCCTTCGGGATCGATGGCGACGACCGTGCAATCGTCCAACTGGGCCGCGATCGAAATCCCGATGCATCCCGTGCCGCAACCGACATCCAGGATTTTGGCAGGCGCTTGCACATCACGCAGCGCATGCAGCACGAGCTCCTCCGTTTCGGGTCGCGGGCACAACAGCGGCGGTCGGATCTCGAAGGTGTGATCCAAGAAATCCCATTGTCCCACGATGTACTGAATCGGTTCGTGATGTTCGTAGCGCCGCCGCAGCAGCGCATCGAATTGCGCAATCTGCGCGTCGGTCATGCATTGATCGGCCAGTCCCTGCGTTGCATGCAACGGTGATTGTTGGGAGATCTGCAACAGCTGTCTCCATCCCGTCTCCCAATCCAATTGCAGCACCTTGGAGAGGATATGGATGGCCGATTCCGTCGGCTCCGGGACATCGCGTGTCTGCAAGATTTCCATCGACGATTGCAGCGCTTCTCGCACGGTCGTGGACTGCCACAGCCTCGTACGTGTCTTGCGCAGCGATGGTGTCGAATATCTGGTGGTCATCCCATGGGATGCCAGTCGATGCGACAATCTGCATGATGGCTGTGTGCTAGAGAATCCTGCGGTCCTTCTGGCTATCCAGCACATCGCATATGGCAAAGCCATCGTCCTCGTTCTCATCGCGAATAGAATAATATAACAGCAGAGGAGTACGAGCTATGGACCGTCCCACTCGAATTATTAGGGCTGTCGCCAACTGCGGCTTCCTTCCTCACGGGTTGCGTTGATGGGTTTGGATTGATGGGTGGTTGTTGTGTGTCTTGGAAGATCTTCAACAAGATATTGGGGTCAGCGGCAATTTGGTTTTTTCGCAGTAACCATTTCGTTGCCCGCAAAGCTTGCTTGACACATTCGATTCCAAAACGCATGGTCACACTCGCGCCATCAATCGAGAAGGGCAAGAGATGCGGAGGCCTCCGTGCAGATGTGATGCAAAATCGACAAACATGGGTACAGAGAGGCTTCTCACTCGTCCAGGGTGGCCTCGGAGACTTATGCGCCTGCATAGTACCTTCTTACCTTCTTACTTGCGCATACTTGCTGACGAAGAATGACGTTTCTCAAAGGACGATTTCTCAGGGGTATTTCGGTCGCTCTGTCTGCTCGAGAACTGCGACAGGAGAACTGCGACAGGAGAGCTTCTCACGGAGCAACAAAATGCGTGCAAGATGGATCGCAAGCATAAGAGCATAGTCGCACTCGTGTGTCAGCGACAACTTTGGTGTCCCTCCGACGGTATCCTAACGCTCTTGCTGTGGCTGCGCTTGCTGATTTCGCTCCTGTGATGTCGTCATCGTTGCATACGCCTCTGGCCTCGCTTCCTGAACCCAACGTCTGTGTCGGAGTTGGTTTTTGCACCACCAAATCTTCGCATCCAGGCCACGAAGGGCACTATGGCAGCGCAAGATGAGGTGCGACTATGGAAGCACAAGCTGAACTGCGACGCGGAGCCTGGCTACCACGGCAACTTCGTCATACCGTAGTCGTAGTCAAGTAATCTACCATTATGCGCGCATGGATTTGCAACTCTCAACTCTCAACTCACAAATCCATCCAGAGACGATTTGATTTACATTCACCTGATAGAAGTGGTGCTGCTTGCATCATGCAGAGTATACTACTCGTGCAATAAAACGTCTTGGTGAGTGCAAGCACTGTGTGACATGTATGATAATTGTGCAACTGCATCGTCAAATTAACTAACGTAGAGCCACCTGCAACTGCTGCCGCTATCGCAACTGTCTGGTCCAGCTGCTTTTGAGCAGAATCCGAAAAAGCAATACGGCACATACACCATGTGCCAATTGCAGTGGCTCCGTCGGTCGTCCTGCCGGAGCACTCGATCTTCTTTGGCAAGCCGTCGTTGCTGTCTGTCAAAATCTCCAATTGGGCGTGGCGCCAGGTCCCGGCAAGTCCAGGTGAGGCTGCCAATGCGTCGTTCCCATCCTTGCCAACGCTGATCGGATCTCTGAAAAGTCCTGCAGCGATCTTCTTCGGACACATTGTGGAGAGTCGTCCACGATGACGAGCCTGTGGTATCAACACATTCAAAATCGAGCGACAACAACAGCACAGGAAGTTTCCTCAGGAGTAGAAGAATCCTCCTTACAGGCAGCGAGAGCAAGCGACGAGCCATCGATGGCAGAGAGGGTTGTGTGAAAGTATGGTTGCAATGGAAAGGAAGCATGGAAATGAGAGAACGGCGAGAGAAAGATGAGAGGAACAACACAAGGAAGACTTGCGTGATGCGCTCCAATCTTCGTTCTTCACGTACACTCTCGTAGGTACAATTTAATACAAGCGTCGATACTCACCGTTGGCGTCGGCGATCAATGCCTCGTCAACCTCCGCTTGTGAGATGTCGCCATTTTCATCCTGGTGACGGGCGAAACGGTCGACGGCTCCTTGGTTCTGGTTGGCTACTGCTTGTGGCTGTGCTGCTACTGGTGCTACTGGTGCTGCTGGCGCGCCATGGGGTGGAGGCAGTGGCAGACCTCCTGGTGGGGGTGCTGTTGCATGGTCATATGGATGCAAATGAATCAGCGCGCAGGGAGCAAGAAAAGGAGAGAATCAAAATTGTTGAGCAAGAGTGCAGTTGTTGCGGTATTAGATCTGTTTGAAAACCGCAGTCGAACCATGTATGCGCATTCTTGCTCCCTCTCGTCTGACTGTTGTATCTCCTTGGCAAACAGATATGGCAGGCTCGCTGTGCTCTTACCTCCTTGGTTGTTGCCGTTGTTGAGGTTGTTGGGGTTGCCGCGATGCATGTTGCTGATTGGGTTGCTGATTGGGTTGCTGGTGGTGTTGCTGGTGGTATTGCTGGTGGTGTTGTGAGGTTTGTTCTTGCTTTGTATTTGCGTGGACTGTGAGTTCATCCTCAGTTCTGCAAATCCTTGCTGCTCTTCATCTTTTGGCTCGACGTCCCCTTGTCTTGGTTTTGGCGTGGCTGCTGTTCCTGTTGCTGTTGCTGTTGCTGTTGCTATCACTTCGCACACCAGGTTGCCTTCCTATGCGATTCTTCGTCAGTAACGCGCCCAGTGGCAAATCTTTTCTGGTTGAGCACAATTAACCGGTGGCAACTATAAATGACCTATTGGCAATAGATGGACACGCATTTATGCACTTATGACTCTCTGTTCTTATCCTGGTGTTGAATGCGACATCTGAATTTGTTATTGAAGCTTTCCCAACAACAATAAATATAAAACTTCCGTGACTCAGCCAATTGACGTTAAGCGCAAAAGACGCCGCCGATTGAGTTTTTTCGCAGTTGTCTGTGGGCGATCCACGACGATGCTGAGGGCGAGCGCAACGAGCTTTATGGATCGCATTGGTCGAAGTTTCTGTCGCCGTACGGTCACAACGCAACCGAGGCGGAGTGCTTGTGGCTGAAACAACACGAGGGCGAATAATAGAGCATGTGTCTTTAATGGATTCAGAGCGTGCGATCATAATCTGGTTCACAACAAAATTCCGTCGATCGAGTTGTCGTGCAGACCATTCTATACGAGCCCGATCAGTGAGTCGACCTGCACTTTGAAATGGACCTCCAGAAATTTTCTCTCCTACAAACTAACCAAGCACATATTCGTAATCCTTGTAGGTCTAATACAAATAATTAACCATTACATTTTTGAATCAGATCCTACTTTAAGTTTTATGGACCGATGGATATGCGCAATTTTCGATCTCTTTCGTGTTTCGGCCTCTTGCTTACGACTACATCGATCCAATTTAACCCTTTGCTGTTCTTTGTTTCAGCGACTGTGTTCCGATTTTGAATTGTTTAGTCTCTTTTTCAGGTGTTCGGATGAGGCCATCCAACAGTCCATCCACGATAGCACTAGTTGTAGAATGTTGGGGGAAGCGGTTAATCCACGTTTACGTTACTTACACCATGTGCTTGTCCAATCCGTCATCGACGTCACGAAATTGGATACTTCGTCATGAAACACCAATGATATCACGATGCACAACATCATCAGGTCTGCTTCGTCGTGGCGAAGTGGTTGAGTGGGGTTGGTACTCCTCGAGTGTTTTGTGTCGTGGTCTTTTTGGACAGTCGGTACAATTGTTGGTAAATCTCCACATCCCCCAACATGTGAGGCTGGCCGAGAGTGGCAAACTCGACACACCAACATGGAAGTGGAGCAACACCAAAAAAATACCACAATGGCCATCCAACGGTATGCTTGGCGCCGCAACAACCAGCCGGCCAATTCAAGATACAAGAACATCGACGTCACCTCCACGCAACGTTTGGTGGGTGGACGAACGGAGGCGGGAAGAGGGGTTGATTTGGGGCCGTCGTAGGCCCCAGAAATACGATCACAATTTGGCCCCAAATCGGCTCGTTGGTTTTGGCCTGTGTGTGCCACACACAGGCCATATCAGCGCCTACGGATACGCAAGACGCCTCAGGAAGGCCAAGACGAAGGCACCCTCGAAGTTTGAGGCTCGCGGAGCACCGGGAAGGTCTCCGCGCGGAGGAAAAGGTGGTTCTGAGGAGTTTTGGTTGAGGCTTGCGCGGCACTGGTCGCGTGGCTTTGGCTGCGAGGAGCGATGGGACGACGCCCCTCAATCTCCAAGGCCCCCATACAAGATGCGTGCGGCATCAATTGAAGATGCACGTCGTGAAGTATGCTCTGCTGAAGTTGTCTGAAAGAGGCTGCAGCCGACCATATCTGCAGAATGGTCATGTTTGGTTGGAGCAAAAAATGCACCACCACATCATCATCTGGAGGTGTATCACGTCATCCATGCACTCCCAGCCCATTCTGGATGCATCCGCGTGTCGCCATGGAGTGTGGGAATGCACGAGGAGTGCTTGGAGGGGCTGAAAGGATCGTATGGATGAGGTATGGATCCGTATCCATACCGCATCCGGATTGAAAACGTTTTTGGCAATCGCTCTGTTTCAGTGTGTGGCTGCATTGCTGCATGCAGAGCCAATGTCTGTGGCCAGCCTTCATGGAGTGGGTAGCTGGGGGGTATGCAGAGCGAATGGTATGCACATTTTGCTGAAATACAAGGATGATGATGATGATCATGTGTGCTCATTGGAGGGCAACATTGTGGCATCAGCATTTTTTTCCGAATCCACCACACAAACACAGCAAACCAACATGATTTCCAAAATATTTTCTATACTCATTTAACTTTGATATTCTGATTAAAAGATAGCCAGGCATCTGAGCGCAATGTTTAGATTTAATTTAAAACGATGTGGTGTTGAGATATAGCATGACAAGCAGATATTGGATGTGCTTTTTGGATGGCCTCTAGACTCGTTTTAGTAGCATGGTCTGCCGCCCACAAAACTCCACAACTAGTGTTATCGCGGCAGTACGTGCCCATCACAATTTTCTGTCCCATCATCCAACACAGCCTCACTTTCTGTGTTGGCCTTCAGTGTGTCAGCATCACACCACATCTGATGATCCAGCTCCTCTTCTTCTCTCTGCAACTCCTCCTCTCTTCGTTCCTCCTGTGTTTCAGCTGGCGCATCGCGGGTCGCCACAATTGCAGATGCTGTTGCTGTTGCTGTTGTGTTGCCTGTTGGGTTGGTGGTGGTTTCCGTCTTGATGAGGGCAGCCTCCTTCTTTTCCTTGCATTGTTTGGCGTTGTACGCTGCAGACAGCGACGCTTTCACGCGCATGGGATTTGCGTGCAGTTGTACGTACCAGTCAGTTTTGGTCCTGTTGTCGTCCATCAATTGCTCGTGTGCTTCGTGTTCGGACGGTCTGTTTTTCGGGTCCTTCGCGGACGCTTCACTGATGTCCTTCAATTTGTCCGCGATGTATTCTGGTAGTTCCGCTGGTTTGCGCGTTGTTTTGCTTGCCCAGCCTGGCACTGCAAGTGGTGGATGTTCTGTTTCCGCGGTCTGGTCTTGTAGCGCTGTGGTGTGATCGGATGGTAGATGTTGTTGTCCGTCTGCGATGGCTTTGCCGAACGCCAGTGCCTTGCTCTCTGCTGCTGTGCGCCCGAGTTTTCGCGTCTTATCCGTCTTCCTGAACGATTCGGACGTTATCGGCAGCTTGTCGGACGTGAACGTTCGGTCCTCGATGACACCCAACTCGTTGATGATCCACCCTTCCCATTCAGCGCTCTTGACCACGACGTCTTCTGTGATACCAGATGCAGCCACCAACCGCGCCTGGTCATCATCATACTTCACCTCGTGAGTTTGACGTACCTGTTGTCCATTCGCGCGGAATCGTTGTTTTGGTGCGCCAGGAAGCGTGGTGATGTTGCCTTGGAGGGACGACGCGTTGACCAGTACTGTGGTGGTACCCGCGATGCTACCAGCTTTCAGTGCTTCGTAGAGTTGGCGGGCGGTCTTGATGTCACGTCCGCTTTGCACGTATTTTCGCAGTACACGGGTGATGAACGCGAAGTGGGTGTCCAGCATGCTCTTACCGGTTTGGGCCTCCGTGTAGATCCACGCGATGATTTTGGCTGCTTTTCGTGTCGCAAGGTTCTTGTTGAGTACCGATGTGATGAGCGCGATGTGCTCGTGACTGGCAAAGCAACACGCGTTATCGCTCTGTAGGATGATTTCAGTCACGGATGGGTGAATGTCTTTGACCTTTTTTTGCACAATCTCCAGCAGTCCACCAACTTGAAGTGTGTCTTGTGTTGGTCTTCCACCGACCACAATGTCGATGAACCGATAAGTAAAAATGTCATTGCGACACTTGATGACCATCGCCCCAAGCAGTGACATCCCCTTCTTCCCCCAATATTCTTGTTGGGCTTCGCCTTGGCCGGTCGGTAGAATTTTTTGCTTATGGTCGAGTACCACATAGGCTCTTTCAGGCTTTTCGTTGAGCTGGGATTGATAAAAAGCGATTTGTCCGAATTGAACTTTGGCACGCACTTTGTGAGCCATGTAATTAATGATTTCATCAGCGAATCCCGGCGCTGCCGCAAGCATTGATTGCAATTCGCCCTTGTGTTCTGCGAGTTCGTTGTCCTTAAGCATTTCGACGAATGGGACAAAACGATCATTCACAAATCGCATTGCTGCGCCACAACGGTTGCATACTTTACGCGGTTGTTCGTTTGTTGTGACCACAGGAATGTCACTTGTGACGTTTGGAGTGTCGTTTGTGATGGTGGTGGTCTTCTTGCGCTTGTTCTTGTGCTTGTTGGTGCGTGGTTTGCGTTGATTGGTTGATGTGGTTGTTGCCTTCTTCTTCTCCTTTCCGGTGATGAGTGCGAACGCAGCCGAATGCATGGGGTCGTCACACTCATGCTGCATGTGCGACGCGGTGAATTCCCATTTGACGAACACAACAAGCAGTTCGAGCGCATGCGAGAGGGACTCTGCTGTGCGCACATGTGGTGAGATGACGTCATCTGGCTCATTGTTGTCATGGTGGGTCTTGTCATTGGCATCGTTTTTCTCCTCGCCCCCCACTTCATACTTAGCCTTCAGCAGGTCGACTAGGCGCGAAATTGCCTGTTTCAGTTTCTCCGTGGCCATCCAGAAATAGCTCTCAAAGGAAGAAAGCCCTGTCTTGATCTTGCTTTTGCGTGTGAGGAGGTTGGTCATTGTAGCGAACGCAGGCCTTCCTACTGGGTTGTTAGTTGTGGACGAGTACATGCCGAATAATTCTTGGATGGTCATGCCACCTCGATCGAACACTGGGACATTTTCAAATGCAACTCCACCATACTGTACCGTGTGACTTAACCCTGCCTTGTATGTTGTTGTTGTCATGAGGAAGGACACCACGCCAGAGAGATTGCAGGCACTCACACGGTACTGAAGAACTCGTAGTGGAATGCTTTCACCGTGGCTCATCATGTCGTAGTAGCGTCGCAAGGTGTCTGTCTGACTGCGTGTGATCGTGTCGCGTTTGGGAAGCATGCGCGCCTTCTGTTCCTCCGATAGTCCATGTGCCTGCTTGCCCAAGATAGCAGTACACAGTGTGTGGGGCGCGGACATGGCCAAGGCAGCTCTCACTGTGACAGACGACGTAGTTTCGCCGTATTAGCACAACGCTTTATTCACCTGATTCGTTTTCTGAATAGTCTGTCCTGGTATGTGCTGAAACGATGCTTTACTCCGACACATGATTTTCGGCATAAGAGGGACACACTAGGGAGAACATCAGAGATTCGGTCTGGCCATCGCCCGGCAAATATGTGATGCCCAATTCGACCTGATATACTTCCCAACTAAACCTGAAATGACAACACACTCGATGACCTCAAGCATCATCAATGGAATGTGGAATCGACAGAGCCATGGGACAGTGATGAGTGACGTCGACACAGAAGACATCATCGCCACATCATGGGTCATCTCCACATCAGAACAAGATCGCAGAGGTGCAATGACCGAGAGCTGACCTTGAAGACAGCAACATGAGATACAACTCAATGAAGATAACATAGAATCAGAAGTCACTCAACCCAAACAGTGTCTTCACTCACCAGCTTGTCACCCTCGTCCTGAAAGACTTGATCTCTCTTGAAGGACTCGTGTGATTTCGCCGTGTACGATAACGAGATAACACGCCGAGCAAACCCAGGGTGTACAGATTGGGCGCCAACATGATTGGCGGAAGCTCCACATTGCCTCGTACGTATGCAACCACCTGTTCCATTTGACAAGTTGGCACCTCTTCTTCTGGAAGCAGGACAGTCCAAAGCGCGGACGATACGACATTCCACATCTGTTTCACATAGCTCCAGACGGTTCGATCATGTCTGCCTGCGAGGACGAACCCTTTTTTCGGCATGAGCTGCAACAGTTTTGGATCTAGGTTAGATCGAAGCGCTGCCATCACACGAACGATGGCGTCGCGCCTCCAGATTCCCGCCTCTTCCAGATCGTACCCGAACTGGCCTCCTCTCCTGTTCCTGCTGGCGCGCGGCCCCTCCTTCTTGTAGTTGTCGTCGTACGTGCTGTCACTGTCGCCAGAGGCATCTGCGTAGCCCCCAGCAACAACAGCATTGCAGCGACGAGGGAGCCTCGCTGGTGGGGCAGGCTCGACAGGTGGTGCAACGTCGGCCATAGCAGGCGGGGGTGGCGCGTTCACGACAACGCTCACCAAAGTCCCATCGCCGACACCTCGTCCCTCCGAACGCACCCTGACATTGGATTCGTCAAAGACGCCTCCGTTGTTGTCAAGGATGTGGACATACACATGCAGCTCGCGAGCGTGCGCATGCGTACCGTTCGGGACAAGGTTGCCATCCGCTGCAAGTATTGGCTTCACATCAATCACTTGCGTGATGGTGCTCGGCTTCCCCAATGCAGCGGATGGCTTGTCAGGCAACAGTTGCTCGACAGTAGGCAGCAAGCCCCCCTTCGAATCGAAAGGAGGAGCAGATGCAAGGCGAGCAGAACGGGGTTTCTTACTGGGGGAGGGGTTAGCATCCTTGGAGAGGGCCTTGGTGGTGGTGGAGAGAGGCATGGTGGAGTTGTTGGTGGAGAGTAGTGCTGTTTGCTCGTTGGATGTGATGAACTGCAGAGGTTGAGACGAAGTGAGGAAGGAGAGCATACGATGAAAGGCCAACCACCTGGTGACAACAACAACAACAACAGCAACCACTACTACTACTACTACTACTACTACTACTACTACTACTACTACTACTACTACTACTACTACTACTACTACTACTACTACTACTACTACTACTACTACTACTAGTGTGACAAGAACGGGCATGGAGCGAAAGGGCGAGTGTGCAGAGGAAAGTTGTGAATGGAGCCAAAGTGTGGCGCGATTTTGCGAAATGATGGAGATGATGTGTTTTGTGTGATGTGTTTTGTGACGAGCAGAATGTGGAATCAGGTGCCACATGCTAACGTGTAATTAACGCGTACCAAACGACTGACACCTTCGGAAGCAAGTCCGTGACTGATCACCTCACGATAAATACATGAGAACATCATAGAACCTTCTGCCAACAACAACGGGTTTTGTGCTGTTGGACCCACGTGACTGCTATGCACACATAGATCACTCCATAAAACTTAAAATAAAGATCTAACAAAAAATGTAACGGTTAATTATGTATAATGAGATTATAAGGATTACGAATATGTGCTTGGTTTGGATATCTCAGATGAAAAGTTAGAATGTCCATTTCAAAGTGCAGGTCGACTCACTGATCGGGCTCATACCAATCGTGTACGGAAGTGAACGTGAGGCGCCGCAGGCGCTTGAACCATTCGGCAGATTCTGTCTGATTTTTGTGATGATATTGCTTTTTTGTCGCCATTTACCGTTCATTTCATTCCAACTCCCTGAACTGAGTTTCTTGTGGCTTTTCCCAAGAATGACAAAACATATTTTTGCCATTTCCAGTTGTTGATGACAAGTTTTGGGGAGATCTGAGTCGTGTCAGTGGTTTTGGCCGAAACTTGAAATTGTCCATTCGCAAAAAGGATGATGGAGTCGATGGCGAGCATCGGGAGGAATGGAACTTTCTCCGAACAATCAAACAACATCCGCAGCTTTGTGGACGAATTCTTCTCATCCGACCATCCCTACTCCATCTCTTGTTCACATCACTTTCGCCATCTGCATCCTCCACTTCCAATCCATTTTAGTATCGGCTCGTTGCCAGCAAAAGATTTGTGGGACCACACACGACCTATTGCATCATGCTATGATGTTATTTTCTGAAAGTAAAGTATTGCGCTGCGTGTCTGTGTATTCCCATCGAGGAGTGTTATCAATGCCTCCTTGGTTTGTTGCACGGTCACCTTCCTCTCTACTTCTGTCTTCTGTTTTCGCGCTTGCCAACCATCTCCTTTTTGACACCTGTTGACATTCTCCCACCAACACCCACAGTCGCACCCACAGCCGCACCCACAGTCGCAGTATCCGCATCAGCACCAATTGCTTCAACAACCGACTGTATCTGCGATGAGGCAGCACCGGATGATATTTGCTCGGATACTGAGAGCAGTTGATCGTACCGGAAGATCGAAGCATACAGCGCATTGGCGTACGTGTACGATGGGTACTTCCTCTGGACGTTCAAGACGCGAGGTCGGATGAAGATGAATAAATTGCCCATTCCTTGCGACGGGTATGTGACCATCAGCAGCCACGAAAGCCAGAATTGCTGTGGCAACCCAACCGATTCCATGAAGAACATTGGAAAGCCGAACACATGCGTGATGAAGTAGATGGCGAAATACCAATAGGCCTGTTGCGCCACTTCCTTGACTCGTTGTTCCAGACCGAGGGTGGAATGATCAGCCGCATCGGTATTGTGACCATTGTCACCATCCAGGTTGCCATCCTCAGTCTGGCTGCTGTCATGGGCACCTTTCCGGAGTTTATCCCGACACTCGGTGCCCTCTTGCGCTGTATTTCTATCGTTGCCGCTGCCTTTGGCTTTGGAGCTGCGCCACGTCGAGTCGCCGGAATTGGATTTCACCCTTTCCACGACAGTCGCCACCTCATGCTGGATCTTCCACATGCACCAGCCGACGACCACCAGCAGCGCGCATGTTGGAACGCCGACGAACAACCAGCCGACGACGAAGCCGTTCTCGCCTCGTATGCACTCGACTGCGTCGTCGTGCAGACAGCCAGGCGGGTGGGGACCGTACCAGCAGCCGACGCTCGTGAAGTTGGCCACGCCCATGGCCACTCCGAGCAGCGCCGTGATGCAGGGAATGAAGATTCCCACGATGTGCCAGCCAAGCTCCCATCCGCTGAAGTAGTATTCGTCGTCGGAAGTTCCATGGCAGATCGACCTGTAGAAGAAATGGGACAGCGCCGCATTGTAGAATGCTCCCATGGTTGACAACTGCAGGACGAAGCCTTGCGCGGCGCATGTTGTGTCGTTGCCCAAGGCTCCCCAGACATTTGGAGAGTTCTGCGGCACGGGCAGGCTCCACACCATGAAGGTTATCGATCCGATGGCATCGGCGACACTGAGGCCCAACAGGAATCTGTATTTGACCTTGGCGAATTTGCGGTCCAAATCAGCAATGATGAGGCACAGGATCGTCGCGGAGCTCATCAGCGACAGAAAGCCGGTGATGGCGCCCGACACGACGATCACGATTTGCTGCCATTCCGCAAATTCCGGATGCACGGTATCGTGGTAAACGGTGCTCATCGCGACGAATGTCGGTCGCTGGATCAACTGGTCAGGGTAGTGGACGTGCTTGGTTTGCGGATGGGGTATTATAGAATAGTAGTATGTGCGTTGCCCTTGTTGCTGTTGCGGTTGTGACTGTTGGTGCTTGCTCAATTCCAACAATGTCTTCTCGCTTGCTGAATGTGCGCATGTGCCATCGTGTTTTGTGATGCAACTGCCTTCAATCAGAAAGGTGCTTGGCTGTGCGGCGCCTAGTCCATCGCGAAGCATTGGGGAAGAACAGCGAAAACATGGCGACAAGTCTACCAAACAAAGGGGACAGGCGATGAAAACACAAAGAGACACCAACCCCAATGACCGGTGCCGATGGTGCTTGTTTGGTTTGGAGGGCCTATTTAGCGTAGTCCACACGAATGTCCAAACAAGTCCGACAAAGCCCACGGACCATAATTGTATCTCACGAGACACGCAGTTCATGGGTTCTACGGGCCAAAGTGGTGACGCAACACAGCGGATGGAGTCGCTTACTATATAGCAACTATGATGACCGGCTTCGCTGTGTTTTGTCAGACATTCCTGATTGTGCCGTCCAACAGAAAGGCGAAGGACCAAACTCGAACTTCGCCACAAGTCGATCTGACGACATGCTCGACTAACATGTAATAATGACGCTATGTATGTACTTAAATCTGTTTGGAAAGGATTCTGTCGCTTGTTCTTGATGTGTTCTCATTTTCTCTTTCTCTGTGTTCGTTGTTTGTGATGTGTTGCTTCTGCTTCTGCTACCGATGTTCAGGGTGTGGCACGCGCACGTTTGCTTGGTGCGAACCTTCTTTGGTTTCTCTGTTCGGGTTTGTTGGCTCAGCTCATAATACCTGTTTGATGGCTCCGTCCGTGGGTGGAGGTGACACAAAAGAGACTGCTGGAGGATTGCTGGCTCTCTATCACTCTTCCATTGCTCCTCCGCGCGAACGCAGCAGCCGGCGGCGGTCGTCGCTTTCACTTTCGTCATCGCTCTCGGCCGCATCGAAGATGTTTGGTGTGGCCAGCAGCTTGCGTGATGCCAACAAAGCGATCGACATCGTCGGTGAGTTGGTGTTGGAGGAAGGGACCACGGGGAACACGGACGCATCCACAACACGCAGGTTCGTGGTGCCTCGCACCCTGAAGTCGGAGTCCACGACCGCCATCGGATCGCTGTCCGGTCCCACCTTGCACGTGCCAACAGCATGATGGCTGCTCAGGATGTTGCCATCCAGTATGTATTCGCGGATCTCCTGCTCGCTTGCGGCTGGGTCCAGCGAATCAACGGACACTATTCCCTTGTCCACCAGGTCACCGAAGAAGGGCAAGATGAAGTCCTTCAACCCATCCACGAGCGCCTGGAGATCGGCCTCAGTTGAAACGGCGTTGGGGTCGATCTCCACCGGCACCATCGGATCGGTGGATAGCACCCTGACTTCGCCGACGCTCTTTGAGCGGAAGTGAAGGACGGAGCCGAACGTGCCAGAGATCTGGAACTGGTAGGTTGTCTGCGTCTCCGTCTCGGGACCGAAGAAGTTGAAGACGGGGCTTTGGAAGAGGAATGGCGACTCCTCCGGCAGGGTGACACGATTCCACGTGGTGAAGGTGCAGTAGTGATCGCGGAGGTTCTGCCCCACTCCCGGCGACTCCACGACGACTGGAATGTTGAGCTGCTGCAAGGCCTGAGCAGGACCGATGCCGCTCAGCATGAGGATCTGCGGGGTGTTGTACGTCCCGCTGGACAGGATCACCTCCTTGCGGGCGTGGTATTCGGTGTGTCTCATCGATCGGGTGTTCAGGACCCGCACGCCAACGACCTTGGTGGGGTGCACATCGTCGAACAGCAGCTTCTCCACCTGATGGAAGGTCACGAGATCGACCTTGTTTCGACCGATGAGCTCCTCCAGGAAGGCGTCGTACGAGGTGCTGCGGGTGGCCAGACCATTTTCATCGATGGATCCGGTCCACAGAGCGGGGCAGATGCCATTCTGCTCTCCGCGTTCGCACTTGTTCCGGTTGTATTCAAAGCCGAGGACTCGCTCGGCCGACTCCACGTACTCATCACCGCCGGCCTGATTGTTCTTGTCCAAACGCACGAAGTCCAACGTGCGCTGGATCCGCCTCACGAATCTGACGATCGATCTCCACTTCCAATCGTTGTCGTGGAGGGTATCGGCGAGCATGTCAAAATCGTCCATGTGCCCGGTGGTGAAGGCAGCCGCGTTGATGGAATGGGATCCACCGAGAGCCCTGCCTCTGGGCAAAGCAAAGGTGAAGTTGTTCGTGGAATTGAATGGCCGTTGTTCAGTGCTTTGATACGGCCAGGTGAGGTAGCCGAAGTCAGGAGTATTGAAGGCCACGTCGAAGTACATCTTCACATTCTCGATGGCCGGATCGTACTCATCGCCTCCGGCCTCGATGACTAGCACGTCGTTGTTTCGACCGGCAAGCTCCGAAGCCACGATGCTTCCGGCGCTGCCGGCCCCGACGACGATGTAGTCGTACTCTTTGATAGGGTCGTCGGCGTTGATAGGGACGAGCGAAGTGAGAGAAATTGCACAGGCGAAGATCCAACCGACGATGGCGGTGGATGACGATGGTTTGAAAGGCATTTTTAACAGATTCTGTGTTGGGGCTATCGATGGTGCAGATACGTACGAGTGGAGAGATGAGATAGACGGGATATACGAGAATGACGACATATCGGAGATGTCGGGACGATCGTGACACGATCAAAGGGAATAATTGATGGGTGAGTCGATGCATGGATTTCGCACTCTTGTATCTTCTCCGCGACTTTACCGATGGCGCAATGGGTCAAAAGCAAGTCGGCGAAGATCGTTTCATCGCTGGCATAACCTCACGGTATCGCATGATTGGATACGGCAATGCTCGCATCATAAATGATTGTCACTCATTCCAATCATGTGGAGATGATCAGCGACTCACCGGCTGGGCTTGAAGAATCAAATATTATGAGAAGAGAGTCGGATGAAATGGAGATGGAAATGGAAGTCAAAGTGGAAGTCAAAGTCAAAGTAAGGACAACGCAACAGCAGCGGGATGGTGTGGACGCGGCATGATGGCAGCTACAGCGCTCGATGCACGATGTTCGGCCCAGGAAACGGCGATGCGCCTCAATCGTCAACAGCATCGCATCTGTTGCGGAGTAGGGGATGAGTTGCGCCGCCTGGCCCGGCAGGAAAAGACGGCAAGGCTTCCTCTCCGCTTCACAAGAGGAGGTGGCAGAACTCGCCAAGGGCGCCCTGCGATGGCAATCTTGCTGTCTTGGCGCAGAAACCAATGCACGAAGGGCGCACAGATCGGGCCCAACGAGAAACGATCGTGATCGTGGAGTGCTCAATTGGAGTGAATGGAGCATCACGGCAATGGAATAGAAGAATGTGAGAACACGAGAGCACTTCGACACGGCACCAGAGAAGGAGAGCCTTGTGGATTCACATGTCCGAAGGGCAAGGAATGGAACTCGAAGACTGCGCAGTTGCAATGGCAGACAACATGTCCGTGAACCTTCCATCGAAAGAAGGGTACATGCCCCAACCGGCCGTGAAGCATTCCATCTTCATACAAGTCTCCATCTGCCCCCACGTGGACAGAGCCGCACCGGTATCTACATACGTTGATGTGTGGCGGAGAAGGGAAGAACATGAAAGACAGGATCCTCAGCCTTCATTTGCAAGGATGCATGGAGCTTTACAACTGGTATCAACGAAAGAGTGTCGGTGCGCCTTACGATACACGCCTGCAGTTCGATGGTTGAATGGAGACGACGTTCATACTTTATGCGCTTCGTACCATGCAGTACACGCATGCGTCCTTGCGGGTACGCCAGGTGAAAAAGATGCAAGGAGCAAAAAGTGGCTTGTTGACGGAGCAACAAGACAGAGAAATCAGAAAGCTGATCAATAAAGTGAGCAAGATGAGGTCATCGCAAACTGTCGAACAGGCCGTGGGTGATGGGGAGACGCAGCGATCTTGTTCGCGTGGAACGGGATTCTAAGGCCTTGGGGACGAAGATGGCGTGGTACAGCAAAGTGGCCTTGTGGTGAGACTCTGTGCCAGGTTGCTGCCGAGACTGCGCACTGTCACGTGTAAAATGGAACCGGCGCAGGCGATGCCTGGGGGACAGATGTGGTGCCACATCTGTTGCCCTTCATGATTGCTTGAGGGAGTGACAACTGTACAACGATAGAGAGATACACTTCAATCCATCCCAACGCGTAGATCGCGAACTAAGGAATTGGTGTACAGCACCAAGACCTCAGGCGAGAGTGGTCAGGCGGAGTCTGATCCATCCTCGGGCGGAAGAGCAACAGAGCTGTGACCATCCGGTCTTCGTCGGCTGCGAAAAAGAACGAAGAAATCAGCTTTCTTGTCTGGCGATCGGCTCACGGACTCCAGTTGCAAGGTGACCCTGCCTTCATCGCCTGAGTCAGTTGGCGACCATCACAATTCATGCGCCGTAATGAGGGATGAACGGCAATGCTCAACAACAACCACGCCGATAATGACATCCGAGCAACCGATCCGTTCTGTCGGCACGTGTGAAGGGGGGCGCTTGACCACTCTCGGCGAACGTGACCGCATGGCTCTCCCTCCTCGTTGGTTCTCCACTCGGTGGGCGCTGTCAATACTCATCCAGTTCCCAATCCGGGGAGTAGACAGCCGTGGAATTTATTGGCAGCCAAGGTACAGCGCCTTCAATTTCGATGGCCGGAGACGACATGAGACTTGCATCCAATGTTGACAAGACCAGCTGTACCTGATGGTAGTCCGCCACCAATGAACTCATTCGCTGGGGATGGTCTCGATTCACAGCACGATGGTGGGGCGGAGAGGAGCAACAAGTGGGGCCATCCTGTTCCTGCAAACATCTACAGAAGGATGGATGCCTGAAGTAAAGCGAACACGGTGCCTTGCTCAAACCACAGTCTCTTTCAAATCGAGTGACTCTCTGGAATTGCTAGCATACCATGTTCGCATGGAGCAAACGGCCTGCCTCCAGCGGCTGCACCATCCAAGGTGCTTGGAGGCCAGCAATGTGTGATGTCCCTGTATGCGCACGTTCGTTACCGATGCCCAGTTCTCGATTTGTGCGTGCTGATGAGTTCCAATTTCCGTCGTTGATGAACTTGAAGTTGTATTCTTGCTCGTAGTCGGACTTGTATGACACATTTAGTTCAGACTGGTACCAATGGCAGCCCAAGCGTCGACCGCGGTTGTAGCGGTGGCCTTCCTCAGCGCGTCTTTATCTCGGTTCACATCACCCATTTTGCCCAACGGTGGTGCCCTCCTGTGATGTGTTTCTCCGCCGCCCATTGGGGGATTTTCACCTCTATTGTTTAGTGCGTCAGTCTCATCCGCCACCATCTACACAGACACCATCATCTCCTTTGCTTCTACTCGGCAGGCTGTGCTCTGGCGTTGTATGGTTCGAAGTGAAATGTGATACCTCCACAATAATTGATGGCTTGCGAACGAGGCAGCAGCAGGTAGAGCGTATCAGAAACTCTTTTTCCCCACAAAGATCTGATCCGAGTTCCGACCATCTTCGTCTTCCGTTCCAGATGATTTGGCGTAGGGACCAACTCAGAGTTGTATCTACCACCTCGACTTTGCTCACAAGGGTAAGCCCTGTCCTGAAGCCCATTCGCAGCCAAGGTGTCGCACTTGCGCATCGAATGCCTTCACAAATACCGAGGGAACAGAATGCTCCATGTGCACCCAGGTTCTCCGATACGAGGGGGACAAGACAGGGAAGAGAGGGTATCCAAGGCGGTGAAAGTGCTCCTTCAGCTTGATCGGAGAGGTCGGAGTGGAACACAGAGACGGAGACAGAGACAGAGAAGAAGACGAAGACGATGACGAAGGGAAAGAGCTAACTAAGTGGTGCCACCCCACTATCACAACGCCGATCGCGAGACTGTGTCAGATGAACCAAAGGTTTTCTTGATGACGTTGGTGTCCAAAGAAAGAGAGAGGGAGGGAGAGAGAGAGTGTGTGTGTCACGCCGCGAACTGAGCCAGGCAAGAGTCATGTTTGGCCTTGCGGAGAGCTCACACATGCGATGCTGGATGCCTTTGACGCAGGCCCAGTCAGCTCCTACGGAACTCAGAACGAAGTCTCTTTTGGTGAAGCAGACCCTTGCACCATGGACAATCGAGGGTGAACCATACATCCTGCCGTGCGCAAATCGCAGTGTGACTGACTGACCACTGTCGCGGCAGTTTCTCACGGAACAGCACCCAATCCGCACTTTGTGATCGGCGGCTTTGGTCAACGTATTCAACTCTGATGGACCTCTCCCTTGGATCATGTCCGCTCACGATCGATCCATCCCAAGTCCATAATGATTGCAAACACTTGCTTCCCAAGAGCGTGATGGTTTCGTATCATCGAACCAGCTTCATGTTTGAAGCACCAATTACAAGCGAATAGAGCGATTGAGGACGCGCCGGTGTTTCCAATTAAACAGTCCCAACAAGCCTTGATTGCTGCTGTTGTTCTTCGTTCGGAATAGTCCATTGTTCTCGATCCACTTTGGGCTCGTCTGCGATTCCATTCCATTCTGCTTCTGTCCCATCACGTCAATCCACCAAAAACAGGTGGTTCCTCTCGTTGATCACTCCACATCGTGATGTTGATGACGACATACGTTTTATCATGACAGGATAAGTTGCGTTTGGCGAGCGGCACTTCTTCACGACCGCGCTCGAATGTTCGGCGAAGTGTAGTACTTGACATCGCTGACGTTGGCGCGAAACGCTGGGTGACGCGACGATACCGGGCGACTCCTGCCAGCGAAGTTGGCACAGAACCCGAGCCACTTTCACTTTCTTCTGGTGCTCACAGCAACCACGGATACAACACCAGCCCGTACTCTCTGGGACGTATGCTCGCGGTGATAGCTGATCAGTAACGTAAAGAGAATAGCACTTCTTTGTGTAGCTCGTCGTCTCATGCTTAAGTGCTTCTATTTGGAATGACCTGCCACAGAGCAAAGTGCCGCGAGTCGATCGTGGGAGGAAGTTTGCTGAGCGGTCTCCCCCGTCTCCTCCGACTTGCCCCCACTTGTATGCTCCGCCGCTCGTCGCTCCCTAGGGGAGGCAGACGTCATTTCGGTCGCAACACTGTGTGCAGCATGCGCACTCGGTCTCTGGAGGCAGGATGTTGTCGTCCGGTTCCTTGCAGTCTGAAGTAAACCAATCGAATTGGAATGATCCATCGCAGAACACATCAGTGAGGTTGCCTGTGATCGAGTTCCCCCGCAATTCAAGGCTGTGCAAATTCGTCAGATTCCCCCATTGGAGCGGGACCTCCCCGTTGATGGAGTTTCCTGAAACGGAGACGGAAACAAGCTGGGACAGATCACCAATTTCGAATGGCAACGCGCCTGTGAGCTCATTGTCGTCAAGGTAGAACTCCTCCAGTGCCAACAACCTCCCGAGCTCTGATGGGACTTCCTCCTTGAGGAAGCCGAAGCTGAGATCGAGAAGTCTGAGACTCGAAAGATCTCCATATTCCGTCGGGATTGTGCCAACCATGAGGTTGAACGAGAGGTTGAGTTCCTCAAGCCAATCCAGCTTCCCCATTTCTGTGGGGAGGGACCCGGAGATGGGATTGTCGGAGCAATCGAAGATGGTCAAGTATTTGAAAAGAGCAATCTCGGAGGGAAGCTGGTCAGCGTCCATGTTTGAGTCTGAGAGCATGATGGAGGTGACGCGGCCCTCGGCGTCGCATCGGATACCTCCTTCCCCATTCCACCATTCGCAAACGGATAAAGGCGACATAACAGAAGCAGTCGTGCCCCAAGGCCCATCGTTGGTAGTGGCATAGTAGAACACAGCCAAGGCGTATCGCTCCACGACCACCTCATCTGCCGTGTTGGCGAGATCCAGATAGAGGAGATCGCGATTTGCAAACCAGTCCAGCGCGCGGTATTGCGGGCTTCCGATATCATTGAACACCAACGGGTCTGTAAAGATTGGATCGCCCTGCACATATGGTTCCAATATGGCGAGTATGTCGCTCATTTTCTCGGCATTCAAGATGGGACACTCTGTCTGAGTGCTGCAGCATTTGTCCGCGGCGTCGCAACAGTTCGAGCAGCAGGAGCATGTCGTTTCTGCTGGAATCCCACCATCGTCAGTGGCAACGCAATCTGAGTAGAAGTGAAAAAGGTCGAGATGTGAGCCTGAGCAAAAGATTGGATTCAGGTCGCCCTGCAACTCAGTTTGCTCCACACCGAGACTCTGCAGGTTGGTAAGCTGGCCCCACTCGATTGGAACTGTCCCGTTGAATCTGTTCTGAAAGATCTGGAGGTTGGTCAGGGCTTGCATCTCACCGACCTCGGTGGGCAACGCGCCTGTCAGGGAGTTGTCGGCGATATACAGCAATTGAAGTAACTTCAGGTTGCCAATCTCGGACGGAAGCGTGCCGGTGAGACCGATTTTATTAAATTGAGCGTCCATCAAGTTGACCAGACGGCCGATCTCCGTGGGCATCGGGCCGGACATTGGGAGGACGACTATGTGGAGCTCCATCAAGTTTGATAAAAGACCAATTTCGGTTGGCAGCGTTCCTGTGATGACGTTGTTGTTGATGTGCAAGCTGGTGAGCTGTTCGAGGAGGAAAAGCTCTTTCGGAATGGTGCCAGTCATGAAGTTGGAATCAAAGTGAAGCGTAGTCGCCCTGCCAGCTTCGTCGCACGAAACAATGCCGCCGAAGTTATCAATGACATCACCCCATTCGCAGACGCTGCTGTTGGTAAGAAAGTTGAATTTGTTCCCCCACCTGTCCTCGCCTCCGGTCGTGTAGTACAGAACGGCGAGTGCGTAGCGTTCGAGGAGTTCGGATGTGGGCGCTAAGGCCGGGTCGATCTTTGCGACGTCTTGGTTTGCGAGCCAGTCCAATGCTCTGTACTGTGTAGTGGATCGGTCCTCCAGTACATCGCGCCCGGTGTTTGCCGGTTCACCTTCCAGTATCTGCGCCAGACGATTGACGAGCGTGTCGAATTCTGCTGTCTGCGGTGTGAAGGTCGGGCTCGATGATGTGATGGGAGCTGCGGTTGGTGCTGACGTCACGAGAGATCTGTTGTCGGCATTGGAGGAGTTGTTGGAGGAGCTGTTGGAGTTGCGACCTGACAGTGCCACGCCGATTGCAGTGCCGATCCCTGCCAACACGAAAGCGACGATGATGCCAATGCACCTCCTGCGCCTGCTTTGACTGCCGGAGTTGCCGTTTTCGTCGTCCTTCGTGACCTCCACCACTTCGGCGGTGACAACTGCGCCGTTGGTTGTCGCGCCCCCGCCATTGCGCGTTTGCTCCAAGCGCATGCGCTCCCGTACCTGTGCCTCCGTGCGCTCCTTTACCTGCGCCTCCATGCGCTCCGCGAAATCCTTCTCGAGACGCTCCTTGACACGATCCGCCAGGTCGTCATCGGTTGGAGCCAGCTGAGCTGTGATGGGGGTGGCGATCGTGGACAGGTCTTCGGTTTGGTCCATGGTGAAGACGGAGACGTTGGAAGATGTATTTTGGTGCACAACCGAGACCGGTGGCGCGTGAGATGGATCGGCGGAAAAGGTAGAGGCCGTGGACGTGCGCAAGTTGTCACCATTTGAAGTGGGGCCTGGTTCGTTCGGCACGGTCTGTGGCGTGTCATCCTCTAGCTGCAGCAGCCCATCTTCATCCTGCTTCATCTCAGTTGAACTGCGGCTGAGGCTGGTGATCCTGGTGATCCTGGTGGGATTGGAATCCCGTTTCGTTGTTCGCGTGCCCCGAGGGAAGTTGGGTTTCTTGCCGTCATGTTCGCTACCGGCGGCCGACTTGTCGAAGGTCCTGGCGGATGCGGGGACAGCCCCGACCTTCTGCGACATCGTGTACGCTGCATTGGACGCATTGGAAGCTTCGATGGCTTCCATTGATGCACCAACGCCCGGAACTGACACGGCTCCTGGTCGCAGCGGTGGCGGTCTTGACTTCGGTTGCTCCGATCCAATGGCGGCGAAGGAGCCGGATCCGGCTGAGGACCTTTCGCTGGGGCGGGCCAGGCCAGCAGCGCGCAGAGCTCCGGCTCTGGCCTTTGCTTTGGCATCAGCGTCCGCGGTGGAGTTGGTTGTGGTTGATGCTCCGCTGTTGCGTCTCCTGTCTCTGTCTCGACCGATGCGGACCTCCCGACGGCGCGATGGCAGCTTGGGCCTGCTGCCCTGGTCGTCGCCGTTGTCGGTCTCCTTCATGGACTGTTCGGAGGTTTTCATGTACGCTCCCAGGACGGCGTTCGCTGCCGGTTGCTTCTTCTGGCCATCATCATCGTCTTCCTTCTCGGCATCCCTCTTGGCATCGCCAGCGCTCATTGGTGGCAACTTTCGGTCGTCCATCACGGTCGTGCTTTGCGAGGATTCTACGATACGTGGAATAGATAATGTTATAGAATAGATTGCACTCCTCTCCTTGGTTGTTTGGATTGGTGTTGTTTTGGGGTGTGCTTCTGTTGTGGGGAAATGAGGAATAGGTCGGACTCTGCGATTGTATTATGACCCATGTGAGTGAGTCGACCAACCGTTTGTAAAGTAGAGTGGCACTTTCTCTTCGATGTTAACAGAACTAAGCATACCAACCTACTCATTATAGTGTCCATAGCAACAGGAAAATTAACCAGAATCTCAAAGTCCATATTTTAAGTTTTATGGACCTGTCAATGTGCGCTTTTTTGGACCACTCCTAAACTGAGCGATAGACATCCGACAAGTTCGATCCAAAATAACGTGCTTGTGTTCTTGGTTTTGGCGAATTTGTTCACATTTTGAATTAATTAGTCCTTATTTTGTTCCTCCATTTTCGCCATCAGTCTCCGTCTCATCCTCGTGCGAATCGCTTCCCTCACTTCTTGCGGGACCATCTCTTCATTCTCCGCGTGTCTCTTCGTGATGTTGGCCTCGCACCACATCCTATTCTCCCTTTCCTCTTCTTCCATCTCTTCCTCTTCTTGGCTCTTCTGCTAGTCTGATGGTTTCGTACCTGTTGGTTCCGCAGCGGTTGCTGTTGCTGTTGCTGTTGGTGGTGATGGTGATGGTGGTGACGGTGATGCCATTTTTTGTTGTTGTCGGTCGTACCTGGTGCCGCGGCTGTTTTCTTGGCGTCACGTTGTGAGCTGTAGTACGCCGCGGTCAGGTGCGATTTCACGCGCATTGGACTTCCGTGCAATTGCGTGAACCAATCAGTCTCTGTTCCCTGCAGCTCCATCAATCGGCGGTGCGCTTCGTGTTCTGTTGGTCGGTTTTTCGGGTCCTCTTTGGCTGCCATGCTCATTTCATCCAATTTCTGCAGTACGTACCGTGGTAACTCAGCGTTGCTGCGCGTTGTTTTCACTGCCCAGCCCTTCACTGCGAGTCGGGGGATTTCTGCTTCCGCAGTCTGGTCTTTCAATTTTGCGGTGTGGTCGTGTGGTAGCTCTCCTTGCCCCATCTTCAATGCATCGCGAAACACGAGCGCCTTGCTCTCCACCGCAGTAGCACCCCACTTTCGCGTCTTCTTCTTCTTCTTCTTTGGTGATTCGGCGGTGAACGGTTCCTTTCCTGACGTGTGCGTTGCGATCGTGCGGACACCCAGCTGGTTGATTTCCCATTTCTCCCACTCCACACACGGGACAAGTACGTCATCTGTGACGCCAGATGCCGCCACCAAATTGGCCTTGTCATCTCCAAACTTGACCTTGTGCGTTTGGCATACCTTTTGCCCTTTCACGCAGAAATGCTTCTTTGGCATGCCAGGGAAACTCAGGACACGCCCCTTGAGGCATTCTGCATCCACCAAAAGTGAGGTCGTTCCTGCAATGTTGTTGGCTTCCAATACATCAAAAAGTTGGTGTTCTGTCTTGATGTCATTGTCCTCCAGCACATACGCTCACAGTACAACAGTGATGTATGCAAAGTGCGTGTCAAGGCGACCTTTACCTGTTTGGGCTTCAGTGTAGATCCAGGCCGCAATCTTGGGGACATTTTGCGTTCCAAGGTTCTTGTTCAGCACTGATGTGATCAGTGGGATGTGCTTGTGGCTCGCAAAACAAGACGCATTATTGGATTGGATGACAATTTCGGTGACCGATGGAAGCAGTTTTCTCACCTGTTGTTGCACAATTTTGAGAAGCCCGCCAACTTGGAGGGTGTCTTGAGTTGGCCTCCCTTTGACAATGATATCGATGAAGCGATACGTGAAAACGTCGTTGTGACATGTTATCACCATCGCGCCCAACAGAGACATGCCCTTCTTGCCCCAGTATTCTTGTTGAGCTTCGCCTTGGCCAGTCGGAAGAATTTTCTGTTTGTGGTCCAGCACCACATGTGCGCGATCCTCTCGGTTGTTGATACTTTGGAGGTACTGCTCAATTTGTCCGAATTGAACCTTGCTGCGCACTTTGTGTGCCATGTACCACAGTATTTCGTTGTTGAACCCTGGTGCGGCATTGAGCATCGACTCCAATTCTGTCGCGTGTTCCGCAAGGTGATCTTCCATAAGCGATGTCACAAAAGGGACATATCGGTCGTCCACAAAACGCATCACCCCTGCACAACGGTTACATACTCCAGTGTGTTGTTTGTCTGTGGTGGCGCAAGGCTGTTCATTATTGTCAGTGGTGGTGTCATTGGCAGCAGCATGTGTCACACGAGTGATGTCAGGAATATCAATTGTGATGGTTGGAGTGTCATTGGTGGCAGAAGCAATGTCATTTGTTTGAGTGATCTTCTTCCTGAGCTTGTGCTTGTTGGTACATGTTCTGGTTGGTTGGAATTGTTTGGTTGTTGTCTTCTTCTTGTTGGGGTGTGAGCGTGAATTGAGCTGAGTGCAGTGGGTCATCACACTCCATCTGCATGTGAGAGGCAGTGAATTCCCATTTGACGAAGACAACAAGAAGCTCCAATGAGTACAACAGAGACTCAGCTGTGCGCAGATGTTGGGAAATCACGTCGTTCTCGTCCTCAGCATCGTTTGTTGTGGGATACTTAGCCTTCAAAAGTGTGACGAGGCGCGAGATCGTGCGTTTGAGAGTTAGCATTGCCAACAAAAAGTGGCTTTCGAAGGGAGACAGCCCTGTGTTCACTTTGCCATGTCGTGTTAGTAGCTTTGTCATCTCTTTGAATGCTGGTTCGCCCACTGGGTTGGTGGTGGTAGTCTTGTACATGTCGAATAGCGCCTTGTTGCTTTTGCCTCCACGATCGAAGACTGGAACTTTCTTGAATACGACTCCTTCCCGCTCCACTGCGTGGCACAAGCCAGCCTTGTACGTGGTTGTAGTGCAGAGAAACGACACCACACCAAACAAAGCACACGTAGTCACACGGTATTGGAGAATTTTGGGCGGATTGGTTTCCCCATCACTCAACATGTCGTAGTAGCGCTGCAATGTCTTCTGTTGGCTTTTAGTGATGGTTTGTCGATTGCTATATACATGCAGGCGTTCTTCCTCTGGCAATCCCTTGACGTATTCAGTGAGAATATCTGTGCATGCTTTTGGAGATGCAGACTCTGCGAGAACGGCTCTCGCGCAGAGGTGCATCAGTTTGCTCCCTCCAACACATATGCGGTACAAATTTGGTGCAAGCGTCAGTGGTGGCAGTGCTTGTCCAGCCCGGACAAAATGGACCACCTCATGCATCTGGCCAGTTGGTGTCGCTTCTTTTGGGAGCAACACATCCCAGAGCGCAGAAGCAATTGGTGCCTACATCCGTTTGATGTTGCACCAGACTTGCTTGTTGTGCTTTCCACCAAGTGTGAAGCCTGTCTTTGGCATGGAGTTGAACGCTTTTGAAGGTAGCCCAGACTTAACCAACCCTGCAACGTGGACCAACGCATCGCGACGCCATCCTCTCACCGTTTTGTTGATGATTCTGTTGCGTCCTGTTCGCTTCCTCCTGCGATCACGGCCATCCACATAGTCGTCGTTGCTGTCAACATCAACATGCTTGGAAGCGCCTCCAGCGACAGCGTTTGCGTGTCGTGCAGTGCTTGCGCGGGTAGTTGGTTTGGCAGGAGACTCAATGGGAGGTGGCACGTTCACACTGATGTCTACCACTGTGATAGCACCGACACCTTGTCCAACCGTACGCAGTGTGACCGTTGGTGTATCAAAAATGACACCAGCTGCACTGGACAGGCGCACGTTGACGCGCAGGTTAGCGGCATCGACATGCGCCAATGTTGGCACAAGGTTGCTGTCCACTGGAAGCATCGGCTTCACCTCGATCGCGTGAGTGATGTTGGTGGGCTTCCGCAATCCAGCAGACAGCTTGTCAGGCAACAGCTGCTCACGATTAGGTGCCAAGTTGCCATCCGAATCAAAAGTAGAATCGAGAGGGGCAGCACAGGAACGAGGCTTCTTGCGAGGACATAGGTTTTCGCCCTTGATTGTTGCTTTGCTGGCGATGGAGGACATGGTGTTGATGGTAGCAGAGTAGCTTGATTGATTGATTGATTGATTGATCGATGAATGGCACTGTAGAACGCTGAATGAAAGCGGGTGGAGGAGGTGATGCTGATGGAGGTGTTGGGTGAAGCAGCGAAAACAACAACCGCCAATGTCACTAGTACTCTCACTACTCACACTACAACCGCAGCATAACAGATACAATGAGCATCGCATCGGCGGAGGCACCTTTGGAATGAAGCAAAAATGTGACGGGGGTTTTGTGTCTGCGTGGCAACGATGTGTGCGTGCGCATGTGGTGATGATGTGTGTGATGTCCACAAACGCAAAATGTCAATCGATTCCAGAGCGGCAAACGTTGTTTAACGTGTTCCAAACGAGCAAGGCGGAAGGAAAAAGCTGGAGACACCAACGTGAATGGGCACAAATCGTTATTAACTCGGAACACCAAAGAACTTTCGGCAACACTAGATTGTGGAAGGCTACGTTTGACCCCTACGACTCCAAATATTTGATGGTGCATAAAACTTAAAATATGGACTTTAAGATTCTGGATATTTCCTGTTGCTATGAAGACTATAATGAGTAGGTTGGTATGCTTAGTTCTGTTGTAATCGAAGAAAAATTGCCACTCTACTGTACAAACGGTTAGTCGACTCACTCACATGGGTCCTACACAGACACCATCATCTCCTTTGCTTCTACTCGGCAGGCTGTGCTCTGGCGTTGTATGGCCCGACGTGAAATGTGATACCTCCACAATAAATGATGGCTTGCGAACGAGGCAGCAGCAGGTAGAGCGTATCAGAAACTCTTTTTCCCACAAAGATCTGATCCGAGTTCCGACCATCTTCGTCTTCCGTTCCAGATGATTTGGCGTAGGGACCAACTCAGAGTTGTATCTACCACCTCGACTTTGCTCACAAGGGTAAGCCCTGTCCTGAAGCCCATTCGCAGCCAAGGTGTCGCACTTGCGCATCGAATGCCTTCACAAATACCGAGGGAACAGAATGCTCCATGTGCACCCAGGTTCTCCGATACGAGGGGGACAAGACAGGGAAGAGAGGGTATCCAAGGCGGTGAAAGTGCTCCTTCAGCTTGATCGGAGAGGTCGGAGTGGAACACAGAGACGGAGACAGAGACAGAGAAGAAGACGAAGACGATGACGAAGGGAAAGAGCTAACTAAGTGGTGCCACCCCACTATCACAACGCCGATCGCGAGACTGTGTCAGATGAACCAAAGGTTTTCTTGATGACGTTGGTGTCCAAAGAAAGAGAGAGGGAGGGAGAGAGAGAGTGTGTGTGTCACGCCGCGAACTGAGCCAGGCAAGAGTCATGTTTGGCCTTGCGGAGAGCTCACACATGCGATGCTGGATGCCTTTGACGCAGGCCCAGTCAGCTCCTACGGAACTCAGAACGAAGTCTCTTTTGGTGAAGCAGACCCTTGCACCATGGACAATCGAGGGTGAACCATACATCCTGCCGTGCGCAAATCGCAGTGTGACTGACTGACCACTGTCGCGGCAGTTTCTCACGGAGCAGCACCCAATCCGCACTTTGTGATCGGCGGCTTTGGCCAACGTATTCAACTCTGATGGACCTCTCCCTTGGATCATGTCCGCTCACGATCGATCCATCCCAAATCCATAATGATTGCAAACATTTGCTTCCCAAGAGCGTGATGGTTTCGTATCATCGAACCAGCTCCATGTTTGAAGCACCAATTACAAGCGAATAGAGCGATTGAGGACGCGCCGGTGTTTCCAATTAAACAGTCCCAACAAGCCTTGATTGCTGCTGTTGTTCTTCGTTCGGAATAGTCCATTGTTCTCGATCCACTTTGGGCTCGTCTGCGATTCCATTCCATTCTGCTTCTGTCCCATCACCAATACAGGTAGTTACTCTCATTCCCCGTTTCTTTCTTCTCCTCACGATTTCGTCCAAAGATTTTGCGGATGAGAGCGTCTGCGTGTCTGATTTCTCTCCATCCGCAAAACAGAGACGGCTTCACGCCACCCATGTGACCAACCATCGCACCCCCTCTCTGGGCTTGCATGAGTATTGCAGGCAAAGTCGCAGAGGCGCGAGTATCGGTAGTCGTACCCGCACCATGCTCGGCAATTTGCCAGAGTGTCTGTACTCTCCTCTGCCATACCAACAAACGCACTTGTCTGCCTCTCTGAAGGGCTTGTTGTCTTTCGGAACGGTTCTGCTTCTTGGCGTTTGACATGAAAAGCGATCCCTTCGTATCTTGTTACGGTGCTGGAAGAGTGAGCCCGCAGTACGTGACAATTATGCACGAAAAAATCCTAGTTGCGGCTTGGGGGAAGACGGTGTCCATCATCGTCACCCCTCTCTGCGCTCGTGCAAGCATTTGCAGAGACAAGACATCGGGGGCATTCATGAGCGTTTCATCTGCAGTCGCTCTGCACCAATACTTCAGAGAGAGAGAGAGAGAGAGAGAGAGATTCGTCTGTGGGTGCTCTAACGTATTCATGACATGCGTCGGATTTATCTGTGGATGTGACTTCCCTGCAAGTGCGTCCGCATCTCGGATGTCTCGCAACGAATGAGAGAGGATAGAGCACGCAAAGCAGCAAAACTGTGCAACATCTCCTGAAGGAATGCACCAAATTCGAGGCACTGTATCTCTGGAGGCTTGTCTGCAATTATGCGCTATCTTTGTAAGGCGATGCGACACATTGTTAAAATAGCGCGCTGCGGAATCGAACCACGGAGCCAGTCCACGCCGTGCATGAACACAAGAAATTAACGCTTATAACCCATGTCGCGACACCCTCCCTAATTCTTGGATTCATGCCCTTGAGCCCCCCTATCATGAGGACCCCCCCACACTCTATCTTTATACTGCCGCTGTAGGCAGTCGGCAAGTTTCGGGTGTTTCTGTGTGTTTTTGTCGCAGGGGTGGGTACCAGCCGACGGAATCGAACCTTAGGCCACGCTACCATGTTAAAATAGCGCGCTGCGGAATCGAACCACGGAGCCAGTCCACGCCGTGCATGAACACAAGAAATTAACGCTTATAACCCATGTCGCGACAACACATGCCGCAGTCTGGATCTTGGAGACGCAGCCGCCTGTTTCTGTTTGGCTCTCGCTTGCTATCAAATCGAGCGCAATGGTCTCCAATCGTTCGTATCGGAGGATCTGCGACCGCAGGACACCTACCAGGATCAGCAGATCGGGTATGCCTTGACCGCACAGTATGTCGTATCGTTCCTGCGCTGTGAGCGGAATGCAGCTGCTGTCGATCGCGTCTTCGCGGTTGCTCGGGTTCTCTCCGTCGTCAGGACGGACGAAGATGGCCCGCCATCGTTGCTCTCGGTGAAGAAGCTTCTGTTTCTTGAGTTCCAAAGCACTAGCCGTCGGGTTGCCTTGGCTGTGGCGAGTCATCTCGTACTCATCAATTGCAGCGCTCCATTGTGCAACGGGCATCCAATCCAGTGTAAGGGCAGGGCCCTGGATCACTTCCTCAAGCCCAAGAGTTGTCGGCATCTCTCGCACTGTGACTGTCGAGAAGTGTACGAGTTGATCGATGGCGTCGTTGTCTTCTCCAGGACCGTGGACTGGCGTGTCGCATTCGTGGAGGACCATCTTTGGTTTATTCCCTTTGATGCTGCCACGTGAGATAACAGCCCCATCCCCGCTTGGTCCTGTCCACTGCAGCGCCGTCACGTCCTTCCTGACGAGTGAAGGTCCCAAGCCGGACTCGCTCTCGCCACAGCGCTCTCCATCCCTCTCCTGCTGTTCAGCATTGTTGCGACGTTGGTGAACTCCAACTCCAGGTTGGATATTGACTTTGTGGAAACGGATGCTGTCAATAGGGCGCTGTTGGCTACCCTCACTGTGGCCGTCGTCGCTGCCGCATCCCTCCAACCCACCATAGCCGTCATCACATTCGTAGCCGTCGTATTCGTCACCCCAACTGAACGAGCTCTCGAGATTGTCGGTTTCCGACGCGTCGTCTGCTGGTGGCCCCACACGACGCAGCAGCGGGGGCTCGGGTGGCAATTGGAAGTCTGCATCACATCTACGCGCGTCGCGACTTGCGCTGCATGCAGTCATGGTCTTGTCATGGTCCGCTGCGTCCGCAGCGAAAAAGTTCATGACGGATGTCGGTGATTTCCTCTGCGTTCGGGATGACGGGAACCTCGAGATGCATGGAGAAGGCGAAAGCCCCATCACGGTCGGCACGATGAGGGATGTCACGGAATAGCAATGGGTGCTTTCGTCCAGACCGTTGCAAGAGTAGGCGTCTCTCGGATAACGCTGTTCATGCTTGGAAGTGATAGTGCGAGATCTTGTGTTACTGTGGTTGCTGCTACCCACGCTGATGACTGGAGTATCCTCCGTTCGAATCGTGTCGTCGTTCATGCCATCATGACTACCATTGTACGTGCTGTAGTCGTCGTCACTATTGCCGATGGCATCAAGAGCAGCTATCGTTTCGGTGTCCGTGATGCTGCTATGCGTGGTGTGCGCGGAGATGTGGGATTGGATAATGCTGCCGCCCCACTGAGGTTGCCTCGCTGCACGCGATGTATGTGATACGTGCGACAGCACCGATTTGCTGGAACTCTGCCGCAGCGTATCGAGCTTGCTTTGTGCGAGTTGGTACATGATCCACCAGCTGCGGACAGTGCTCGCAAAAGGTTCCTTTTGTTGGTTGTGTTGCTGCTGATGCTTGAGCTTGATGGTTGGGAATTGTGGGAAATTCGTCACGGCTCGAGTGGTTGCTATGTTGGCGTCGCAGGAGTATCGCATGAGTGCAGGTTGGTGCTGATGTGCAAGAACATGGTGTTGCTGTACCATACGATGGGCAAGTCTCGCTTCTTTCATTCACGTCGCGACTCGAGTCAATCGCACAGTGTGGCTGTGGTAGGCAAGGTGGGTCTTGCATCATCATGATCACACAGGCACACGAATGGTTGCACGAGGAAGCAAAAGGTGCTGTTGCCCAATCCATTGCTGAGTGTCGGTCGCACACTCCCACTGGTACAAACGGGAATTCGGGATTGGCCACGAGATGTGCCTGCCTTCTGATGGACTTGCGGCGCGATCATTCCGTGCCGCTCCATGATTCGTCTTTTGGCGTTGTCCACCGCTCCGCTCCACACTCCACTACCTACATTTCGCTGGAGTGTGTTTGCGTTGGTTCTGCACCCGCGCGTCATCACTTCGGTTGTATGCAGCCAGACCAAATTCAATTTGTGAGGGCCCGAGTTGGCGAACCCTGCAATCGCCCTTCTTTCACGGATCCATAAAGAAGGCTCGTCTATGGAGAAATGGCGTTGGTCTTCGTGCGTGAAGTTTTGACGACTTGTTTGTTGGACGCTCTTTTCCTTCAATGGTCGCACAAGCCAACACTTCACAACACGAAGCACAAGTACATGTGATGCGTTGTGTAAGTTGGAAGCAGAGCAACCACATCGTGATCAGGTGATCTCTATCCTTTCCCATTGCTCACAAACTATTTCATTGCATTGCATTGCATACAGGCATCGAAGCTATCGCGCACCCGATGAGTGATATGTTGGCTTTGAACCATGTTGTATCCTCGTACAATGCGTTCTATTTACTCACGTTCTAGCTAGCCCGTGAAGGCATGCCCCTGCTTCGATCACGTTTCGGCTTTGCCATGCGCTTTGGCACTCTCGCCGCCTTCTTCTTGCGGCGCGTTTCACCACCGGGTTCCGGCGGTTGTGCCGCTTCTCTGCCGCTGTCCACTTCGTACAGTTCGTCTTCGTCGTCGTACTCGTAGTCGTCTTCGTCGCTGCTGAAGCTCCTGTCATCAGAATCGTAGCTGCGATCATCTCTGCGTCGACCTGGATTGCCGCTGGGTTGTGGCAACGCTCGGCGTCTGGCCCTAGATCGAGATCGAGCCCTGCTCTTGTCTCTGGGGCGTCGTTCCGCATTGGAAGCAAGCTGCTTCTCGGCAGCCAGCGGTCGTGTGCGGGCCGGCGATTTGTGTCGTGCGCCAGCTCGCACGCGGCTGCGGGATCGTCCACGGTGCTGCCGATCTTCTGGCTCGTCTCGAATTGGGTGCGCCGCAACCTCCTGGTTTTTGTTGGTGGTGTTGCGGGCACGCGATCGCGATCTGCCACGAGCAGTTCGGACACGCGATTGGGAGCGTCCCCTGGATCGTTCTGGCTGCGGTTTTCCTCGTCCATGTGAGGAGGAGCCATCGTCGTTGCTTGCCATCGAGGCTGTGACAGGTGATAGGATGGTCGATGCGGGTGCGTGCATTTGGGGCTGCGGTTGCTGTGGCGGTGGCGGGTGTTCGTATGGATACCTCTCCTGCTGTTGCTGCTGTTCGTACATTGGGTAAGCGTTCGGCTGTTGCGGATAGTGCTGCTGTGGCTGCGGAGGATGATGGTATTCTGGACCATACGGTGGTTGCGCATATCCCTGCGGATGGTGGTATGGCAGCGGTTGCATTGGAAGCTGATGATCTTGCGCATAGGCCTGGTTGTACGGCGGTGGATGGCCATGCGGGTAGCCTTGGTTGTATGTCTGTGGTGGCGGCGGTGGCTGCGGCGGATAGTGCTGTGCGTAAGCTGGATCGTAGGCCGGTTGTTGGTAGTTGGGGCCGTATCCCTGTGGCTGTCGATAGTCCGGTGGGTATCCCTGACCATACGGTTGTGGCTGGTGATAGTCTGGTGCGGGTTGCGGTGGATATGGCGGATTGGGCTGCTGTTGCTGCTGCATGGGAGGTGGATACGGCACTTGGATCTGCGCCACAGGTTTGTTGAAGTCCTCGTCATGTCCCTTCGAACGAAGCTCATGCCGGTCATCATCCAGCTTCTTCTCATCGTGGTCTCGACTACGGCGCATATCATGATTGCTCATGTTGCCGCTGCTGATCGTGTCGTGATCGTCGTCTGCAGGCTTGTGCTTGTGGCGGTCATCATTGGCCTTGACACTGGTCTTGACCTTGACATTGGCAGGTTCTTTCGCAATCACCTTGGCGACGTCGTCCTTGACATCCGCCTTGACATCATCCACGACATTGTCCTGCAGGTTCATCTTTTGTGGAAACTTGTCGACCATCTCATCGATCTTGTCCTCCTTGGTCGCACGCCGTCGTCGCATCAACGCTTGACGCGACAGCTTGGGCCGCTGCAACACCGTCGGTGAAAAGAGACTCTTGAATTGCGACACGTTATCGAGATGATCCAACAACCTGGTTTCCAATCGCTGTTGCAACACGACATGCGAATCCATGGTGGCTTGACGAATGGCGTCCCACGACACGCCGTTATCGCGCAGCAGCTTCTGCCGTTGTGTCGCCGACAATGGCATACATTCGTCGTCATCGTCGTCATCATCATCGCGCTGCGTCTTGCGCCCATCGACACGCATTTGCAGATGCAAATAGAAATCTTCGTCTTCGCCCGCGTCGGTCTCGATATGCGGCACGGCCAAACGTTGGATACGATCCATCTCATCGATGGAAACGACGCAGCAATCGCTGGGAACCCATGCCATCGTGATGGGCGGTCCGTACATGACGGGGATATCGCCGACGGTCGTGGGGAAGAAGATGAGGTCGACATTGGAGAATCGGACGTTGCGTTTGGCACGTGGTTTCTTTTTCATCATGCCGAAATCCCGATCATCTTCGTCATCGAGATGCGTGGGGCGGCTTTGACGCGGGCGGACGTTGGTTGTGGGGCTCGTGTGGATGCTGGCGTTATCGGCATTCATGGGACGGTTCGGACTGAGTTTCCGCGAAGGCATAGTGAGTTTCTGTGGATGAGAAGGAACGAACGGTCTGCGTTGCGGAGGCAGACTGGAATCATCCTGATGGAAATCGCCGTTGCGAGCGCCGTTGATGCGATTGCCAGTGTCATTGCTGTTGGTCGATCTCCTCATGCTGTTGACACCACGATCGTGGAGACTCGCGCTCTTTTTATCGTACTTGTCGTATTCGTATGGAGAAGAAGCGTTGCGATCCTGGTTTGCATTGATGGCCGAATTTCGGCGTCGACCAGCATCGTACTGTCGGCCCAGCTGCGATGGGTGTTGTTGTGATGGCTGCTGGTGCTGCTGCTGCTGCTGCTGCTGTGGACGAGGTTGTTGCGATGGGTGAAGCCGTCGAGGCTGATGAGGCTGCCTTTGATGTGGATGTAGTTGATGTGGTTGATGTGGCTGCCTGTCATAAGAATCCGGTGGATTGCCATGATCATAGGCTTCCTCCATCGACCTTCGTCTGTGCATGCTCATTGTATCAACCCGCAGCTAGGATCGCTTGCGTGGTCGTATGGTCCCTGCCCAATGGTATGAACCTGCCGATCTTCGGTTCTCGGTCGCCTTCGATCGAAGTGAAGTCCAAAGAACACGCTCGTCACCAATGCTGAAATCAAGTCAAGCCAAACAGAGGAGATGAATGACCCAACGAATCAATGAATGCTTCAAAAGTGGTGAAAGCGTGAAGATCTCCTGGACGGTCTCGGATGCCGACGGCTCTGGATGCTGCTTGTGAGGGTGTGATAGCTCTGTGAGAATGAGCAGTTGGACGTATCCTTGGGAGACTCTTCTTTGAGCACAAGCTCTTGCGTCGACGATCAAGATTGTGCATGTGTTGATTTCAAAGCACAATAAATCGTTCTCTGTGTAGATGTGTGGTGGTGATTGCGTGTTTCTCTTCGCGGTTGGTGCACACGCAGACATGCGCTCTTTTCGCTCACTTTTTGTGCAGTCACAGCATGTCACGAAGAAGAGTTGGCGCACCCACGCTCATGCTCATTGGCCATCCAGTTTACAAAGTGACAGTATTGCCACCGAGAGGCTTAGGTGACTGTACCCGTTGGAGTTCTTCGAACAGCACAGCCACGATGTGCCAAAGCGCATTGCGATAACAGTACGGGAGTCACATGTCCATTCGAGACATAGCGACCGTTAACAGTTTGTGTCATGGAGAAACAGGTGCGGAAATAGGCGCAAGAGAAACTTGTTTTCTTCTGGGACGAGTGTAGATTCGTTCGACTCAGACGACTCGTGTGGATCCAACAGGTGCGACCAAGGGCTGCGCGCTTTTGTTTCTGTTGTGAATCTCTATGATCCAAACACCCTTTCTTGCTTCATTCGGCTTCCACATGTGTTGTCCTCGCGCAAATGCCTTCAAAAGCACCAACTCCATCACACGGCACGAGTAGCGCAGTGACTGTTAATGTCTATTCCACTCAAGGTCCTACAGCATGACATCACCGTTGCGTCCATTGTCGAGTATCGAAGAAAAATCCTGCTATTGTTTATGCTTCGTCTGCTGCTTGCGTTGCGTTCCTCTGCCTTCATAGGCCATATCTGTATCGTGCCGCCCTTACACGAATGTCCCGGCGTGCCCGATGGCGCAGCTTCTCCTCCATCGACTCGATGCGGACATGCAAGGCCGTTTGCAGTCGCTGATGGTACAAAAACGCCGCTTGCGCCGTGGCTCGTCCAATCTCGTCAACTCCCGCCCCCGTGTCGATCAGCAGATGGTATCGTTGTTCGGCAGACAATGGTTGCATTCGGGTGGGATACATCGCACCGCGCTTGTATTGCTTGATGCCTTCCCACCGCGTCACATGCAACTGCGTGCTGTGGCATGCCTTCCACTCGATGGTGATCGGTGGACCGTCGGCGATGGGCTCGGCGCCCAGTATCATCGCGTGCTGGTGGATTGTGACGGTGGAGAAATGCACGCGGCGCGGTGGTAGAAGTGGTCGCTCATGAGCGGCATGATCAACGTGGTGACTGGCAACAGATTCGTCGTCGTCGTCGTCGTCTTGGCATTGCGTGGCAGTGCCGAAGCTTGAAAAATCGGAACGCTCCGTGGGTTCGGTTGCGACGCTGTAGTCTGTGGGATCAAAGCGCTTTGCACCAGTGGAGTCAACACATTTGGATTTGGGTGATGCTGGTTGCTGTACCGATGTGAAGCAGCACTTTGGTGTTGTGCGCGTCGTGACGCTCGGCGTTGTTGTAACAATGGTGATGTCCTTTATTGGATAGTCGATGCATCTGTCGCTGGTGTTGGCGTGGCGTCTGTTCAATGGCGACGTAGGGGAAGAAGTTGACTCGATGGACAAATCGGAGGAGGTGGACTCCAATGAAACGGCATCGATGTCATCGCACGCCTCCAACGTCTTGCGATTTCTTCTGAAGGATGGGTATGCTGTTGCCGTCATTGCAGAGATGCGAGTTCTGACGCCTGCTTCGGGCTTGCGTTTGTGAGTTTGTGGGTTTGTGGGAGTGTGGGTTTGCCTTTGGATTTGTCCTCTTACGTTTGGATCTGTGCGTAGATGAGCACTGCAACACATCACCTCTCCAAGTACCGACTGCGCACGAGTATCAGCACCAGCGTTTATGAGTGCGAGTACCAGAGCAGTTCTGCAGCCAAACGCTGGAGCTCCTCCAAGATTCGGAGTTGGCGTCGAAGCACCGCATCTGAAACATGCGCTGGGTACTCGCGCTCTTAGCCAATGGCTTTGCTCATCCACATCTGGAGGCGTTGATGATGTTTTGTTGTTCGCACACACCCACGGATGGCGTGGACGGTCTTCTCTTTTTCGCATGGTTTGGATCCGTGGCGAGCCCAAAGGCGGAAATTGTCGAAGCGTCATTTTGTGAACAGAAGTTGCACAAGAACGTTGGTGAAACAGACAGCATCTGCACGACATTTCAGACTTATTGAAGGACAAGCCATATTTATCAATGAGTCCCTTGTGACATGATGTATGTCGTTGACAATCATGAAGAAGCCAATTTCTTGTCTGATTCGACTTCTTGACAGAAAGCGGGCTTCGCTGTTCTTCCAGGTATCCATGGAATGATTCTGGCGGGCAGCCGAGTCCCTTTCACTCCTCAACATGCGAACAAAGACTGATCTGGACCAGCTGACACTCTCGTGCGGTGGAGGCAGCGCTTTGGTTGGGTTAGCCCAGTAATCGCTGGCCTTGGGCCAATCAGTCCCTCCAGTTGTGCGACTAGACGGTGAAGTTTAACGAGAGGCGGATGCGTGGACGGTAACAACACCGCATGGCACACCCTTGGTCTCGACGAAGTCGTCTCGCGTCTTGCGAGATACTTGTTGCGGATGCAGCCGCTGCGCTCAAAGAAACGAGGGCCGGGCATGGTACTCGTGGAATGGAAGGACAAGACATCATACGCAGGTACAAGTGATGTGGCTTTCCTTCGGCTGTGACTTGATGCTCTTCCGAAATGGAACCACAACCAGCAACAGGATACGACCGATCGATCACATCGACTTCGTCAAACATCAAGGTGGCGGCTGAAGCCTCAGCTGACAGGGAACAACAAAGGAGCAAACGAAAGAGCAAGCGAAGAGCCTGATTCATCACAGTTGTCTCTGTACTCCCAGAGAGGGAGATTCGTGCGCACAACACTGTTTCCGTTTGAGTGAAGCGTGCATGCGCGTGTGGGAGGGGTAGAGACATACGTACAGTACACTGAGTTGTGCTTTGTATTGTTTTACTATCTATTCTTCGTTGTATTTAGTCCTCTACTAGCATTATGTAGGGGTGTTCCATCGGTTCCCGCTCGTTCTATGCGCTGCCTGCTGGGTCGTTTGCCGATTCCACCAATCTATGGGTGCGGCGCGTATCTGTATTTGTGTTTCGGTGGGATGCACATCGCGTAGTGCGCTGTGCTCTATCTCTCCACTGTCGTAAATCTGGCTGTCACGTTTCAGCCATCCATCTCAATGTGTGCGAAGCATGGGTTCATGTAACCCACGTTCTCCGCATGTATTTGTACTTCTGCATGCTCTATTTGTTTGCCCTTCCCCGCGAATCTCACACACAAGTTACGATTTGGAGCTCAGTTTCTTCCGAGCATCGTTGATCCGAAGCTGCAGCTTGGTCTCGAGCCGTTGCTGGCATACCAAGCGCGCATCCAAGCCTGCGTTGTAGATTGCGGCCGGACTGACCCCGGAGCGTCTCAAGATGCCAAATCGCTGCTGAGCGCTGAATGACCTCACCGTGCGTGGCACAGGACTGCCAGGAATGTGGGACGTGTTGGCTGGAACCGAAGTGGGAGTGCTGAGGACGCTCTTCGTATGCTTCCATCCTTCCCATTGCTGGACATTAACGTGGACGCTGTGGTCAGCTTTCCAATCGATGGTCAGCGGCGGGCCCTCGAGGACTGGTTCGGCTCCGAGGATCATGGGATGCCTGTGAACGGTGACGGTGGAGAAGCGCACTTGCCTGCGCCGCGCCGACTTGTGGGTGGTCACCGTGTCGATGCTTACATCGTTTTTTACGCTCTCTGCAGCGTGGACGTTGCCCGCAGTGGCGCTGCTGCTGTTGCTGCTGGCAGTCGTGATGGTGGTGATGCTGATGCTGCCATCGTCGTCGACTGTCTTGAGGTTGCGCATGCTCTTGCTTTGCTGTTTGGGCTTCTTCGGTAGTGTCTTCTTGTTGGTGGTGGCTGTAATGTTGCCATCGTCTTCGACGGTCTTGAGATCCTCCAAGCTCTTGCTCCGCCTTTTGGGCTTTGCAGATACAGGCCTCTTCTTTTTGTTGCCGTTGCCGATGGTAGTGACAACAGTAGCCATGTTGCCATCGTCTTGGAGGGTCTTGTGGTCCTCCAAGCTCTTGCTCCGCTTTTTGGGTTTCTTCGATACTGGCCTCTTCTTGTTGTTGCTGGTATTGGCGGTCGCGGCGATGATGCCATCGTCTTGGACGGTCTTGTGGTCCTGCAAGCTCTTGCTCCGTTTGTTGGGTTTCTTCGATACTGGCCTCTTCTTCTTGTTGCTGTTGTTGTTGTTGGTCGCGGTGGTCGTGGTGATGTTGCCATCGTCTTGGACGGTCTTGAGGTTGCGCAAGCTCTTGCCCCGGTTTTTTAGCTTGGTCCATACTGACCTCTTCTTCTTGTTGCTGTTGTTGTTGGTCGCGGCGGTCGTGGTGATGTTGCCATCGGCTTCGACGGTCTTGAGGTTGCGCATGCTTTTGCTCCGTTTTTTGGGTTTCTTCGAGATGGGTCTCTTCTTGTTGTGGCTTTCGTTGGCGGTGATAGTTGTGATCCCGGTATCATCTTTGACGGTCTTGAGGTTGCGCATGCTCTTGCTTCGCTTCTTCGATACTACCTTTTTGTTGGTGCTGTCGGTGGCAGTAGTAGTGGTGGCGTTGTTCTCTGCTCGTACAGTCTTCTTTGCTTTGCTGTTGCTGGCATTGGCAGGACCATCGACAGCTTTGGCTCCGTTTTCAGCGTCGTTCTTTGGAGGAGCCTTCTTCTTTGTCTTCGCCTTGTTGCCTTTGCCCAGCAACTTGCCCTGGCTCTTCTCCTTCTTCAGGTTCTTGCTTTTGCTCTTGCGCTTAGCCTTCTTCCGTGGCTTCGTGGGCTTTGGTTCCTCGCTCTTGACCTCGTTGCATTCGACATTTGCGGTGGTAATGATGTTGTCGACGAGAGTGCTTTCGACGGTCGCTGGTTCATCGGTCGCGCTTTCGACGAGAGGAGCTTCGGCAGTAATGTTATCATCGGTGGTCTTTTCGACGGCAGTGCTTTCGACGATGGTCGCCTCGACAGTCTCGATCTCGATGGCAGTGGTTGCAACGGTAGCCCTTTCGATGACAGCGCGATCGACGCTAGGAATGCCATATGTGGTGATCTCAACGGCGGTGTTTGCAACGCTCGCACTACCGACCGTAATGCTTCCAACTGCAGTTGGTTCATCAGTGGTGCTCTCGACGATAGAGGCCTCGACGGAAGTGTTTTCATTGGTAGCCTCTTCGTCGGTAGTATCTTTATCGGTGGTTTTCTTGACGATGGTGGCCTCGACGGTAGTGCATGGAACGGTAAGACATTCGACGGTACGGCTATCATTGATAGTGTCTTCGAGAATAGTGCTTGCAACCGTAGCATGTTCATCGGTGGCGTTTTGGGCGGAAGCCGTTGTATCAGTAACGCTTCCGACTTTGGCGCTTCCGACCTTGGTGCTTTCAACCACAGTTGATTCATCGGGGGTGCTTTCATTCGCAGTGCTTGCGCTGATAGCGCGATCAACGCTCGTGACGTCATCAGTGGTTCTCTCAATGGTAGTCTTTTCATTGAGGGCGCTTGCGACTGCAGTGTCATCGAGGGTGGCGCTCTCGACGGGCGTGCTTTTCACGAGAGTATCTTCATCGGCATCACTTCCGACCGCAGTTGATTCATCCGTAGAATCGTCGACGATAGCTGCCTCGACAGAAGTGCTTTCGACGGAAGTGCTGTCATGCGCAGTGCTCTCATCGGCAGTTGATCCGTCTGTAGTATCTTCGGCAGCAGTGCCTTCGACTGTAGTTGGTTCATCGGGGGCGTTCCTGATGGTAGTAGTTTCGCCACTGATGATGTGCGTAACGGTCGTGTTTTCGCTCGTGAAGTTTGCAACGGGAATATTTTTACCGGTGATGTCCGTAACGGCAATATCTTCATTAGTGGCGCGTTCATCGGCAGTGCTTGCAACGGCAGTGCATTCGACATCAGAGATTGGGATGTCGCTACCGACGATGGTCAACTCGACGGGAGAATCTTCATCGGTAGTCTTTGCAACGGTGGCGCTTTCGAAGGGCATGCTTTCGCTGACGGTGATTTCGCTGATGGTGCTATCGACGGAACTGGTGTCATCGATGATGTTTGCAACAGTGGTGTGTTCATCGGTGGCGTGTTCGACCGTTATGCTTTCCGCCGATTTGCTTTCCACCGATATGCTTTCATCGCTCACGCTTTCGACCGGAGTGATATCGATGATAGTGCTATTAACGTTGGCGATTGCGTCGCTCGTGCTTTCAGCGGCAGTTGGTGCATCCTCATTCGACATGACATCGGCTGGGCGGATTGGATCTTCCACAGGCAGACACGCATCATGCATGTCATCCTCAGACTCGATGTCAGAATCCATATCCGATTTATCGAAGGACGTGCTGAGCATGCAGGTGATATCCGATGATGGAGCGTGCAACACCTCGCATTCGACAGGTGGATCCAACCCCACTTGGGAGCAGCGACGGCCGGGAGGATCGCAAAGCGTCATCGTCGTCCGTCGTTGATGCGGATTGGATGGGGTCGATTGATGCAGTATGGATGTGAATTGTCTGTGTTTGTTTGGTTTATGTGGCTGGAACGTCCATGCAGGGACGGCGCTTGTTGTGCGAGGTGCAGTAAACGGCGTGACAGCCCAGGATGTTGGCAAGTACCATGAGTGCGAGTATGTTCCTGTGCAGGTGTGCAACTGTTGCTGAATGGTAGAAGTCCGAGTTTGTCAATTGACCGTTGCCAGTGGTGTGGTCATCGCTGTTTTCGCTGGAAGCCACAGACCGTGAAGAGACGCGAATGTAGTTCGTTTGCCCCAACGCGACATGTGAGGGTTAGGGATGGAGGCAACGCGATGCACCGTAAATGGCCTCGTTTGCTCTACCTTCTGCACGCTCGATAAATGCAACAATCTTCGCCTGGGAGTAGAATTGTCACTGTGAGTGAAAACGTTACAAACTCCTCAGAAGCGCGAGGAATTGAGACAGTCACACATGACTGTGCTGTGGAACGCCAAAAGGTGTGCGACTGAGAGTTCGTCATCATTGAGTCGGTGGGGTGTTTCTGTCCCATCGACATCTGTCGCGACCATGCGAAAACAGCACAGAGAACAACAGGTCAGCAGTTGTCACACTGCACACCATAAGCACGAGGAAGTATCATTGTGCGAAAAGATCCGCAACGAGATTGGGTTTGGTCTGTTCATTCTGCAATGACCTCTTCGCACCTCCGAAGTACTATCGAGCGATGCGCACGAGTAGACAATTTGCACCGTCACATCGCGAATCAGGTTCGAATTGTGGATAGGCAGAGTTCACTGGTCGTTGCTGTGTTGTTGGCAGTTGCGAGATTCAAATGATAGTCAGGTGCTGATTGAGTGCACATTCGCGACGTGATGTTGACTCATGGTGGACTTTGCGCATGCTGTTACCTTGTTCATAGCGCAAAGCCGTTAGCATCCCTTTCAAAACGTCATTCCCCGGATCTTTCCAAAAACACCTGCGAGCATTGCACTTACGGCCATGCTGCACTTCGAATTCCTCTTTGAATGTTGACAAGCGCCAACGAACGTCATCCAATGCATACGAGCTACATACCAACCACTATACGAAGCGAGCGGTTGCAACGTAGCAATGATGCCGTTAATCACATACACTGGCTCCGAGTATAGCATTGAGGAACATGTGAATACTGCTTACAGTATCCATGGCCAGAAACTATTGCAAGATGCTTTTCAAAAGGAAGATAGAGAATGATCCTCTGGTCTTCTCGACTCAATTTTGGATCGTGTTGGTCGATTATTGCGGTCGGCGTTGTTCGCATCTCCACGTTCGTCGTCGACTTTGTGGTGACTCGGCGAAGCGTTGTTGGCTCCTGTGACGTGGTTGCCAAATTGTGACGGCCAACTTGACCGAAAGTGTGACAGCGTCCTTGCTGTGTCATCACAGACGTCTCATGAGACACTAAGGCACAAATATCGATTCTTACGGCTTCATCTTTACGATCACATCCAACGGAAATACGAACAATTACATAACTGTTTCCGACTATTGGTGAAAGAGAATTAGTCCCAGACAATTGTCTCCATAAGTGTGAAACTGCCTGTGACGCCGTCTATGCCTTTTTAGTCTATCCCGTGACGATTGTGAAGGATGCGATCGCACGATTTATCGTCACACTGTTGTGCCTTGGGTACACACCAAAGAAGCCCAGCACACTTCGCGAGAAGGCCTTGCTACCGTTGTTGTTGCTGCTGCGTTTGATCACAAATTTGCGTGTGGCGATGCTTCGTCTCCAGCCTCATGCCGCAAAAGAAGCAACATTTTCACGGAAGAGCGTTTCTTTCTGATCCGATTACACGATCACAAACCCATTCGTGCCAGCCTTTCCGATGTTGTGGTCGCCGCAAGAGCGACAGATGGAGCCATTGCACGATCAGATGCACCAGTCCGCAGTTGGACAGCAGCGATTCCACAAAGCAAAGCAACCACATGGATACCACCACACTCACAGAGAACTGAAGCCATCCGACGATCTCCTTCACAGCGTCGTCATAAACAGCAGACGCAACTCTCGACCAACCCAAACAAACGGAACGAAAGATGCTGGAATCCATCGCATCCAAGTTCATGATGAATCCTATCATCTCCCCGCGGGCCAAGCGCTTCAGCTTCGGCAAGCCCGAGAGACAGTCGTCGAGTGACACCGCGTCGACCGCTTCGCTGCGCAAGTCGCCATCGTCGCTGTCTCTGTCGTCGATGGAATCGAAGAACAAACGCAGGACGGTGCGATTCTCCGATGCCTGCATCTACGAGTTCCCCACGATTCCTGGTGGCAACACCGTGGCCAGCATCTCGGGTCCTCCCATCGCCTTGGGGTATCTCACGAACGATGATGACAGCAACGCCAGTCTACCACAGTCGCCGACGACGACATCCTCATCGCCCGCTTCGCCACCATCATCCAGACCCACAAGAGTCATGATCGTGGCCGTCTCCGACATGGAGCGCTATCAGAGACTGCATTCGAGATATCGCTACCGACCTCTGTCGGACCGCCGGCGACGCGATCTGCTGGCCAACAATGGACACAGCGAGAAGGATATTCAGAAGGCCGTGACGCAGGCCACCTTCGTCAAGCAGCAGCGATTGGAGACGCGGCTGTTGGATAAGTTGGCGACGTTGATGCAGGGCAATGGTGCGCAGCAACAATCGACGGCACCAGCGAAGAAGACGATGGATGACGCAACATCCACGCTTTCCGCATCCTCCTCCAAACAGACACAGCAACCTGCAGTCGCCGATGGCGTTTCATTGGACTGCAGCAACCTCAATCTGGCATTGTCCGCCGTCAAGATTCCACGGTGGGACAAGCAGGCCTTCGCTACGGCCTGTCCTCGATCCGCGCTGGTCATCTCTTGAAGAGACGACGGTGGCACTCCCTGAGACAAGTATACTGTTCATAAAGTGATTCTTCGTGCATTGCACCGCAACGCAAAGCCATTCATCCATCCATCCTCCATGCGAGGGTGATTCTACAAGTGCGCAACTCGTGATGCGACCAACAGGAGTGTTCACAACACACCATACATACAAACGATTCCGACCAACGATCATTGGATCCACAATTTAAACGCATACTATACTATTCTACACAATAAAGGTACGTTACATTTCACACAATCACTGACTCTCTCTCTCCATTACAGTCCATGATTCTGCAAACGGTGATCGGTTCGTTGTCTCAGATCCATCACGAGATGTGAATTAGATCTGTTCGTCCCTTGGTTGAATTGACGCAGCATCACGATGATGTAGGATGCATTCGTTCAAGGAAGCGCCATCGGCGATGACTGGATGGATGAAAGAAGGAATCTCCAGCTTCGATTTGTCCTCAGCTCAAGAGCTGCATGAAGGAATGTGTTGGTGGCGATTTCGATTGATCCAAGATGCCATGCAAGGTATTTCTGGAATCACCTCATCTGCGTGACAGACCAACATTCCGAAACGATCGACATCACGCCTCGACCACCAGGACTTTCCTCACCCCAAATGCATGCTGGATGGGACCGTCCATTTCCATCCATCATGTTGCGAAGGTGAGCACATCTGCACCCCCAATCTCTGCTCGTGGGTGGTGAAAGAAAAGTGGGGTGGATCAACCACGATCTTTGCATGTTTTCGTCTTGCACCGCATGGTGTGTGCCTGTGGTCTTGATTTGGTTTCCTGTTGTGATTCTGTTTCTGATTTGTGAGCGACTTCAACCAGGCTGACAGAATGCCGAATTCCAAGAGTGCAGACGTCGAGAATGTGGTTACCCTGGAGAGTACCTGTACGACTTTCGAGAGTGAGTGAGTGAGTGAGCATCATACCAATCAAATGCGTGTTCACTATTCTCTGGCATCGATTGGTGCGCTGTTCCCATGCGGGAAGCCATCTGCGCTCAACGACATCACCGTACTGTTGCAGGACGACTTTGTGTCAACCCGTGTCCAACCACAACAACAGGCACAACAACAGCCCGAACCAGTGAAAACAACTCTCTGTCCCTCTTTGTGGACGTAATGACATTTCCTGACGGCGCATGTTTAAACGAGTTTGTGAACATCGACCAGGAACACCCAACATTTTGTCCGATTTTCACTTTTCTAGCTCGTGACCTAATTTACCGGGACTTAATACACAGCGTTGAGACAGAACAGTGAATCGCCTGAAATCCTGAAAATCATAGATAGGGTTACGCTATTGCTCTTCAATTGTCGTTGGTCCAGGCACGGAGAGACCGGACAAAACCGGAGAAACTAGGTCGGACCGGACAGACCGGACAAAATGACCGGACAAACCGGACAGACCGGACAAAACGACCGGACAGACCGGACAAACCGGACAAAACGACCGGACATACCGGACAAACCGGACAAAATGACCGGACAGACCGGACAAAACAAACGAATCAACCGGACAGACCGGACAAAACTCAAGAATTTATCGAACTATTTAACGGACGGTTAATCGAATATAACGGACATTTGGATCGTGAAGAAACAGACAAAACTACTTCGCACGGAGTGACGCAAGCCAACCCAAACCACAAGAACAGATCAGCGAAACAAGACAACAAGCCAGCTTCGCACTGAAGTATGGCATCATGCCAATGCAAATGTCCGGTTCTATTGCATTATGTGTGTTGTTCTTATTACTGTTTTGTGGTATGACATCAAATCTCAAAGAGTTCTGCTCCATCATCCTGATGGTATTGCACAATGACACAAATGGCTTCAAACACATGCTTCTGCTTTTCTGTGCCATGCAAAAAGTGATCTTCAGCACGCTGAAGAACTCCAGTCTCTCATTGAAGGTCTCATGATGCAACCGTGCTCTGCTCTTGAAGTTTTCAAGTTCTGGCCCATCGAACTCATTTGGTGTTCACATCATATTCTTTTTCATACGACTCGTCCTGTGCCCACAATCAGCAATGATGACTTTTCCGCCTGTGATCTGATGCAACAATCCTTCACAACAAATAGTCAAGTCATGTTTACCTCCTTGGTGGAGCCCGTGGATCCAAACACACTTTAAGTGGTACACAGTGATTGCGATCTTGTATTTGAGAGCACCGTGGTTGAACTTCTTCGAGCCCCATGCCAGATCTGTGTTGAGTGTTGAGTGTTTCTGCTCCCATACATGAAAATCTGTGCTGTCAACTGTGGCAATGAAAGCTGTTCCCTCTTGATCATTCAATGAGCTTGGCCAAACAATCATGTCAGCTTTCATTGCTGCAATCATTTTGATCCAGCACCATAGATGATTCCATATTGCATACTATCAAAATATCCCATATGCTGCATCAAGGATGTTGGCATTCTTTGGATTGGTCCATAGAAAGCATAGAACTGCAAGGAACATTAAAAAGCCTCTTCCAGTGTTGTCATATTGTGATATCTTTGCTGCGGAAGTAGTCGTTGTGTGCATGTCATCCCAAATACCTGAAATAGTTTCCGGCCAAGATGCATAGTGAGATCGGAACATGGTATTTCTTTGATCCATTGTCATGTCAAGAAACAAAGGGCAAAGATAAGTTCAGCAATAAAGCCTTGTTGCAGGACACCCAATGGTTAAACAACAAGCATTTGTACAGAGGGTATGTGTGGCTTCTGTTGATGTGATGTGGTGGCAATGCTGCTGGCTTTGTTGTCATTGGTATTCTCTCCATTAGGTGTGAAATTGCCAATCTGTTTGGTGCATTATGGTTGATCTTCCCTCCTTGAGGATTTGTCAACATCATTGCTGTGTTCTTGGTTGTGAGATTGATGCTGTTGCAATGTGCAAGCGTTGAGTCAAGAGAAAAGAAGTTTCAACATAGAAAGCCTGTGTCAGAAATATTCATTCTTGAGGGCATTTTCTACAGGACTCCAATCATTGTCATCCAATGCAAGGAATACATCAGAGTATGTGGAGTGCAAGTCCTGTCATAGCCAAAGTGTTGTGGAATTTTGCAGCACATGTGGGATAGATGGATCATGGTTGTAGATCACCATAGTGAGAGAAGTCCAAGACATTGATGATGCTGTTCCTGTGGCTGCTTACCTCAAGGCAGGCACTGTCATCATGACAAGAAAGGGCAAGAACGAATGAAGTTTGATTTGTGAGCTTTCTCTTGCTGCATTCTGTTGTCCTCACTTTGGTTGTATCGCTGTCTTGTCATTGTGTTCTATGTTTGCTGCAGGTACTTGGCAACTTGGTCTGTTCTTTGTCTATTCTTGGCACAACACATCAAGCAGTCCAATCAAAGAATGCTTCTTGCTGCTCCTGCATCTGTGGATGGACAAGCTTGAATTTTCGCAACAGTTCGTTCTCCTGGAATGTTTGGGACAAGCCCTCTTGTTTCATCTCTCAGGAACTCAGACAGCCAGGCATCATGCCAAGCTTGAAGAATTGCACAGAAGCCAAATCCTGAGTGAAATCATCATTGTTCCACAGAATCAACAAGAAAGGAGTGGTCAAGACATAGCACAAACACCACAGTATACTCCAAACATCCCCACCATGTCAAGAAGAGAGGGTTGTATCAAGTGAAAGGCTAGCAAAGCAAAATTCATCATTCTACAGGACTTGCTAGATGGTGTCTTGCCAATGACTGAAGAAGAGTTATCTGCCGCAGAAGTGTGGGACACATGCTGCTTCCACATGGCTGAATTTGTTGATGTTGTGCTCAGCCAGTTTGAAGCTCACCTTTGCGATCATTGGAAACAGTTGGGCAAGAAAGAGTTGCACCCGATGGTGGAATTGGCCTCATTGAAACATGATAGATGCATACACCCAAGAGAAGCAATGAATTCTTGTGGAGGCTTGGTGCTCAACATGTCCACTGCAAGTATGCTCCTCCAACAAGACATCCTAGAAGTTGAACAAACATAGATGACACCATCAGAGTTGCAGCAAACCTGACCAGTATATATGTGCAATTTGGAAAACGCAAATTCAAAGAACACATCTACCAGGAAGTGCGACAAATCAAGCTTATTTTCTATCTTGAAACCAAGCATGGCAACCCTCAATTGAGTAGGGCGTATTGAACTTGAGCAGAGTGTCTCAGAATGGTGTACGAAACATTAAGAACCAGCATCACGCTTCACAGCTTTTGCTATCTACTTTCCACATACTAATCGCATCAACCAAAAATACTTGCCGGAGGTAGTCCTCCACACTCAACCCAGACACTCGCAATGTTGCTCCCATTTGATCCATCACACGTCGCTGCGCCGACCTTCAGTGCTGTTTTGGGTACACTGTCCGTTAACAGTGTCCGCTAAGTTCGTTAATTTTGTCCGGTCCATCCATTCTGTCCGGCCGTTTTGTCCGGTCTGTCCGGTCATTTTGTCCGGTTTGTCCGGTCGTTTTGTCCGTTCTGTCCGGTTGTTTTGTCCGGTCTGTCCGGTTTGTCCGGTCGTTTTGTCCGGTATGTCCGTTTTGTCCGGTCATTTTGTCCGGTCTGTCCGGTCTGACCTAGTTTCTCCGGTTTTGTCCGGTCTCTCTTGTTGGGCGTGAACGAACCACAATTGAAGTTCAATAGCGTAACCCTAAGTAAGCTATTTGGGATTTCGGCTGATTCACTTTTCTGTCTCAACGCCGCACATTAAGTCCCGTTAAAGTAAGTCACGAGCTAGAAAAATGAAAATCGGACAAAATGTTGGGTGTTCCAGAACTATGAGGCGAAGACAGGCTAAATCATAAAATATCATTGCGCTATGTGCAAAAAACACAGAATTGCTCGTATCACGAAACCAATCAAAACACAACAGCGCGACAGCATCGATGACTCGTGAAAATGCCAAGACGCAGAAGAGGTTCATACCGTCGGTCACGAGCAATACGGCACCCAAGGGAACTTGTGGCGTAACTTTGCGAGGCTCGGACAAATTGTATCGCTGTATTCGTGACAGACACAAAGATAGCACAAAGCTCCTCGCCAACAGAACGCAACGTTGGAGCACTTCGGGCGTGCAAAAAGCTCTGAAAGCGTGATTGTGCACAAATAGAGTACACGGGAGACAACGGAACAAAACTGGAAAACTGCGTGAAAAGCAACATCAGCAACAACGCGCAAACACGACAACAGCCCAACTCATTCACAACTCACAATCATCAAGCAACGATCAATGATCGCATCGCATCGCATCGATCCAACACAATTCATCCACAAGTCACCATACTCGCAGAGTCAACACCATCTCAGAAAACGCTCTTGCACGTCATAGTATAGCATACATCCTTGCTTTCATACGCCAACTTGCAACCACACAGGACAGCCATCGAGGTAAGAACGCATGGTGTGCAGCAACACCACGTTGCCGATGAGGAAGACGACAGAGCGCTGCGCCCCAAGCCAAAGAGAGCGACGATGACGCCCATTCCAACGGCACGTCACCGAATTCGGAGGATTCAACGTAACGAACGAATTCACCAAAAGCACGATTCGTATTGTGCAAGAGTCAACGAGAAAACTTTACGCACGAATAGTCACTGATCCAAGCTCCCACTTCAATCGCGGTTCGTGTCGATTGCGATTGCCATTTCCGTCTCTGCATCGTTTCCTCTTTCTCATCCATTGTCTCTCTCTCTCTGTTTCTCTCTTTCGTACCTCTTTCGTCATCCATTTGAATCTCGGCATTAAAGTCACTGGATTGGCGCAACATCGTCACATCTTGTCATCGGAAGAGTTGGCTCGGATTTGAGGCCATACTATTTGGAGCAAACGCATAACCGTCACAGTTGTTGTCCCGCGTCGCAGTAGATCAATAGGCAGCTCATCCCAGAGAAAGGCCCAACACAAGTCAGCACAATCATCACAACGAACGGAGTCGCATCACATCATTCAAACCCAGCTCCATCTATCTCACAACTGCAGCAACTGACACTTCCTACACAAACAGCAACATTATCAGCAACAACTCTACCATGCCAACACGCCAAGCTGCTGCCCCTCGACGCAGCGGCAGCCGGCCGGAGTCCTCTTCCTCATCGTCCGGCAACAATTCGATCTCACCTGGCAAGCTGAGGAAGAGTGTTAGGCGCCTCCTCGGTCGAAGTTCGCAGCACAAGAAGGAATCCAGAGCAACGCGAGCAGACATGCCAGCATCCCTCCCTCTCAATGATGAAGCTCCGTCGCAACCAGACACACAACGCAGACGATCCCGATCATCTGGAGCAACCAGAAGGCAACGCACGGACCGCCCCACCCGCAACCGATCCACCTCCGTTGACAAGAGCCGAAAGCCTGGCGAGACCAGCACCGAGAAACGAACTCCGCGCCGACGCCTCAAGACGACGAGCACATCTGTTGCCAAAGGCACGATTGGGTACGACGACGGTGCGAACCAGATCGACGGCAACATGAGCGTGGCAGGCAGCGTCACGACGGCCACCACCGCATCCACCTCCGGGACCAACAGCACGTTCTCATCGAACGATAGCAGCAGCAGCAGAATGGGCAGAACATCCCGCTTGAGCGACCTCACGCGAATGGCACAACGCCGAAGTACGACGCAACGGCGTGGACGCAGACAGCCTCCGCAAAGATTCCCTTCGGATTCTCTGACGATGATGCAGCAGCCGCCAAGGGTTAACCACCAGCCGATGATGCGCCAGTCCATGATGAGTCACCATCCCGCACCTCGACAGCAGTTTTCACAAATGCATCCTGTTGGATACCAAATGAGGCCACGCATGTCTCTACCACCGCAGTATCCGCAACAATACTACGGCAATGGTCCTGCGGTCATTCACGATCCACGATTTGCGCAGGACTACGGACAGGTCTTCCATGCGGATCTGGATGATGGTTACGGTCAGCACGATCATTACGAGTATGCCAATGACCAAGGCATCAATGGTCTTCATTATGATTACGGCGATGCCCAGCACTGCTACGAAGAAGATGAGGAGCGACGATCCTTTGATGTGACGTCCCGAGGGTCACGCAAGAGTGTATCAAATGCGAAGACTGCACACAAAGCCGGTGGTGTTCGATTCTCAGTCGTGGAGATCTTTGAGCATCCGACCACGGTCGGCATCGAGCCCGTTTCGGAAGGGCCCGCACTCACCATGCAATGGGAAGCATCGAGCCACTGCATCATGGAGATCGACAGGCATACGCAGCAGCATGTCGCGAAGAGAGATCCACCGTCAGGCAATGCGGATACCATCGACGGCGCCTGCAATAACATCTACCGTCCGTTGACGGCAACGGAACGGCATGAGCGATTGTCCAAGAACGGAGTGCCATTGACCCAAGTCCAAAGCTCGATGCTCGAATCGCAGTACACATTCCAGCAACGCCTTGAGACCAGATTGAAGGAGTGTATCCTGGATCTGAAGACTCAGAGGCAGCAGCAGCTTCAGCCATAGCACAGAAAGTGTGGAACTGGCGCGTCGCGCGCTGAATGGCAAGACCAAATTGCCCAAGAACGATGGACTAACAGATAGCAAATGCGCTTCTTCCAATAATTCCCAAGATTGTGGCCATGACAACAAAGCCAAGAAGTGGACATCAAACGGAACGCTCTGCAGTGGGGCCGTTATCAACGCGGTTGCAGCACGAACAACAAGTGTTAAACGGTCGTTCAGTGGATTATGGATTCCTCATAGCGAACATCGTTTAAAAAGTCTGTTTGGTATCAGTGGACATGTGCCTCTTCGGCATCTATCCGGTAAAGTTAACGGACAAGGTATTGTGCCCGCACGTGTCTTCTTCGGTCGTGTTACGACAGTTCGTGATTTGAAAGTGAATGGAGTGGTCATTTTTTGCGATTGTTGCGGGATCGGAAGTGCTGCAAATGCTCTGGGTGTGATGTGATGCATTGCCCTGTGGCCACTTTGTGAGCGCAATGCACCAACAAGCCAAAGCGCTAATGCATACATCGGCGATGTTGTGATGTTCAACATTGTGGACCATACCAAGCTCATAATCATCATCATCATAGGTCGTTACATCGATCCTCGCCAAACACCAATACCAAACTGCCAGCATGCTCTTCACCATGAAGCAGATCGCCACGTTGGCGATGCTCATGGCATCGGCATGCGCCACGACGCAGGCGCATGAACCGCTGTCCCAGCGCGGCAGCCAGCAAAGAGATCTGGTCAGCAGCACCGCCGATGACACGGAGAATGTCATCGTGCATTGCAAACCCGGCAAAGACGCCGAGTGCTTGCAGGAGCTGGAGGACCTGTCGGCCGCGCATGGCGATGACGCCGTGCGCATCCTGAATCGCATGGACGGAACGCGGTACGTCGCGCTCAAGATCCGGAAGTCCGAGGAGGATGCGATCCGGCGACTCGAAGATATCTTTGACTGCGAAGACGATCCCGTGCGCACCATCCTGCGTGACGAACCCGCGGTGCGGCGCAGGCTGCAGCAGGAGGTGGGGTATGGATTGAACATGATCCGCGCTCGCGAAGTGTGGGATGATGCCAACTACGGAAATCGTGGAGACGGTGTAACGATCTGCGTCATCGATACCGGGCTGGCGCCGCACAACGATTTGGATGAAAGCAAGATCGTTGCTGGCATCCACATGTTCGAGGAGTACACCGATGAGACGTTCGTAAGTTCCTTGTATGGTACTGTACTGTACTATACTCGCGGTTGCGTTCTGCTCTACGTTGTTGTTGTTTTTAGCGTTGCACGTTGCGCCGTTGTGCCAGAGACTCGATGCGGTGTTTGATCTGTGCATTGACGGGCGCTCTTGCGAGAGTGACCCATCTCGAATCGCCTCTAACATCCGCGATTCCACTCACCTCTACTCGTGCTCGATCCTATCGCATGACGTGCTATGCCACCATTTGTGCGCAATCGCAGCAAACTGACCGTGACGGCCACGGCACGCACGTCACCGGAATCATATCTGCCGAAGACAATGACATTGGAATGGTTGGTGTTGCGCCAAACGCCAAGCTCATCATCGTCAAGATGTTCTACATCTCGGACCCTGAAAGAGGCGTTGTTCGCGCATCACAGCTCATCGACGCTGCTCAGCGATGCGTCGACAACGGTGCCGACATCATCAATATGAGCCTGGGTGGCTCCAGAAGGAGCCTCGCCGAGGAAGAGGCCTTCACCGAATGGAAGTCCCAAGGCATCTTGTCGATCGCCGCCGCAGGCAACACGGGCACGACCACCTTCCGGTACCCCGCATCGCACGCCTCCGTCATGGGCGTCGCGAACGTGCGCGAGGATGGCACGATCGCCTCGCAGTCCACGAGCAACGATTTCGTCGATGTCGCGGCGCCGGGTGCCAGCATCCGCAGCCTGTCGGCCTTCCACCCCGACGTCTTCGTTCGATCAAGCGGCACGTCCATGTCCACCCCGCACGTCTCGGGTGCCGCCGCCATGCTCATGAGCGCATATCCCAACGCCAGTCCCGATGAGATCCGACGCGCCCTGCAGCTCACGGCGGTGGACGGCGGAGTGGAAGGATACGACACCTCGTTCGGATATGGCATCATCGATGTCAAGGCCGCTGCCGATTTCATGGGCGGCACGTACAATAACAACAACGGCAATTGCAATGCGGATGAAGCAGTTCTGGAAGTGAGGCTCAACACCGACGGTGCCGGGTATCAGACGGTCTGGACGCTGCAGAGAGGCGAGGTGCAGATGTTCAACGTGATGGGCTTCGAGAATGATGCCAGCTACATCCAGAAGGAGTGCATCCCAAAGGATGCATGCTACACATTCGACATCTTCGACATCAATGAGAATGGTCTGTGCTGCGTGAACGGACAAGGCGACGTGACAGTTCTGCTGGATGGTGTCGAGGTATTCACGGCCAGTGCATTCGGTTTCACACAAAAATCGGAAGAGTTTGGGTACGGCTGCGTAGGCACACCCAGCGACCCAACGACGGATGAGCCGACAGGCAGTCCAACGAATGGGCCGACGAGTGCACCCACAAGTGATCCGACGAGCGGCCCGACGGTAGTACCCACGAGTCAGCCAACAAATGGACCAACAGTCGGTCCAACGCACGGACCGACGAGTGGCCCAACGGTCATGCCGACCAGCCAACCAACCAATGGACCGACAGGCGTACCCACTGATCTACCGACAGTAATCCCTACGAGCCAACCAACCGATGGACCGACAATGGGTCCGACCTTTGGGCCGACAGCTGGCCCGACGATAAAGCCAACCAGCCAACCAACGAGTCAACCCACGAATGGACCCACAAGCGGACCAACAATCGCTCCGACATATGGACCGACAGCTGGCCCGACGGTAATGCCGACCAGCCAACCAACCAGTGGACCCACAAATGGTCCAACAATTGGTCCAACACTTGGACCGACAGCAATGCCCAGCCGTCAACCTCAGCATTACCCAACGATCAGCCCAACTGCTTTGCCCACAGAGCAACCAACAAATGGACCGACGGCGATGCCTACCAGCCAACCGACGAATGGACCCACGAGGGGCCCAACAAATGGACCGACATCACGGCCAACAAGCGTGCCCACATCGGGACCAACGAAAGCACCGGTAGGTAATCCAACTTCGGCACCGACGAGCGGGCCAACGTCCGCACCTTCGATGGCCCCTGCTGGCGATGGGAGTGGCACGACAGCAACCAGCTGTCCTCAGAATGTCGAGCTTTTCAACATGGTGGGAGCAACTCAGGTTCCTTCGATCCCAATTGAGATTGTTGAGCAGAGCACGACATCGGTCACGTACCAATTCAAGCAGCCTTGGTTGACCACCGTCGACGCCGTCTGGTTGAGCCACCCCAACGAAGACACGGGCGACATCGAGTGCTTTGAAGAGCAGAACGTCGTTCCCGATCAAACACTTCAATTCACAGCACGGTGCCAGGGAGAATCCGCCGTCGCTATCGTGGACGTCTTCGTTGCGGATGACACCATCCTCAACACTGGCAGCGATGGTGCAAGCGTTCCTGAATGCTGTCATTCCACGGTGCCGCAGCGAAAGCCAACGGTGCATTACATCTTTGAGGTGCATTGCAAGCCACAGTGCCCATAAGCCGGGAATCGAGGAGCGACGAAGAGGTGCAGAGTGATCAATCGATCTTCGTATCGACAGATGGGGCAATCATTTGTGTGCTGTATGCCTGAGGAGCGAACACTATTGCGGAACAGCGATGAGCCTGTCGGAATCTTCGTCCATGTTGTTCTGCCGCCGTTTGAAAGGTGCGCCGCACAAATGATGAGCAACGCATGCCCACCTTCAACGGATACCAATTACTACATTACACAATAGATTCATGTTACACACAGCAGACTCCGAGTGCAACCCAGCAGTTCGCAACCAGGGATCTGAACTTGGCAAACTGTCTCAGACTGCGCTGAGTCTTCTGAGCTAAGCCCACCCGTACTGCGGTACTCCATGACATGTAGAATATTCTATATTTCCACACCAATAACTCATTCGATCTTCGCCAACAGTAGTGCGTCGTGCTTGCTTCTTCGTTGACTGCATTTTGTGAGGAGAAATGACGCTTACTTGAGTTAAACTCGAGGCAAGCACAGCAGACTACATCCACAACACCAAACTTGTTGCCATCGAATGACGATTCACACAGACAGCACTTGCGCGGTGCGGATACTCGTATTCATGGACTAGAGAGGATGCTCGCGGCAGAGTAAGTTATGCGCTGGTATTCTAGTTGTGGGGAGATAGCGCATGTTATTGATCAAAGCAGCAATGATCCAAATGCAATCGATGCAAGTGGCATGAGCGTTGCGACTGCCACAGGAGGAATCATGTTCGAGGCAGCAGAAGCGGTCACCTGCTTCATACGAAACGATCCTCCATAGAGTTGGGTTGAGGAACGTTGGGTTGAGGAACGTTGAGGGCTCGCAGCACCAGCTGCATGTCGACCTTCAATGAGGACAGCTCGTCGCGGAGAGAACGGATCTCTTCAAGAGCCTCCTCGGTCTTCGCGAGCTGGCCTGTGTCACCTCGGGCCTTCATGCGCTTCTTGAGCTCCGCGACGATCTCCGCCACACGGTCATGTTCGCAGCCCCAGCCGACGTAGATGGGCATGGTGGCGGAAAGTCCGGAGGACACCCCCGTGCAGCAGAGGCAGTTGTGCTGATCGACGCTTCCGAGCTCGCCGTACGGGCGTCGGGTGTTGATCGTGCACCATGGCTTGCAGTTGATGTTGAGAACCGCCTCCTCCTCCTCCAGGATCATGGTCTTCTTGCCCATCATTCCAGGGATCAATGGTGCGAAATGGAGCGGGCAGGTGAGCGCAAGGAACGACTGGCAGCACTTGTCGGTGACATCGTACTCCAAGCGCTCGAATTGCGCCTTGGGGACCTTCGTTGCGTTGATGGCATTCACGGCATTCACGGCATTCACGGCATTCACGGCGTTCACGGCATGGATGGAAACATAATCGGTATCAGTGTTGATGTTCTCGCTCTTCTTGTTGTTGCCGTTGTTCATGGCAATGGTCATGTTGGATGTGTTACTGGTGTTGGTATTGGTCATTCTTCTTGCTGTTTCTGTTCTTGTGCTTGTTCTTGCGGTCTCTTGTGTTGGCCTGTTGTGGTTCGGTGAGGCGTGGGTTGGTTGTGTTCAAAAATGTGAGGTGAATAGAGGAGGCACAAAAATGGGGAACGTTTGTGTCTGTTTCTTCTCCACGACTCGAGTGGGTTGTTTGCGCTCGGGAAGAAAATCACGACTCAACGCTCGACCAAGTGGACACCTGAAATCGTGCATCTCACACGTGGTGGAGAATCTCCACGATTCAATCACATCAACGATGTGGACGGACAGACGAGCCACGACCAAAGTCTACGACTATCTACGGAGGGTAGACAAATCTTGCGCTCGAGCAATGAGGGTAAGGAGTCTGCTCTGGAGTCAATGGTTGCATCAATTGCATCCATTGGACCTAAATAAGGTATCCGCGGCTCGTGTATAAGAAAATTCAACCTATTGGAGCGAAACCAGTCATGAGGAGATGACGACAATGCGAACCACGAGTCGTCGAACACATCGACTCAAACACCATCAGTTTTAGTCGTAAAAGGGATCCAATAGTCGGGGGGCGTACATACTTAATATATGCTATTCAGAAAAATCGGCGCATTTGTCAACTGTACCATGTAGAGGGACAGTCTATTTCATCAAGGTATGGTTGGAAGCAAGATGTGTGGGTAGCATAGTGGGTAGCATAGTGCGCAGAATTGTAGTGAGGTAGCAGGACAGTGAACTGGATTGAACGAGACTTCTACCAACAACTTCAAGATCAGCAACACAATATGCTGTCGCAGAAGAGAGGAATAATGGTTTCCTTTCAGATGAGCTTCGTTGTTGATCCTTGCGATCCTCGCGATCCTCGCGATCCTCGGTCGAGTCTGAAACCTGGAACGACAGCGACAGAGCAACTCATCGAGCCGATCAGCGGCCCTTCCCTTCTCTTGGGCTGGCTGCGCCTCTTCTGAAAGCTGGAGATCAGAGCGAGATGATGGATAACAGTGACGCCAGACGTCGACGGAAAAGCACAACCAATGTTGTACGCGGAGATCGTCGCCAAAACGATCCAATCGCACGAACGACCAACTGTGTTCGGCGAACAAAAAAGGCGAAGCCGGAGGACAAATCCAAAAGGAGAACAATTGGGGTTGGTGGTGAAGATGAAGGAAACGCGATGGTGGCTGTTATTCCGCGATGGCCATCGCTGCCGTTGATTAGTAGTATTTCATCCGCACCAGGTGGATCCATCATTTGCCTCACCCGATTCCGCCTCACATTCATCGCAAGCATGTTGTACGCGTACACAAGCCATGTCGAGCACAACCACATTGCACAGAACCACCCATCGTTTATTGGCATGATTGACGAAGCGAGTTGCACCAATATTGGCGCCAATCTCCACAGATGCGGAATTGATTCGAAACTGGTCACCCCAAAGGAGACCTCATCCATTCATCCATTCATCCATTCATCCATTCATCCATTCATCCATTCATTCGCTGTGATCGTTGCGCCGCAAGTGGACTCGAGTACCATACGTAGAGGGATCAACGCTATTCTTCCCTCTTGTTACCATCACTGCTTTGTCGTCCTTGTGCACGGTGGTCGAGATCAATCAATCACATGAACAGCTGCATCATGTCTCAAACCGTGAAGAGGAGACGGCCCAGTCGCGTATGAGATGAGGCCAACACCCAGTGCTCATAATTTGCATCCCTCCTCTTCCAACGTCATTCCGAGAAGTATAATAAAATCCAGCACTCTCGCCACGTGCGAGTATTTCTCTAAGATCATCGCAGTCCTTTGCAAGCCAAACAAGTCAAGCAACTCAACACCGATCCAATACCAGTCAATCGCAACAATCATGTTCAAAGTCAAGGCAGCCGTCATCTATGCGCTCTTCCTCGCGAATGCGGCGACGACCGACGCTGTCCTGCGTGGAAGCAGAGATATGGGTGCAACCGAGGAACTTCACCTCATGTTGCAGGCCACGCGCACGCTGAAGAATGAAGGTGGCGCCGAGGGCAAAAACCAAAAGGAAACCAACAAGATGGGGAAGGATGGCACAGCTTCACCGACCGCCAATCCGACCAGGTCGCCAACCTCCAACCCGACGTCGGCTCCAACATCTTCACCGACCTCCAACCCAACATCTTCACCGACCTCCAATCCGACGTCGGCTCCAACATCTTCGCCGATCAGCCCGTCCACGCCAGAGTCAACACCATCACTACCAGCATCCCCGAACATGTCACCAACTTCGCAGCCAACCTTAACCCTGACGTCGCTCACTGCACTGCCTACTTCTCAACCAACCTCAGGACCGACTGCTGTACCCACTTCCGCACCGACCAGCGCACCGACGTCCTCACCCACCTCTCATCCGACTTCCGCACCGACCAGTCCACCCACGTCCTCGCCCACCTCTCAGCCGACTTCCCCACCAACCACTCCACCCACGTCCTCGCCAACCTTCCAACCGACTGCGCTGCCCACTTTCGCGCCGACCGCCTGGCCCACAACTCCAACCGCTGGGCCGACAACAAGTCCAACTGCAAAACCCACTTCTGGACCGACCTCTGGGCCGACTTCTGGGCCGACCGCGGGACCCACGTCTCTGCCAACTATTGCTCCAACCGCAGCACCAACCACGTATCCGTCATCCATGCCCACATCCAAACCAACTGCCCAACCAACCTCAGCTCCAACCGCCTTTGACGCGACCGCGCTCGTGATCTGCATCCCATACGACACGCCATCAATCGCGCTGACGCCGCAGCAGGCCGCACTCAAGACTGTCATCTGCAATTCGGCGAAGGCATCCTGCCGCGAGGCAATCATCGCCGTTCGCAACACCCGCGCGTTGCAAACGTACTTCGGTTGCGCCGGTGATCTGGGCGAGGCCGCAGCACGCAAGCTGTTCAATCGATACGCATCGGATCCCGTGCTGTCTCATCAGCTGGCGATGCTGGAGGTCAGCGGCACGACTTTGATCACGGCCAGGGGGGCGATGGATATTTTCAACGTCTGCACGAGCCGCGGCTTTTCGTGCTGCGAGACGGATGGTAGCTGCTCCACCACCCAGACGAATGGCTTCATGACCGTGGCAGCCAGCGCCTGCGTCGGCGTCGGGGTGTGCGCTTCCATGGGACCAGATGCGCTGGTCTTGGGCTCTTCCTGCAACGGAGAGAACGCGTGCGTCGGAGTCAACGGGAACGACGCATCGGGCGTTGTCGTTTCCGGCGTCACGTTGGTGGGACAGACGGCCTGCATCGGCACGGACGCTTGCACCAATGCCGCTCGGTTCGCGTATGGAGACGCGGCGATTCTGAATGGCTCCTGCATTGGCCCGGATGCCTGTCGCGACGCCGGCAGACGCATCGAGCAAACTCTGCCCATGCGCATCCAGAACGACGTCTTCGTCGGTCCCAATGCATGCACTGGCAACAGCGCCTGCAAGGCGACCCACTCCACCATCGAGACCGCTGGTGGCGGAAAGAACCGCGGCAGCCTCGTCATCGGTGACAGCGCATGCCCGCATCGAGGTTCGTGCGAAGGATTAGGACACAACGATCGCATGACCACCGACATCATCGTGCCGGACGACGGCTGCGGTGACGTTGACAGCTGCAAGGATTGCATGACCGTCGAGAACTGCGACGCCTTCAATCAACAAGTCTACGTCATCAGTGATGCCGATGCCGCATGTCCCAAGGACGCCGGCGGCATTGCAACAGGACTAAAAAACGAGACCTATTGCATCGACCGCGCGAAGCGGCCGACCGAATGTCCGACCTTTGCTCCGACTCCCCTTTCGAGCAGCACTCCAAGCAGCGTTCCGAGCAGTGTTCTGTAGGAGCTGCCGCTGGGACGATCCACAAGACTTAGCTGGCGCAGTCGCGATTCGATCGCGTGAAGAATGAACAAAGCGCGATCAGTGCCATCCTCGGCGCTGTGAACGATAGCGCTTGCGAGTCGTCACGCAGCGAACGCTCGTCAAGCTTGCGTGCTCGCACACTAGAGAGTAGGCCGGATGGCATGTATTTTGTACCAATAGAGTACGCTCTGGAATTACACCTTCTTACAGATCTGAACGATGTCTTCATCGCACAGAACGTGATCTCTACCACAGCGCTGAGGCTGATGCTTGGCCGACTTGCCCCACACCCACGCATGCGAGAACTGCTCCATGATTGCCCGGTGCAGACGGTTGCAAAATTCCTCCACCGTCGGTCGTTCGGAATGCAAAATGACCGGCTCATCGTAGTCGGGGATCTGGCCCTGCGGTTTGGTGTAGATTCGGATCATGTTGCATCGTGACCAGATCTCTTCCATCAGCTCTTCCAGGTTCCATTCGTGTTGCGATGATATCGGGACGTAGTTCTGTGGCGTGGCGTGGAATGGGTGGTGGTTGATGACGTATGGATGAATGAGTGAGAATGAATGGATTGTGAGACATGTGCGTACTCTGCGAGCAAGTTTGCCACACAGCACATCATACATCCATCAGCAGCGTCTTCCGAACAAGAAGAGTGCGCACAACATATGCGCACACGCACGCACAGACACACAACGTACCGGCATCTGATCCAGAATATCCAGCTCTTCGATAGTGATGGCATCGATCTTGTTGAAGACGTAAAGGACGGGAATGTAAGCCCGGTTGCCTTCGATGACATCAATGAACTGATCCACGGTGATGTCCTCCCGCAATATGATCTCCGCACACGACATCTTGTACTCCTTGCAGATGAGCCTGGCCACATCCCCGTTCATGCCCTTCGTCTGCATCACGGCCTCCTGATAGCCGATGCCGCCCTTCTCCTTCTTGACGAGCTTGACTTCGGGCGGCTCCTGATTGACGCGAATGCCAAAGTTGAAGAGCTCCTGCTCGATGATCTTCTTGTGCGTCACGGGCTTGCCGCTGTCCAGGACGATGAGGATGAGGTTGCACGTGCGCGCCGTCGAGATGACCTGGCGTCCGCGGCCGCGTCCATCGGCGGCACCTTCGATGATCCCGGGCAGATCCAGCACCTGGATGCGCGCGCCCTTGTACTTCATGGTGCCGGGAATGCACGTGAGCGTCGTGAATTCGTAGGCCGCGGCCTCGGACCTGGTGCCCGTCAAGGCCGTGAGCAAGGTCGACTTGCCGACGGAGGGAAAGCCGACCAACCCGATGCGCGTGTCGCCGCTTTTCGTGACGTCGAAGCCGCGCTCGGCATTCTTCGTGCCGGCCGATTTGCCGCCGGGGCCGTTGACGAGCTCGGACTTGAGCTTGGCGATCTTGGCCTTCAGCGTGCCCAGGTGGTAGTTCGTGGCCTTGTTCTTTTGCGTGCGGGCCATCTCGGCCTCCAGCTCCGCGATCTTCGCTTGGATGGGGTTGTCGGACATGGTTGCTTATTGCTTATAGCTGGCTATGGAGTAGCTAGTGGATTGGGTTCGAGCAGATTGCCTGGTTGGTGGTGGAGTACGATCTACTAATATAATATTATACGATGAAACAGAGTCGATTTGAGTTGAGTTGGATTGATGCCAACAGGATTGGATGCAGAACGGTCCACAAGCGACGGCGCACAATTCGACCTTTCGCCATGGTCGACCTCTCTGTCACCTTTCGGCATGTGTTTGTGTTGTCTTGATTGTTCCGGGTCGAAGTGACGGACAGACGACGATTCAACACAATCAGTTGGGACAGACTTGGTCCGGGACTCGCCAGGGACTCAATTGTCCATGTCGCGTACACGGTATCCGGTATCCGAACCCGATACTACAATGAAAGGCTACCGCGCGCATGGCGTGTAGTTGAACCACAATCCATGCTCCGCTCACCCTCCAGCTCATGCAACCACGCCACCTGTCCAGCCAGCCATCCTACAAATCTTGCGAGCATCTTGAAGCATATCCACACCCATGAATCAAGTACTGCTCTACGGATGGGACTACTGAACAGCTGTGAGTGTGCAGAACCATCACGACATGTTGCTGAACAACACGAACGGCTGAAGTGCGACAGCGTGAACCCTGCCCCTTTTACTCGATCGCCCCATCAACTGTAAGCTTAACACATAAAACAAGCAATCAGAAACAATCTTTACAGCTTACTCCCAAGTCTACTACAGTTACATCATCATCTGATACAGCTTTGCCCTCAACATCAAACGGCGTCAAAACCGGTTGAAGGACAGATCATCCTCCTAACAATGTGCAGAAGACACGGAATACTAACTCAATCGATTCATTGGACCATATCATGTGTACGACTGAACTCGCTGGAAAAAAGTGGCGCGCCTATACGAGCCAAGGTCGCGCAGAATGAATTCTGACGCTTGCGACCTGGTAGATGCTGCAAAGGAGAGACCTCAAGACACACAGAAGACAATCCTATCTAGCGTTAGTTGGTGCTGTTGCTGTTGTTGCTGCTGTTTCGAGCTGTGGTCCTCGAAATTGTGTGTCCTCTTCTGCTCTGAAAGGATTCTGTTGCTACCACATGCTCACGAACGTAACCACTATTCCGGCGGTGCGCAGAAGTCATCATACAAGATCTGGGTCGTACTGTCTGGCAGCTGGCTGATACAGTCATCCGATGATCCCAAAACTCATTCTGTGCAATTGAGGAAATTCACAAGAGAGTTACCGCTTGTAACTATATGTGTCAGGAATCGGGGGTACGCTTTTACCAAGATACCCATGATTGCCGCACCTCCCAATAATGTCTTCACAACTCGACAAGGTCAACTTTGTTGATAACACTCAGACCATCTTGTAGCCTGTCCCCCATCAACCCTCTGTCCATGAATGACATCAACATCAGTCATGTCCCACCATGGAGCCTATCCATGTACCACCGCTGTAATGAGGGCGAACCTATGGATCGACCTCTAGGGATGTAATCGCACATGAGCCAAGACTATGGGCGAAACTGTCGATATGTGTCAGACATGTCGACGCGCATCGACAGACAAGGGATCGCTTCTCTGAGAAAGAGAAACGGAGGCGATGCCCCTATCCGCTCAAGAGCACGAATGACGACGCGACATGGATTGAACATGACCAGTGAGTATGTGATGATAGCACAGGAGGAATACTGAGGAACCGAAGACCATGTGGGATCGATCAGGATGAGACCCATGCTGAAGGTACCCATGCGTCTATGAGAGATGCTGTTCAAATGTAGAAGATGCAAAGCAAGACGATAATGCATGATGAATCTGCAGAAGAGAGCATGAGAGCAAGATGATGAAGCAGATGAAAGCAACCATGAACAAGTGCATGATCATGGTGAACTGCTATGGATTACACTTGCTGCTGAATTGGAATTGGAGAGTCAAGGAGTTTGTTCTCACAGTTCTAAATTGGTACAGATTGATAACAGATTAGTCTACTACCTTAACCCCAGATTTCCAACATATATGCCACCCCTGGAACCTGTTGTGGCGACAACCAGTGGGGAGTTCTCCCCAAATGTTCGCATTTGTGTTGGAGCTTGGAGGGACTGAAGTAAACCATAGCAATCGTACGATGACGTTTTCAATACTGTTAGAACGAAATCGAAGATGGGATTCCGCACCGAAACGTGGAGTGATCAGATCATTGTTGGGGTGAGGAAGAGTGTTTGTTATTTGAGTGTTATTCGTATGAGTAGGTAGGATGCTGTTGAGCTCACAAGATTGTATTCTTGGAACTGTGAGCAGAGAGAGGCATGACATGATCTCATGCAATTGCAAGTAAAATTAACACGGAGACAACATGACAAATGTGTGTGTTACTGCGTGAAGAAGAGTTGCAAAAGTCAATGAACAAGAACACCGCGATACCCCGTGTTGTGAATTACGTCTTCTCACGATGTTGCTAGTAGTACGATCACACGATTGATCATATTCACTTGAGAAGGTCGTGGTAAGATTCGCATGTGTCACACCCAAGATCCAAGTCTGTCCTGATTGGGCAGAGTGGTTCATCTTGGCAAGAAATCAATTTCCGCGATATTTTAGAATCTGTGATTGATGGGAAAACGGTTCTTGCGACGCAAAATGTGACACAAATTTGACACAACGGATTTTCGACCAAAATTTCCGCTCGGAACGGAAAAGGTAAGAAAAGTAGAAATTTCTGATTGGTCGACGGGTGTCGCTATTGTTAGAGATATAGCGTTGCGCTGATACCGATTCAGGTGATGGTGGACGACGTGGGAACCATCTATATGACAAACAACCCATCAACTTCGAACCAAACAAGGCATGCGGACACGAGATACCACTACGTACGCGAATTCGTGGTGGATGGACTGATGGATTTTGTGTTCATGTTATCAGAGGACAACCTGGCGGATGGATTCACCAAGAACGGAAAGGGAGAGACATACAAGAGACATACGTAAGACATGCAGCTGAATAAAGTGGCAGAAGAGAGAGATTGATGATTGACTCATTGCTATTCTTCATCGGCTTGGAAGGGTGTCAGGAATCGCAGATACTATGAAACCTTATGAAGACCAGCAGAATGTCAGTGGCACACCAGGTGAATAGAAATGTACAAGTCGAACAATGAATGTACAGCATGAATACAAAAATGGAGATGGGAAATTGTGTGACAGTTGGAATTCGTGTACGTTTCGTAGACGAACCGGAGAGGGCCTTGTGGACTGCTGGCTTCAGATGAAGGCTGATTGATGCAGTTCACTGGGCTTGAACGCTGTTGGCTATCAGAAATGTAACGATTGAATAGAGTAGTAGTGTTGTACTAATCTGAACTTGGATTTATGAGTTAGTATTGTAGTAGGCAGGATGAAGAAACGATATTCAATGTATTGACACGGCTCTGCACTGATCCTCACAGTTCAGTGCTGAGAATAGGCTGTACTTTCCCTTTATCCTTCTCCTCTGGGTTCCTGTCGACGTCATGCAGAAGGTCTTGTGGCTTCAGCAGATGTTGAAGTGATGGGAGCGATGCAGCAGGAGTCAGTAGTCTGGACTTGCGTTAGGATTCCATTGCTGAGGTTGAAGCAGCTTGGATTACCCACGACAGAGCCGGCATAGTCAGCGGACGCTGTGGCAGTGGAAGGGAATCCAGGTGAAGCCCATCTGACAGGATCTGGAGAGCATATAGTTCCCACGTGCGTTGGTTGGTTAGACAGACCGTAGCATGAGAACCGGGAATGGTTAGTGACTGAAAAGAGGGGGGACAAGGAAAGGTCTGGCCGTTGTCGAGTTTGGACAATTGCGCGCCAAAAGCAATTTCAAGCAACGACACGGGACACCCTATAGGGAAAGTAGTTGGTTCTTAGTTGAACTGCAATTGTGACAAGATGGAAATCTTGGTCTCATGATTCGCCATCGAGAACAACAAACGATAACAATAAAATGAAATGAAGCACAATTTGCGTGAAACAAGGACTCTCAATTTATGCCAAGTGGATTTCTTAACACATGAAGACCCAATGAAGAGGGCGAGTTTGCCATCATCCGTAAGGTGGCTGGCCCAAACCCTTCAAGACCTGGTGTTGGCGCGGAATCGGAGGAAGAATGTACTTGTGCTACTGCTCCCACAGGCCACTTAGGTGCAGGTGTCTGGGCAAGAGCTGCCGGAGGCAATGGTGAAGACGGCAGCGAGAGGCTCGCAGGTGAGATTCACGTGGTGGAAGGATTGGCATAGGTTGCAGTCGGCGTTTCTCTGGACAAAGGGATCGTTGCACACGCTGTTGCCGAGGATGATGTCTGCGTTAAAGTAGACGCTGAAGCCCAGTCGATCGCAGGAGTCCTCTGGCACGCAAGTACCATCACTGATAATTGTGTCTCCCTCGAACTGGTTGTAGTCTGTGCCGGTGAAGTAGTAGTGAGAGTTCATTTTCCTGCACGAGTTGGCGTTGACACAGGACCCGGCTCCCACAATAGTGTTGGACACACGCTTGTTGTCGGTGGTGCCGTTGCCCCGTTTGGGTCCTATGGTGGCGTAGTCTGCTGGTCCAGAACCCATGCCAATGCAGGCTTCTGATGCAGCGCATGATCCTGCGCCAATAATGGCGTGGCCATTGGAGTTTTCCGCAAGGAATTTGCATGCTTTCTCTCCAGTGCACGATCCTGGGCCAATAATGGAGGCCTTGTCACTTCCAGAGTTGAAGTTGAAGAGGCGGCATGAAGAAATGCCAGAGTGGCAGGATCCCTGGAAGATCATGGACTGAGTCTCGATTTTTCTGCATGCCTCGGTCCCAATGCAACTGTTGGATGCGATAGACGCAATGCCGGTCCAGGTGCAGCCCAAGGATCCATCGCAGCATGTGCGTCCTGGCGTGCCACACCAAGCCATAGCATCATCAGCGGTTCCCGTGAACATCTCACCGGGGGCGGAAGCGGCCGCCTTGAAGATATCGAGGACACCGGTCTTTCCGCTGATGGTATTGAAGAGAGCGACACCGTCAGCAATGGTTGCCTGGTTTTCGAAGATCCCAAGGAGATCAGCTTCGCCTTCGATAGTGGAGAGAAGTTCTGCTCCCTCGGCTGTGCTTGGTGTTCCGAGAGCAGACAGGAATGCCGATGTCGGTGCTGAAGTTGGCGCGCTCGTTGGAGCGCTGGTCGGTGCTGAAGTCGGAGCGCTGGTCGGTGCCGAGGTAGGAGCCGATGTTGGTGCTGAAGTTGGAACCGATGTTGGTGCGCTGGTCGGTGCCGAGGTAGGGGCCGATGTTGGTGCTGAAGTTGGTACGCTAGTCGGTGTCGAGGTCGGCGAAGCAGTGGGGGCCGATGTCGGTGCTGACGTTGGCGCGCTCGTTGGTGCGCTGGTCGGCGCAGATGTCGGCAAAGCAGTTGGAGCAGTGGGGGATGATGTGGGAGGTGACGTGGCAGGCGTTGGGAAAGGGGTGGGGAAAAAGGTTGGAGAGTCTGTGGGCAAGGCGTCTTTGCCAATACAGTACTCATCCACCTTGTCACCAGTGGGATTATTGTTGGTGTCCTTGCCTCCTTTTGGACAGGCCCCATCGACATCGCTGATGATGTAGACTTTGTCGGAGTCGCACTCCGTCTTCGTCATGCATCCTCTGCAGCTATCAACACTGCCGCATCCACCAGGAGGGACAACGAGGTCGGTCCTCATCCTGTCGTGGAAGCCCATCTTCTCACATGACCCATTGGCGGCACAGCCACCAGCACCAATGGTCAGGCTGCCTGCATACTTGCCCGCAGTACCATGATTGACAGTGGAATGGGCATCCTTGCAGGCATTGCTGCCGACGCACGCATTCTCACCAATGTCGATATGGCTGCGGAAGCGAAAGGATGGTGCTGATTGCTCCACACGACGGCCAGATGCATTGCATGCGTCTGGCCCAACGCATGCACCAGTCTGGATGGTGACATCACCATGAGAACGACGCCCCACTCCCTCACAAGATTGAGGGGTGGTGCATGCCATCTCACCAACAAAGGTGACTCCTGTGATGGACGGGTTGATTTCATTTTCGTTCATCAACTCGCATGCACTTGTGCCAGTGCAGGAAGAATCGAGGATGAGGGGATTGGGGCCCATGTCCTTGCATGCGCTGTCACCGGTGCATGCAGTGATCGCAACAGTCATGAATGGAGGAGAGTTGGAGGCGGAACCAGTGACTGAGGTGCATCCCGAGGATCCTTGGCAGCATGGGTCTGCGACAGCAGGCGATTGCATCGCAGCAATGTCCGCGCATGCTGCCTTCATCGTATCCGGTCGTTCGGTGACGAGGAGCTGTTTGGTTGCAGCGACCAGGGCCAATTGGCCAGCAAGGACGTCATTCGACGCGTACTTGTTGAAGAGCTTGCGTGCATCTCCTTCACCGAGGTCTCCAGCGCAGGCGAAGAAATTCTGCAGCTCCGCGGAGTCCTTGACGGCGGTCACTGCCTCACGGCAGGATGATTTGTTCGCATCGCAAATGATGGTCTTGGGGCTTGCCTCTTGTGTTGTGAGAGTGGTGGTGCCATCCGGCTTGCAAATGATCTTGATGGTGGAATCAAAGACCGCTGGGGCAGCTGATGGTTTGGATGTTGGCAGGCGGGTGGGCTGGGAGGTCTGTGAGGCAGTTGGCGACCCAGTAGGCAATGCGGTTGGCGCTGTTGTTTCCGCACCAGCCGGGTTCTCAGTGGGTGGCAGTCGGTTGTTCTTGTTGCCCTTGTTGGTGTTTGCGTCACCGTCGGCGTCCTTGAGGATGCGGGTCTTCATCATCATCATGTGGAGTTCCTCGGTTGGATCCACAGGAATCCTGTTGCCACGGAGAGCAGCATGGGTTATTGCCGTGTTGGTGACAGCGATAAAAGCCACGAAGGCTGCCTTGGCGTAGAGCATCTTTGCTGTTGTCTTCGTCGCCGTCGTGAGACTGTTTGGTTCTGCACGTCGGGCGCATTTGTATGTGTGCATGTATGCGTACGTGCCACGAGAATGGGTTGGTACGGATCACGTATGGGTTGAGATTGGCAATGCGAGCATCAGGCATAAGTTTGGCCGCGAGTTCCGTCCCACGAAGAACGGCAACGATTGTGAGTGTTGCAGTGATGTGTTCGTTTGTGTGAGCAGAATTGTTGGTGTGTGAAATGACGTGAGACGTGGTGGCGAGCAACGACAACGACAGCAATCAATGATGATCAACAATATCCATCAATCGACGCAACGTCGTGACGATCCGATCACGTCAAGATTGCGCACACAGGAGGCATCAGTTGCGTATGCGAAGAGAAGGGAAAGGGAAGGGGAGAGCAGGAACGATGGTGATGGAAAAGAGCAGCTTGAGTTAGATCGGCTTGGAGGAGGTGCGGGATGTGAGCACCGGGATGTGAGCACCGGAATGTGAAGCAGCGCGCGTCTAGCATCGGCATGACACGAGGCATCCTGAACGAGATGGTCATCATCGACAGGGGCCGCAGAACCGCTGAACAACGATCCGCGAAGATTGACTGGAACGTAGTAGGTATGGTGCTCATACTCGCAGGTAGCTTGCATCTCGAGCGTTGGTGCATGCTGCCGTTTCACCAGTGCTGCTGCATCATCTGCGACACTATCCGCGGCTCACGTGCGTCTTGACGTCGGTGTTGCAAATGAATGCACTCTCCGTTGTGTAGGTGTGCGTGTGCATCTGCGCGTGTGCATCTGCGCGTGTGGGTTGTCGATTCTTCCTCATGCATCAGCTCGGCTTCCATCCCCTTTCTTCGTGATGTGCGCGTACCTTGTGGGCTGTTTCTCTTCGTTGCGGCCTCAGAGGGGCCTGTCGTCTCCTGGCAACGCTTGCTGGTTGTTAGTTGATGGCTGGTTGTTGGCGTTTCCGATCTGACGATTGATCTGTTTTATGAGACTTTGTGTCGATTTCGGAGGCAACGAGGTGATTCCTGTGAGTTTGCTTCGCGGTGTTCTTAGTGAACATTCCTCTGAAGGAAGATTGGGGGATCAGTGATGGCCAATTCTTCTTCCGAAGGAAAACCGCCCTCCAAAGGAAGGTTTCCGCCCTCTCAGGAGACAGCCAACCCGAAACACCTCCAAACGCAAACTGGAGACCACACTTGTTGAGAAATCCACTTGCCGTCAATTCAGAGTCCTTGCTTCACACAAATTGTGCCATTGTTTCATTTTGTTTTGTTGTTGTTGTTCTCGTTTTCTTGTTCTCGGTGGCGAATCATGAGACCAAGATTTCCATCTTGTCACACAATTTCCTTTCTTCATTTTTGTATTCACACTTTGCATTCATTGTCCCACCCGCACAATTCTCTTCATCTGGTGTGCCACTGACATGATGCTGATCTGCATGTGGTGTGCCACTGACATGATGCTGATCTTCATGCGGTTCCAGAGTACCACATCTGTTATTCCTGACATGCACTGCGTAAAAACAAGATGGTATTTTCGTTACGAGCCCCTCGAGCGGGTCGACCTGCACTTAGAAATAGGCATTCTAATTCTTGGTCTGCGATATCCAAACCAAGCACATATTCGTAATCCTTGTAATCTCCTCATAAGGAGTCAAGCAATACATTTTTAGTTGTGTCCTAGTTGAAGTTTTATGGATCTATCTATGCAAACATATCAGGCAGGTGGTCCAACAGCACAAAATTCGTTGTTTTTTGCCGAAGGTTCAATGTTCTTGGGAATCTGTCCTGAGATACCTAGTCACGGCAAGTTATTACACGCGTGAAACCCAAATTGAGGTGTAGAGTACATGGCCATGTGAAATAGGAGCTCCAAACCGCATCCCATGCAACTCTACGGTTTGGCTGGCTCGCCCGTACCCCCGAAAAATATCTCTATCAGGTTATTTTGTACCCCGGGACTCCTTAAAGTTACAAACGATAACTCTCTATTATTTGAGCACAGAATAACTGAAATCTCAGAACAAAGCAATACTTTTTGTATGTCTTGATTCTATCTCGCCTCTATCGTCTCACTCTTGGAAGAGTCAGATTCAGATGTTGCCACTGTCGTGGTCGCGGCGCCATCCTTGCCCTCCAAGTAGTCCGCCACGACCTTGGCATGATCGTATCCAAACGTGACGCAATCGGGAAAGGCGACGCCGGTACGGTAATTGCCGCACACCCACAGACCATCGACCTGCTTCTCGGCCTCCTCCAGATCCTTGATGATCTCCAAATGCCCCAGCTCGTACTGCGGAATCGCGGTGGGCCAGATCTTGAGTCCCAGCACCTTGGGCTCGGGCGCGCTGTCCTGCAGCAGCACCTGCCGGCAACCCTTGTCGACTTCATCGATGATCTCGTCGCGCGACAATTCTACCAGCCCCACATCGCGCGACCCGCCGATGTAATTGAGCAGGAGATGGTAATCCTCCGGCGCGCGGCCCGGAAACAGCGACGACGACCACAGCGTGCCCAACGTGCGCACACCTTCCGAGCGCGGATTCAACGACCCAAATCCCGGCAATCCCTGCAAATTGCCAAAGCCGTTGGGCAGTTCGATATCGCGGAACGATTTCTTGGGATACGCGACGGTGACGGCCGCGACGGGCGGATGGTAGATGCCGAGGCGATCGATTTCGGCGCGCACCGTTTCGAAGATGCCCTGCGTGTTGGGCAGGACGGGCTTCAGCACATCCGCGATGGAATGTGCCGGGATCGTGGAGACGACGGTGTTGGCCTGCATCGTTTGGATGCCGTCGGGTGTTTCGAATGTGGCCGTGAAGACGCCGTCGTCGGCCTTCTCGAGCTTGATGCACTTGTGCTGCAAGCCGATCTTGGATTCGCCGAGATCCTTGCGAATGGCGTCGGGCAACGTCGACAGACCGTAGCGGAAACTGCCGGGATTGCCGTATTCGAATTCGACCCACTCTGGCTTGGGCGGATCGGCCTTGCGCTCCTTCGTGAGCTCGACCTGCCGCTTCAAGCCACCGTAAAAGAGGGCCCCGAATTTGTTCCAATCGATGGAATAGGAGATGCGCTCGATGCGCGCGATCTTGGGCAAGGCCGCCTTCATGCTGAGCGTCTCGGGATTGCCGGCGTAGACGCCGCTGACGAAGGGATCGATGCAGCGCAGAAAGACCTCCTCGCCCAAAATGCGCGTGACCCACTCGCGGATCGTCTCCTCCTTGCCTTCGGGCGGCGGCGCGTGTCCCAGGAAGGCGCCAATGCCAGCGCGGATCTTGCCGGGCCACGACAGCAATTCGCCGGCCAGGGCGAACTTGAGGACGCCGTTGGCACCGAAGACGAGCTCGAGCTGTCCCTGCGGTCCCTTGCCGCCGTTGCCTTTGGGCAACGGATGCAGCTTGCCGTTGTGGTTGACCCAGGGTGGCAGTGATTCGTCGGCGAAGACGAGCTGGTCGTCAATGCCGAGCTCGTGGGCGATGCGCACGATGCTGGGCTGCGTCGCGAACGAGTTGGGGCCCTCCTCCCAGACGAAGCCGTCGTCCGTCACGTGCGATTTGACGTTGCCGCCCAAGTAGTTGCGCGCCTCGGCCAGGAAGATGGATCTGCCGTCGCGATTCAGGTTGTGGGCTAACGTGCAGCCCGAGATGCCGCCTCCCAGCACCAGGCAGTCCAGGACGCCGTCGTCATTGTCATTGTCATCCTTCTTGGAGGCCTTCAGGGGGTGCAAGATGGTCGAGATCAAGCAATCACATGAACAACTGTATCATGTCTCAAACCGTGAAGAGGGGACAGCCCAGTCGCGTATGAGATGAGGCCAACACCCAGTGCTCATAATTTGCATCCCTACTCATCCAACGTCATTCCGAGAAGCAATATCCAGCACTCTCGCCACGTACGAGTATTTCTCTACGATCATCGCAGTCCTTTGCAAGCCAAACAAGTCAAGCAACTCAACACCGATCCAATAACAGTCAATCGCAACAATCATGTTCAAGGTCAAGGCAGCCGTCATCTATGCGCTCTTCCTCGCGAATGCGGCGACGACCGACGCTGTCCTGCGTGGAAGCAGAGATATGGGTGCAACCGAGGAACTTCACCTCATGTTGCAGGCCACGCGCACGCTGAAGAATGAAGGTGGCGCCGAGGGCAAAAACCAAAAGGAAGCCAACAAGATGGGGAAGGATGGCACAGCTTCACCGACCGCCAATCCGACCAGGTCACCAACCTCCAACCCGACGTCGGCTCCAACATCTTCACCGACCGCCAACCCAACATCTTCACCGACCTCCAATCCGACGTCGGCTCCAACATCTTCGCCGATCAGCCCGTCCACGCCAGAGTCAACACCATCACTACCAGCATCCCCGACCATGTCACCAACTTCGCAGCCAACCTTAACCCCGACGTCGCTCACTGCACTGCCTACTTCTCAACCAACCTCAGGACCGACTGCTGTACCCACTTCCGCACCGACCAGCGCACCGACGTCCTCTCCCACCTCTCATCCGACTTCCGCACCGACCAGTCCACCCACGTCCTCGCCCACCTCTCAGCCGACTTCCCCACCAACCACTCCACCCACGTCCTCGCCAACCTTCCAACCGACTGCGCTGCCCACTTTCGCGCCGACCGCCTGGCCCACAACTCCAACCGCTGGGCCGACAACAAGTCCAACTGCAAAACCCACTTCTGGACCGACCTCTGGGCCGACCGCGGGACCCACATCTCTGCCAACGCTTGCTCCAACCGCAGCACCAACCACTTATCCGTCATCCATGCCCACATCCAATCCAACAGCCCAACCAACCTCGGCTCCAACCGCCTTTGACGCGACCGCGCTCGTGATCTGCATCCCATACGACACGCCATCAATCGCGCTGACGCCGCAGCAGGCCGCACTCAAGACTGTCATCTGCAATTCGGCGAAGGCATCCTGCCGCGAGGCAATCATCGCCGTTCGCAACACCCGCGCGTTGCAAACGTACTTCGGTTGCGCCGGTGATCTGGGCGAGGCCGCAGCACGCAAGCTGTTCAATCGATACGCATCGGATCCCGTGCTATCTCGTCAGCTGGCGATGTTGGAGGTCAGCGGCACGACTTTGATCATGGCCAGGGGGGCGACGGATATTTTCAACGTCTGCATGAGCCGCGGCTTTTCGTGCTGCGAGACGGATGGTAGCTGCTTCACCACCCAGACGAACGGCTTCATGACCGTGGCAGCCAGCGCCTGCGTCGGCGTCGGGGTGTGTGCTTCCATGGGACCAGATGCGCTGGTCTTGGGCTCTTCCTGCAACGGAGAGAACGCGTGCGTCGGAGTCAACGGGAACGACGCATCGGGCGTTGTCGTTTCCGGCGTCACGTTGGTGGGACAGACGGCCTGCATCGGCACGGACGCTTGCACCAATGCCGCTCGGTTCGCGTATGGAGACGCGGCGATTCTGAATGGCTCCTGCATTGGCCCGGATGCCTGTCGCGACGCCGGCAGACGCATCGAGCAAACTCTGCCCATGCGCATCCAGAACGACGTCTTCGTCGGTCCCAATGCATGCACTGGCAACAGCGCCTGCAAGGCGACCCACTCCACCATCGAGACCGCTGGTGGCGGAAAGAACCGCGGCAGCCTCGTCATCGGTGACAGCGCATGCCCGCGTCGAGGTTCATGTGAAGGATTAGGACACAACGATCGCATGACCACCGACATCATCGTGCCGGACGACGGCTGCGGTGACGTTGACAGCTGCAAGGATTGCATGACCGTCGAGAACTGCGACGCCTTCAATCAGCAAGTCTACGTCATCAGTGATGCCGATGCCGCATGTCCCAAGGACGCCGGCGGCATTGCAACAGGACTAAAAAACGAGACCTATTGCATCGACCGCGCGGAGCGGCCGACCGAATGTCCGACCTTTGCTCCGACTCCCCTTTCGAGCAGCACTCCGAGCAGCGTTCCGAGCAGTGTTCTGTAGGAGCTGCCGCTGGGACGATCCACAAGACTTAGCTGGCGCAGTTGCGATTCGATCGCGTGAAGAATGAACAAAGCGCGATCAGTGCCGTCCTCGGCACTGTGAACGATAGCGCCAGCAAGTCGTCACGCAAGATGCGCAGCGAACGCTCGTCAAGCTTGCGTGCTCGTACACTAGAGAGTAGGTCGGATGGCATGTATTTTGTACCAATAGAGTACGCTCTGGAATTACACCTTCTTACAGATCTGAACGATGTCTTCATCGCACAGAACGTGATCTCTACCACAGCGCTGAGGCTGATGCTTGGCCGACTTGCCCCACACCCACGCATGCGAGAACTGCTCCATGATTGCCCGGTGAAGACGGTTGCAAAATTCCTCCACCGTCGGTCGTTCGGAATGCAAAATGACCGGCTCATCGTAGTCGGGGATCTGGCCCTGTGGTTTGGTGTAGATTCGGATCATGTTGCATCGTGACCAGATCTCTTCCATCAGCTCTTCCAGGTTCCATTCGTGTTGCGATGATATCGGGACGTAGTTCTGTGGCGTGGCGTGGAATGGGTGGTGGTTGATGACGTATGGATGAATGAGTGAGAATGAATGGATTGTGAGACATGTGCGTACTCTGCGAGACAGTTTGAAACCCACACAGCACATTATGCATCCATCAGCAACGCATTCCGAACAAGAAGAGTGCGCACACCACATGCGAACACGCACGCACAGACACACACAACGTACCGGCATCTGATCCAGAATATCCAGCTCTTCGATAGTGATGGCATCGATCTTGTTGAAAACGTAAAGGACGGGAATGTAAGCCCGATTGCCTTCGATGACATCAATGAACTGATCCACGGTGATGTCCTCCCGCAATATGATCTCCGCACACGACATCTTGTACTCCTTGCAGATGAGCCTGGCCACATCCCCGTTCATGCCCTTCGTCTGCATCACGGCCTCCTGATAGCCGATGCCGCCCTTCTCCTTTGTTGAAACAGGTCTCAATCCTGTTGCTCATGTAGACCGGGTGGGGCTACAATTGGTTCACTAAGTTAGTTGTTCTGTTATCCCGGGTTTGTAGGTTGGTGATTCCTCTTTCTCTGCGATTTATGAGCTCGACTTGTCTGTCAAAAGTCAACTCATGTCAATCTCCAGTTGCCCTGCAAACTCGTGTAGTTCTGACTCCTATTGAGTCAGATCATTTCCTAATTCCTAACGATCCACCGCGATGTGAATCCTCGACCTGCGCCAGTTTCCCGCAGTTCGTCGTGTTGTTGTCTTATTTGGTCTTGGTTGTGTCAGACAGAGATTCAGGAACTCGATTGCGTCAGTCTCTAATCCTGACGTCTTACCTAAGTGGTTCCTCTCATCCATATATATCTGGTCTTGCTCCTCTGCTGACGTTCATGCTCTGCTCCTCACGTTCCCGCTGACGTTAGATTCCTCTCGGCTCGTAGATTATTTGTTTCTGAAGATTCCGAGATTCTTTCGTCATATTCGAGGATTCTGCTGTAAATTTCCGTTTTCGGGTTTGGAACATTTGATCGTGAGAAGGAGTTCTGGACAAACAAATATGTGTGAGCAGTCATTTGCGCAACTGTGACCCCTACCGGGTCATACACGAATCTGAATATTCGTCATGTTCCAACACTCTCCCTGTTTGTGCAGAACCTCTCCTTTCATCTCAAAATGACGTCGATTGTCACTTCAACCCTCCTTGTCTGATGGATGGCACCAGTCTCTCATGAATGCTCTCCTTCACATTCTTGGTCATGGGATCCGCGAAGTTCATCTCGGATGGTGTGAACTTCATGGTCATCTCTCCTCCCTGTACCATCTCCTTGATGAAGTGATATGCCACATCGATGTGCTTGGTGCGTAGTCCAACCTGCTGGTTCTTGGTCAAGAAGATTGCTCCAGTGTTGTCGCCATGTAGAGTGATCTGCGTGTTGGTTCCGGTCATCTCATCCAGCAGCATCTTGGCGAACTTGCATTCGGTTGCGCAGTTTGCCATCGACACGTACTCCGCCTCTGTGCTCGAGAGTGTCACCGATCGCTGTGTCTTGGACTGCCAGCTCACAAGACACCCTCCGACCGTCACGATGTTGCCTGAGACGCTGCGACGATGATCCTTGTTCGTTGCGTAATCCGAATCGCACCATGCTTCGATCTCCAGCCTGCGCGGCTTCCTGAGCTTGATGGCATAGCTGTCCTCCTTCGCAATCTCAGCCTTGATGTATCCGATCAGTCTCGCCATCGCCTTCCAGTGTTCCTTGGTTGGATGCTCCAGATGTGATGCAAGTTCTCTGACAGCGTTGGCACACTCTGGTCCCACTTTCTTCATCATCCAGAGGAGCTTGCCAACAATGGATCGGTATCCAGCGCGATTGTCCACTTCATCATCTTCGGCTGCCTTCACCAGGGTAGTTGATGGGTATCCTGGGGTCTCAAAGAGTCTGATGTTCGATCCGTAGTGCTGTTCGAATTCCTTGATCATCTGCTCCACGAAGTCGTCCATGCTGACCACCAGGCACTTGCCATCTGCATCAGTCATCCTCTTGTACCATACTCCCAGATGTTTGGTGAGCTCTCCAAGATCCGTGATGTTGAACTTGCGTGCGATCTCTTCCTTGATCCATTCGACTGTGACTGGGTCTCCTCCGATAGCAGCATCGTCGACATACACGATCACCAGTGCTGTGACTTGCCCGCTCGACTTGTACACGAACAAGCATGGATCTGCCAGACTCTTGGTGAATCCAATGTCCACCAGTGCTGCTGTGAAAGTCTTCATCCATGCTCTGGGTGCTTGAACCGTTCCATACACCGCCTTCAGCAGTTTTGCAACATGCTTGTGACGATATTCTGGATCTGCCCTTCCGTCAAAGTCTCCGTCCACGAATCCTTCTGGGATCTCGATGTACACCTCTTCTTCAATCTCTGCGTTCAGGAATGCTGCCTCCACATCCAGGGCTTCGATCACCCATCCAGTGTTGGCCAGGCACACCGCCAGCATTGTTCGAATTGTGGTATCACTTGCGACCGGGGAGAATGACTCTGTGAAGTCCACTCCAGGGATCTGTTCGTATCCCTTCACCACCAGCCTCGCTTTGTACCGTGTTGACCCATCCTGTTCGGACTTCTTCACGAATATCCAGCGAGACTTGAGTGCAGTGCGTCCTCGTCCCATGCTGCCTCGATCAATGACTTGGAGACAGTCGCGCTTCTGGAAGTTGTGAACCTCCTTTTCAGCTGCTCCCTTCCACTTGTCACCATCTGGCCTGCTCAGAGCGTCCTTGAGCGTCTTCGGCAGCCCTGGATCAGAAGTAAGGGAAGCGTTGAAAACCATCAACACTCTCCCGGATCTGGTGTTTGGCCTTCCATCATTCCGGCCTTGCACCTCGTAGGATCTCCAGGTCTGTAGTTTCGCTCGCTCTCTCTCCATCTTGGATGACCCTCTCCCAGCTTGCGGAACTGCCAGACGAGTTGGATGTCTCTCACGTTGGTTCGCAGGTGTCACACGCCGTTCATTCGCCTGATGCACATCCACCATCTCGAAGTCATCCATGCCCTCATTTCCATCCGAATCAGAGACAAGCCCAGGATCCACAACGATTCCGTTGATATCGTCCCGGACATGGTCGGTTGGGTCCGCCATCACACCGCTCTCATCGTCCGAAATGACATGAGGAAGTTCATCGATGCTGACCATCTTTGGAATCTTGGTGGTTGCCGCTCTCTCCCCAGTGGACGGAGTCATCATCAGTGGAACATCCGCATCGACCACAGCCTTCTCATCTGGGACTACGGCTGCGGTTGCTGCTGGTGTTGGATTGGATGCAGGCTCAGGTTGTGCAATGATCTCCACACCATCCACGACCCCTGCTCCATGCCACTCCATCCAGTTCAGGTCTCTGGACATCACCACCTTGTTGGTATCGACCTTCAGCATCCGATAGGTATCGCCTGCATGGTTGTCAGCATAGCCCAGCATCACCGTTTTGAATGCTTTCGGTGTAAGCTTCGGCTTCTTGGCGCGATCCGTTACGTATCCGACGCGTCCCCATTCCATCAGATGCGGATAGAGCTTGGGATTCTGGCTGTAGAAGGTTTCATCTGGACTTTTGTCGTTGCCTGTCGTGACCGTCAGGTTATGGAGCCGGGTTGCCGTGTGGATTGCCTCCGCCCAAAGCCGTCCTTGTGCCTCATCAATGAGATCAGCATCCAACATGAGCGCCAATGCCGAATCTCGAATCGTCACGAATCCTCTCTCGACAACACCATTCATCATTGGTGTGTTGGGGGCGGTGTACTCCAGTTGGATTCCATGCTCGTCACAGACCTTCTCCAGCTTCCCTTGGTTCTCACCAGCATTGTCACACCGAATGGCCTCCACCTTCAGGTCTGCACCTTTGAGTTTGGTGAGTAGAGTCTCCACCTGTCCTGCAAGCTGGCTCTTGTTCGTCAGGAAGTAACTCCACTTCTTCTTGGAAACCTCATCCACGATCAACAGCCAGTAGTTGCTTCCTTTGGCCGTCTTCTTGTATGGACCAGAGATGTCCAGGTATAGGCGTTGAGCGATGTGGGTAGCTTTCTCAAATGCCTTCTTCCTCACTCCCTTCGCCTTTGCTTTTGCCTTTGCACATGCCTCACATGCTCTCCAAGTCCCAGTGAGTGACCAGCCTGCCTTTGCTGCTGTCAGCTTGGTGTAGCGCTCGTTTGGATGCCCCAGGATGCGATGAGCTCGATTGACATCCATGGTGCTCTTCCTCTCCACAGTTTCCGTGGCCATGATGGATTCCGTTGGCTTCCCCTTTGACTTGCATTTGAGGAAGTACAGGTTGCCGTCTCCATTGTCATCTTCATGTTGGAACTTCAGACTGATGTTGGCGCTTGGATGTTTCAAAGTGATATCATCCTTGCCTCCACTGAGCGTGCATCCCTTCTCCAGGAATTGGGGAATACTGATGATGTTGTGTGCGAATCCTGGGACCACGAAGACTGACTTCAAGATGAACTCGGTACCGTCCAGGCACTCTCCATGGAATTCCCCCACATGGGTTGGTGTCACCATGTTGCGGTCTCCCACCTGCACCTGTCTGTCATCGGTGACCGCCACCAGATCTGTGATCCCTTCGGTTGACCAGGTCACATGGCATGTAGCTCCGGTGTCAGCCAGCCACTTGTTCTTGTCTCCAGCCTGCCTGCCATCTGTCCCAGTTACATGAGATATCGCTGCCATACCAACGAACATTCCAGAGTGGGTGTTCCCAGATCCTCCTGCTTGTCCGCCCTGTCCGTTCTTCTCCGGACAATCCTTGGCCTTGTGCCCTTGCTTCTTGCATCTGTAGCACTTGATTCGTTGGAGGTAGTCATTGTTGTTGGTTGGTGGCTTGGTGCACTCCGCTGCCTTGTGTCCGTATTCTCCACACTTGCGACACGTGCCCTTGAACCCGCTCTGATACCCCTTCGTCATGGTGTTGAAGGCCTTGTTGGTTGAAGTCGACGCAGTGCTCCCATCCTCACTCGTCCTCACCTTCCTCTTCCAGAATCGGATCAGGGACTTCTTCAGCGACTCCCACTTGAGGTCTCCATCATTCAGCTCTCTATCCAGTGTAGTCTTCACCTCGCTGTAGATCTCCTCCGGTAGGTTCACCATCACATGCGCAATGCAGTCGTCATCCGTCTTCTCCACGCCGAAATCCTTCAGCTCCTTCACAATCTTGTTGATTCTCATCATCCACTGGCTTGGATCCTCTTCCGGAGTCTGCAGTGTACACATGGTGAACTCGTTGAGCTTCGTCACCTTGTCTGCCTTGTCCCGCGGTGCATACCTGTCCTGAAGTGCCTTCAACGCTGCCACAGCATCACCCTTGGGTTGGTGATCTGTCTTGCACTCCCTCACGATGCTTCTCGCCAGCCCCTCAGTGCTGAGCATCAGTGTGCTGTATGCCGCCTTGTTCATCCGCTCAGCCTTCTTCTCTGCTTCGCTCTTGGCTGCCTGATCATGCCTTGGTACCGCGACTGTCTCGTCCAACACCTCATCGTACCCCTTGCACGCAGCGAGAGCCATGAAGACGTCCAACCACTCGTCAAAGTCCTCGCCATCAAACTTGACGATCTTCACCGACTTGACCCCGTCTTCATCCATCTTGTCGTTGTTCTTCAGCCCTGATGGCCCAACTTCGTGTGTCTGAGTGTCTCAAGACACGTTTTAAAACGTGTTGAAACAGGTCTCAATCCTGTTGCTCATGTAGACCGGGTGGGGCTACAATTGGTTCACTAAGTTAGTTGTTCTGTTATCCCGGGTTTGTAGGTTGGTGATTCCTCTTTCTCTGCGATTTATGAGCTCGACTTGTCTGTCAAAAGTCAACTCATGTCAATCTCCAGTTGCCCTGCAAACTCGTGTAGTTCTGACTCCTATTGAGTCAGATCATTTCCTAATTCCTAACGATCCACCGCGATGTGAATCCTCGACCTGCGCCAGTTTCCCGCAGTTCGTCGTGTTGTTGTCTTATTTGGTCTTGGTTGTGTCAGACAGAGATTCAGGAACTCGATTGCGTCAGTCTCTAATCCTGACGTCTTACCTAAGTGGTTCCTCTCATCCATATATATCTGGTCTTGCTCCTCTGCTGACGTTCATGCTCTGCTCCTCACGTTCCCGCTGACGTTAGATTCCTCTCGGCTCGTAGATTATTTGTTTCTGAAGATTCCGAGATTCTTTCGTCATATTCGAGGATTCTGCTGTAAATTTCCGTTTTCGGGTTTGGAACATTTGATCGTGAGAAGGAGTTCTGGACAAACAAATATGTGTGAGCAGTCATTTGCGCAACTGTGACCCCTACCGGGTCATACACGAATCTGAATATTCGTCATGTTCCAACACTCCTTCTTGACGAGCTTGACCTCGGGCGGCTCCTGATTGATTCGAATGCCAAAGTTGAAGAGCTCCTGCTCGATGATCTTCTTGTGCGTCACGGGCTTGCCGCTGTCCAGGACGATGAGGATGAGGTTGCACGTGCGCGCCGTCGAGATGACCTGGCGTCCGCGGCCGCGTCCATCGGCGGCACCTTCGATGATCCCGGGCAGATCCAGCACCTGGATGCGCGCGCCCTTGTACTTCATGGTGCCGGGAATGCACGTGAGCGTCGTGAATTCGTAGGCCGCGGCCTCGGATCTGGTGCCCGTCAAGGCCGTGAGCAAGGTCGACTTGCCGACGGAGGGAAAGCCGACCAACCCGATGCGCGTGTCGCCGCTCTTCGTGACGTCGAAGCCGCGCTCGGCATTCTTCGTGCCGGCCGATTTGCCGCCGGGGCCGTTGACGAGCTCGGACTTGAGCTTGGCAATCTTGGCCTTCAGCGTGCCCAGGTGGTAGTTCGTGGCCTTGTTCTTTTGCGTGCGGGCCATCTCGGCCTCCAGCTCCGCGATCTTCGCTTGGATGGGGTTGTCGGACATGGTTGTTTATTGCTTATAGCTGGCTATGGAGTAGCTTGTGGATTGGGTTCGAGCAGATTGCCTGGTTGGTGGTGGAGTACGATCTACCAATATAATACGATGAAACAGAGTCGATTTGAGTTGAGTTGAATTGATGCCAACAGGATTGGATGCGGAACGGGCCACAAGCGACGGCGCACAATTCGACCTTTCGCCATGGTCGACCTCTCTGTCACCTTTCGGCATGTGTTTGTGTTGTCTTGATTGTTTCGGGTCGAAGTGACGGACAGACGACGATTCAACACAATCGACTCATTGGACCATATCATGTGTACGACTGAACTCGCTGGAAAAAAGTGGCGCGCCAACACGAGTCAAGGTCGCGCAGAATGAATTCTGACGCTTGCGACCTGGTAGATGCTGCAAAGGAGAGACCTCAAGACACACAGAAGACGATCCTATCTAGCGTTAGTGGCTGTTATTGCTGTTGTTGCTGCTGTTTCGAGCTGTGGTCCTCGAAATTGTGTGTCCTCTTCTGCTCTGAAAGGATTATGTTGCTAACACATGCTCACGGACGTAACCACTATTCCGGCGGTGCGCAGAAGTCATCATACAAGATCTGGGTCGTACTGTCTGGCAGCTGGCTGATACAGTCATCCGATGATCCCAAAACTCGTTCTGTGCCATTGAGGAAATTCACAAGAGAGTTACCGCTTGCAACTATAAGCCACCCCTGGAACCTGTTGTGGCGACAACCAGTCGGGAGCTCTCCCCAAACGTTCGCATTTGTGTTGGAGCTTGGAGAGACTGAAGTAAACCATAGCAATTGTACGATGACGTTTTCAATACTGTTAGAACGAAATCGAAGATGGGATTCCGCACCAAAACGTAGAATGAGCAGATCATTGTTGGGGTGAGGAAGAGTGTTTGTTATTTGAGTGTTATTCATATGAGTAGGTAGGATGTTGGAAATCCGGGGTTATAGTTAGTACTAAATTCGAATCTGCTGTTAGAATTGTACCGTTTTAGAACTGTGAGTACAATCTCACTTTCTCTTTCGATTTCATCTTCATGGCAGGCATCTGTCGCAGTGGCGACACGGGGCGTCCTGTTGTCTCTTAGGTGCTTCCCCCTTCATTCATCATGCTCTGTTCTTGCTTCCTTGTCTCTGCACTGTCGTAGCTGTCTACGTTTGCATGGTAGGGATCTGCAGTCTTGAGCGCTAGCCTATCTCATGTTTCCTTCGTTGATCCTCATGACACCATCGTCTCATAGCCGATGTCACCTGTCAGGAATCGAGGGTACGACTATGTCGTGTTATCCTAGATTGCCGCACCTCCCATAATACCAAAAATAGACTAGTCGATCTACCAAAGTCGGACACACTCCCAAGTCGATTGTGAGCCATCCTCGTCTGTGTGTCAAGAGTATGACGGACAACGGACAGGCGAATGACATGATGTGTTCGTGATGACTAACGGACAAAGATGGCGAACCTTGGATGTAAAAGGGAGACTGGAACACCGAAGTGTTCCAAACACGATGGTTGACCGGTGGAACAAACATCTATGCGAAAGCGCTATCATGGTTATGTCGCTCGGAACTCAGAACACGATCTTGTGAATGACGGAGAACCAGCGAAGGAGAACATAGCGCGGATCGGAACATCATCGAAGGATTGGACTGATCGTGCCAGAACATCATGTTCTGACCAAGTGTGATCATTGGTGAACATGTGAGAAAAGTGAGTGAACAACGTGAAAGAGTGCACTGAATGGGTGATTGATGTCGGATCGGAAGAGAGTGAAACTTGACATCAGCATGCATGTACTGCAGGAGTGTAGAAGGGAATCACCATGGAGGAACATGATGAAATACACCTGGAATGCATGATGAGATGTGTATGATGAACAAGCTCTGCAATGATGAATACAAGAGCAACTAAAGGGTGCTACTGCTATTATCATGGGCAATGGATTTGAAGATGCAAGAAATGAAGAGGATGTTCCCACAGTTCCAACAATGCAACAACAGGAATAGGTAATCAGATACTACTACTAGAGACTGGGTTACCCCGGATTTCCAACACGTTTCGAAACGTTATGATTGAAATCCAACGTTTCCACCACCACCAACACTAGCCAACATCACCATCATCGACATGACCACCATCTACACTCAAGACCATCGCGAGTAATGGTCCCCTGTGTGAAGAGAGAGGAGAGAAAGCCGCTCTGGAGCATTATGCTCCTTGCCAATGGACGCCAAGATCGGCATGGCAACCTACGCATGAACGACGATGTCAAGACGATGATGATGATCGAGTCGAGCACCACCGCGAGTCCACCAGCAGAGTGGAGACCGCAGCAGAAGCAATTTCAACCACTACATGTATTGCTGGAAGCAAGGAGGCGCTCGGAACACGCGCATTGGAAGAACTGTCCATGGTCATGGGACCATGAAGTCGAGGAAGGCATGGAGACCTTTGAGGCTGTGTTGGAGAACGAGAGCAAGCTGCACGCAAGAAGGGATTCGGACGCAGCAGGCCACGCTCTCGAATGAATCGGATTCAGCAGACTGTGCCATGAGGGCAAGATAGCTGATGGAGCTCAATGAGATGCAATTGAGGAAGCCGTGAGAGCTTCCAACCAACCCCTGCATGCATGGAGCTGCCTCGGAACCACTTGGTCGATATGGAAGCCGAGATGGACGAGGAGCAATTCAGATCGCTGATGCTGAATGTCTGTGCGCATGGCACGCGCGACGCATCGAGCACGAGCATGCAGGATGGGAGGATATGATGAAGAACGAACAGGATCTACACAGGAATGGGAATGGCCCATGATCGCAATCACATCAAGAGTGACGCAAGGAGCAGCAATGGAAGGCATCGAGATGATCACATGGTGCTGATTGGCATTGTGTGATACAGGCTCGAGCGCTGGCTGCGATCCCTGCTGTGAGATGATCGAGGAGGTAAGAATGCAATCTACCAGCCACGAATTGGCAACAACAACGAAAATAACAACACAGGAAGTGTGTGCTTCGATGAGAAGGGAAAGCGCTGCAACAAGCTGGACAGGAGGTCCCACCGCGCTTCGACCCCAGGCTCAAGATGAAAGACGAGGAACAGGAGGTATCCTCGCCATCGGGGAAGACGATGATTCGAGACATCCGCAGAGCCATGAGCCTCATCTACGACCGCCACCGTATCAAACACGGTTATAAGTGCGCACGAGGCAACGGCAGTGAGAGAAAGATGACACTGACAACGGATCGGTCGGTTCAGGAGCAGATGTCCTAACCACGATGCCCACGATAGTGAGATGAAGGAAGCCGGGTCGGCCAAGGTCGCGACAAACAGGATGGACGGGGTGGATGACATCGCTCTCATTACAAACGACGAGCCGATGCCCATGCCCATCAACGAAAATGTGGTCGGCACCAAAAATGTGACCAACACGAAATTCGTGGCCATCACCGAAATCGCGAACAACGACCAAAATGTGACCATGTGAAACTACACGATGATGCGCGATGACAACGCGATCACGAACAACATGGCGCTCGTGACGATCGACAATGATGGGGTTTCCGACTTCTACAGCGGAACACCAGTCAACAACCACGAGTGGACAAGGGAGGAGATGGCCGAGTACACTTCAGGAGTGTATGGCTACTACGGGCCGACGATCGATCACGAGGAGTTGATCAACCGAGAACCCTTCTCATCCGAGAATGAGGAGGAGACAGCAATGCCAACTACGACGAAGGCGAGACAAGCGAAGAGGAGCGCAGAGGACTGCACATGGATGCAGGTCCGATCTGCCTCCTGGTTCGATACTCGTTGAGCAACATGTTGTGTGCTGACGATGCGCGCTTCGAGGTCTCGACGATCTGCTACGATGCGATCGACAACTTCAAGAGTCGACTGTGCAGATGCGTGCACCCACACACACTGCACTACATGATGCACGAGATTGGCGTGCAGAGCGCACTTGACGTGGTTCGCAACGTGTATGCCATCGACGACATGCTGGAGAACAACAACCTGACTCCAATCCATCAGATGCTGATTGGATACATGTGTCGCATGCAAGCGGTATGGACCGCACAGTGAACCTGGCGACAACCAGGATCCTAATCACGAGGAACGTGACATGGATGGATACGTCATGTGGGCAATTTGAGTGTATTAAGAATGCCAACAGGTCAGTATGGATCGGCCTGGGAAATGACAACTCTACTTCAGGGATGATTTCCCCAGATAGAAGAGTAACTTGGGAGTGACGTGCGGATACCATCCGAAGCATGGAGACCGACGACGCTGATCAGAGCAGAAGAGCCGGAGACGATACAGATACAGAAGACGCTGCTCACAAGCAAGATGACTTGCTACCTGCCCAAGGGGATGAACCATCGGACGATGATGACGACGATGAAGCCGGAAGGGACAATGACGAAGTGTGGCAGAGCGATGTGGCGAGGGACCAATCGACTGCACACTCTCCCATGAGACCTGTTGCGCGCGCACCGAGGATGTTGAGTAGCCTTGCGGCTTACTGCAACAGACCGATTCCCAAAGAGGAAAGGGAACGAGAGTCAGAATCGGACTCGGAATCGGAGGCAGACAGAGCATCAGCATCAGGAGATGATGATGGCTACAAATCTGCGCAGGAGACGATGATAGTCACCGCGGCAACAGGAGGACCCAACTTCCACACAGATGGGTCAGTGTTCAACAGAGACGCTGCGGGCATGATGATTGATACTACCCAAGGGAGGATGAGACATATCGACTTCATTGCTGCAAGTCAGGATGTTGAGAGCGAACGGAATGGTGAGCGGTCCGAACAAGCCAATACGGCGTTGATGTTGGATCCAACGACGTTCGAGGAGTGCTGGGATCATGCGGATCCCGAGAAGAAAAATGAATGGCAGGAGGCCATGATGGTACGGTTCAGTGATATGGCCACAGCATGAGCATGGCAGATGATCAAGAGGAACTGGACGCCGAATGATCGGCGAGATACCACAAGCAGAGAGAAGAGATCGGTGTGCAACGAGCATGAAATCTACGAGAGAGAGACTAGAATCTGGAAAGGACACAGCTATGAAAGCAAGAGCCATGAAGGGCGGATTCCAGATACAGTGAGCCAAGGCGCATCGATATCCACGGTGATTTTTTGTTGCGTCAGGACGCAAAATCACCGTTTTTTGTCTCCTGACGCAAAAGTACCCGGATGGATAAAATTTGTTGCGCCAGGACGCAAAATTGAATTCAACGTGGAGATTTAACACTGGGCGAAAAATGGTGTGACTCACTCGAACACTCGTAAAAAAATCGTTCGCTGTCATCATTTGTCGCCTGTGCTTTTGGACAAATACTGTGTGTTTTACCGTGTTGTTTTGTACTGATGGATGCAAATCTTATCTGCGCTCCACATCCAGCAACAATAGTATCGAAACAACTCTCTGAATGTTGCAATGCATATATTAGTGATTTATGTGTTGTACATTGCCTTATTTGCCTCGTGCATGCTCTCCTGCTTGCGAAGAGGAGAAAAGGAGTCAGGTATGTTTATCGGGCTCTGTCGTCCTCCTTCCTACTGTGATCCTACCACTCTCCTTGCCAGCTTGGCTGCCTATGTTTGATACTTCTGTGTTCAAAGAGTGCTTCCAGTCACCCATCAGCTCCGTGATGTCTGTGGAGTTGGTTGAGGCACACACTTCGTGCCTTCGGCACGACGACTCGCCTCTGTACATTGATCATCAACCACTTGTTTGTCACGCAAGTACAAGGCTCTCGTTCATTCCGTATCGCTTCAAATCAAAAGGGATGCTCCTTCATTTGTCCTCACACTTGTGCTTCCCAGATTTGGACTTCCAACACTCAGCGCATCCCCGCCGCAAACAGGGTCGCAGGCAAGAGCTCGCACCATCGAAGGCATGAATGTCCTTCCTGTGCAGAGTTCAGTTCCAAGACCACATGAGGCATACATACAAGAGAAGCATATCATGTTTGCCGGTGTGCGCATCCGCACCATTGTCAAATGATCCCCCTTTGGTTGGCAGAAACTAACGTGTGGGGTGGTGACTGCATTCTTGGTGGCCATATTTGTTGCCAGAATCTGGATGAATCTGATTGCCGTCCTGCTATCAAATATGAACATCTTCTTATTCACGTCAATAAGAACAATAATAAGTCACTGAATGTCCTCCGCGTACAAAGTTACCTTGAAGGCTTTAGTGTTGGCCGCCTACAACGAACCTAGGGCCGATTGCGCTGAAACGACTTCCCTGTGTCTCTCACTGCCTAGCCTACCACGATTTGTCAGCACCATGGGCCATCAAACATACCGCACTGGGCATCCGACTTGCGCCCGCTATGCTCTTTCACAAACCTCATGCACTGATCCATGCTCCATATTGTTGCTTGTTCGCCCTTCCTCCCAAGGCCCCGTATAACCGTCGTTTGCGCAGACCCATTTCTCGTCACTGCACTCTCATGGCGTGTGTGAGTCCTTGGCATACTCCCCTTCTCTCCTGCGTTGCTGCACATTGTTGCTGCTCAACTGCCTGGGCCCTTATCCGTGCTGCTTGCACATGCTTTACTCACCGGCTCTGAGCATCCACTGGCCACCTCACCACCTCCACTCTCGCCACATTCGTCATGAGGGCTTGGTCTGTGGCCAGGATACCTCCGCCTCCGATCGCCCATTGCTTGTTCACCCTGGCTCATACTTGTTTTCCTGGGCTGCCGCGCGCTTGCGTCCATCCTGGTCATGTAGCACGCGGTTGCGCGCTTCCCATGGCTTCTGTTGAACCTCCCACAGCCCTCAAATGGCTATGCCTCTCCAGTTTGCTGGCTTCATTGGGAGCTCTTCCTCCATCATCACGGACTCCTGTATTGTCCTCCACTGCCTCGCCCAGCGCCCACGCACCATCATACCCCATCCAATCACTTGTTGGGCATTGACTGCTTCTTGGATTCGCGTTGGTGCTCTTGGCTCCATGTTGTCCATGTTGCTCCAACTCCTCAGCTGGCAGAGCATCTCTTGGACCATATCTGGATCTCCTCCTACCCAAAGCATATCATCTCCCCACTCTGCATTCGCCTTCTCCCTCACAGAGACTGCTGCTAGATGCCAACACTGCATGACTTGCTCCATTGTTATCTTATTCACATTTGTACTAACACATTCATGTTTCTCAATGAAGCAAGCAATCTTTGCTTGAAAGAGAAGCACATGGATGGCGATCTTGATTCGACGGGAACATCTAATGAGGTTGGGACCCAATGGAAGGAGGAAGCAACACAGACGCAGACACAAACTAAGACGAACATCTCACCTTGCAAGGAATGAATGAGACACTGATGTCGTGTGAAGCTGCCTGGAGAGGCACAGGACGACGTGGAGGAAGAACGGAAAGGACCGCAGGTCCTATTGGCATACGAAGAAAAATAAGTAATCGAAGAGACATGAACACACGGAAAGCTAAAGAAGGCACCACAGTTACGGCATCATAGTAGTGCAATTACTGATATGGTACCAACAAACTAGAGTTGGTATCTTCATGATCACTGCAAACGACAGCATCCTCTAGAGTATGTGCTTGATGCAGAGAACACTGAACACTGCGCAAAAATAACACGAGACAAGAGCTAAGAAAATAACACGAAGGAAATCCACACAAGAAGGAGAGAGTTTTGTGGCGCTGAGTCCAACAAGTCGACGTAATTTATCCCTCGTGTTAAATTGTCGCACTAATTCTCCATTTGCGTCCTGACGCAAAAGATCGAAAATTGTCTCGAAATTTGCGTCCTGACGCATCTTGGGTCCATTATCGCGACGAAAAATCACCGTGGATATACGATCAATGAGAGACGCAGGCAAGTCGGATGAAGAATCCAATGACAGAGCCGGAAGGGAGGAACCTCAGATGAATGGAGGATGGATGGCAGGAGGCCACCAACAACTCCCATGACGAAGAAGCTGCAGCATGATGAATCAATGCTATCCAGAAAAGGATGGGGGCGATCGACGACACGGTTGCAAGGCAACACGATGACAGAGCTGGCAGCGTGCCACAACGTGCAATTCCCAACGAGGGTGACGAACGAAGCATCAGAATCAGGAGATGACGATGGCTACGCAACTGCACAGGAGACGATGACCACTCTAATGGCAACAGACGGACCCAACTTCGAACAAGACGGGTCAATCATCAACAAGGACGTCGCAGGCATGAGGATCGGTGCTACCCAATGAAGAATGAGAGCAATCGACTTCGTCACTGCGAGTCAGGATGTTGAGAGCGAATGCGATGGCGAAGAGATTCGAGCCCATCATCATTGGAATGATGCCGAGTCTACGTACGCCTGAGGAATGCTAAGATCATGCGGATCCTGACGAGCGGAAGGGACGAAGTGTGAGCGACTTGGAGACAAGCCGCTGAAGGCAAGGACCTCGAGTACTCTCCCATGAGACCAGTGGCGAGGATGCCACGGATGCTACGCGGCCTGGCACCGCACAACAACGCGCCAACACACCACTCCGACTCAGAATCAAGCAGTGGAGGTGGTGAGTCAGCTGTGGAAGCTGAGGAGACCCCAGCAACCATGAGAGAAGGGATGAGACGTCCAAGCATGCATACACAGGTATGATGTTGGACCCCACCGCATTCGAAGGATGCTGAGATCATGCGGATCCATCGAAGGGAACGAAATGGCGGAAGGCCATCAACAAGGAGTTCTACGATATGATCAGATGGGGAGTATGGCGAGAACGAATGCCTGTTGCTCAAGAAGATGATCTATGGGCTCGTGCAGAGCGCCAGACAATGGACCAAGAGGCTGGTCGACATCCTGATCAAACTGGGATTCAGACAGAGCAAGGTGCATCCATGCCTCCTGATTTGGAATCAGGAAGGGAGACTGCTACCGATCGGAACCTACGTTGACGACTGCCTGTGCATCGGGGATGAACAGGAGCTGAAGGATCTTGTGGGAGACATCAAGGCAGAGCGGTTTGGTATCAAGGTGGAGGAAGATCTCGAAGACTATCTCAGTCGCAAGATCAACTTCAACCGTGACGAGACCAACTGCTGGGTGAACCAACCGCACATCATCAAGAACATCGTCAACACTTTCAAGGACGATGTGATGAAGCTACAACGATATGGAACACCAGGGACGCCAGGGCAAGGCATCCAGAGAGAAAGAGAGAGAGTGACTCACCAAAGGTCGACAAGCAGCGACACAGCAGCTACCGAAGTGGAGTAGGTATGCTGCTATACCTGGTGAAGCACTCACGACCCGACATCGCAAACACAGTGCAAGAATTGACCAAGGTGTTGGATGGACCAACAGCCGCAGCATACAAGGAGATGCTGAGGGTCATGGAGTTTGTGACGGATACAAGAGAGTATGGACTGAAGATGAGACCGAGCCCATTGGAGAACGATGCATGGAAGATTGTGGTGCACACCGACAGCGAGTTCGCTGGTGACAAAGACAATCGCATCAGTGTGGGAGGACACATCGTCCTACTACATGGAGTGCCTATCATCTGGAGATCGAAGGCACAACGCAACGTGACACTGAGCTCAATGGAGGCAGAATACGTTGCACTGTCAGAAGCAGGTAAGGAGATCCGCTTCATGACGCAACTGATGAGTGATATCGGACTGAGGATGCACAAGCCAGCAGACGTGATGGTCGGCAACGTGGGAGCAATCTTCATCGCTTCCAATCCGCTGACATCTGTGAGAACAAGGCACATCGATATCCGACATCACTTCATCCGGGAACTGATTGCGAACAGAGAGGCTAGAGCCCGGTTCGTACGTTCAGAGGACAACATCGCAGACGGCTTCACCAAGGACACAAGGAAGATATCATCCAGCCTCAGTCGGCAATGGACCGAAAGGAGAGCATGAGGGATGGTGGTGCAAGAATGTGATGGAGTGTGGAGTCTATGGTATGATGTCGATGCGACAATGGAAGGGTGTCAGGAATCGAGGGTACGACTATGTCGTGTTATCCTAGATTGCCGCACCTCCCATAATACCAAAAATAGACTAGTCGATCTACCAAAGTCGGACACACTCCCAAGTCGATTGTGAGCCATCCTCGTCTGTGTGTCAAGAGTATGACGGACAACGGACAGGCGAATGACATGATGTGTTCGTGATGACTAACGGACAAAGATGGCGAACCTTGGATGTAAAAGGGAGACTGGAACACCGAAGTGTTCCAAACACGATGGTTGACCGGTGGAACAAACATCTATGCGAAAGCGCTATCATGGTTATGTCGCTCGGAACTCAGAACACGATCTTGTGAATGACGGAGAACCAGCGAAGGAGAACATAGCGCGGATCGGAACATCATCGAAGGATTGGACTGATCGTGCCAGAACATCATGTTCTGACCAAGTGTGATCATTGGTGAACATGTGAGAAAAGTGAGTGAACAACGTGAAAGAGTGCACTGAATGGGTGATTGATGTCGGATCGGAAGAGAGTGAAACTTGACATCAGCATGCATGTACTGCAGGAGTGTAGAAGGGAATCACCATGGAGGAACATGATGAAATACACCTGGAATGCATGATGAGATGTGTATGATGAACAAGCTCTGCAATGATGAATACAAGAGCAACTAAAGGGTGCTACTGCTATTATCATGGGCAATGGATTTGAAGATGCAAGAAATGAAGAGGATGTTCCCACAGTTCCAACAATGCAACAACAGGAATAGGTAATCAGATACTACTACTAGAGACTGGGTTACCCCGGATTTCCAACAGTCACCTTTGGTGACGTTCCAAACCTGTGGATGTTCTGATCCTTTCTGATGTTCCAAACCTGCGGATGTTCTTGTCCGCAGGAGGGGCGCGTGCTGTCCTCTGAAGAAGGTGCGTCACTTGCCCATGGACATGCTGTTCTTGATCGACGTCGTCGTCTGGATGGTTGCCATGGTTGGCGTGGTATCGGGACCTCCTGATCCGCCATGGGTGTCTTCCTTACATTACCAGAGGACAGGCTACCCTCCTCGCGGTTTTACAGGTATCAATCGCGTCCGTATGCTTAGTCATAGTCATAATGACATGGTATGCAAAGGTGTGACAAATAGTCTCTGAACATGTGATGAATAATATTCAAAGCTGTGACGAACAATGTTGGGAGGTGCGGCAATCACGGGTATTCCAACAAAGTCGTACCCTCAATTCCTAACAGTAGGATGCTGTCGAACTCACAAGATTGTATTCTTGGAACTGTGAGCAGAGAGAGGCATGACATGATCTCATGCAATTGCAAGTAAAATTAACACGGATACAACACGACAAATGTGCGTGTTACTGCGTGAAGAAGAGTTGCAAAAGTCAATGAACAAAACACCGCGATACCCTGTGTTGTGAATTACGTCTTCTCACGATGTTGCTAGTTGTATGATCACACGATTGATCGTATTCACTTGAGAAGGTCGTGGTAAGATTCGCATGTGTCGCACCCAAGATCCAAGTCTGTCCTGATTGGGCAGAGTGGTTCATCTTGGCAAGAAATCCATTTCCGCGACATTTTGGAATCTGTGATTGACGGGAAAACGGTTCTTGCGACGCAAAATGTGACACAAATTTGACACAACGGATTTTCGACCAAAATTTCCATTCGGAACGGAAAAGGTAAGAAAAGTGGAGATTTCTGATTGGTCGACAGGTGTCGCTATTGTTAGAGATATAGCGTTTCGCTGATACCGATTCAGGTGATGGTGGAAAACATGGGAACCATCTACATGACAAACAACCCATCAACTTCGAACCAAACAAGGCATGTGGACGCGAGTTACTGCTACGTACGCGAATTCGTGGTGGATGAACTGATGGAGTTGGTGTTCACGCTATCAGAGGACAACCTGGCGGATGGATTCACCAAGAACGGAAAGGGAGAGACATACGAGAGACATACAAAAGACATGCAGCTGAATACAGTGGCAGAAGAGAGAGATTGATGATTGACTCATTGCAATGCTTCATCGACTTGGAAGGGCGTCAGGAATCGCAGATACTATGAAACCTTATGAAGACCAGCAGAATGTCAGTGGCACACCAGGTGAATAGAAATGTACAAGTCGAACAATGAATGTACAGCATGAATACAAAAATGGAGATGGGAAATTGTGTGACAGTTGGAATTCGTGTACGTTTCGTAGACGAACCGGAGTGGGGCTTGTGGACTGCCGGCTTCAGATGAAGGCTGATTGATGCAGTTCACTGGGCTTGAACGCTGTTGGCTATCAGAAATGTAACGATTGAATAGAGTAGTAGTGTTGTACTAATCTGAACTTGGATTTATGAGTTTGTATTGTAGTAGGCAGGATGAAGAAACGATATTCAATGTATTGACACGGCTCTGCACTGATCCTCACAGTTCAGTGCTGAGAATAGGCTGTACTTTCCCTTTATCCTTCTCCTCTGGGTTCCTGTCGACGTCATGCAAAAGGTCTTGTGGCTTCAGCAGATGTTGAAGTGATGGGAGCGATGCAGCAGGAGTCAGTAGTCTGGACTTGCGTTAGGATTCCATTGCTGAGGTTGAAGCAGCTTGGATTACCCACGACAGAGCCGGCATAGCCAGCGGACGCTGTGGCAGTGGAAGGGAATCCAGGTGAAGCCCATCTGACAGGATCTGGAGAGCATATAGATCCCACGTGCGTTGGTTGGTTAGACAGACCGTAGCATGAGAACCGGGAATGGTTAGTGACTGAAAAGAGGGGGGACAAGGAAAGGTCTGGCCGTTGTCGAGTTTGGACAATTGCGCGCCAAAAGCAACTTCAAGCATCGACACGGGACACCCTAAAGGGAAAGTAGTCGGTTCTTAGTTGAACTGCAATTGTGACAAGATGGAAATCTTGGCCTCATGATTCGTCATCGAGAACAACAAACGATAACAACAAAATGAAATAAAGCACAATTTGTGTGAAACAAGGACTATGAATTTACGCCAAGTGGATTTCTTAACACATGAAGACCCAATGAAGAGGGCGAGTTTGCCATCATCCGTAAGGTGGCTGGCCCAAACCCTTCAAGACCTGGTGTTGGCGCGGAACCGGAGGAAGAATGTACTTGTGCTGCTGCTCCCACAGGCCGCTTAGGTGCAGGTGGCTGGGCAAGAGCTGCCGGAGGCGATGGTCAAGACGGCAGTGAGAGGCGTGCAGGAGTTGGATGTACCAACATCGTTTTGGCATCGGTTGCAGTTGGCGTTTGCCTCGACAAAGGGCTCGTTGCACACGTTGTCGCCGAGGATGATGTCCGCGTTAAAGTATAAGCCGTAGCCCATTTTAATGCAGGAGGCATCCGGCACGCATGTACCATCACCGATAAGTGTGTCTCCCTCGAGCTGGGGGTAGCTTTGGCCGCTGGAGCTGTAGTAAGAGTTCATGTACGTGCACGAGTTGGCGTTGACACAGGACCCGGTTCCCACGATAGTGTTGGATCCACGCTTGTCTTGGATGCTGTTTAATCCAGAACCCATGGCATCGCAGGATCTAAAGTCAGCGCATGATCCTGCACCAATAATGGCGTCGCCGTTGGAGTATGCCGCAAGGGTGTCGCATGCCCTGTTTCCAATGCACGATCCTGGCCCAATGATAGAGGCCTTGTCACTTCCAGAGTTGAAGTTGAAGTTATAACAAGAATCGAGAGAGCGGCAGGATCCCTCGAAGATCATGGACTGAGTCTCGATGCTGTTGCATGCGAAGATCCCAATGCAACTGTTGGAAGCGATAGACGCGATGCCGATCCAGGAGCAGGTCATGTCTCCTCTGCAGCATGTGCGTCCTGCCATTCTACACCAAGGCCTGGCATCAGCTGCGGTTCCCGTGAACATCTCACCGGTGGCGTTGGCGGCCGCCTTGAAGATATCGAGGACACCGGTCTTTCCGCTTATGGTATTGAAGAGAGCGACGCCGTCATCAATGCTTGCCTGGTTTTCGAAGATCCCGAGGAGATCAGCTTCGTTTTGGATAGTGGAGAGAAGTGCCTTTCCCTCCTCTGTGCCTGGTGTTCCGAGAGCAAACAGAAATGTCAGGGCAGTTGGGGCGCTGGTTGGCGCGCTCGTCGGGGCGCTGGTCGGTGAAGTCGGCGAAGCAGTGGGGGGCGACGTTGGTGCGCTGGTCGGTGCCGAGGTAGGAGCCGATGTCGGTGCTGAAGTTGGCGCGCTCGTTGGGGCGCTGGTCGGTGCCGAGGTCGGCGAAGCAGTTGGAGCTGTTGGGGATGATGTGGGAGGTGACGTGGCAGGCGTTGGGAAAGGGGTGGGGAAAAAGGTTGGAGAGTCTGTGGGCAAGGTGTCCTTGCCAATACAGTACTCATCCACCTTGTCACCAGTGGGATTATTGTTGGTGTCATTGCCTCCTTTTGGACAGGCCCCATCGACATCGCTGATGATGTAGACTTCGTCAGAATTGCACTTCGTCTTCGTCATGCATCCTCTGCAGCTATCAACACTGCCGCATCCACCAGGAGGGACGACGAGGTCGGTCCTCATCCTGTCATGGAAGCCCATCTTCTCGCATGACCCATCAGCGGCACAGCCACCAGCACCAATGGTCAGGCTGCCTGCATACTTGCCCGCAGTACCATGATTGACAGTGGAATGGGCATCCTTGCAGGCATTGCTGCCGACGCACGCATTCTCACCAATGTCGATGCGACTCCGGAAGCGAAAGGATGGTGCTGATTGCTCCACACGGCGGCCAGATGCATTGCATGCGTCTGATCCGATACATGCGCCGGTCTGGATGGTGACATCACCATGAGAACGACGCCCCACTCCCTCACAAGAATGAGGAGTGGTGCATGCCATCTCACCAACAAAGGTGACTCCTGTGATGGACGGGTTGATTTCATTTTCGTTCGTCAACTCGCATGCACTTGTGCCAGTGCAGGAGGAATCGAGGATGAGGGGATTGGGGCCCATATCCTCGCAGGCGCTGTCACCGGTGCATGCAGTGATGGCAACAGTCATGAATGGAGGAGAGTTGGAGGCGGAACCGGTGACTGAAGTGCATCCTGAGGATCCTTGGCAGCATGGGTCTGCGACAGCAGGCGATTGCATCGCAGCGATGTCCGCGCATGCTGCCTTCATTGCATCAGGTCGTTCGGTGACGAGGAGCTGTTGGTTGCAGCGACCAGGGCCAATTGGCCAGCAAGCACGTCATGCGACGCGTACTTGTTGAAGAGCTTGCGTGCATCTCCTTCACCGAGGTCTCCTGCACATCCGAAGAAGTTCTGCAGCTGCTGGGATTCCTTGACGGCGCTGATGGCTTCGCGGCAGGATTGCTTGGCAGAGTTACAGATGATGGTCTTGGGGCTTGCCTCTTGTGTTGTGAGGGTGGTATTGCCATCTGGCTTGCAAACGACCTCTATGGTGGAATCGAAGACGGTTGAAGCAGCTGATGGTTTGGATGTTGGCAGGCGGGTGGGCTGGGAGGTCTGTGAGGCAGTTGGCGACCCAGTAGGCAATGCGGTTGGCGCTGTTGTTTCCGCACCAGCCGGGTTCTCAGTGGGTGGCACTCGGTTGTTCTTGTTGCCCTTGTTGGTCTTCGTATCTGTGTCGGCGTCCTTGAGGATGCGAGTCTTCATCATCATCATCTGGAGTTCCTCGGTTGGATCCACAGGAATCCTGTTGCCACGGAGGGCAGCGTGGGTTTTTGCCATGTTGGCAACAGCGATGAAAGCCGCGAAGGCTGTGTTGGTGCAGAGCATCTTTGCTGTTGTCTTCGTCGCCGTCGTGAGACTGTTTGGTTCTGCACGTCGGGCCCATTTGTATGTGTGCATGTATGCGTACGTGCCACGAGAATGGGTTGGTACGGATCACGTATGGGTTGAGATTGGCAATGCGAGCATCAGACATAAGTTTGGCCGCGAGTTCCGTCCCACGAAGAACGGCAACGATTGTGAGTGTTGCAGTGATGTGTTCGTTTGTGTGAGCAGAATTGTTGGTGTGTGAAATGACGCGAGACGTGGTGGCGAGCATCGACAACGACGGCAATCAATGAAGATTAACGATATCCATCAATCGACACAACATCGTAAAGATTCGATCACGTCAAGATTGCGCACACAGGAGGCATCAGTTGTGCATGCGAAGGGAAGGGAAAGGGAAGGGGAGAGCAGGAACGATGGTGATGGAAAAGAGCAGCTTGAGTTAGATCGGCTTGGAGTAGGTGCGGGATGTGAGCACCGGAATGTGAAGCAGCGCGCGTCTAGCATCGGCATGACACGAGGCATCCTGAACGAGATGGTCATCATCGACAGGGGCCGCAGAACCGCTGAACAACGATCCGCGAAGATTGACTGGAACGTAGTAGGTATGGTGCTCATACTCGCAGGTAGCTTGCATCTCGAGCGTTGGTGCATGCTGCCGTTTCACCAGTGCTGCTGTATCATCTGCGACACTATCCGCGGCTCATGTGCGTGTTGACGTCGGTTTTGCAAATGAATGCACTCTCCGTTGTGTAGGTGTGCGTGCGCATCTGCGCGTGTGCATCTGCGCGTGTGCATCTGCGCGTGTGCGTGTCTGTTGTCGATTCTTCCTCATGCATCAGCTCGGCTTCCATCCCCTTTCTTCGTGATGTGCGCGTACCTTGTGGGCTGTTTCTCTTCGTTGCGGCCTCAGAGGGGCCTGTCGTCTCCTGGCAACGCTTGCTGGTTGTTAGTTGATGGCTGGTTGTTGGCGTTTCCGATCTGATGATTGATCTGTTTTATGAGACTTTGTGTCGATTTCGGAGGCAACGAGGTGATTCCTGTTAGTTTGCTTCGCGGTGTTGTTTGTGAACATTCCTCTGGAGGAAGATTGGGGGTTCAGTGATGGCCAATTCTTCTTCCGAAGGAAAACTGCCCTCCAAAGGAAGGTTTCCGCCCTCTCAGGAGACAGCCAACCCGAAACACCTCCAAACGCAAACTGGAGACCACACTTGTTGAGAAATCCACTTGCCGTCAATTCAGAGTCCTTGCTTCACACAAATTGTGCCATTGTTTCATTTTGTTTTGTTGTTGTTGTTCTCGTTTTCTTGTTCTCGGTGGCGAATCATGAGACCAAGATTTCCATCTTGTCACACAATTTCCTTTCTTCATTTTTGTATTCACACTTTGCATTCATTGTCCCACTCGCACAATTCTCTTCATCTGGTGTGCCACGGACATGATGCTGTTCTTCATGTGGTGTGCTACTGACATGATGCTGATCTGCATGTGGTGTGCTACTGACATGCTGCTGATCTTCATGCGGTTTCAGAGTATTACATCTGTCATTCCTGACATGCACTGCGTAAAAACAAGACGGCATTTTCGTTACGAGCCCCTCGAGCGGGTCGACCTGCACTTAGAAATAGGCATTCTAATTCTTGGTCTGCGATATCCAAACCAAGCACATATTCGTACTCCTTGTAATCTCCTCATAAGGAATCAACCAACACATTTTTAGTCATGTCCTAGTTGAAGTTTTATGGATCTATCTATGCAAACATATCAGACAGGTGGTCCAACAGCACAAAATTCGTTGCTTTTTGCCGAAGGTTCAATGTTCTTGGGAATCTGTCCTGAGATACCCAGTCACGGAAGACGTTCTGAAGGTGTCGTTTGTTTGATGCGCGTTAATTACACGTTGACATGTGCCAAATCGTTCGACATTAGAGAGTTATCGCTTGTAACGTTAAGCCATCCCCTGACCCTGTCGATGTGACATGGATTGGGAAGCCTCCCCAAACCTACGCCGTAACATTGAATCTTGGAAGGATTGGAATGAATCATAGTAATTGTACGATGACGTCATCAAGGATGTCTAGCCTTATCTATGCTTTAGGGTGGCCTTCCTCGGTGCAAGATTCTGACAATAGGAATTCTGATCTTTGTCAGGAATCGGGTGTTGTGAAACACCGAATTGCCGCACCTCCCAAGAGTGTGGAGTTGAGCATCGTGGAATGCTACACTACCGCACCTCCCAATAACCCAAGAGTCAGGAGTCGAATGTCATGAAATGATACATTACCGCAACTCCCACGTTTGATCATTGTGACACAGAAAAATGTGAGCTGCACGTAACTTGTGGTGGAGAACGCCACGTGCCGAATGCGAACCGGACTATGGTGTCCGTGACCTCAATGCAGGAATGCGAATCACACGTGTATGTCGCAGGGGGCGGGGATGTTGGAATCGTGACCAACATCACGATACGAGCGACTACGGCCCCCATGTCGCAACCAATAAGAAAAGAGTACTGGAGGAAGGCCAATGTCACGAAGTGTGAGACGGCCTGTGAACGAACCAGTTATGACGAACTTCCAGGAAGGCGGTGAAGTGATCGGCGAAGTAATGGGAGAAACGACAGGAGAAGCATCGGAGAAGATCGGAGATGATCGGAGATGTGAGATGGTCGAGGAGCTGAATGAGCTCCCAACCAAGGTGCTCCTGTGACGAGTGGGAAATCGTGATCTGATCGAATGAACCGATCTGTGTGATGCCTACGACTCGGCGATGTCTACGCTAATGAAACTATTGGTAGAGGGCAGGAGATGGGATATCTGAGATGCATGATGAGATGCATGATGAGATGAACCAATACTGCAAGATGAGATGTACATGGAGTACATGCTGCATGACATGATGAAGCAGGAGGACAGCACTGCATGAGCAAGGGCAAGACTGTGTGCTACTGTGGATTATGTATGCTTTGGCAAATGGAATTGAAAGTGATGAAGATGTTGTACTCACAGTTCCAACAATGCAATAACATGAATAGGTAACCAGAGACTACTACTAGAGACTGGGGTACCCCGGATTTCCAACAGATCTTCTCCGTTTTTGGTTCCATTCACAGCAAGCAAAAATGAATGTTCAACGCTTCCACATGCATGTTCATGCTTGTTGGTATCGTTGCCTCCTGTTCCGTTTCAGTGTTTCTGCCATGCGGGTCATATGTAGGACTTGCCTTGAGTGTGTTCTCACCCCAGGTTTCCCCAAAGCACAGCCCCAACCATCCTCCATCCCCAGACCGCCGTCGGCCCATCCACTGGCAGGCAGAGGTGACCCACAAGCTCTGGCACATGTGTTGGCAAGTTCTGTGATTGGGAACCTACGATCGTGGAAGACGGTGTTGTTGATAGTTGTTCTGTTTGCTATTTCATTACGTTGGCACTCCAATCCTCTTGGTGTCCGTTCTCTTGCCTGATGCTCTTGGCGCTTCAATCTGTTTTGTAGATTCAGTCTCCGACTATGAGTCGGTACGCAAGATGCTCTCTCGCTACTCTTTGTATTCTCTCTCTCTTTTGATATTGTGTACTTGTGCTACATGACACTCCACATTTGATGCGTACTCTGCATTCGACACTCTGTTTGTTCATTACTGGTTCCTACTTCATGAGTACTTACCGTTTGAACTTCACCTCTTGTATCCATGATCTCAATGCTCTTCAGTCATCGAATCTTCACCTTCTGACATGGAGACAGATGTCGACATGGTGACACGATGACATCCTGTCAACATCAGTGGGCGTCCTTCTGCTCTCCAGATGTCATGTTCCATTGGTCATGCAGTAGTCTGTCAGATGTTATCGTCATCTGAGGTTCAGTTGGGAAGTACCTCAAGATTCGCTTGGTACCATACGTCTCCATTGATGGATGGACGGACGATGTTTCTAATTCTCTCAGAAATCGTTGATTGCAAATTTCCTCCAGAAATTCTGCTCATTTTCGTGTGTTCCATTTCCGCTGTGATTCTGACAAATCACAGTATACTATCGACACGGATGTAGTTATACCGTCCAAGTGCGTATGAGAGAATAACGGGTGAACGATGCACATATACTCGTACATCTTGACATATACTCACATGTACATCTCGACACTGATGACAGCTAAGATCGCCAAATCACCCAGCCAGGATGTTCGCAGTACCAAGATGTCTTCCAACAACATGGGCGCGCCGAAACCTGGACTGCGCAAGCACTCTTCCAAAATCAAACATGCGACGTCGCCATCTGCGACACCGAAGATGAGGAGTATCGAGAAGACAAGCAACAACAAGGGCAAGACGAAGAAGAAGATCACCGCCACGTCGAAACGCAACGGCAAAATCACACCAGCAATATCACCGCAGGTTGTTTTGAACATGTCTAACGTGATTCCAAGGAATTCCTACTCCCACTGGCACTCCGATTCTTCGTCGTCATCTTCATCATGCTCGTCATCCTCATCATGGTCTTGTTCGGTGTCCTCTGTGGATATGGATGTTTCCATTTCATCTGATGAAAGATCGTCGGATTAATCATTCTCATCATCTTGTGGATCATCGTCATCCTCATCGTTGTCATCTTGCTCTGTGTCGTGCTCTTCGTCATCCGATGACAATGAGCAGGAGGAAAAGAAGGTGGAGCAACTTGCGATGGCGGCCAGACGCCGCAATATGTTCAAAAAGACAAAGGCAACCTGTGACAAGCAGCAGCACAAGAAGAAGAAGAGCAAGGGTCAGAAGGAACCCAGAAAACAATCCAGGAAGATGAAGGAAGTAGAAAAGACGAAGCAGAGGGTTGGACAATCCAGGAAGTTGGCAGTGTCTCCCAAGAGGACGCCCGAAAAGCCACCAAAGAAAGCAAACAAATCAGTCACCAAAACAACGCAGAAGACGAATCAACCTCCAAAGAAGAGCCAATGCGCCCTCATGTCATATGCAGGTGATAATAGCATGAGCGACAGCAATGTCAGCAGCTCAGCAAGATCGGTGGAATCGGACGGGCTCAAAGTGATGCATGGCACCACCTCGAAATCGACCAGCAGACGCATTTCGCGTTCTGGCAAGCGCCCAACCTCCAAGGACCCCAGCCGTCGCAAGCGTTCCGTGTCCGGCGAATCTATGCGACGCCCCCCATCGTTGCAATCCGTCTCCTCCCAAGATCCGTCCATCACGCTGGATCAAGCATGCCTGTCCAAGATTGGCGTCGCCAAGAAACGATCCAGCGGCTCTAAATCGACAGTCTCCTTCACCTCCGTCGCATCGTCCACATCACCCAACCAGCGACCCACCTCACCCCCTCCGCGTGCCTGTGCAAAGATCCGGTACTTCAACAACAATCCCACCCGATCCATGTCGTTGGAGGACCCCGTCACGCACCAGAGCGAGCACCACGCACGCACTTCCGTCCCATTGCGCCAGGGTACGATGTCGGAGCGCAAGCATCGTACCAGCATCGGCATTTAGGTGGCAGAGAATAGCATGGTGCATGCTGGTACTGCAGCAGCAGTGGAGGGAAGGGTCCTTGTGAGCTTTGATAAAACTCTCTAGTAATAGCATGAGTGAACCATAGTACTATGTAATACTTGGGAACATGAGCACTACGCACATTCTCCAACTTGCTAGGGCTCCGAGTAGTATGAAGGATTCCAGTTTGCTCAACAGCTACTGGCGTGTCAGAAAGCAACATGGTCGAATTGTGTCATGCCGTTTCACGACAGACAAAGGGCGTCCACGAAGAAAGAAGAACAATCAATACGTTCCGTTCTGTGGTTGGTTGTAGCAAGGTGGACGATTAGTCATGATCAGGATGACATGACCAGCAATACTTCACACAGCATAGACGTAGACAGCAGACTGAGTGGTTTGTGTTAACTTTAGACTTACGTCTTTTCTTAGACCATTTGACAGGCGGATTGGACTGGTCCCGGACATTGCGTACTTGCGTCATCGATGACGTACGTCTCTGCAGCTAAGCCACACAGTGCTCCCTGGGCACAATCTTCACAATTGGAAGCAGCTGCGGAACAGTCTCCTGCCCTGATGATGATGTCATTGACTGCATCATCAGAGGCGCCGAGACCAAGACACGCTTCCGCATCGGCGCATGCACCCTCTTCAATGACCAAACTTCCTGCAAGTTTGCCATCGCTGGAGTCATTAGAATACACATTAACACAAGCTTCGAACCCAACACATGCGTTCTTTCCGATGAAGATATTTGCCACGACCGGTGCCGTGGTAGTCCCTTGGTTGCTTCTGCGACCACCACGGACGCATGCATTATCCTCTCCAGTGCACCCTCCCTTTTCAACTCGTACATTGCCAAAAATATTCGATGCAAGGCCAAAGCACGCTCGGGAACCGAGACAAGCTTGCGGTCCAATCACCCTGTATCCAACCTCAGCATCAGCATTAGGCTGGGTTGGCCTAAACCAACCAAGCGCCTCGCAAGGTCGGTCTGATCCTCTGCAACTGTCAAGTATGATGATGTCAGGGTACACCTCGTTGCAACTTCTTTCGGAAGTGCAGGAATTGTCAGTCACCGTCATCACACCAGCTGAAGGCTGGGTGATGCAAACGTTAGGACCAACGTAGCACGAACCATCGCAAGCTGAAGCGAGCGCAGATCCTGTCCCAGTGTAGAGCTTCATAGACGCCACTGCGTCCAACAGTGCCTGCGTCACACTCGCATCGTTCTTGATCTTGTCAAAGCGTTTCTGCGCCACCTGTTGTGTCACGATGTTGGGTGTTCCTTCATGACTGCATCCAAAGATGCTCTTGATCATCTTGCCCTTGTCACCGAGGGCGTTGACCGCAGCGACAAAGTTCGCACATGTGTCTGTTGCATCACCACAAAAGACGCCGCCAGTGACCGCATGAAACGTCGATGAGTCATCTCCCGGTGTTGCGAGACATCCGACGGCGAATGCTGGGGCTGAAGTTGGAGCCGATGTAGGGGCCGATGTAGGGGCTGAAGTGGGAGATTGTGTTGGAGCTGCTGTCGGACCTGTCGGGGATGACGTGGGAGCTGAAGTTGGCGCGCTAGTCGGCGCCGATGTCGGTGCGCTGGTTGGTGCTGAAGTTGGCACGCTAGTCGGCGCAGCAGTGGGGCCCGACGTTGGTGCGCTGGTCGGTGCCGAGGTAGGAGCCGATGTTGGTGCTGAAGTTGGAGCCAAAGTCGGGGCGCTTGTTGGAGCGCTCGTCGGTGCCGAGGTCGGCGAAGCAGTTGGAGCTGTTGGGGATGATGTGGGAGGTGACGTGAGAGGTGTTGGGAAAGGGGTGGGGAAAAAGGTTGGAGAGTCTGTGGGCAAGGCGTCCTTGCCAATACAGTACTCATCCACCTTGTCACCAGTGGGATTATTGTTGGTGTCATTGCCTCCTTTTGGACAGGCCCCATCGACATCGCTGATGATGTAGACTTTGTCGGAGTCGCACTCCGTCTTCGTCATGCATCCTCTGCAGCTATCAACACTGCCACATCCACCAGGAGGGACGACGAGGTCGGTTCTCATCCTGTCATGGAAGCCCATCTTCTCACATGACCCATTGGCGGCACAGCCACCAGCACCAATGGTCAGGCTGCCTGCATACTTGCCCGCAGTACCATGATTGACAGTGGAATGGGCATCCTTGCAGGCATTGCTGCCGACACATGCATTCACTCCGATATCGATGCGACTCTGGAAGCGAAAGGTGTCAAATGCATAAATAACCACTATGCTACTATGTGTACACATAGTAGCATAGTGGTTATTTATGCATTTGACAAAAGTAAGAAGCCAACCAAGTGTCTCTGATTGGATGAATACTTCGGGAAGGACTGTGTACGTAGAGGGACGGGCCTGACTGCCTACGGGAGATGCCGGCTCCATCCTTGCCCTAATGCACAACATAGTAGCCTGGGCCCAAGCGGTATCCAAGCAATTTCCGGTCGTAGCTCGAGTGTGGACTCGAACCCAAAGACACTTGGTTGGTTTCTTACTTTTGTCAAATGCATAAATAACCACTATGCTACTATGTGTACACATAGTAGCATAGTGGTTATTTATGCATTTGACAAAAGGATGGTGCTGATTGCTCCACACGACGGCCAGCTGCATTGCATGCGTCTGATCCGATACATGCACCGGTCTGGATGGTGACATCACCATGAGAACGACGTCCCACTCCCTCACAAGAATGAGGGGTGGTGCATGCCATCTCACCGACGAAGGTGACTCCTGTGATGGCTGGGTTGATCTCGTTCTCATTCATCAACTCACATGCACTTGCACCAGTGCAGGAAGAATCGAGGATGAGGGGATTGGGGCCCATATCCTTGCATGCGCTGTCACTGGTGCATGCAGTGATGGCAACAGTCATGAATGGAGGAGAGTTGGAGGCGGAACCGGTGGCTGAGGTGCATCCCGAGGGTCCTTGGCAGCATGGGTCTGCGACAGCAGGCGATTGCATCGCAGCAATGTCCGCGCATGCTGCCTTCATCGCATCCGGTCGTTCGATGACGAGGAGCTGTTTGGTGGCAGCGACCAGGGCCAATTGGCCAGCAAGCACGTCATGCGACGCGTACTGGTTGAAGAGCTTGCGTGCGGCTCCTTCACCGAGGTCTCCTGCACATCCGAAGAAGTTTTGCAGCTGCTGAGATTCCTTGACAGCGCTGATGGCTTCGCGGCAGGATGATTTGTTCGCATCGCAAATGATGGTCTTGGGGCTTGCCTCTTGTGGTGTGAGGGTGGTGGTGCCATCCGGCTGGCAAATGATCTCGATGGTGGAATCAAAGACCGCTGGGGCAGCTGATGGTTTGGATGTTGGCAGGCGGGTGGACTGGGAGGTCGGCGAAGCAGTCGGCGACCCAGTAGGCAATGCTGCTGGCGCTGTTGTTTCTGCACCAGCTGGGTTCTCAGTGGGTGGCAGTCGGTTGTTCTTGTTGCCCTTGTTGGTGTTTGCGTCACCGTCGGCGTCCTTAAGGATGCGGGTCTTCATCATCATCATGTGGAGTTCCTCGGTTGGATCCACAGGAATCCTGTTGCCACGGAGAGCAGCATGGGTTGTTGCCGTGTTGGTGACAGCGATGAAAGCCACGAAGGCTGCCTTGGCGTAGAGCGTCTTTGCTGTTGTCTTCGTCGCCGTCGTGAGACTGTTTGGTTCTGCACGTCGGGCGCATTTGTATGTGTGCATGTATGCGTACGCGCCACGAGGATGGGTTGGTACGGATCACGTATGGGTTGAGATTGGCAATGCGAGCATCAGGCATAAGTTTGGCCGCGAGTTCCGTCCCACGAAGAACGGCAACGATTGTGAGTGTTGCAGTGATGTGTTCGTTTGTGTGAGCAGAATTGTTGGTGTGTGAAATGACGTGAGACGTGGTGGCGAGCAACGACAACGACAGCAATCAATGATGATCAACAATATCCATCAATCGACACAACATCGTGACAATTCGATCACGTCAAGATTGCGCACACAGGAGGCATCAGTTGTGCATGCGAAGAGAAGAGAAGGAACGATGGTGATGGAAAAGAGCAGCTTGAGTTAGATCGGCTTGGAGTAGGTGCGGGATGTGAGCACCGGAATGTGAAGCAGCGCGCGTCTAGCATCGGCATGACACGAGGCATCCTGGACGAGATGGTCATCATCGACAGGCGCAGCAGAACCGCTGAACAACGATCCGCGAAGATTGACTGGAACGTAGTAGGTATGGTGCTCATACTCGCAGGTAGCTTGCATCTTGAGCATTGGTGCGTGATGCCGTTTCACCAGTGCTGCTGCATCATCTGCGACACTATCCGCGGTTCGCGCGCGTCTTGACGTCGGTTTTGCAAATGAATGCACTCTCCGTTGTGTAGGTGTGCGTGTGCATCTGCGCGTGTGCATCTGCGCGTGTGCATCTGCGCGTGTGCATCTGCGCGTGTGGGTTGTCGATTCTTCCTCATGCATCAGCTCGGCTTCCATCCCCCTTTCTTCGTGATGTGCGCGTACCTTGTGAGCTGTTTCTCTTCGTTGCGGCCTCAGAGGGGCTTGTCGTCTCCTCGCAACGCTTGCTGGTCGTTAGTTGATGGCCTGGTTGTTGGAGTTTCCGATCTGATGATTGATCTGTTTTATGAGGCTTTGTGTCGATTTCGGAGGCAACGAGGTGATTCCTGTGAGTTTGTTTCGCGGTGTTGTTTGTGAACATTCCTCTGAAGGAAGATTGGGGGTTCAGTGATGGCCAATTCTTCCTCCGAAGGAAAACCGCCCTCCAAAGGAAGGTTTCCGCTCTCTCAGGAGACAGCCAACCGGAAACACCTCCAAACGCAAACTGGAGACCACACTTGTTGAGAAATCCACTTGCCGTCAATTCAGAGTCCTTCTATCACACAAATTTTGCTTTGTTTCTCATTTTGCTTTGTTGTTGTTGTTGTTGTTGTTGTTATCGTTTTCTTGTTCTTGGTGGCGAATCACGAGACCAAAATTTCCATCTTGTCGCACAATTTCCCTTCTCCATTTTTGTATTCACACTTCGCATTCATTGTCCCACTCGCACAATTCTCTTCATCTGGTGTGCCACTGACATGATGCTGATCTGCATGTGGTGTGCCACTGACATGATGCTGATCTTCATGCGGTTTCAGAGTATTACATCTGTCATTCCTGACATGCACTGCGTAAAAACAAGACGGCATTTTCGTTACGAGCCCCTCGAGCGGGTTGACCTGCACTTAGAAATAGGCATTCTAATTCTTGGTCTGCGATATCCAAACCAAGCACATATTCGTACTCCTTGTAATCTCCTCATAAGGAATCAACCAACACATTTTTAGTCATGTCCTAGTTGAAGTTTTATGGATCTATCTATGCAAACATATCAGACAGGTGGTCCAACAGCACAAAATTCGTTGCTTTTTGCCGAAGGTTCAATGTTCTTGGGAATCTGTTCTGAGATACCCAGTCACGGAAGACGTTCTGAAGGTGTCGTTTGTTTGATGCGCGTTAATTACACGTTGACATGTGCCAAATCGTTCGACATTAGAGAGTTATCGCTTGTAACGTTAAGCCATCCCCTGACCCTGTCGATGTGACATGGATTGGGAAGCCTCCCCAAACCTACGCCGTAACATTGAATCTTGGAAGGATTGGAATGAATCATAGTAATTGTACGATGACGTCATCAAGGATGTCTAGCCTTATCTATGCTTTAGGGTGGCCTTCCTCGGTGCAAGATTCTGACAATAGGAATTCTGATCTTCTCCGTTTTTGGTTCCATTCACAGCAAGCAAAAATGGATGTTCAACGCTTCCACATGCATGTTCGTGCTTGTTGGTATCGTTGCCTCCTGTTCCGTTTCAGTGTTTCTGCCATGCGGGTCATATGTAGGACTTGCCTTGAGTGTGTTCTCACCCCAGATTTCCCCAAAGCACAGCCCCAACCATCCTCCATCCCCAGACCGCCGTCGGCCCATCCACTGGCAGACAGAGGTGACCCACAAGCTCTGGTACATGGCACTGCAACAGCGGTCTAGACGAAACCACGCGCTTCACAAGGAGGGAGAGCGCGATGTGATGTCCCAGCGCATTCGAGTCTACTGTCAAACCCTCCAAGAGCCGCCACCGTGGGCCGTCTTCACCCAACTTCGTCAGCTCGCCCAGCAGGTCCCAACATCGAAGCCACAACAGGCAGAATGACTGCTCACTCTGCTACATGCCATGTCCCACATCGCAGCTTCCGTTCCCCCAGTGCAAACAGCGTGGATGCGTTGCCACGTCTCCCAGCCCGCAAGCTGGATCCCCGCAGCTGACCATGTGAGCGCTGCCCCATCTCCTTCCGTTGATGTCCAGTGACATTTAGCGTACCGCACATGCTCTCATTACACCTCCATCATCCAATGCACACAATCGAATACACCACAAGGACAGCAACCTACCCAACATCATCTGTCCCCACTGCATGAATGAATAAATAACTCAAGGATTAAACCTTCTTATGAGGCTGCGCCGGTGGCGCTTTCTCCGACTCCTTTAAACTTCGTGCAGGGCGCGAAGGGAGCTCGGAATCCATGTATCATTGGATATATATTGTATGTATCTCAGTCGTCCACTGTGCAGCTACTCGCGCTGTTGCTGGGGGCCAGGTGAACATGTGTTAGCAAGTTCCATGATTGGAAGCCTACGATTGTGGAAGATGGTGTTGGTTGATAGTCGTTCGTTTGCCATTTCATTTCTTGGCTACTCCAATCCTCTCGGTGTCCGTTCTCTTGCCCGATGCTCTTGGCGCATTTGTCTGTTTCATAGATTAGGTCTCCAACTATGAGTTGGTACATGAGATGCTCTCTTGCTGCTCTTCGTATTCTCTCTCTCTCTCTCTCTCAATATCGTGTGCTTCGTGCTACGCGATACTCCGTGTTCAATGCGTACTCCGCACTCAACACTCCGTTTGTTCATTCCTGGTTCCTACTCCATGAGTACTTACCATTTGAACTCCTGTTCGTGTATCCATGATCTCGATGCCGTTCGGTCATTGAATCTTCACCTTCTGACTTGGAGACAGATGTCGACATGGTGACACGATGACATCCTGTCGACGTCAGTAGGCGTCCTTCTGCTCTCCAGATGTCACGTTCCATTGATGATGCGATGGTCTGTCAGATGATATCGTCATCTGGGGTTAGTTGGGAGGTACCTCCAGCTTCGCTCGATACCATACGTTTCCATTGGTGGATGGACGGACGATCTTCTGATTCTCTCAGAAATCGTCGATTGCAAATTTCCTCCAGAAATCTTGATCTTTTTCGTGTGTTCCATTTCCGCTGTAATTCTGACGAATCACAGAATACTATCGACACGAGTATAGTTATACCGTCCAAGTGCGTATGAGAGAATAACGGGTGAACGATGCACATATACTCGTACATCTTGACATATACTCACATGTACATCTCGACAAGATGGCCTGTGAACGGATCAATGATGAGGAACCTCCAGGAAGCCGGTGAAGTGATCGGCGAAGTAATGGGAGAAACGACAGGAGAAGCATCGGAGATGATCGGAGATGTGTAATGGTCGATGTTGGAAATCCGGGGTTATTGTTAGTACTGTAATCTAATCCGCTGTTAGAAACTGTGCCGTTTTAGAACTGTGAGCTCAATCTCACTTTCTCTTCCGATTTCGTTCTTCTTTGGTAGGCATCTGTCGCGGTGGCGACACGGGGCGCCCTGTTGTCTCTTAGGTGCTTCTCTCCCCATTCATCATGCTCTGTTCTTGCTTCTTTGTCTTGGCATCGTTGTTGCTTGCCTCTGCATCGTCGTAGCTGTCTACGCTTGCATGGTAGGGATCTGCAGTCCTGAGCACTTGCCTATCACATGTTTCCGTTGTTGATCTCATGACGCCATCGTCCCACGATCGATGTCAACCTTGGTGATGTTCCAAACCTGCGGATGTTCTGATCCTTTCTGATGTTCCAAACCTGTGGATGTTCTTGTCCGCAGGAGGGGCGCGTGCTGTCCTCTGAAGGAGGTGCGTCACTTGCCCTTCGGCCTGCTGTTCTGATCGACGTCGTCGTCTGCATGGTTGCCATGGTTGGTTTGGTATTGGGACCTCCTGATCCGCCATGGGTGTCGTCCTTACGTTACCAGAGGACAGACTACCCTCCTCGCGGTAGTACAGGTATCAATCACGTCCGTATCCTTAGTCATAGTCATAATGACATGGTATACAAAGGTGTGACAAATAGTCTCTGAACATGTGACGAATAATATTCAAAGCTGTGACGAATAATGTTGGGAGGTGCGGCAATCACGGGTATTCCGAAAAAGTCGTACCCTCAATTCCTAACAGGTCGAGGAGCTGAATGAGCTCCCAACCAGGGTGTTCCCGTGACGAATGGAAGATCGTGATCTGGTTGAATGAACCGACCTGTGTGAAGCCTACAACTCGGCGATGTCTAAGGCATCAAAACTATCAGTGGAGGACAACGTGCTTTTGTGCACGGACATGGGGTACTCGGTGGTGCATGCATGTCCATGATGAATTTGCGATGAATGCAAGATGGATGCCTGCTAGACCAACAGAGGGACCCATGGAGATCTCAGGAGAAGATCGAACTTTGCAATTGAGAGCAATGAAGAGCTCACAGTTCAGAGAAGTAGATTCTAACAAACGATTAGTTTTCTACTATCACACCACCCCGGATTTCCAACATGGCACATCATCGAAGGACTGGACTAATCGTGCCAGAACTCCATGTTCTGAACCAAGTGTGATCATCAGTGAACATGTGAGAAGAGTGAGTGAACAACGCGGAAGAGTGCACTGAACAAGTGATGGATGCCTGATGAGAAGAGAGTGAATCGAGCATTGGCATGCATGCACCTCAGGGGTGTAGGAGGACACCTCTATGAATGTCGAGATGTACATGTGAGTATATGTCAAGATGTACATGTATATGTGCATCGTTCACCCGTTATTCTCTCATACGCACTTGGACGGTATAACTACATTCGTGTCGATAGTATTCTGTGATTCGTCAGAATTACAGCGGAAATGGAACACACGAAAAAGAGCAAGATTTCTGGAGGAAATTTGCAATCGATGATTTCTGAGAGAATTAGAAGATCGTCCGTCCATCCATCAATGGTACCAAGAGAATCTCGAGGTACTCTCCAACTAAACCTCAGATGACGATATCATCTGACAGACTCCTGCATCATCAATGGAACATGACATCTGGAGAGCAGAAGGACGCCTACTGACGTCGACAGGATGTCATCGTGTCACCATGTCGACATCTGTCTCCAAGTCAGAGCAGGAGGCAAAGATCCGATGACCGAAGAGGATCAGCATCATGGATACTGAAGGTGAACTTCAAATGGTAAGTACTCATGGAGTAGGAGCCAGTGCTGAGCGAACGGAGTGTCGAATGCAGAGTACGCATCGAACACGGAGTATCGTGTAGCACGAACACATGATGTTGAGAGAGAGAGAGAGAGAGAGAGACAGAGAGAGAATACAGAGAGGAGCGAGAGAGCATCTTGTGTACCGACTCATAGTCGGAGACCGAATCTACGAAACAGATTGAAGCACTGAGAGCATCGGGCAAGAGAACGGGCGTACACCGAGAGGATCGGAGTAGCCAAGTAATGAAATAGCAAACGAACGACTATCAACCAACACCATCTTCCACGATTGTAGGTTACCGTGAGCGGAACTTGCCAACATATGAACAAGCATGATGAAATGCACCTGTCATGAGCAATGAGATGCGCATGATGGAGAGGGTTTGCTATGATGATTGTGAGGGGCAACTACAGGAGGCCATAAGCATCATCGTGGGCAAACGAGTTGAGGATTCGAGAAATGAATGTATTGTTCTCACAGTTCTAAAACGGTACAGTTTAATATAGGTTAAACTACAGTATCTATACCCCGGATTTCCAACAGTAACTGGATTGAGGAGTCCACTTACGAAAACGCCCACACAAAAATTCCTTACGGATACAATGCGTTACTCGAAGGAGCCCGAAAAAAAACACTTTGGGATCTGGAAGGCAAATCACGCTTTTTTCTACGAGCCCGATCAGTGAGTCGACCAACACTTTGAAATAGACCTCCAGAAATTTTCTCTTCTACATACTAACCAAGCACATATTCGTAATCCCTTTAGGTCTAATACAAATAATTAACCGTTACATTTTTGAGTTAGATCCTATTTTAAGTTTTACAGACCGATGGATATGCGCAATTTTCGATCTCTCTCGGGTTTCAGCCTTTCGCCTACGACTACATCGATCCAATTTAACCCTTTGCTGTTCTTCGTTTCAGCGACGTTGTTCCCATTTTGAATTGTTTAGTCTCTTTTTGAGGTGTTCCGATCAGACCATCCAACAGTCCCTCCACGATAGCACTAGTTGTATAGTTTTGGGGGAAGCGGTGAGTCTGCGTTTACATTCATTCTACCCTCCGTTTGCTTAATCCGTCATCTACGTCACGACGATGGATACTGCGTCATGAAACACCAATCACAGCACGATGTGAAGCAGCATCTGCGACGTTTCTTCGTGACGGAATGGTCGAGTTGCATTGGTACTCCGGAAGTGTTTTGTGTCATGTTTCTTTCGTGCATTTTGGATAGGTGTTTGCAATTACCTTATCCCCCAGTATGTCCGACTGGTTGAGAGTGCCAGACTCCAAAAAACAACAACATTACAATGGCGGAACACCAAAAAACGCCACAATGGCCGTCCAACGGCAATCACTGCGCCGCACCAACCAGCGGTCCAATGACAAATCCAAGCACATCGCCGTCACCGCGATGCAGCCGTTGGTGGGTGGACGAGAGGGGGTCGCGAGAGCGCTTGATTTGGGGCCGTCGCAGGCCCCAGATCAAACGTCACAATTTCGCACCAGATTGCCTCGTTGCATATGGCCGGTGTACTCCATCCACAACCCACCCCAACGCCTATGGATGGGCAAGATGGCTCCAGGAGGCCAAGACCAAGATTCCCACGAAGTTTGAGGTTCGGGGACGACCGAGAAGGTGTCCGCGCGGAGGAAACAGTGGAGGGCAAGAGTTTTGGCGGTGTATCGTGGGGGTTCCCATGGTGTGGCTTTGGCTGTGACAGGCAGCATCATCAAGCCACCCAATCGCCAAGTCGCCCATGCAAGATGCGTGCGGCACCAACGGAAGATGCACGTCGCGAAGTTCGCGCCGCAGATATTGTCTGGAAGAGGCTGTGGCCTCGAATGAGTACAGACAGGTCATGTTTTGGTGGGGTGCCACGAAAAGAGATGGCATCACCAAATGGAGGTGTACCATCAAGACCATCGATGCCCATCCCCCTCTGGATGCATCATCATGTCACCAGGGAGTGTGGGAATGCACGAGGGGCACGTGGAGGGGCTGAAAGGGTCATGTGCATGAGGTATGGATCCGTATCCATACCGCATCCGGCTTGAAAATCGTTTTTTGGAATCACTCTTTTTCAGTGTATGGACACTTTGGGGCATGCAATGTGGCCAAAACGTTGTATCCTTCATGGAGTGGGTAGATGGGGGGTATACAGAGCGATTGTGGTGCGCAGTTTATCAAAATACCAGGATGATGATGATGATCATGGGTGCTGATTGGAGGGCAACATTGCTTGGTCGAGAATTTTGTGAATCCACCACACAACTGTGTGATGGACCAACATGACACTAAAAATAATTTCTTTGTCAATTTAACTTCGATATTCTGTATAAACACTAGTCAGGTGTATGAATGCACTGTTTAGATTTAATTGTAGACGATGTGTTGTTGAGATATAGCATGACAAGCAGATATTGGATGTGCTTTTTGGATGCCCTCTAGACTCGTTTTAGTAGCATGGTCTGCCCCCACAAAACTCCACAACTAGTGTTATCGCGGTGACGCACAGCCATCACAAAATTTCCGTCTCATCATCCAACACAGCCTCACTTTCTGTGTTCGCCTTCATGGTGTGAGCATCACACCACATCTGATGGTCCAATTCCTCTTCCTCTTTCTGCAACTCCTCTTCAATTCGTTCCTCCTCTGTTGCAGCTGGTGCATTGGAGGTTGCTACAATTACAGATGCTGTTGCTGTGCTTGTTGGGTTGGTGTTGGTGTTGGTTGCCGCCTTGAGAGCGGCTTGCTTCTTGTCCTTGCGTTGTTTGGCGTTGTACGCTGCAAACAATGAAGCTTTGACACGCATGGGATTTGCGTGCAGTTGTACGTACCAGTCCGTTTTGGTTTTTTCGCCGCCCATCAGTTTCTCATGTGCTTCGTGTTCGGACGGTCTGTTCTTTGGGTCCTTCGCGGACGCTGCGCAGATGTCCTTCAACTTGTCCGCGATGTAGTCTGGTAGTTTGGCGTTGGTCCGTGTTGTTTTGCTCGCCCAGCCTGGCACTGCGAGTGGTGGGTGTTCGGTTTCCGCGGTCTGGTCTTGTAGTGCTGTGGTGTGATCGGATGGTAGATGTTGTTGTCCGTCTTGGAGGGCTTTGCCGATCGCGAACGCCTTGCTCTCTGTCGCTGTGCGCCCGAGTTTTCGCGTCTTGTCCGTCTTCCTGAACGATTCGGACGTTATCGGCAGCTTGTCGGACGTGTGCGAATCGGCAGGGAGGACACCCAACTTGTTGATGATCCACCCTTCCCATTCAGCGCTCTTGACCACAACATCTTCCGTGATGCCAGATGCAGCCACCAGCCGTGCCTGGTCATCGTCGTACTTCACCTCGTGAGTCTGACGTACCTGCTGTCCGTTCGCGCGGAATCGCCTTTTTGGTGCGCCCGGTAACGTCGTGATGTTGCCTTCAAGGGTCTCTGCGTTGGCCAGTACCGTGGTGGTACCCACGATGTTACCGGCGACCAGTGCCTCGAAGAGTTGCAGCGGGGTCTTGATGTCGTGTCCACTTTGCACGTGTTTTCGCAGTACACGGGTGATGTACGCGAAGTGGGTGTCCAGCATGCTCTTACCGGTTTGGGCCTCCGTGTAGATCCACGCGATGATTTTGGCCGCCTTTCGTGTCACAAGGTTCTTGTTGAGTTTGGACGTGATGAGCGCGATGTGCTCGTGACTGGCGAAGCAACACGCATTATCGCTCTGTAGGATAATTTCAGTCACGGATGGGAGAATGTCTTTGACCTTTTTTTGTACGATCTCAAGTAGTCCACCAACTTGAAGTGTGTCTTGTGTCGGTCTTCCATCGACCACAATGTCGATGAACCGATAAGTAAAAATGTCATTGCGACATGTGATGACCATTGCCCCAAGCAGTGACATTCCCTTCTTCCCCCAATATTCTTGCTGGGCTTCGCCTTGGCCTGTTGGTAGAATTTTTTGCTTATGGTCAAGTACCACATAGGCTCTTTCAGGCTTATCATTGAGCTCGGATTGATAAAAAGCGATTTGTCGGAATTGAACTTTTGCACGCACTTTGTGAGCCATGTAGTTAACAATTTCGTTGGCGAATCCCGGCGCCGCCGCAAGCATTGATTGCAATTCGTCTTTGTGTTCCGTGAGTTCGTTGTCCTTAAGCATTGTGACAAAAGGAACAAAACGATCATCCACAAATCGCATTGCTGCGCCACAACGGTTGCATACTTTACGTGGTTGTTCGCTTGCGGTGGTCACAGGAATGTCATTTGTGATGATTGGAATGTTGTTTGTGATGGTGGTGGTCTTCTTCCGCTTGTGCTTGTTGGTGCGTGGTTTGCGTTGATTGGTTGATGTGGATGTTGCCTTCTTCTTCTCCTTTTTGGTGGTGAGAGCGAACGTGGCCGAATGCATTGGGTCATCACACTCATGCTGCAAGTGAGACGCCGTGAATTCCCATTTGAGGAAGACGACAAGCAGCTCAAGCGCATGCAAGAGGGACTTTGCTGTGCGCACATGTGACAAGATGACATCATCGGGCTCGTCATTGGCATCAACAGTGTCATCGTTTTTCTCCTCCCCATCCGCTTCATACTTAGCCTCCAGCAGCTCGACTAGGCGCGAAATTGCCTGTTTGAGTTTCTCCGTCGCCATCCAGAAGTAACTCTCGAAGGAAGAAAGGCCCGTCTTGATCTTGCTTTTGCGTGTGAGTAGGTTAGTAATGGTGGTGAACGCGGGCCTTCCCACTGGGTTGTTTGTAGTGGACGAGTACTTGCCGAATAATTCTCGGATGGTCGTGCCGCCTCGATCGAACACTGGGACATTTTCGAATTCAACCCCGCCATACTGTACCATGTGACTCAACCCTGCCTTGTATGTAGTAGTTGTCATGAGGAAGGACACCACACCAGAGAGATCACAGGCACGCACGCGATACTGGAGAACTCGCGATGGGATGACTTCGCCGTGGCTCAAGATGTCGTAGTAGCCGCGCAAAGTGCAGACCTGGCTGTGCGTGATGATGTCGCGTTTGGGAAGCATGCGCGCCTTCTGTTCCTCCGACAGCCCATGTGCGTGCTTGCCCAAGATAGCAGTGCACAGTGCATGTGGTGCAGACATGGCCAAAGCAGCTCTCACCGTGTGGGATGGTGTAGTTTGTCCGAGCAAGCAGAGGGTGTACAGGTTAGATGCCAACATTGTCGGAGGAAGCTCCACATTGCCGCGTACGTATGAAACCACCTGTTCCATCTGACAAGTTGGCACCTCCTCTTCTGGAAGCAGGACAGTCCAAAGTGCAGATGATACGACACTCCACATCTGTTTCACAGAGCTCCAGATGGTCCGATCGTGTTGGCCTGTGAGAACGAATCCTGTTGTTGGCATTTGCTGGAGGATTTTAGGATCTAGGTTAGATCGAAGCGCTACCATGATACGACCGATCGCATCACGCCTCCAGTTTCCCGCCTCTTCCGGGTCGTACCCGAACTGGCCTCCTCTCCTGTTCCTGCTGGCGCGTGTTCGTTGCTCCTTGCCGCTGTCGTCGTACGTGCTGTCGCTATCGCCAGAGGCATCTGCGTAGCCCCCAGCAACAACAGCGTTGCAGCGACGAGGGAGCCTCGCTGGTGGGGTAGGCGCGACAGGTGGTGCAACGTCAGGCGCAGCATGGGGTGGCGCGTTCACGATAACGCTCACCGAAGTCCCATCGCCGACACCTCGTCCCTCCGAACGCACCCTGACGTTGGAGTCGTCGAAGACGCCTCCGTTGTTGTCAAGGATGTGTACGAACACATGCAGCTCGCGAGCGTGCGCATGCGTGCCGTTCGGGACGAGGTCGCCATCCGCTGCATGCATCGGCTTCACATCGATCACTTGCGTGATGATGGTCGGCTTCCGCAATGCAGCGGACGGCTTGTCAGGCAACAGTTGCTCTGCAGTTGGCAGCAGGTTCCCCTTCGAATCGACAGGAGGAGCAGACACAGGGCGAGCCGAACACGGTTTCTTACGAGGAGAGGGGTTGCCATCCTTGGAGAGGGCCTTGGCAGCAGCAGAGGGAAACATGGTGGAATTGTTGGTGGAGAGTAGTGTTGTTTGCTAGGTGGATGTGATGAACTGCACTGGTCTGAGACGAAGTGAGCAAGGAGAGCATAGGATGAAGGCCGATCATTCAGGAACAGCAACAACAACAACAACAACAACAACAACAACAACAACAACAACAACAACAACAACAACAACAACAACAACAACAACAACAACAACAACAACAACAACTACTACTACTACTACTACTACTACTACTACTACTACTACTACTACTACTACTACTACTACTACTACTACTACTCTGACGAGAACGGGCATGGAGCGAAATGGCGAGTGTGCAGGGCATTGGCGAGGAAAGTTGTGAATGGAGCCAAAGCGGGGCGCAAATTTGTGAAATGATGGCGATGATGTGTTTTGTGTGATGTGTTTTGTGTCATGTGTTTTGTGACGAGCAGAATGTGGAATCAGGTGCCACATGCTAACGTGTAATTAACGCGTACCAAACGACTGAGACCTTCGGAAGCCAATCCGTGACTGATCACCTCACGATAAATACGTGAGAACAGCATAGAACCTTCTGCCAACAACAACGGGTTTTGTGCTGTTGGACCCACGTGACTGCTTTGCGTACATAGATTACTCCATAAAACTTAAAATAAGGATCTAACAAAAAATGTAACGGTTAATTATGTATAAAGAGACTCTAAGGATTACGAATATGTGCTTGGTTTGGATATCGCAGATGAAAAGTTAGAATGTCTATTTCAAAGTGTTGGTCGACTCACTGATCGGGCTCCTACAACACGGTACATCGAGGAGGAAAATGGGACTTAAGTAGTACATTGACATTTTTGGCGACCTTCTGTTTGTCTCCATAGACATGAAAACCCTCATTATGGATATCTGCGGGCGGTCATATCATGCACACGTTGCTCGTAGTCACCGAGGCGGTCCTCATCAGACACCATGAGAGGTAATTGGCGCATGCTTACGCACAACCTCCAAGCTGACTGTTGTTGGACCGCATTGTTCCGTTTCCTTTTGGATGCGCATATCCGTACTCAGTGGTACTCTATCGTCCCTCTGACGGCTGCGTCTGGCGACCGTTGAGATGCAGGAGAGTCGGTGGTTCTCCCTTCGCACCATACAGATGCGGTCCCCACACGGTGCAATTGTCTGCCGCCACTGGCATCATCACATACTCCATCGGTCTTCCGTAGTGGATCTTTTTGCCCGTATCAGAGAAGTATTTGTAGAAGAAACCAAATGCTTCCTCGTAGTATTCTTTCGTGGTGAGATGATTGCTGCAGGTTCGAATAGCGACGTTGGTGCGAACAGCGAGACATGAGGAAAGGATTGTTGTGAGATGCAATGAAGAAAATCCGCCCACTGAAAGACGCAACCATAGTCATCTCACCGCAGCAACTGAGTTGCATCCACGGTGCATCCAGTTATTCACGTTCACATCCACCGTGCACATGCATCAAAAATGAAGGTTCATACAACATGACTCACTTGTCCGACCACCCCTTCGTTTTGGTGAAATGCAATCCGTTGACGTTGTCCACAGGCGTCTCCATTCCGAAGCAACCTTTCCTGTCCACTCCGGCCGGGACGTTGGAACGTTTGTTGAAACGCACGATGCGCAAATCCTTGGGATACTGCTCCATGACCTGAATCGTCCCTGTGTGGTTGATTGGTCGGGCGAACGCAAAATCATGCTGAATCATGTAGAGGTACTTGGTCTGTACCCGATCGAGCGCCTGCTTGATGTTGCCCGAGATGCCGACGTGTTCCGTCGCCTCGATGAGCGTGACGTGATCGAGAATGCCGTACGTCCGATTAAGGTTGTCGATGTACTGTCGCAACCGATCGAGGTCTCCCGGCTGCTTTTCCTTGGACGGTTTGTCAATGGCAATGAACAATGGCGAGTTTCTGGGCAGGCCTTGCAAGAGCTGAAGCGACGCGATGGTTTGGTTGATGATGCGCAACGATGGATGCGTGGGAATCAGCGAGGTGATGATGATGAGGGTGGTGTCGATTGGATTCTCGCTTTCTTCCGTGGTGGCTTCTTCCGTGGTGGCTTGTTCCTCCTCGACTTCTTCCACGTTGGCTTGTTCCTCCACGTTGGATTCTTCCTCCACGTTGGCTTCTTCCACGTTGGCCTCTTCCACTTGCACTTGCACGATCTCGTCGACTTGTTCCTTTGCTTCTGCCGCGATGGACTGAAAGCCACAGGACGAGTATGTCTCCATTGCTGTTTGTAATGTGACATTGAGCATGTTCTGTTGCGAGTGCGATGAGAGGAGGAAGCCTCCCATCACGGCCACAAAGAACCAAAAGCGGCCGGATCTCTGCAGGGCTGCTACTTTTGATGCTGGCGCCATGATTGCTTGATTCAACGGTTGCTTCGGTCGTTGGTTAACTGGGGTGAACGCTCGATCGGTTGCTTCGATGGCCACTTCAATGAATATTTCGATGACTTGTCCAATGACTACTTCGATGATTGCTTGAGTGCCCGAGTGGCTCTCTTGTGTCTGTTGAGGAGGGTCGTCTGGTATGGTAGAGTGTGATGAAGGAGTTGTTCCTCTGTCTGCAATGTTCAAGAATGGGAGGGTGCAGCGGGGTGCGAATATGAGATGTGGCAGACGCCGTTCGGATTGCCTGCTCTGTCTGTTGCGTTTCCTAGTTTTGCGTTCGCCTTTGCGACCGTTGATAACCATGGTGAGTTTTGTTTCACGGTGTTCTTAGCGCACCTTCCTTCAAAGCAAGATCGGCCCTCTGGGGAACAAGGTAATTTGTCTACACACGACTCATATTACTCGTGATTGAGATTCACCGAGTCGTGTTTTGTTTTCGTAGTTCCCGCTTTTCGTTGAGATTGCGCGCCGGACGCGCCTGGTTACCGCCCTTCGACTTTGGCTGCGGAAATTTGCGACTTTGCATGGTCGCTGGTTCGTGGGAGGTTTGTTCGTACAAATATATCCGTAAGGAATTTTTCGGGACTGGTGAATCCACTTAGCCGTAAGTGGACTCATGAGTCCACTTATTTTTCTATTTCGTGCACAGGAGTCGTAAGTGGACTCACCAGTCCACTTACGAAAACGCCCACACAAAAAATTCTTTACGGATATAGTATTATACGTTTCTTTGTCGTACAAGAAAATATATATAATGCCATACAACATAGTATAGTAGTATTTAGATACTGCGACAAATTCTCATTTATAGTACCGATCCAAACAGATGTATCGTTCGCGTATGGGTGCGTCATGATGTTGCGTCCTATGTATGTCTTGTGTAACACGTTTCGATTATGTCAATTCCGTCTTGTCCACTGACGTATGATTGTGTGTAGAAATCTACACGATTTGAGTACCAAGTCTTACCATGTTCGGGTTTATGCAAGGAAGACAGGAGGGGTACACAGGGGGGACACAGAGGTACACAAGGGGTACACAGGGGGGACGCTTTCGCGAAGATCCGTCAACAGCTTTTCGTCTTGGTGTGTTGCTTGATTTTGCCAAAGCATCGTGTCACGACAATGTGTGCAGAATTGAACACACCAACAAAAACACCTCCACAGACAACGACAATAGCTGTCAGGAATCGGGTGTTGTGAAACACCGAATTGCCGCACCTCCCAAGAGTGTGGAGTTGAGCATGGTGAATTTATATATTACCGCACCTCCCAAGAGTGTGGAGTTGAGCGTTGTGAAATTGTATATTACTGCAACTCCCACCTGTGGATCTTTGTGACACAGAAAAATGTGAGCTACACGTGTCTTGTGGTGGAGAACGCCACGTGCCGAATGCGAACCGGATGTTGGTGTCCGTGACCTCAATGCAGGAATGCCAATCACACGTGTATGTCGCAGGGGGCGGGGATGTTGGAATCATGACCACCATCACAATACAAGCAACTACGGCCCCCATGTCGCAACCAATAAGAAAAGAGTACTGGAGGAAGGCCAATGTCACAAAGTGTAAGATGGCCTGTGAACGAACCTGAGATGAGGAACATCCAGGAAGCCGGTGAAGTGATCGGCGAAGAAACCAGCAGAAACGACAGGAGAAGCATCGGAGATGATTGGAGATGTGTGACGATGAGGATCTGAATGAACTCCCATCCAGGGTGCTCCCGTGACGAATCGGAGACCCTGATCCGATCGAATGGACCGAGCTGTGTGATGCCTACGACTTGGCAATGTCTATGCTAACGAAACTATTGGTAGAAGGCAGGAGATGGAATATCTGAGATGCATGATGAGATGCATGATGAGATGAACCAATACTGCAAGATGAGATGTACATGGAGTACATGCTGCATGACATGATGAAGCAGGAGGACAGCACTGCATGAGCAAGGGCAAGACTGTGTGCTACTGTGGAATATGTATGCTTTGGCAAATGGAATTGAAAGTGATGAAGATGTTGTACTCACAGTTCCAACAATGCAATAACATGAATAGGTAACCAGATACTACTACTAGAGACTGGGGTACCCCGGATTTCCAACACGTTTCGAAACGTTATGATTGAAATCCAACGTTTCCACCACCACCAACACTAGCCAACATCACCATCATCGACATGACCACCATCTACACTCAAGACCATCGCGAGTAATGATCCCCTGTGTGAAGAGAGAGGAGAGCAAGCCGCTCTGGAGCATGATGCTCCTTGCCAATGGATGCCAAGATCGGCATGGTAACCCCCACACGAACGACGATGTCAAGACGATGATGATGATCGAATCGAGCACCACCGCGAGTCCACCAGCAGAGTGGAGACCGCAGCTGAGGCAAGTACAGACACTACTTGTATTGCTGGAAGAAAGGAGGCGCTCGGAACACGCGCATTGGAAGAACTGTCCATGGTCATGGGACCATGAAGTCAAGGAAGGCATGGAGACCTTCACGGCTGTGTTGGAGTACGAGAGCGAGCTGTACGCAAGAAGAGAATCGGACGCAGCAGACCACGCTCTCGGATGCATCGGATTCAGCAGACTGCGCCATGAGGGCGAGATAGCTGAAGGAGCTCAACAAGATGCAATAGAGGAAGCAATGAGAGCTTCCAACCTACCCTGCAAGAATGGAGCTGCCTCATCAGCACTCGGCCAATATGGAAGCCGAGATGGACGAGGAGCAACACGGATCGCTGATGGTGAACGTCTGTGCGCATGGCGCGCGCGACGCAACCAAGCACAAGCATGCAGGCAGGGATGATAAGATGAAGAGAGATCAAGATCTACGCAGGAATGGGCATGGCCCATGATCGCGATCACATCAAGAGTGGTGCGAGGAGCAGCAACGGAAAGCATCGAGATGATCACGTGGCATCGATTGTCATCGCGTGATACAGGCTCGAGTGCTGGCTGCGATTCCTACTGTGAGATGATCAAGATGGTAAGAATGCAATCTACCAGCCATGAATTGGCGACAACAACGAGAACAGCAACACAGGAAGTGTGAGCTTCGACGAGAAGGGAAAGCGCTGGAACAAGCTGGACGGGAGGTCCCACCGCGCTTCGATCCCAGGGTCAATACGAAAGACGAGGAACAAGAGGTGTCCTCGCCATCGGAGAAGACGATGATTCAAGACACCCGCAGAGCCATGAGCCTCATCTACGACCGCCACCGTATCAAACACGGTTATAAGTGCGCACGAGGCAATGGCAGTAAGAGAGTGAGAGAAAGATGACACTGACAACGGATCGGTCGGTTCAGGAGCAGATGTCCTAACCGCGATGCCCACGATAGCGAGATGAAGGAAGCCGGGTCGGCCAAGGTCGCGACAGACGGGATGGACGGGATGGATGACATCGCTCTCATCGCAAACGACGAGCCGATGTCCGTGCCCATCAACGAAAATGTGGTCGGCATCAAAAATGTGACCAACACGAAATTCGTGGCCATCACCGAAATCGCGAACAACGACCAAAATGTGACCATGTGAAACTACACGATGATGCGCGACGACAACGCGATCACGAACAACATGGCACTCGTAACAATCAACAATGATGGGGTCTCCAACTTTGACAGCGGAACACCAGTCAACGACTACGAGTGGACCAGGGAGGAGATAGCTGAATACACTCCAGGAGTGTATGGCTACTACGGGCCTACGAATGATCACGATGGAGTTGATCAACAGAGAACCCTTTTCATCCGAGAATGAAGAGGAAGATGGCAACGCCAACTACAACGAAGGCAAAACGAGTGATGAGGAGTGCAGAGGACTGCATATGGATGCAGGTCCGATCTGCCTCTTGGCTCGATACTTGTTGAGCAGCATGGCGTCTGCCACCGATGTGCGTGTCAAGCTTTCGATGATCTGAGTTAGGATTCGGGCGTAGACGGCGCGAATCGGTGGAGGATGCCTCTTGGATCTGCCGGCTTCGGGATAGCCGTGTAATGCAGTTCAAGAGAGGTGTACTGTTTGAATAGTTGTTACTGTAACGATGAGTAGATGAGTGCTTTGTAGCTATTCCTTGTCTGTTTATTATGAGTTAGCTTGTAGTGTTAGTAGGGTGAAGAAACGATGCCACACAACTTGGCGAGGCCCTGCACTGATGTACTTGGTTCAGTGCTTGAGGGTAGATAGTCATACCAGTGCCTTGCTCTCCACACATGTAGATACACTGCAGTATAGATCGTGACGCATGGTAGCGACAGTCACGAAGCAGTGGCTGTGGCTGGAACTGACCCTCGGATTCCATTGCTCGAGTTGAAGCAGGTTGGATACACACGTCAAGACTACGGCAGTGGTGCAGTAGTCGTCAGCATGAAGGGAATCGAGGTATGTTGTAGTAAAGAGGATCTGAGGAGCATATAGTTCCCAAGGCGGGGTGTGAGTCAGGTCGGTCATGCTTGAGTCATGATGGATTCGTGAATGGAGGAGAGAAAGGAGGAGAAAAGATTTGGTGGTCAATCGAGTCGGAAGATTTCGCGCCAAAACAAGATTTTCTCCCATCGGGTTGATACCGTGTCCGGTATTAGTCTGTCCCTCATTGAATCTCAACTATCTGCTACGAAGCGATCGACGAATTCGAGAGTCGACTGTGCAGATGAGTGCGCCCACGCGGGTTGCACTGCATGATGCATGAGATTGGCGTGCGGAGTGCACTCGACGTGGCTCGCAACGTGTACGCAATCAATGACATGCTGGAGAACAGCAACTTCACCCCGATCCAACAGACGCTGATCGGATACAGAAGTCGCATGCAAGCGGTATGGACCGCACGAGTGAACCTGGTGATGACCAGGATCCTACTCACGATGAACGTGACGTGGATGGATACGTCATGTGGGCAATCGAGTGTATTGAGAATGCCAGCAGGTCAGTACCGACAGACCTGGGAGATGACGACTCTACTTCAGGGATGAGTACCCCAGATAGAAGAGTGACTTGGGAGCGACGTGCGGATACCATCCGTAGCATGGAGACCGACGACGCTGATGAGAGCAGAAGAGCCGGAGACGATACAGATACAGAAGATGCTGCTCGAGGGCAAGATGACTTGCTCCCTACCCAAGAGGACAATGAATCGTACGATGACGACGACGATGAATCCGGAAGGGACGATGAGACGGGACGAGACGATTTGGTCGAGAACGCACCAAACATAGTCCCAATCGCAGAACCTGTCGTGCACATGCCGAGGATGCTGAGTTCTCTCGAGGGATACTACGATATGCCCATTCCGAAGGAGGAGCGAGAACTCGGATCAGGTGGAGAATCAGAATCAGATAATGATGAGGGGGTATGAGACTGCTTGAGAGATGACTACCACACTAACCGGTGACAGGAGGACCCAACTTTCACACAGAAGGGTCAACATTCAACAGAGATATCGTAGGCATGACGAGTGACACCACTCATGAGAGGATGAGCCTGGGTGACTTCATCACTGCGAACCAAGCATTGAACTATATACAGAACAGAGAGGGATCCGAGCAACCAAATGTCGCAATGATGCTGGATCCAACCACAATTGGCGAATGACGGGGTTATATGGATCCCAAGAAGAGAAATGAATGGCAGGAGGCCATGATGGAACGGTTCAGTGATATAGCCATGGCATGAGCATGGCAGATGATCAAGAAGAACCGGATGCCGAATGATCGGCGAGACACTACGTGCACAGATATGAGATCGATGTGCGATGAGAATGAAGTCGATGAGAGAGACCCGAATCTGGAAAGGATACAGCTATGAGAGCGCGAGCCATGAACGGCTGATTCCAGATACAGTGAGCCAAGACGCATCGATATACGATCAATGAGAGAGACGCGGGCATGTTGGATGAAGAATCGAATGACAGAGCCGGAAGGGAGGAACCTCAGATGAATGGAGGATGAATGGCAGGAAGCCACCAACAACTCCCATGACAAAGAAGCTGCAGCATGATGAATGGATGCTATCCAGAAGAGGATGAATGCGATCGACAGCGTGGTGGCAAGGCAACACAACGACAGAGCTGGCAGCTGACCACAATGTACCAATACCCAACAAAGGTGACGAACGAGGCATCAGAATCAAGAGATGACGATGGCTACGCAACTACACAGGAGACAATGACTGCTCCAGTGGCAACAGACGGACCCAACTTCGAACAAGACGGGTTACTCATCAACAAGGACGTCGCAGGCATGAGGATCGATGCTATCCAATGAAGGATGAGAGTGATCGACTCTATCGCCGCGAGTCAGGATGTTGAGAGCGAACGCAATGGCGAGAGATCCGAGCACATCAACACCGGAATGATGCCAAGTTTATGAGAGCCTGAGGAATGCCAGGATCATGTGGATCCTGATGATCTGAAGGGACGAAGTATGAGTGACTCGGAGGCAAGCCACTGAAGGCGAGGACCTCGAATGCTCTCCCATGAGACCAGTGGCGGGGATGCCACGGATGTTACGCTGCCTGGCTCTGCACAACAATGCGCCAGAACACCACTCCAACTCAGATCCAAGCAGTGGAGGTTGTGAGTCAGCCGAGGAAGCGGAGAAGACCCAGCAACCGCGAGAGAGGGAATGAGACGTCCGAGCATGCATACACGGCTATGATGCTGGACCCCACCACATCCGAAGAATGCTGGGATCATGCGGATCCAGCGAAGCGAAGTGAAAGAGATGGCAGGAGGCCATCAACAAGGAGTTCTACAACATGATCAGGCGAGGAGTCTGGCAGAAAATCAAGAAGAGCAAGATACCGAGGGATCGGCGGTATGTGAAGACGAAGTAGATCTTCAAGGAGAAGAGATCTGTTGGATATCCAGGGTACCCCAGTCTCTAGTAGTAGTATCTGGTTACCTATTCATGTTATTGCATTGTTGGAACTGTGAGTACAACATCTTCATCACTTTCAATTCCATTTGCCAAAGCATACATAATCCACAGTAGCACACAGTCTTGCCCTTGCTCATGCAGTGCTGTCCTCCTGCTTCATCATGTCATGCAGCATGTACTCCATGTACATCTCATCTTGCAGTATTGGTTCATCTCATCATGCATCTCATCATGCATCTCAGATATTCCATCTCCTGCCTTCTACCAATAGTTTCGTTAGCATAGACATTGCCAAGTCGTAGGCATCACACAGCTCGGTCCATTCGATCGGATCAGGGTCTCCGATTCGTCACGGGAGCACCCTGGATGGGAGTTCATTCAGATCCTCATCGTCACACATCTCCAATCATCTCCGATGCTTCTCCTGTCGTTTCTGCTGGTTTCTTCGCCGATCACTTCACCGGCTTCCTGGATGTTCCTCATCTCAGGTTCGTTCACAGGCCATCTTACACTTTGTGACATTGGCCTTCCTCCAGTACTCTTTTCTTATTGGTTGCGACATGGGGGCCGTAGTTGCTTGTATTGTGATGGTGGTCATGATTCCAACATCCCCGCCCCCTGCGACATACACGTGTGATTCGCATTCCTGCATTGAGGTCACGGACACCAACATCCGGTTCGCATTCGGCACGTGGCGTTCTCCACCGCAAGACACGTGCAGCTCACATTTTTCTGTGTCACAATGATCAAAGGTGGGAGTTGCGACAATGTAGCATATCATAACATTCGACTCCTTACTCTTGGGAGGTGCGGCAATTCAGTGTTTCACAACACCCGATTCCTGACAGATGTCATAGCCTGCTTGGTTGGTGATTAGTGATGGCCTCCTCATATGTGCCCCACAGTTCTCGACGAGACGCCCGAAGATGGGAACTTTTTGGCACAGAACCTTCCTTGTCATTCTTCGTGACTGTACCCGTAGCTCGTACCTACTGAGAGCACAATCACACTTCGCACGAGACCGCGAAGTGTCGATCTTTATACGTACATACTCTTGGAGTAGCCAGAGTGAAGCGATCTGACACCATCTACGGTTTTAGTTTCCGCGACCGGTATCTCCCGTGACTGGTTTCCCGCTGTACTATATTTTGGCCCGGACGCGATTTCGAACCCGAAGCTGGTCTCCGTGCCGATCTCATAAAATCGGGAGCTCCGGCCTCAATCACAGCAACACATACATCGAGATAAACACACAACAAGCAAGCAAACCACAAAAACATGCGCAAGGTACTGATTGGCAACCGTGCCGCCTGCGCGGTTGCTCTGGCTCTGACCATGAATCTTCTTACCATCATTCGGTCGCCAGTCCGATGTGTGAACTTGATGACTGGCACCAGCATCGAAGCACAGTTGGACAAACTCATGGCCAACGGCATCGCGTTCGATAACATTGTTGCCAATCGCGACAGCACCACTGGAAGTGCCATCAATCACACCATCACAAGTGGACCACGCACTGCTTTGGAAGATGCAGTGCCTCCGTCAGCAACACCAGTGGCAGCAACTGCATCAGCTGTGCCCACTCCAGCAGAGCCAACAACGACCGCAACGAAAGCAATAGAGACAGCATCCGCCACCACCACAAGTGCGAACAAGATCCAACCGCCACCTTCACTTGATCTCCCAGTAAGCAAGACATCCTCTGCTTGCCTCATGTGGATGGACGACTCACAACGACTTGTCGAATGGATTGCATACCACTACTTCACATTCTCTTTGCGCACTCTCGTCATCCTTCGTGATCCTAAAAGCACACAAGACCTTCAACCGCTGATTGCACGATGGGAGGGCCTGATGAATATTACGGTGTGGCATCATATTGATGATTTTGGCAGAGACGCGAAAAACAAAACAGAAATATTGAATTGGAAGGCCAAGTTGCCTGGGATTGCTGAGCCAGAAAAAGCAGCCAAGATGGCATACAATATACACAAGGCGACTCAAAGAGAGTTCTACCGGGGGTGCTCCATGCATCTCCAGGAACGCAACCGCACGTGGTCATTCTTCATTGACACAGACGAGATCATCGTCTTGAACAGCAACACAGTTCCCAATGCATCCGAAAGGATGGCTGAGCCAGGGAGCCTCTTCAACGCTCTCCAACAGGTCCAGCATCACAACATCACGAATGGAGCAAGCAACTTTGAGCGGTCGTGCATCACAACAAGACGCATGCAAGTCAGTTCCATTGAGAGTCCAGATGACCATATTCGGCGTGGTGTCCCGGACTTTTTGGATCCGTATCGATTCCAGACGCTGCGGTTCCGCCATCTGGAAGAGAAGCACTACATCGGCAAGGCCATTGCAGATGTCTCCAAGCTGAACTTCGTGGGGAGAAAGATGAGCGTACATCGGTTGCTCGTCTCACACTGCCCCCATGCTTGGGGGCAGCGTGAGGATATCTTTCATATCAACCACTACATCGGAACGCTGGAGGCCTTCCTGCGTCCAGGTGACAGCCGTGGTGGGGTAGAGGATCGTGCCGAAAAGTGGAGGACCCAAAGTGAAAAAGCGCTGGAAAGGCAAGGTCCACTGTGCGGCGATGAACCGAGATCCTGGATCCAAGGCTTTGTGAATCACTTCGGGAAAGACGGTAGCATGGCGCTGCTGCAGGATGCTGGTAGTCCATACAACCCGGACACAGCCTTGGAGCGGATGATGTTACCATGCAAAGACAGCTGCGTGGGACCATTCCGTGTTCGCGACTCTCTTATACACAAAATCGAGCACAACCTGCAGGGAGCAAAGCAGTGAGTGAAACTGTCAGCGCCAAAAGACGAGAAAGGAGGAGTTGTTCGGGTCGTGTTGTGACGGAACCGCTTGTTCATGGTGAAAATGCAGAGCGCGAGCCGGTGCTTATTCGTCGAATGTTCATTAGAGTACCACTTTGTTGGAACTGAAGTGGTTCGTGAAGTAGTAGTACGTGTAGGAGCTACGAGCGCAGTACCACGCCAGGAAAGGCCAACTTCTGTTTTGGTGTTCACCGTTTTGTCGCAACCATTGCCGCCGTGTGGAGTTTGTGTTGCCTCTTGGCGGAAGCCCTCTGGTCGGCACGAAGGAATTTCGAAGTACGCTCTTCCGGAAGAGGTTGGTTTGCCGATCGTGTCAGAAATAATGCACGGGAACTGGGAGTTGTCGGAAAAAGAGAAAATCACGTTTTTTGTGTCGGAGTCTGTTCACAAATGACAAGAAACTGCCAGTTGCCAGTTCGCCACACGTGATGCAGCGCACTCGATTCGAGATGTTCGACTCATACGACTACTACAAGAATGCCGAGTTGGTTCACGAGAGCAAACGATCATTTCTGAGTCCCGCATTGTTGCGGGTGTGGAGATGGGATTTCCTCGCTGCGGCGGTGTTTTGGTGTTGCTCATTCTCGTCACACTTTGCTGCGGTGGTCCACAAAGCGCACTGTCGTCTTGGTTGGCAGAACAAGTCCTTGTCTTCTGGTTTGTTGGCTTGTACTACTATTATATTGAACTCATCAAAAGCCCACCAGGGACGATCGAGTATCGTTCCTGACCCCACGCCATTTACCTTCTTGATGATGTGATGCGTTTGATTCCCATCAGTGAGAGTTGCCTGCAGGGTAGAGTGCAAGGAATCCACCAGCAGTATCGCACGGCAAAAAATCACCACAATGCGAGGTGGCCTGATGACCAACCACCAATCGTCACTCTTCACATCGTTATGCACTGGGTGTCACTCTCATCCATCTTTGTGCAACATTGATAGCAGCAGACTCAAGGAGTAGCAGCCCAATCGATGTTGATAGAGTATGAAGCCTTGTCCCGTGCAATGATATCAGAGCTGATCACGCGCCGACACGCTCCATTTTGTTGCAACATGCGCAGACCGTGCACGCACACTGCAGCATACTCCCTCTGGAGAGAGAGAGAGAGAGAGGGAGAGATCGTACCTCCATGGTTGCGTTATTGAGTCTCGTATCGTTGAATACGAAGCAACGTTGTACACACCCAAGCGAAGGCGGTTGCTCTATTGGGTCTCCTTCGTTGCGCTTTGTTCTCGAGTTGACTGTCTGAAGAGCTCACACAATTTTGCGCACGCAGAGTAGTGCAGTACTTTCTCATCGTGCTGCGCTTACATGCTCGTTGACGTCCTATCCATCCCAGAATTGCTGCATCGTCTCACAGTTCAGGACAAGGTGTGGTGTATCTGGTCAATAGTAAAGTTGAGAATAGATCTAATACGATTATAGTATATGAGTGGCGGTGCAGTGCTCTTCTATTTGCCGGATTCGACGCGATTCAATCTCCTGGTTGCTGTTGCAAGATGCGTTCCAGACCACGAATCTCTCAGTATTGTTGAAACTTGTATGATCTAGTATTGTACTTGGAATAGAGAGTTGCCATGTTCGATTTGAAGCTGGGTTATGGTGACAATTGCTTTCATCACATGCTTGTGCAACATCAGGTCATGGCGGAAACGATTCTCCAGGATCTTCCAATTCTTGAAGCGGCCATTCACAGTCTCATGGCGAGCACGAGCTTGGCTTTTGGCTTGCTTCTCTGCCTCTGTAACAAAATCATCGGATGTTCGGACAGCTTCGTCACCGCGGTATCCACGATCAGCCTCCACCATCTCACCATCATCCAAGTACTGTTTCAGCAAAGAGCGGAAGATCTTGAGGTCTGGGTGCCGCCCACAAGCAAACGGACCATTCATCCATACAATATCCCCCTTTTGGATCGACACAGCGATCTCATACCTGATTCCAGCCGATCGGAACTTGTGCGAATACCACTTGCGGTCAAATGGGGTTGGCTCGTTGATCTTGAAATCAGTGCCATCAACAGTGACCAGGCACGATCTGTTCAAATCCCCAGAGTATCGGTTCTCCCACAGGATCTTTTCATGGCAACGTCGAAGAGAGACAAGCAGTGCAAAAGATGTGAGCTTGTTTGTTGCTGAATCAATTGTGAGTGAAATGCATTCCCCTTGGACTTACCACATCATTTTTCAAATCCGCTACAGCCTTGATGGCTGACCAGATATGGAGCTTGAGAGTCTTATCTGTGGTCCGAAGGAAGACGCATGCCATGCGCACGGATGGGTAGTGCCACATGTAGTACAGGGCCCAGAGGAGATGCTTTGGCTTCAGGTCCCCACGACGTGCTGCAAGTGCCCACAGCACAGAGCAGAGATGAGGCGAAATCCCAAATGCAACAGTAAAGTCCTCCCCGAATGCACCTGATCGGCATCGTAGATTGGTGATGCACTGGCCAGGCGTGAGAAGGATGTAGCGCGCAAGATCAAGAAAGTCTTGCACACTGCCAATAGAATATCGATGATCGTAGGCACCATTCAACATCGGTTGGAGATTGGATTGAAGGGAGAAGTTGGAGCTGAAGAAATGGCTGTCCCTGCCTCTCCAAATCATGAAGGATCGGCCAACTGACTTGGGAGAATCCGTGTCTGATGATGGGGTTGTCTGCTTCATCTGCCCTCTTCTGCAAATGGTTGTTGGCTTGCACCAGTAGATGCAGCCACTGACATGGAGCCATTCGCACCCCTCTGCATTTGAATCCTTGGACACAGAGCATCGCGTTGTTTTCGTAGCCTTTGGTTGATGTTGGCTGTGCGATGATGGCGATGTGAAAACCGAAGAGCATGGTTCTGCGTTGACCAGAACATCCCAGTAGATGATGTCCTCCACCAAGAGACCACCTCCGGAAGGGTTGCATGGTGTTCTTCCTTTGTCTGAACTCAATGCAGGAGAGAGGAGCAAGAGATGTTGGTGCTCAACTTGAATCGTCGTTGTGAAGCACCACCCCTGGTTCGTGTGTCTGCTTCTGTTGCATGTGGCAACGCAAATCGGAGAACAGGCCGATCGGCCAAAGCGCACCTCTGCGATGAGCTGTCCTGCGACAGGGTCAACATGCTGTTTGGTGGGACTGGCTTCGACACAAGCCAATGACAAGTAGAGTCGAGTACTCCACTCCACACCATTTCAAATCGAGGAGCCAAAAAGGCGTCCGACAAGTACGCAATTCGCATCCGACAAGTACACGATTTCCATCCGACAGATACTAAATAGGCAAGAACATTAACGGTTTAGTAACCGTCGGACTAGAACTTTAGAATTGTCGGAGTAGAAATGGCGAACCACAAATTCTATCTTTTGATTTCTACGTGAGCTACTACTGACTGTTGCGTAGGAAAGCACACATGAGACTTGTCGGCGAAAACCAGGTACTTGTCCCCCCAAAAACGAATACCGTCGGTTCCTAAGAATTTCTTGTCGGAGGGTCAATATACAGATTTGAAGACATCATTCCAAGTGAGCCGTCCAAAGCACATGAAGCTGAGTATGCTCACCAAATCCAACTGAGCTCCCACAAAAAGCAAATTCGACCCACGAGGAAGTTGCATTCCGAACAAAACAGGATGATGGCACCTCATGTCCTCATGTACGCACTACGATCCTCCTCATCTGTGTAATACTGCTGATTGAAACAGGCAATGACGAATGTGACAGCCTGACTGCTTGCCGTAGTCTGGCTGCGTTGCTCCTACCTGCGTGCTTGAATTGAATAGACAGCTGGTTGATCGATCGATGATACCATCTCCCAGCATTGGTCGAGTTGTTTGCAGCGTTGCACTTGCAGTATCTGCTGTAGCAGGGGTGTCCATCACAAGCCCACAATTCAGCTTACCTCCAAGATGGCACAAATCCAAGTTGCTCGAGCTCAAAGGTGGTCACCCGCAGGAGATCACGCTGCATACATCATCAAAGGTTTCATCTCCAATCCCCCTCGCTTCCAACCAACCAAGGAAGGCTTCTCGAACTTCTGGGAGTCGCACGTCGAGTGGCACAGTCTCTACAGCCAGAAGAACACGAAGAAGAATTTTCTCAATTGTTGGGCCCGTCTGCTGAAGTTCCTTGAGAGTGGAAAAGGTGCGTCCGTTTTGTGATGTTGCCTGTTGTGACTATTATTGTGATCGCCGACTGTCCTGACATGTTCGTGAACCAAATCTCTTCTCACACAGCTCTGATTTGCTTCGCTGTGCACAGGATTTGGATCTGATTTTCGCAAGAGGTGCGGTCTGGATTCCACAGAACGCCTTGCGGAATTGCGTGAACAACGCGGAATCGACCTGAACTACCGACCAGCACAAGGCGCTGTTAACAACACCGATGCCAATCATCCTCCTGCTCCTGATCTTGCTCGCGGTTCTTCTTCGGACGACGACGAAAGTTACCTTCCTTCTGTTCATTCTGATCGTCTTGGTTCTGCTGTATCTTCAGACAGCTTGGAGCTCGACCCAGGATTCGTTGACGACGATCTCTCTCAAGCTACCCCACCATTCATTATGCCTCGTCGTGGAGTTCAAGGCCCTCGTGGACCCCCTGTCCGAGACGTGAGCAAACCAACACCTCCTCCTGCCCCCAAACGCGACGCCACACCCAACGACAAGACCATCGTGGATGCCATGGGCAAGATGGGAATCCGGAGTGCAGATCGCGCCATGAGCCCTGCACTGGACATGGTCAAGCTTGGATCATTCACTGAACGTGCTTTCGATCCATTGACAGCTGCAAACGGAACTGGGCGCTACCGTGAGGGGATTTACATGTTTGTGGTCCTGGACGCAAAGGTGGATCCGGATTCTGTGGCACTATCTACGGAGGATGAAGGATGGACACTGAAGCTGACCTACAAAGTGCCAAAGATGTACTTCACAGCAGAGTGCATCTACGGAGTCTATGGTTATGACAAAGGGTTTTCTACAAGCCTTGCGGCAGCTAAGAATTATTTCCAAGATCTCGCTCGGAAGGTCACCGACGATGCAGGCGAGCTCGTTGTCAGCTGCCAGTTCAGCCTCCCAAGGAAGATTGACAGTCTCTTCCGCAACGTCAAGACCAAGGACCTCAAGGAGCCCAACTTCGAGATAGTTGAGAACTATCTCGGCACCACCACGCTGGTGACATTCTGCTTTTTCCAAGAGAGCTTCAATCAGCAGCAATTCGGGACGGCTGGTCGTCGTGGCGTCCGCGGCTTGGATGGGATGGTGTACTCCTTCAATCCCACCATGCCTTTGCCTGCAGCCCCAACCGCACAAGGATTCGGGCCCCACCCCTTTGGCCATCCTGCTCCAACTCAACCAGGCGGCGCCAGCGGCAACCATCATCCTGCTCCGTTTGGATCTCCGATTCCCAATTCTGGTGGCGGGTTTGCCAGCCCTCCTGCAACCAATCAGAATGCTGCCCAGACTGCTGCGCAGACTGCTGCGATCCGCCAGCAGATGGAGCGCGAGGCTGCAGCCCAAGTTGCTCGAGCGCAAGAGCTAGCTCGCAAGGAACAGGCGGAATGCAAGGCTCTCTTGCGCGCAGCAAAAGAGCGCTCCCAGCTTGATGCCCAGGCCAAGGCCCGAATTGAGCATGAAGCTCGAACCCAGTTCGAGGCCATGCGCAACGAAGCTCTTGCTCGTGAGCAGCATGCGCAGGCCCGGCTGGCTGAGCTTGAGGCGCAGCTCCTTCAAGCTCACACCAATGCATCCCTGGCTGCCCACAGCTCCAGCGGGTTGCCTGGTGGTGGTGTTCCCGACCCAGTCTGGAGCTCTTCTCAATCCAGCAGTGCTGGGAGCTCCATCCCCACTGTCGAGATGGAGATGACAGCTCTGACTGGCTCTGTGCACCCCCGCAACAGTGAGGACGCCCCGCGTCGTGATGATGTGCTCCGCCTGAAAGTGGATGAGGTATCAGGCGGAGCTGCAGCAGGAATGCCTGATGGAGTGAATGGCAGTGTTGTGTCTGCCGATGCAACAGGGCACACTGTGAACGCCTGAGTGCAGCGCAACGCAGTACACCGCATCAGCCTGGATGCGTCAACAACAACAACAACAAAATCACCGCATCAGCGTGAATGCGTCAACACCAGAAACATCACACGAGAACCAGCAAAGCAGGCAGACATCACAGACAGAGAGCGCTACTCCCCAGAGTAGATCACACAGAATAACAACAACAGCACGAACAAAACCAAAACAAACACCAAAAAACAACGAAAACAACAGAAACAGAAACACAAAGGAGAGCACTAACTAAGTACTCAATAGTAGTAGGAACAAACAAAGTACCATGATGGGTGCACATCACATATTTGTGTCTAATCAAGTACCTAGTCTTGCCAATTCCGACATAAAAAGTAAGCTTTTCTCCTTTTCCGACAACTCCCTGCGAACAGTGTTCGTTATGTGTGGGGTAGAAAAGTACACAAGGCGTGTGGATCAGTGATGTTGCTATGCGACCAAGTTATCACACGCAAAAAAAAACAATTTCGATGTACTACTAGTGCCTCGAAGAGCTGGCTGTAGCCAAACAAATTGGCGATGTTTGGCGATGTTTGGATCACAGAAACTGCTCTGTAGAATGTAGTACATTTTTCACGTAAGTCCCGAACAAAAAAAGGCTAAAAACAGCATCAACCAAAGTTAAACTCTCCGGACTTAGCTCGTGTGCGTGTTACTGTACTCGTCTTTCTATTGTAGCATCATATGGCGTTTATATATACAATACTAAAGTTTGGTGTCTGTTGCTCTCTTTCTTGGTGAGCGCTGATGTGATCTGTCAAGCACCCCCATCATTCACGGACGTTTTTGGCTTCTGGTTGGCTTGTTTTCCTGTTCTGGTTGTTCCAAACAACTGATCCAACCATCGATGACGTCATGATGACGCAAGCATTGGAACCAGACTTCTCCAAACTTGCCGCCGAAATTGGGGATCCGAGTGGTCAAATATCGTTCCGACCTCCATGGGAGCACTAAACGCAAGCATACCTCCATATCATCGCACTCAAACACAATATAAACCATATGGTTGTGACCAACTCGGAGAGAGGATTCTGAAATGATATCTATTGTGCAGATTGGGCCAAAGACCGCTAAGTCCGGAGACTTCAAAGATGGCGAGTCGAATTTCTCGAAAAAAGAGGCCAGATCCTACCGGACTCCTGTAGAATTCTACTTGTAGCCAAACATCGCCAAACAAAACCCGGTCCGTCCGTCGTCCGAAGGCAAAACCACACCAAGGGGGTCAACAAACACAAAAAGATCGACTAGATAGTAGTAACAACAAGATAATGCTATTGCTTGCCTGGATAGCCCTGAGTCTTAAGTTTAGGTAGATGCAAAGAGATATTCGATTGAGTGTCTATAACTTTAAGTCTGAGTTTGGGAAAAATGGGTCCAAAATCTGTAGCCAATCATCGCCAAACATCGCCAAACATCGCCAAACATCGCCAAACATTTGGGTCCGGCTCTTTGAGGCACTAGTGCCTCAAAGAGCCAGCTGTGGCCAACGCCATTGGCGATTTTTGGATCACAGAAATTTCTCTGTAGATCGTAGTACACTTCTTACGTAAGTCCCGAACAAAAACAGACCAAGAACAGCATCATTCAAAGTCAAACTCTCCGGACTTAGCTCGTATAAGCCTTCCTATACTCATCTTGTCATTGTAGCATTTTATATAGTTTATAAATACAATACTAAAGTTGGGTGGCTGTTGCTCTCTTGTTCGGTGAGCACTGATGTGATCCGTCAAGCACCTCCATCATTCACGAATGCGTTTGGGCACTCGAGACGTGTTTGGGCACTCCAGACACGTTTGGACTCGTCACACACATCATCTTCGCTTCTCCTCCTCACAATTTCGTTCACGAAGAATCGCCAACACCCTTGGCGAGAGACGACAGCACATTTCAATCAATCAATTGATGCCCTCTTCAGACGCATACAGATCATATTGCATGTAAGTGTATATATGGATTTGTGTGAATTTCCCTCGTTGTTTGTGACATGTGTGCGAAAGCACGTGCGGGTGTCACCTTGTTTGGAAACTTCGGGGCAGCACCACACGAGCGTCCCTGGCGCAGTTGATGGACAATGTGCGCAGATGAAGGCAACCAGCTTGTTGCAGACGATACATCTTCCTCGGGCAGATCTCTGTCCTCGCCTCAAGCGCCCTTTGCTGTCCTTGTACACAATGGCAGCTGTTTCTGCGCTTTTGCGAGGCGATGGTTGCCGATTTGGTATGGTGACTGCTGCTGTTGCTGGTACCGTTTTTACTGTTGCTGGTGTCGTTGGTGGTGGCGCTATGGTTTGGCCCGTTGGGTTTATTCGTCCCGTCGTCCACTGTTGGAAATCCGGGGTTATTGTTAGTACTGTAATCTAATCCGCTGTTAGAAACTGTGCCGTTTTAGAACTGTGAGCTCAATCTCACTTTCTCTTCCGATTTCGTTCTTCTTGGTAGGCATCTGTCGCGGTGGCGACACGGGGCGCCCTGTTGTCTCTTAGGTGCTTCTCTCCCCATTCATCATGCTCTGTTCCTGCTTCTTTGTCTTGGCATCGTTGTTGCTTGCCTCTGCATCGTCGTAGCTGTCTACGCTTGCATGGTAGGGATCTGCAGTCCTGAGCACTTGCCTATCACATGTTTCCGTTGTTGATCTCATGACGCCATCGTCCCACGATCGATGTCAGCCTTGGTGATGTTCCAAACCTGCGGATGTTCTGATCCTTTCTGATGTTCCAAACCTGTGGATGTTCTTGTCCGCAGGAGGGGCGCGTGCTGTCCTCTGAAGAGGGTGCGTCACTTGCCCATGGACTTGCTGTTCTGATTGACGTCGTCGTCTGCATGGTTGCCATGGTTGGTTTGGTATTGGGACCTCCTGATCCGCCATGGGTGTCGTCCTTACGTTACCAGAGGACAGACTACCCTCCTCGCGGTAGTACAGGTATCAATCACGTCCGTATCCTTAGTCATAGTCATAATGACATGGTATACAAAGGTGTGACAAATAGTCTCCGAACATGTGACGAATAATATTCAAAGCTGTGACGAATAATGTTGGGAGGTGCGGCAATCACGGGTATTCCGAAAAAGTCGTACCCTCAATTCCTAACAGTCCACGTTATCGCAAGCGTGCCCTTGTGGCAGAATAGATGTGGTTTCCAGACACTATGGCGTGTCATGTTCGTCGTTGAGGATCATGTCCTCTGCGAGCATGTTGATGAAGGTTCGCAGGGTAACCTGTTTGTGCCTGTGGCTAGACCCGAGATGATACATGTACTGATAGAACACAGATGAAAGTGGGTACTTACCTCAAAATTGGGAGTGATCAAGTCCGTCAATGAAGTAGAGTGAAACTGTGTGGTAGTGTTATTGTACTCTGTGTGGTTAATTGATGTTAGATGGTATGTAAGCTGGCCCAATTCAGAACTGTTGGAGTCTGAATTGTGAGCAGATGGAGATGAAATGATGAAAAATGATGCTGAGGCAACATGTGTTGCAACACACAGCAGAGCATGAAGTGCAGTGCATAAATTGCAGTGCATGAAGTGCAGAGCATGAAGGTGTTGTCGAGTTTGCAAGACTGAGGAGGTTCATGGCGCCTCCAATACTGATCTTGCTCCTTGGAACAACAATGATGCATGCAGCAAATCCGATCATTGCAGAAATGCGATCTTGCCAAATTTGATGGGATTGATGAGCTTGTATCTGAGCCAAGATGCTCAGGTACATTCACTCATCAAGACAGTAGACATGTATGTTCATGTGCACATAAGGAGGATGACAGGCAGGGCCTGACATCCATCCTTCAACTCATTACCATCTTCAGATACCAAGACAGGTATCTGAGCGCCGTCGGGAGTTGCGGGAAATGAGGTCAACAGAGAAAGAGAAAACGGTTCATGACCAAAAGTCTCATGCGTGACCTGACACAGTCTACGGAGAACAAGACTAGACATAGACTAAGGTGAATATAGACTTTTGATCTGATACTCCCCAAAGCGTGCCTCGTATCTGTTCAATCCATGTTCTTGCGAAAGGTGTTGCCCTTCCAGAAGAGGATAGGCTGAACCAGGGGCCAGAACATGGCCCAAGGTAGGAACTTGGTGAGCACATCTGCCACGTTCTGAGTTCCTTGGATCTTGATGAAGAAGAGGACTCCTGATGCCACAGCCGAACGCACGCGATGGTATGCGAGGGCATTGTGACGCTTGGATAGCATACTCATCGGGATTGTGGACGATGTGATGACCGATTGATTGTCACCAAACATCCAGCTGCGACACATCGAGCCTTGTGCTGTAGGTCATGCTTGACTGCATAGACCCACTGAAGGCGGATCTTCTGATATCCATCTGGTGGAGCCTGTTGCTTGCCCAGAGACTCGAATGTCCCATAGTCGAACAGCTGCTGCATTTCCTTTCGTTCAGCATCAGCCCAAAGGGTGTTGCTGTTCTTCCAGTCAAGCTGCATGGCCTCTTGATGGTTCCTGGGCACTTGCACACCAAAGTGGAAGGTTGGAATGTTGCCGTGTGTCCGAGTCTTGGCGACATCGACTTGGCGTTGCATCCTCTCTTGGCGTTGGGAGAGGCGCTGGAGGCGCTTCCATCCCGGTTGCCCGAGGAGACCATGTTTGCGACCATACACAGCACATGTGGCAGGGTCGTCTTGGATCATTGCCAAAAGAGGCTCAGACGAAGTGGAGCCATCATTCCATTGGACGGTGACGTTGAAACGAGATCCCTTGTAGGACGATGAGGAGGGTGAGATGGGACCGTCATGACCGATGATGTCATGGAATATCCACTTGTTGCCCTCAGGGTCGGAGTCCTGTTGGCTCTCGATGATGTCGGACAGTTCGGTGTACGCCATCAACTCATTCGTCTCCCCATCATTGAGAGAGAGCAGGAGCTTGATGCGTTGATGATTGTCCGCGTCATGGTCGTTGATCTTGCGAACGACGTCCGCACGAACCTCACGACCATCCTGAAGATGAATGAACAACTTGCCCACCAATTCATCGGGTGTGAACTTGGGGACAGAGACTGTCGCCATGCCCATTGTTCCTGGATCGGTGATGCCTGAATCGAAGAGAATGGCGTCCGAGAGAGAATGGACGATCGGATCAGAGTCAGGAGGGATGGATATGTCATCCGACACCTCCCCATCATCCGATGGTTCGCTCACCGTATCATCCTCCCCAACAATGGGAAAGGGGAAGTCAGCTCGAAGGTTCCTGGTATCTGGATCATCCGCAGAGCGGATTGCAGATCTTGGCAGGAGTCGCTGGGACTCATCATCCAGAATCCAGAAGGTCAGGTCGTCTCCTTTGTGAGCGCATGGGCCGGCCCAGCGACCGCGGCGCTCCTTGGAGTGGCTGGGGAATCCTGGCTTCTCAACCCGGAAGTACACAGGCTGCCACCAGCGGTAAGCAAGGAACTTGCTCACATCGGGGCGGTGCCCATATGCAGCCTGCAGAGGGGTGATGTCTCCTGCAGTGTGCTGGGCGATGTGGTTGAACAACGAAATGACGTACTGGGTGCAGATGAGCCAGTACTTCGATGGTGTTCCGGTGCGATCCATGATTCCATTCGTAGTTCGCTTGATGTCTTCGATTCGGCGTTCAGCACCATTCTGGTGCTGATGCTCCAGCTCGCTCTGATGGTCCTTGACAGCATACTGTCGAAGAATCTCCTGGACCTTGGAACCGACCTCAGACCTCGCGTTGTCCGACATGAGTAAGTCAGGCGCGCCGTGACGTCGGATGAAATCCAACAACGTGCTGGCGACCTGCTTCTCCGAGGACATGGGAAAGCCTGCGGTGAATCTGGATTGGAGAGCGACATAGACTTGAATCATGGTGCACCCGCCGTGTCCAGGCACGCCATCGTCATGTGCAGGGGTGTCCGAGAACAGGGTGTCCATGGCCACAACCTCGTGCAAGCAATCGACGTTGGCTGCCGGAAAGCGGGTCTTGAAGTGCTTCCGCATTGAGAACCTCTCTGCGGTGCGGTACCACTGCGATGTGCAGCGAAGAGTGTCTCGCACACGACGAGCAGGGATCCACCCGAAGTGTGGACGGAGTGCCTCGTAGTCAATAAGCGAGGGGCGTTGTTGGATGCCGCCTGTCGGGACGATGGAGTCGTCCGCAGATGGGCGTTGGTCGACGACGAAGACATCGATGGCATGGCTGCGATCATCCAATGGAGTTTCTGGATCTTGTGGAGCGACGTCGGTGACATCAAGCTCATGGTCAAGTGAGGAAGGGTCCCATTCATCATCGGCTGTGAAGTCGACGTGAGGGAGCTGATCAAGTTGGGCACGAGTCGGAGGAACCATGTCCATGTACGACAAGCCTTGGCGGATTGACAAAGGAATCACATGACCACCAGGGGTCACGATGGTCTGTCGGCCGCCAGGCAGATCACGGGGACGTTCGTTGACATCCATGCCAAAGGAGGCGAGCTGATTGGCGGAATGAATTGTCTTGTGCTTCCCATACAGCGCGTATTGATGGAATACGGCGATGATTGGTCCGTCGGTGGTCTGGACGAGTCCAGCAACAGAACTAATGTCGAGGTTGCCGATGGCCGAGTCTCCGATGCCGTTGACATCAGCGGTGTGTCCGGTCTTGCATAGCACCACGACATCATCCCCGGCGAGACCACCATTGGCTCCACTGTCGACGAGAGATCCGTGCAGTTCCTTGGATGCCTTGTGAAATTCGTAGCGAATCACAGCTTGGTTGGCGAGACGCCAGGTTTGCCCCTTGTAGGACAGGACAGGCACGTCAGATGATCCGGTTGTCTTGGCGTTGGCGAGCATGCGGCTGATGGCGTCGCCTGGAGGTGCACGTGGCGCAGTGTCGTTGGCCGCAGCATCTCCGTTCTCAGCTGCTGACTCAGATCCGGCCTTGAGAGCAGTCTTGTCTGCCTTGTTGACAGAGCGATTGCGGCCGCCTTTGGCACGGTTGGGATCCCACTTCCCCTTTGCTTGGAGGAATGCTTGGCGTTGGCTCTTGTCCATCTTCATCCACTCATCATGAGGGACACGGGGACGAGGATCCTTCGAATAGTCTTTGTCCTTGCTCCACGAATGTGCACCAGAATTGGTGCCAGAGTGCTTGGCGTTGTGGACCTTTCGATTGGTACGTCCACGCGGCTTGACATGATCCAAGCGCTGCGCATGACTGCGCACCAGCAAGAAGATCTTGTCGAAATTGAGGGTGAAGTCTCTGGAGACTCCGGCAATGCTCATGGCATCAAGGGACGCCTCAAGGTACTGAGACTCGAAGAGTGCTCGGTACAGCTCGGCATCCTGGGAGATAGACTCCTCAAGCCAGTCGCGCTTGCGCTCAGGGGACACGGTGTGATCTTGGATTGTCTCCAAGTCGCGAACCTTGTTGGACCAAGCATCGAGGAAGGACTCCTGGGTACCTTGCCATTCCTTGTCCAGCTTGAGGGACTCGAGGGATGTGCGAAGTGCCTTCGCAGAGTTGGCAGCTGTCACACCAGAGGTGTACTCTGTGAGAAGAGTGGCGTAGGCAGCCTGGCCATCCATGGAATCCTCGAAACGACGGACACAACCTTGATCCTTCTGAGTCTTGAGGCTGAGGACGAGAGCACCATAGACAAAGATGTTCTGCTCATTGAAGAGGGTTTGATCCTCAGTTGGCGGCTTGTAGTCGGGGTCCAGGACATTGGATACGCCTTGGGATGCGGCGACAGTCGCGAATGTGCGTCTGAAGGACAGGAAGTAATAATAACTCAGAGATTACGTTACGTGCCACTACGGGCTTTACCCTCGCCTAGGCGGGCCCCGCTAGGACCCGCTGTCGAGCGAGCTGTCGAAATCGCGGTTAAGGTCGGGTGAGCCACGCGGCCATGAGCGAGCGTTCCTGTTGCATGGACTGCTGTCGCTGCCTGGCCCGTGCGTCCCGCCTGACCTTTTGCGCCAGTTCGATCCATTGTTTGACCTGTTGTTGAGAGCCAGTGTCTGCCACCACCCCTCGCTGAAGTATCTGCGCTTCACGCAGTGTGAGGTCGGGGGGTTGAAAGGAGCGGAGTCGCCTCGCGAATTCTCGCGTGCGCGCTGCCTCGGAGCCTGGCTCTTCATGTTTTCTGTAGTTCCTCGCGGTCCAGACTGACCAGGGAATCTTCCAGATGCGGCGTATCACGTCCGCTGCCCAAGCTTCCGCCGTGCGGTGCTTCGACAAGTTGTCTTTCATCCAGGCTGCTTGCTGCATCCTCCAGTCGACATGTAGGAACCCCTGTAGCAGCGGGAGCCACCCCACCACTCGCTTCGGTCCTGCCGGCTTAATCTTCCTCCTCCACCTTTGCATGCCTTGGCGCATGCCTCCCACCACTCGGGGGCATGTGCCCACTGCGACCATGTAGTCCAGCAACTCCGTCACTGACTCTTCCCACGCTTCCTCATACTCACCACAAGTAAGAAGATGCGTCACTGTTTCCTCCTGTCGGCAGCTCGGGCACTCGGAGCTCTCCTGCTGCCCTGTCTGCTTCATCTTGCGCCCTACCGCCATGAACCCGGTCGAGAGCTTGGTCGTGAACTTGACGCTGTCACGGGCCGCGGAAGACTTGCGCGCCTTGGAGTACGACGCCCAGTCCACCTGGGAAAGCACCTCGCTGCTCCACCCGTGCTTGGCCTGCCAATATGCATCGATATCCTGCTGCTGCGCCACCGACTCCATAGCGACGGAGTCGAGGTGAGAGTAGGGGTGGCCGGACCAGCCGACCCGCCACACATCGGCGGACATAGTCCACTTGTCGATAGCTGGGAGCCGGGAAGCCGTGACCCAATGCCGTTTCGCTGCTGCGTCAGCACGGATGTTGAGCCTCGCCCAGATGTCAAGTGACGACGTGGAGTCGTCCTGGTGGCCTTTCACCCACTTCCACTTCAGAGAGCACTGAATTTTGCTCTTGACATGCTCGATCTCTGCGAGCAGGTCCCAATCCTTCTGCGTGGGCCGGGGATTACCGTCCCTAGCCTGGATGAGCGCCTGCCTCCCGTCGAGAGCCAGGGTCACCGATGGAATGGTCACCTTGTGCTCGAGCCAGAAGATATGGATGAGTGAGGCCAATATGCCCATGAGCTCGCTGCGGTAGGAGCTCTGCATCTTTGGGACTCCGGGCACCGTAGCCAAGACCACCACCGATTTCTCGGATTGGGTGTCGTAGATAATCGAGGCGGATGTGCCACACCCTGCTTTGAAAGATCCGTCGCTCACCGCTATCAGGGTGCCGTCGATGGACGCCCGGTGGGCATCATGGCTGGTAAGATTGCCCTCTGTGCTCTGAATATACGGAAACCGCTCAGGCTCGTGGAAGGGGATATCATCGTAGGGCAGTTGGTCGCCCGTGCTACCTTCCCATGTCACGTGGGCGTCCCGCCGGGTGACTGAGACACGCACAATGTCGTCGGGCACCGGTGTTGAGACCGACGCCGGATGATACCTGACTCGCCGCGTCTTCCGTTGGCCTCGCGCCCTGCGATAGGCGATGATTGAAGGCGTGCGGATCTCGAAGATTGTGTCGGTAGGTTGGTGCAGCCACCATCTCCACTGATGTTCGTCGATGTGCCACGGCCCCAAGGGTTGCGCAAGAGTCCGGCCTGCCCGAACCAGTGTTGGCAAGTTCCGCTCACGGTAACCTACGATCGTGGAAGATGGTGTTGGTTGATAGTCGTCTGTTTGCTATTTCATTACTTGGCTACTCCGATGCTCTCGGTGTACGTCGTTCTCTTGCCCGATGCTCTCGGCGCTTCAATCTGTTTCGTAGATTCAATCTCCGACTATGAGTCGGTACGCGAGATCCTCTCTCGCTCCTCTTTGTATTCTCTCTCAACATCGTGTGCTCATGCTACACGATACTCCGTGTTCGATGCGTACTCCGCATTCGACACTCTGTTCATTCAGTACTGGTTCCTACTCCATGAGTACTTACCATTTGAAGTTCACCTTCAGTATCCATGATCTTCATGGGTCATTGTATCTTCGCCTTCTGCTCTGACTTGGAGACAGATGTTGACGTGGTGACATGTTGACATCCTGTCGACGTCAGTAGGCGTCCTTCTGCTCTCCAGATGTCACGTTCCATTGGTGATGTAGCAGTCTGTCAGATGATATCGTCATCTGAGGTTTAGTTGGGAAGTACCTCGAGATTCTCTTGGTACCATTGATGCATGGACGGACGATCTTCTGATTCTCCCAGAAATCGTTATTTGCAAATTTCCTCCAGAAATCTTGCCCCTTTTCGTGTGTTCCATTTCCTCTGTAATTCTGACGAATCACAGCATACTATCGACACGAGTATAGTTATACCGTCCAAGTGCGTATGAGAGAATAGCGGGTGAACGATGCACGTATACACGTACATCTCGACATATACTCACATGTACATCTCGACACCCTTCCTGTGTGCATTCAGTCATTCGAATGTTCTCGATGTGTCAAGGTACGACTTCTCGTGTTCACGTTGTAAGTCGGCCTTGATGTTCTTGGTGAATCCGTTGCTTGTGTTCTGCTCGGATTTGACGAAAATGATTTCGATGGTTTTGTTGATTGCCATGTTCCTCACGTAGTGATGGCGCACGTCGATGTGCCGCGATCGTTGGGATGTTGATGGGTTCTTGGCGATGAAGATCGCTCCGATGTTGTCCACGCGGACCTTGATCGGTGTCTTCACTGGGACGCCCACACTTTCGAGTAGCTGCATGACGAAGAAGATTTCCTTTGCCGCTTCGGAAAGGGCAACGTATTCTGCTTCGGATGAGCTGAGTGTGACGGCCTTCTGTGCCTTGGATCGCCAAAGGATTGGTACCTTGCACAGGTATAGGATGAACCCTCCTACGCTGATTCTCGTGTTCTTGTCTCCTGCATATTCGCTATCGCAGAAGAGCTCCATGTCCCAGCCGTCGTCGTCTGGACGCGCTGGATGGATCTTCAATCCATAGTCCTTTGTATCGATCACATACTTGATGATCCGATACATCTCCTTCATTGCGGCCTTGGTGGGCCCAATCAATACCTTGGAGAGTTCCCTCACAGGGTTCGCAATATCTGGTCGCGAGTGCTTGATGAGGAAGAGCAGCATACCGACGCCTCGGCGGTATTCGGCATGTTCTTCCGGTCCGACCTTCTGCAGTCCGTTATCTTCGGATGGTCGTACGATGATTTGACCCGGGGTTCCCGGTGTCCCATAGCGTTGCATCTTCTCACCCTTGGTTCCGAACTCTTCGATGAGGTGTTGGATGAGATGTGGTTGACGCAATGTTGCTCTAGTCTTGTCATGGTTCAGTTCGATGTTGCAGCTGAGGTAGTCTCCGAGTCCGCGCTCGATTGTCACCTTGAATTTTCTGCCTTGGATGTCCTTCAGGAATGTCTCCAGTGCTTTGGAGTCTCCGCAACAGAAGCAATCGTCCACGTAGATGGCCACGATCATGCTTCCTTCGTTCGTCTTCCTGTAGAACAGGCACGGGTCTGCTGCGCTCTGTTCGAAGTTGATATTCTTGAGGGTCGATACCAACATCTTGAACCATTGCCTGGCGCTCTGCACAAGTCCGTAGATTGGCTTGTGTAGGGTCAGGGCTTCGTCTGCTTGATGATCCATCCCGTTGGGACAGTTCATGTAGATCTCCTCGTCGAGGTCTCCATGTAGGAATGCCGTTACGACATCGACGAGTGCGCAGTCCATCTTCTTGATCAACATGATCACCATCATGACTCGATAGGTCACGTCATGGATGACGGGTGAGTAATGCTCTTGGAAGTCTACTCCTGCGACTTGTGAATAGCCACATGCAACAAGCCGTGCTCGATGTGTGCCGTCACACTTCAGCTTGAAGACCCATTTGCACTTGCAGCATCTGCGGCCGTGTGGGATGGCGTCTCGTTTGATCTTGCTGTACACTTTGCGTGTATCCATGGAGTCGAACTCCTTCTTGATGGCTGCTCGATATCCCTTTCGATGGATGGGATCTGGGTGATTGAAGGCTCCGTCGAACGTTGTAGGTTCGATGTGCTTCTCTGGTGCCTTGTTCTCGTCCTGCATCGATAATCCGATATCGATCGCTGGTGTCTCGATGATGATTGCGTTCATCCCGTATAGTCCTGTTGTGCTATGGTGAGTGATTTCGATCTCTCCTTCATCCATGATTTCTTCATCATCTGTAGTTTCGTTGTTGGAATCATCGATCATCTCGTCGCTGAGTTCGTCACTCGCCTCATCGGATGATGGATCGCTTTCATAGCCTTCTTCCTTTCGACCTCGTTCGTTGAAGTCTGCGAGCTCACGTAGAGCTCTGGGAATACTCTTCCCTGCAGTTGACTTGGGATTAGCTTCTCCCTTCCTGCCTCGTGCTTCATGACGTCGGATTCTCTCCTTTCTAGCTATGTCACGCTTGCTTGGTTTGCTTGGTGGAGGTTTGGATGGTATGTCATGTATAGACCTCGCTGGTGTATTCGGAGGGGTGACGCCTGTGTCATCATCGGCCTCGTCGCCGGATGGTAGGATCTCGTCATCCTCATGATTGGATTCGCTCCGATCTTCCTCGTCATTGTGGACTAGTTGAGTCACTACTCCGTCGTCCTCATTATCCTCATCATCGCTGTCTGATAGGATGTAGTACCTGTTGCTATCAGCGAAAGATACTCTCTTCGCATCCGATGTTTGACGCGTTGCCGTCCTTGGCGTTGCTCCCTTCCGTCCAATGGTTGTGAAGCCGTCTGCGTCCGTTGTTTCTACTTCGTTGGATATGTTCGGCGCTGGTGCCCAGCCACGGAACTGTCCGTATGATTGGTTGAGCCACTTGATGTCCTGTGAACAGATGAGTGACTTGGTCGATGGTCTGTACATGTTGTAGACCCCTGATGCGTGTTGGTGTGCATATCCGATGAACACCATCTCTTCTCCTCTATTCTTGAGTTTGGCGGTGATCCCGCCATAAGTAGTCTTCACAACACCCACTTCTCCAAATGTGCGGAGTGCATCCGCGTATGGTGGATCGCTTCCGAAGAATTGTCGATGTGGTGACTCCTTCTGGTTCTTCGCTACAGTGATGTTGGCGATGGCAGTGGCAGTGCTCGCAGCTGCTGCCCATAGGCCATGCCTATACTCTTCGTCGAGCTGTGCTCCGTTGAGCATGGAGCGGACCTTGGTGTAGAGGTACGCGAACTTGCGTTCTACTCTGCCGTTCTGTTGCGGCGTGTTCGATGCCATGAATTCGAATTTCACGTTGAGTCCTGCATCGATGAGAACATCCTGCGTGGATTTGTTCTCTCCGCTGTTGTCACCTCGGAAGATGATCTGTTGGTCACCAGTCTGTGACTTGATCGTTTGGATGAATCGTTTGATGTACCCTGGTTGATCACTCTTGTTCTTGAGAAAGAAACTCCAGCAGTGATCCGTGCAGTCATTCACGATCAGAGTCCAGTAGCGTTTATCTCCGAAGCTTATGTGTTTAATGTAACTAATGTCAATGAAGAGCCGTTCGCCGCGGCGAGTTGCTCTTGGAATCGTTGCCTTCGGAATGTTCTTCACTCTTGCGTTCGCGACCGCGCAGTCGCAACATACCGGCATCTCGCCGATGATCTTCCATCCATACTGAGCGGCCGTCCGCTTCATGGTCTCGAGTGGCGCGTGGCCGAGCATTTGGTGCAGGTTCACCGCGCTGATCTCCTTGGATGGATTCTTGACGATGGCTGTGCAAGCCTTGTCGTCGTCTGTTGGCATGATGAGATGCATCTGCACTCCCGTGATGAATCCGTTGGATGTGGGGAAGACTCGATCGAACACGATCTTCGTTCCGGATCCGTTGATGATGTCCATCAGAATGCCGTTGTTACCAAGCTGGTAACCGTTGTACAGAGCCTTGTTCGTGGAGAAAAGGTTCACCGCCATCTTGGGTGTGTACTTCACATCATCGAGTCGGATGATGTGGTCAGTGTTGTCTCGCTGCTTGACCTTCAAGCGAATGGATCCCATCTTGGGAGAATCCAGCTTCGTGCTGTCTCCCACTTGGACGAAGGACTTGATGTGCCGCACGTTGAAGAGAGCGACGTCTGAATTGACGATGTGACACGAAGCTCCACTGTCGGCGAGCCAGGTGTCCTTGTTGACCTTGTCCTTGTACTTGGTGCTCAGCTCGTGGAGCTGCTCCACAGCTGCCGCAGCTATCTCGTCGTCGAAGCTGCCGTCATCGTCGTCTTCGTGAATTCCGTCTTCGTTGTACGGATTATGATGATCTTCAGTTTCGTCACTGTCATCTTCGTCGAAGATGCCCGATCTGTTGTTCCCTGCCGCTGGAGGAGGCGGTGCTGCGCCGCCGTTCGTTTCGTTTCGGCCTCTATCGTTGTCGTTGATCTCGTCGTTGGCCTCTTCGCTCATGGCCTCTTCGATGTCGCTATCGTTGGCCTCGCTGCCCATCTCAGCTTCGTCACCGTATGGACCGATCAGGTCGTGCGCGTTGAAGCAGCATTCGTAGCTCACTTCGCGTCTTGGATCCACCTCGTGGATGATTGGCTCCTCGTTGAGCCACTCCGGGACGATCTCATCGTCCTGTACTTCGTCGTCACTCCCGACGTACTCGAAGTTATCGAAGAAGGAGTCTTCGATGTAGTTGTCGGACACCAACATGCAGAGCGGCATGTCCTTTGCCGAGAGTACCATCTCGTGCCCGCTCTTGTCGTGTCCTTCCGTTGCCGTATTGGCTTGTTCGTTGGCCTTCTTGTTCTCGTTGAACTTCTTCTTTCGGCACTCCGCCTCGCGGTGTCCGAAGATGCCACAGTAGTTGCACTTGCCCTTGAAGCCGCTTCCCTTGTTGCGCTTTCCGTTCATTTTGTTGTTGTTGTTGTTGTTGTTTTTCTTGTTGTTCGATTTCTTGCGTTCTGGGCAATCGGCGGATCTATGGCCATACACGCTACAGTTGTGACAAGTACCCTTGAAGTTACCGGTGCTTGTGAAGCCGGTGTCGTTGCTCTTCGTGTTGCTGTCTTGGAAGTCGTCGACGTATGCTTTGCCTCCTCTGTGAGTGGCGTATGCAGTGCGGAGTACTCCTCTGATTGTGTTGATGGTAACCAGTTCCGGATTGAACGTGAGTTGGTGTTGGAAGTTCACGACGTATGTTCTGTATTCGTTGCTCACCGTGCTGAGGATTTGCATGATCATTTCCTCGTCCGTGATCTCATACTTGACATCGTGGAGACGCGATCGTAGACTCTCGAGTTGCGTGATGTAGATGTCGGGGTCCGTGTCTCTCTTCATCTTTTCGTTGTTGAATTGGCGCTTGAGTTTGATCTTCGTCACCGCATCGGATGGGCGGAACTTCTCCGCGAGAACGTTCCACGCTGCGTGTGGATCTCCTTCGGGGTAATCGTCGGAGACGCATTGGTTGATGTACTGGATGGCTTGCTTGCCTTTTCCTTTCTCTGCATCCATCATGAGGATGAGATCGCTGAAGCAGTCGCATCCCAGCTCGTAGATCTCTTCCATCGCTTCCTTGGCCTTGCCGGTGGCTGCCGCGATCTCGCTCATTGTTGGCACCTTGGTCTTGCCCAACATCACGTCTCTCGTCTTCTGTGCACGAGCGTATGCCTTCGCTTGGGACTCCCATGCGCTGTAGTCTTCCTGTTCACCGCTGAACATTGGCGCCTTGATGCGTTGCTTATTCATGTTGGCTGATGTCGCCATGTTGATTCGTTGTTTCGTTGTTGGTGCGCTCGCGCCCTTGATTTCCGTCGGTTTCTGTGTTGCCGATTCTTCGATTTTCGCTTGTTGTTTCGCGAGGATTGATTTGCTCACAAATTCTCCTCCTGGTGGTGTCTCACTTTTCCCACTCTGTTTGGCTGTGCGAATGCTCTCCGTCACATCAGTCTCCTCTTGCTTGACCGTCTTGAGAATCCTCTTCTCCTCGCGGTGTAGTCTTGCAGACCGTTCCTCTTCGGTCTCGTCGATCGCGCTTGCGTCTGCGCCTGATAGGACAGTAGCCGCGGCTGCTTCCTTCTCTTCTCGTGGTGGAGTCTCACTCGCACCTTCTTCTCTCTTGATAGCCGGGTTGGACAGAGGGATGTCTCTTAATTCCTCTTCCTTGCTCATTCAGCCTGCTGCTCCTGAATGACGTTCGTCTTCCTCGCACGATCCGATCCACGGGCTCGCCCTGATCTATCGTTTATAAACGTGTTGGCAAGTTCCGCTCACGGTAACCTACGAACGTGGAAGATGGTGTTGGTTGATAGTCGTCTGTTTGCTATTTCATTACTTGGCTACTCCGATGCTCTCGGTGTACGCCCGTTCTCTTGCCCGATGCTCTCGGCGCTTCAATCTGTTTCGTAGATTCAGTCTCCGACTATGAGTCGGTACGCGAGATGCTCTCTCGCTCTTGTCTGTATTCTCTCTCTCTCAACATCGTATGCTCGTGCTGCACGATACTCCGTGTTCGATGCGTACTCCGCATTCAACACTCCGTTCGTTCAGTACTGGCTCCTACTCCATGAGTACTTGCCATTTGAAGTTCATCTTCTGTATCCATGATGCTGATGTCCTTCGGTCATCGGATCTTCGCCTCCTGCTCTGACTTCGAGACAGATGTTGACGTGGTGACATGATGACATCCTGTCGACGTCAGTAGGCGTCCTTCTGCTCTCCAGATGTCACGTTCCATTGGTGATGCAGCAGCCTGTCAGATGATATCGTCATCTGAGGTTTAGTTGGGAAGTACCTCGAGATTCTCTTGGTACCATTGATGGATGGACGGACGATTTTCCAATTCTCTCAGAAATCGTCATTTGCAAATTTCCTCCAGAAATCTTGCCCCTTTTCGTGTGTTCCATTTCCCCTGTAATTCTGACGAATCACAGTATACTATCTACACGAATGTAGTTATACCGTCCAAGTGCGTATGAGAGAATAACGGGTGAACGATGCACATATACTCGTACATCTCGACATATACTCACATGTACATCTCGACACGGGTCGACCTGCACTTAGAAATAGGCATTCTAATTCTTGGTCTGCGATATCCAAACCAAGCACATATTCGTACTCCTTGTAATCTCCTCATAAGGAGTCAAGCAATACATTTTTAGTTGTGTCCTAGTTGAAGTTTTATGGATCTATCTATGCAAACATATCAGACAGGTGGTCCAACAGCACAAAATTCGTTGTTTTTTGCCGAAGGTTCAATGTTCTTGGGAATCTGTCCTGAGATACCTAGTGCCTATCCGCTTTTTGTGTCGGCCCCATTTGGGGCCACAAGGGGCCACAAGGGGCTACAGGGTCGAAGTAGTCGAATCCTGGTACAACTGTACGGAGCCGCCACGAGGAAAACAGCACCAACTTGCAAAAAACCACCAACATCCGCACTCTTTTGCTCCGGATTAACATTTACTCAATCCAACCAACACCAAACTTTACCAGCTATCTCTCCTGCATCTGTTGCATCCCTCCCCGAAGTTTGGTGTTCACGTCTCTTCTCCTCGTTGAGTTCTGCCACATCCAATATCGTCGGGTCCGGTCACTGGAAACCGGTGGCATCGCTTCTTCCTGCCGATCATCCCTCCCCCTGCGGCATTTCACTTCCTGTCATGCATTGCATTGGCTTTCGCATACGATCCATTGAACATAGAAAGAGTTGTGACACAGACTTCTTCACTCATCTTTCTTTAACTATCTGTCATGGTGTCTGGGTGTGTGGAACTACGCGACCTTGAACCGGCGTGTTTCTCTGCATGGATTTCGAAACATCGTCGAAATATTCCGTCGTACTCCTTCATTTCGCAGCACCAAACAGTTTGGCCTGGAGACCCCGTTCGACAGTTCAGGCAATGGTACCTTGACGAGTTCGTGCACACACAGCATCTGCCCCGTTTCCCTCTCATCATGAACCTGGCAATCCCCTGCTTCGTATGGTCAATCTTCCCGTTCCGGACTCTACCTGGGTGCTTTACCAAGTGGTGGCCATTGATCAAGTCTGCTCGGGGCCACTCAGCCACCTGTGTCGTCGCACGGGCCACCTGTGTTGTCGCATGGGCTGGACTGTCGGTTGTCAACAAAGACAAGGAGCCACCATTGCCACCACATTGCACTTCCGATGGCTGGTCGCTTCTCATCCTGGCAAATGAGCTTGGTGGATCAGGGGCTTCGTTGTTGTGGAGCATGTCTTTGACCATCATGTTCACGAAATCCATGAGAGGCACATTCTTGTGTCGGTGCTTGCCCGCCAAGTGGCATCGGTATGCCCTCCATGCATCCACAACGGTTATCCTAAAGAGAGTCGTGACAAGCCTGAAGTATCCGTCAAGTGTGGGCCAAGTTCTCTCCAGACCGAGGATGTCCTGTCGAGCCTGGTTGTGGACGTCGACCTTGTTGCAGCTTTCGAAGTACTTCGAAGCGACACTCGGCCGATCTACTTTCTTTGTCATGGGGCGCCCATCGTCCGAGATCCACTTCGACAAATACGGCGCCCCGCAGCCTGCATGCCCAGCTCCCGCGGAAAAGACGAAGCAGAGTACCTTAGCCTTGCAGTACTTGTACCCTAGTGCGTAGTACTTGTGGCCGCCGCACTCGCTTTCCATCAGCAGCTGGCTTCCGGATGGCCACGCCTTCATTGTGGTCTCCAGGAAGACTTTGGGGTACAACCAATGAGCCGTCTTCACAATGCCGATGAACTTCGCACCCAGCTCTGTTTCAAGCGCCTTGGTGGCCTCCACAGACGCGAACCATGAGTCTCCCAGGAAGATGCTCTTGCCCTGGTTGAACTGCGGATGATCCTGAGATTTCGAAGGATCGGTGCAGACGTTGGTTGCTGCTGCCATGCAAAGGGTGCACGCAGCGTTCTTGCCCTTCACCCTGTCAAGGAAGGCCGCACCCTCCATGCCCTCCTTGCCCCGTTGGATCTCCAAGAACAGCATGATCCCTGTCTCTCCGTCAGCGACGGTCTTGAATTCCACGCCCAGCGGCTCAGGTTTGCGGCGGACGAAGGATAGGTGAGGAAGGTTCCCATTCTTGGTTGTTTGTGTCTTGAAGGCACTCATGGATTCATCCATCACCTTCAGTGTGCTCGTGCACATGATCTCCGCCCGCTTCGCGTTGAAAGCATCCACACCTGGTTGAATTTGCCACCATGGATCCGAGAATTGCTTGGATGCATCCGCGAAGATGTGTGGGATCAGTGATTCTCGGATGGCACGAAACCGATAATTCTTCATGTGGTCGGTGACGTCCATTGGCCGTTTGAATCCTTCAGTGTCTCTGTCGCCCCACAGGCAGGATGTGCCTTCAATAGTGCCCAGAAGGAGCAATCCAAAGAACACCCAAAACTTGTGATGAGATATGAGGTGATTGTCGATCTGATCCTCCAATATTCTTGTGGGAAGTTGCCTCGTGATGATCCTTTGATTGACCTTGTCAACCTGGGCCTTTGAGTCGCCAGGCCACATGTGCTGTAGGAGATGCAGCATGTTGATACGTTGGTACCTGCTGTCCCTGCCCCTGCCCGCGATGGTTAGGTTGGTGAAGTCAAAGTTTGCAAACCCCACCCACTCCCGTGAAGATTCATCTTTGGGGCTGCCAATGTGGTCATCTGGTACAACCTTCCATGTCATTACGTCGGCTCAAGATCCCATGCTGATGGAGGTGTTGTTGGAGATCAGTGTGGCCTTCTCGGCATGATGTGGTTCATAGTGGAGGATTTGTTCCTCCATCTCAATTGCATAATTCAACACGTTGTTGTCAAAGATGTTGTCAATGTTGCAATCCATAGATGCGTCATCCTCCGGCTCTTTGGATCCGCCGCCAATACTGACTGTGTTGGTTGGGGGCGTGTGCGAAGAGTTTGTTGGTTGGGAAGTTGTGGCCGGAACGTTGGTCAGGTGAATGTTGATGGGAGGAGAGTTCAGTGGTAGAGAAGCTGCAGCCGGACCGTTGCTTGGGAGAATGTTGCTGGATGGAGAGTTCGTCCCAACACCCAAGTCTTGGCTGACTGCAGGCGCATCCACTGGTCCAGTGATCGCCTCTGGTGGCGGGAGGAATCTGTGGCTCTTCGCAAAAGCATCCAACGCCGCAACTCCTTTTCCATCGAAGATGGTTTGAATGTATTCTTTGACCTTGGTGTCGGGAAGTGGACTTCCATCGCCTTCCAGGTGAATGGGGGTTTGGGAACTGTGTTGGCATACGACACCCAAGGATTCCCAATGGACGATCCAGTTGTGTTTGGGAAGAACCTTGATCGTGTGTCCCACAATGTAGCCATGCTGTTTGCGAGGTGCGTTGGACCAACAAGGCCCGCATCTGCCAGCGACCTTGGCTCCGAGAGTGATCCTCATGTTGATGTTGTTCGTGTTGTGGAGATGTTGGGCGGGGGATGATCAGAATGTGTGTGATGAAAGTGTTGATGTCTCAATCAAATGTTGTGTGCATGTTGATGTGCAAGAAGTGATACAGCGTCACACCCCAACAAATCGAGCAATCGCCGACTGTGATGGATCTGTTGCACTGCTCTGAAACCATTGTTGCCAGCAACGATCATTGATAGATGGTGGCAACATCTTGGAACGGCCTCATGTTCGTTGCTGCATGTGAACATTGGATTCAAATACAGGTGTTGGTGTGTTTGAAGTCGCTGACACGACACACGCTGTCCAGCGCGCAGAAAATCAATGGAGACTGGCGCCAACCGACACGACAAATTTCGAATCACGAGCCGAGAGCACCAACTTCAACGGCACACAAGGGGCCGACGAACAACACACAGCAGGCAACCACCACACCACCGCAACCGGAAGAGACTCGCGATTCCATCGATGCCACGAACAGGCCCAACAGACGAAACAAAGTGCCAACCGGGGATGGAAGAGGCTTGCGCGCCTGTTTTGAACGGGTTCCGAAAATTATTTTGTACCAGGGCCCAGTAGAATTGTACGTGTAGCCCCTGCGTTTTCCACCGGTTTTTTTTTTTTCGCGGTCGGTTTGGGGAAAACCTCCAAAATGGGGTCAACACAAGCAATAAAATGGAATCCAAGCGATCAACACACAGCAAGTTTGACAACATCATCAGATAGATCTCACTCTTGACTTTCGATTGATACCATTATTACACATTGCTGTTGGTGATAAGGGTTGGTTGTTTTTATCCGGGAAACTTGTAGCCCCATGTGGCCAATTGTAGCCCCTTTGCGCCCCTTTTTGGCAAAAAAGCGGATAGGCACTAGTCACAGCAAGTTATTACACGCGTGAAACCCAAATTGAGGTGTAGAGTACATGGCCATGTGAAATAGGAGCTCCAAACCGCATCCCATGCAACTCTACGGTTTGGCTGGCTCGCCCGTACCCCCGAAAAATATCTCTATCAGGTTATTTTGTGCCCCGGACTCCTGAAAGTTACAATCGATAACTCTCTATTGTTTGAGCAAACAACAACCGAAATCGCAGAATAAAGCAATACTCTATTATATGTCTCGATTCTATCTCGCCTCTATCGTCTCACTCTTGGCAGAGTCAGATTCAGGTGTTGCCGCTGTCGTGGTCGCGGCACCGTCCTTGCCCTCCAAGTAGTCCGCCACGACCTTGGCATGATCGTATCCAAACGTGACGCAATCGGGAAAGGCGACGCCGGTACGGTAATTGCCGCACACCCACAGACCATCGACCTGCTTCTCGGCCTCCTCCAGATCCTTGATGATCTCCAAATGCCCCAGCTCGTACTGCGGAATCGCGGTGGGCCAGATCTTCAGTCCCAGCACCTTGGGCTCGGGCGCGCTGTCCTGCAGCAGCACCTGCCGGCAACCCTTGTCGACTTCATCGATGATCTCGTCGCGCGACAATTCTACCAGCCCCACATCGCGCGACCCGCCGATGTAATTGAGCAGGAGATGGTAATCCTCTGGCGCGCGGCCCGGAAACAGCGACGACGACCACAGCGTGCCCAACGTGCGCACACCTTCCGAGCGCGGATTCAATGACCCGAATCCCGGCAATCCCTGCAAATTGCCAAAGCCGTTGGGCAGTTCGATATCGCGGAACGATTTCTTGGGATACGCGACGGTGACGGCCGCGACGGGCGGATGGTAGATGCCGAGGCGATCGATTTCGGCGCGCACCGTTTCGAAGATGCCCTGCGTGTTGGGCAGGACGGGCTTGAGCACATCCGCGATGGAATGGGCCGGGATCGTGGAGACGACGGTGTTGGCATGCATCGTTTGGATGCCGTCGGGTGTTTCGAATGTGGCCGTGAAGACGCCGTCGTCGGCCTTCTCGAGCTTGATGCACTTGTGCTGCAACCCGATCTTGGATTCTCCGAGGTCCTTGCGAATGGCGTCGGGCAACGTCGACAGACCGCACCGGAAACTTCCGGGATTGCCGTACTCGAACTCGACCCACTCCGGCTTGGGCGGATCGGCCTTGCGCTCTTTCGTGAGCTCGACCTGCCGCTTCAAGCCACCGTAAAAGAGGGCCCCGAATTTGTTCCAATCGATGGAATAGGAGATGCGCTCGATGCGCGCGATCTTGGGCAATGCCGCCTTCATGCTGAGCGTCTCGGGATTGCCGGCGTAGACGCCGCTGACGAAGGGATCGATGCAGCGCAGGAAGACCTCCTCGCCCAGAATGCGCGTGACCCACTCGCGGATCGTCTCCTCCTTGCCTTCGGGCGGCGGCGCGTGTCCCAGGAAGGCGCCAATGCCGGCGCGGATCTTGCCAGGCCACGACAGCAATTCGCCTGCCAGGGCGAACTTGAGGACGCCGTTGGCACCGAAGACGAGCTCGAGCTGTCCCTGCGGTCCCTTGCCGCCGTTGCCTTTGGGCAGCGGATGCAGCTTGCCGTTGTGGTTGACCCAGGGTGGCAGCGATTCGTCGGCGAAGACGAGCTGGTCGTCGATGCCGAGCTCGTGGGCGATGCGCACGATGCTGGGCTGCGTCGCGAACGAGTTGGGGCCCTCCTCCCAGACGAAGCCGTCGTCCGTCACGTGCGATTTGACGTTGCCGCCCAAGTAGTCGCGCGCCTCGGCCAGGAAGATGGATCTGCCGTCGCGATTCAGGTTGTAAGCCAACGTGCAGCCCGAGATGCCGCCGCCCAGCACCAGGCAGTCCAGGACGCCGTCGTCATTGTCATTGTCATCCTTCTTGGAGGCCTTCAGGGGCTGTGCTCTGTGCTTGCTGCTGCAATGACTGTTGCTGTTGGCAATGTTGCCACCAATCAGGCGAGAAGGCGTGAATGCCTCTGCGGTTGGCAGCAACAGCAACGTGGATGCCGAGGCCACTGCGATGGCTGAGACGCTGAACTTCATCTTGATTGATGCTGATTGATGTGTTGCTGGCGGATGGATTGTTGATGTCGATGGATTGATCTCTTCTGCCTTTGTTGCAAATGCTGATGCCAGCTGCCGATCCTTTGGAGATGCAGATGGCTTTCCTCCTTCCGATTGCTTTCTTGCAATTGTTTTCTTGCGATGGGGCTCGTCACATCAATCGGCCACACATCAGTTCAACTTGAGCCTCTTGGCCTCTCTTGGACGGTGAGGATACCCTCAACTCCACACGATTCCACGACTTTGTCTCTTCGTTGTTCTCAGATGGAGATTGTTCTTTCTTCTTCGGCTCCTGCCTGACGTTGTGTGTGGATAGTATTCAACATTCACCCATTCTTACAGACAAACGAACACAGTTCGCGATACGTGTTCATGACGTCACTTCCCTTATCACCACATGTGACGCGTTCTTTTTACTTAACGGCACCTTCTGCTTGTTTCGAAATTGTCTTTGAATCTTCAATCTTCGATTGGATCGAGTTGCGCGGGAGTTCGTGCCGTTGTGTTGAATGCTGTCCTGGTTGGACAAGGTGCGCGAGAGCAGTCTGTTGCTGTTTGTCTTGTTTGCTGCGCGATGGGCATTGGTCGGCTCACCTTTTCAGCAAGCAACTTTTGGTCCTTCGACAAACTCTCATCACAACACCATTCCCAATCATAGAGAGAGAGCAGAGTGGAGAGGAGAGTGATAGCAATCAACAGACGAAGGCAACGGCAGAAGAGGACAGCAATGAAGGACGGTCGTCAACAGCTGCGTTGCGGTGGTCGCGATGTCAGCAAGATGACCATGATCGTCGTTCTCGTCTTGGCCGCCGTCATCATCCAAGCAAGGTAAGCAAGAATTTGGCGCACGTTGCGGTTCTGAATGCATGCATGCATGTACTCGTGTTGTTTGCAATTGCCGATTGCGTTGCGTTGCAACAACGACAATGGCGGCGATCCGGCGCCACCGACATCGGCATCACCATTGCAGTCTCCACACTGCCATCCACACCCTGCGATTGGAGCATGCCATCATCATCATCGCCATGGTCGAGAGAGCAGCAGAATGAGAACTCATCAACAGAACACACTCGAACCAACAGAACAATAGCTTGGATCACAGCTTGCAACACCAACGGCAACGTCACGAGGATCGGTTTTTGCGCCCTCTGCATGACCACAACCAAACGACAGCAACAAACAGCGTGCATGACACCGATCGGATGATGAAATGAGCCCAACAAACAACGACTGCAACAACGACAGACGCAACGTCGCTGCAACGTGTCTTTGGCGCGAATTCATCAAAGATCCGACAGATTGGAAATTCTGTTGTCTCTCCACGTGATCTTCTGCCACGTGATTGGTCAATTCCAGACACGATCAGTCTGAGTCACAAGTCAAAACAACATTGAACCATCCCTCCAATCGTATCCCACCATGTGGTCGTTGCGTGACGCAAGGCAACAACGCCATCCTGGCTCTTTTTTGGCACAGGTCACGTCACTCGTGTTGCATCAAACGGATCGAGACGCAGCGCAACGGTAACAACGACAACAACCAAAGCGTCCATGGTCTTGAGGTTGGTTGAGGACCAGCAGCTTCATTCAACTCCGCTCTCCAAACTCTCCGATCACAAAGTGCAAACGAACGCTTGCGAGAAAGTAAGAGAGAAAGAGAGACGTTGAAGGGAATATCAGCAACAGCAGTAGCAGCAACCGCAATCGCAATCGCAACGGTGAACACCAGCCCTTCCAACAAACAAACACGCACAAACGAGAAAGGCTTCCGACGCCGATCTGGCCGCACGATTACAATCAGCATCATCGTCACTTCCATTTTCCAGGACACGATTGCTTCGTGACGATCGGAGGAAGACTGTTGCATTGGCACATTTGCATCAGCGACGCTGTTGACAGCATTCCAATCGCTGTCGCCGTGAAGCGTGTTGGCACCAGCACAGCTCAAGTTCTACGACGGAAAGGCTTCCAACTTTAAATTGGCTTCGTCACATTCATCCATCTCCTCTCATTTCCTCACAAGCAGACCTCACATCCCACCAGCGAGGTTTCATCGATCACAGACCAACGCAACGAAGCAACAGCCAGACAGACTAACACAGCAGAATGACGCACTCACGACAACGCAAACCGAAGCAACAGCGGCACGCAGCGCAAGCTCCTCTTTCCTCACGTTCCACTCACCATTTGCAAACTCCATCATCATCGCCAACCACACCATTACAATCACAATCGCGTCACTGCCATGCACGCACCACCGTGCAACTCTACGCACCCTTGCTTCTCGCCCTCATCATCGTCATCGTCTCCCACAGCATCACTGAGGCATGGGCTCCACCACGCAGGATAAGGGCGATATGGAATCGTCATCTTGTGATGAAGCCAATCCCGCCCGCCAACTGGAATCACAACTGCATGGGCGGCAGCGGCCCGGCCGTCACGACGCGTCTCAGCGTCCTCGCAGAGCGCCCCACCGACGTCAGCGGCGGCAACGGCTTCGATAAGAACAAGAACCGCAAAAAGAACAGGAGGAAGCCCAACCAAAAGAGGACCGACGACGAGGAGATGGCATCGGCATCCACCACATCCTCCAACGCAGCGGCCACATCGCTCGATGCCGAAGTCGAGGTGGACGTCAGTGCCGACGCCGATGCCATCACGGACATGGGGCGGAACGTGGCTGACCGGGCCGAGCGCGAGTACAAGCTCATTCGCGAAGAAGAAAACCTCAAGCTCTTCTTCGAACGTCATGAGCCGCTCCCGCTCACGGAATCACCGTTCATCACGCCACCCAACATTAGTGTCCCGCGTGCATCGCGTGGCATCGTCAACGGATTGCCAAAGACATCATCAAAGGAGACCAAGTCGCGTGTCAACGGTCTCGTCCCACCCACCACGCAATCGAACAACAACAACAACAAACGCCGCAACAACAACAACAATGACACCAAATCCACCACCACGACGAACAACACCAGCGATATGCCACGCAAGGGACGTACTGCCCGCAGAAAGAACAACAGGCGGTCGCAGATGCAGACATCGAAATCCGAAAATAACAACAACGACAAAGGTCAGGAGGAATCGCAGGGATTCAAGATCCCGCAGATCCACCTCCCGATGCGCCTCGTCTCACGCATTGGATGGGAACATCACCGACAGGCGGCCACCAGCTTCATGCATCAGCACTTTGGTGGTGACGGCGACAAGAACGACGACGACCAAGGCAAGGTCAACGGTGCCACAGCACGTACCAACACCGGCCGCAGAGATGATGATGAGGAGGGCGATCCCGAGATCTTCCACGTCGCCGTCGATGCCAGCGTCTCCGATGACATCCCCACCTTCATCGCGACGCACAAAAAGAAGAACCCCATGCTCGTCTCCTCCACCAACGAATGGAAGCGTCTCGAGGCCCACGCGCATTCCGAGATCAACCGCATGCACCTGCGTGACATGCTGCAGGACACGGAGCGCTGCAACAAAATGTTTGCCGAGCACGACGGCGTCTACCTCGACTTCTCGCGTCAACGCGCCAACCTCAAAACGATGCAGCTGCTGCAGGATCTGGCCAAGAAGCAAAAGCTCGACGAGCGCATCCGCGACATGATGACGGGAAAGAAGATCAACTTCACGGAGAAGCGCGCCGTCCTGCACACCGCCCTGCGTGCCGACCGCGACCACGAGCCCATCATGGTCGACGGCGTCAACGTCGTCGAGGAGGTGCACGAGGTCCTCGACCAGATCAAGGCCTTCACCGAAGGCGTTCGCGCCGGCACCATCCGCGGTCATACCGGCAAGCGCCTGCGCAACATCATCAGCGTCGGCATCGGCGGCTCCTACCTCGGCCCCGAATTCCTCCACGAGGTCCTCAAGACCGAACCGGAAGGCGTGCATTCAGCCTTGGGATACACGCTGCGCTTCCTCGCCAACGTCGATCCCGTCGACGTCGAGCGCACATGCGCGGATCTCGATCCCGAAGAAACCCTCGTCATCGTCGTGTCCAAGACCTTCACGACGGCCGAGACCATGCTCAACGCCCGCATCATGAGACAGTGGCTGTGGGATTTCATGGGCGACGATCCCGGCGTCGTGCAGAAGCACGTCGTGGCCTGCGCCAGCGTTTCAGCCACGCACCACGTGGAAGAATTTGGAATCGACACGCAGAATTATTTCTTCAAATTTTGGGATTGGGTCGGTGGACGGTACTCCGTCTGCAGTGCTGCAGGTGCCGTTCCGATCTCGCTTCTGTACGGATTCGATGTCTTTGAGAAGTTTCTGAAGGTGCGTACTTTTGTTTGTTTTGTGTGATTTGTATGGGTTTGGACTGAGCGCGTGATATACATTGTGCAATATTTTCTAACCTCGCTTGCTGTACACTATTGTGCCTGCCACACGCTCACACAATTTGCCGGCCTGAACATTATACAAACGTGCATACTCCGCATGTTTCTATCTGTCTAAACAACGAAGGGTGCCAACTCCATCGACGAGCACTTCATGTCAGCGCCCTTCGATCGCAACATCCCCGTCATCATGGGCATGCTCGGTGTTTGGAACATGAGCTTCATGAAGTACAAGACGAGGACTACATTGCCGTACGCCGAGGCCTTGCTGAAGCTCCCGGCCCACATCCAGCAGCTGGACATGGAGTCGAACGGCAAGGTCATGACGAGGCACGGTGTTGAGGCCGATTACCCGGTCGGCGAGATCGATTTCGGCGAACCGGGAACCAACGGACAGCACTCCTTCTTCCAGCTGCTTCACATGGGACAGACATGCCCCTGCGATTTCATCGGATTTTGCCAGTCGCAGCACGATCTGTGCCTCGATGACGAGACCCTGTCGAGCCACGACGAGCTCATGGCCAACTTCTTCGCCCAGCCCGATGCGCTCGCGTACGGCAAGACGGCCGATCAGGTGCGCGCCGAAGGCGTGGAGGAAGATCTTGTGCCTCACCGAACCTTCAAGGGCAACCGGCCCAGCATGTCGCTGCTGCTGCCCAAGCTCACGGCCTACGCCACGGGCCAGCTCCTCGCCATCTACGAGCACAGGACGACGGTCCAAGGCTTCATCTGGGACATCAACTCGTTCGATCAGTGGGGCGTGGAACTGGGAAAGAAGCTCGCGATCGACGTGAAGGATCACTTGCTGAAGGCGCGACAGCTCGACCAGGAGGGGCAGATGGACGACCCAATCGATGCCGGGAACGCCGCCTCATCCCGAATACTGAACTACTACGTACACAACTCCCAACCCAACCTCATGGACGACACGGATCATCCCTTGACCCGCGTCACGCGCAAGACCCATGCCGATCATCATCGCACCAGCGAAGTCGAACAGCTGGAAGATGAGTTGTAGGTGTGAAACAAGGGGAATGCGATTCCGAATAGATGTTGAAGATGTAATACACTAAATGAACTTTTTGCTACCACCAATTATACTTGTGCGAGTGTAATAGTGTAGTTGTGGATGTTGATGATGATGATGACGATCGTTGTGGTTATTCCATCGATGTTGTGCAAGGTGGCTGTGGGAAATGAGAACTTGAGGAGAAAGGAACATCGACGAAGCGTTTGGAAGGTAAGTGGGAACAACAGAATCCACCCAAACTCCTTCGTGCGTACGTGCCACGCTCGCACACACACACTTGTGTCCACCACCAGAGACCAAACCTGACGCAATCCATCACAATACATACTCCGAGAGTATTGGTATACCGCAATATAATACCATTGAGAGGCAGAAAAGCTGAGAAGTGAAGAGACATGAAACGCACAGCTTCCAACACCTTGAAGGAACGACGCGAGGATGAATCGGACAATGCAATCGCAACAGCGGCAACGGGATGCTGCTCCTCACCTTCATCCAGCACATCCGTCTCAACCTTCAGCTCCACATCACAGGCATCCTCTCAAGCAGGCGTGGATCGCTCCTACCTCTTTGTCGATGAAAACAGCAACAATGCCGATAGCTGCTTCTTTCCGACAAACATATCGCAAGCCGATTTCGAAGCATCCAAGGCCGTGGTCGCAGCCAGGAAGGCGTCAGGCGGCGAGCAGTTGCTGGCGCGTGAGATGCAAGATTTGAGTTTGGATGAACGCGAGACGATCTACGAGGAGATTCACGGCGTGGCCAACGACCTCAAGGAGACGCCGCAGATGCGCAAGTCCAAATTGGCCGAATTCGATGCACATTTGCGGCAACGCAGCAAGAAGAAGCAAGCAGAAGCGCATCGGCAGGCGCGGTTTCTGGCGCCGCGGTACGTGCAGGATCCCAACTTCCGGTTGATGTTCCTGAGATGCGAGATGATGGACGTGTCCAAGGCCGTGGAGAAGTACATCCAGCACTTTGAGCTGAAGCGCAAGCTGTTTGGTGTGGACAAGCTGGGCAGATCGCTGGACTGGACGGATCTCAGCGCGGATGATCGCAAGGCCCTGTCCAACGGCGGCGCCCAGATCTTTGCGTCTGTGCGCGATCGCATGGACCGCTTGATCTACTTCGAGACGTACAAATTCTACCACTACGCCAACGGCGCCATCACGAGCCAAGTGCGTGCCATCTGGTACGTCATGATGAAGGCCCTCGAGAATGACGTCAGCATACAGCTCAAAGGCGGCGTCGGCATCATGTACGCCGTCGGCATGTCGCTGCATGAATTCACGCGCGCCGTCTTGGCGCAAAGCGAGAATCTCATGATGGACGCCATGCCGATTCGCACGTGCGGCATGCACTTTTGTTTGGACAATCCTGCATTGCGACCCTTGCTTTCGCTGTTTCTGTCGGCGGCGCCCAAGGAGGTGCGACTGCGCACGCGCATTCATTTCGGGTCGCATGTCGAATGTCAGTACGCGTTGTCGACGTTCGGGATCAGCACGCAGGTTTTGCCGTACAATGTCGATGGCAAATTGAAGCAGGAGAAGTTGGAAGGGCTCCTGGCATCGCATCGACGAGCCGAAGATGAACGGCGACGTTACGAGGACAGGCAGAGGACGCAAAAACGAATCGTGTACCACGCGACGACGCGGGATGTGTTGCTGGGACGCGGCACGCCGTACCAATCCTCCGTCGGTACGCAACGTATGATGGCGCTCGTCGGGCAGCATATGGCCGAGTACAAGGCAGCCAGAAGCGATCGTTTCGCCAAGACCACGCTGTTCCTGCGCATCGTGCAGATGATCCAAGAGGACGGAGGTCGGTTCCTGCGCCGTCATCCTCGCTCGACCTTGAGTGGGAGAGGGTCGCCTTTGTCGTCGCCAGCACGCAAGAAGAAACTCGCGCAGTCGCAAATCAAGGAGCAGCGCGATGACGAGGATGACGAATACCTCGATACTTGGATATTGGTGAGCGACAACGATGCGCGTGAGAAGGTGGCGATGGGATTCCGCAATCTATCTCGCAAGTAACCGTGTGGATGGCAGACACGTAGGGTACGAGCACCGAAATGGGATCAACAGTTTTGAGAGAATTTAATACAGGTTCTGATATAGTATGAGTGAATTTGAGTCTGAGTATGAGCATAAATGGAATGGGTATGACTGCTGTCGAGTTATTGAGTTATTGGCCGCAGCATTAGACCTCACCACCATCATGAGCGCCACCATCAGCATCAGCATCGGCTGAGCCGGCCGTGGCATTGCGCTTTTGCCGTCGCTGCAGCTGCGCCTTCACCCAACACCGATGGCCATACCGAACGATGATCACCGTGGAAACACCCACCAGAATGCCCAACACATTGAACGCGATATCGAGAAGCTCGAACTGGCAGGTCGGATGGCACCATGGAAGCCCGACGATCCAGCCGGACGCCAAATCCGACAACTCCTTGACGATCCCGATCAGGAACACGATGCACGCCGTCCAGCGCAAGTGTCCAAGCAGCGGGATGATGAAGAACGCCGCATGCAGAATGCAGACCAACACGGCGTTGGCGACGAGATGCTGCACCTTGTCACGGCCGATGGTCATGCAGCTTCCAGCGCTGTGCGGAATGGAAGTCGTGGAGTGTTGTGGAAGTGCTCTATGGACGGATGCATCCCCAAGAGGGCCAATCCTCACGCATTCCTGGCTCGATGGGGATTCTTCGATAGAAAGAGCGTGGGAATGATGGGTTTGTCACACTCATGACTGGCTTTTCGACGATCGTGACTTGGCAGCGCCAAGAATCCGCGCGACGGACAGGATTGCGCGCCATCAATGGCTTCCACGTCCCGCTACCACTCGACATAGAGGACAGCATTCCATACTCGGCAAGCGACTGAAGCGCGCTCCTTGGATGTGCTTCACAAATGTGATCTGATCACACTCCATAAGTTCTGCGTCTTCGTCTTTGATGACCGAAGAACACCTGTGAGTGATTGAGAGCATCCATGAGCACTCCGCCTATGACTGCACGACGCAAGGTGCACAGCCATCGTAGGCATAATACAAGCCAAGCCGTCCACTATTGCGCAACAACCTGCAGAGAGGAGAGTCAACGAACGCCCCAAAGTGGAGCATTCGCAGCACAGAACATCCATCAACACATTCCATACTCATCGACCGCCGAACAAGGAACGTGTGATATGGCACTCGCGCACCATAGTCAAGCAATCACAGAACACTTACCCATCCACGCTGCTGTCGATATCCCCGCCTCTGGCCTCAGACGCGCGCGCGATGAGGAACCACAACCCCTTCGGGAGGAGGGTGCCGATCACTGAACGCAGCGAGGAACAACGCCATGGCTGCTCTTTCACATCCAGAGGTACACACACCACGCTTGGTACCGTGGCTATCAAATACGGTACCTTTAGCCAACAGTATTCCTCTTCCTGTGTTCCATTCCCATTCAATGCTACGATTGGAATGCGTACATGAACAAGCAGTACCGTACGTTCCGAGGATGTCGTGTGCCCAAGCCAGTGCAGTCCTCGATTTGGATGCGTTTCTTCAAACCACATGAACCGAGACACAAACTACGACGGAAAACGAGGGACCAACACGATTCATCTCCAAATCAATCTGGGCAGGAAAGCAAACGCAGCTGCAAGCTCTACGTGTACGCCACGAGTATCGCACAACTTTGAGACAGGTATTCAAGCACGGGAGCCAAAGGATCTGCACCTACTTTGCGGCAGGATGTGAAAACGAATCCGTGTACGTAAGTGTATTGCAGTCTGTCGCTCGTTGCCAAATATACCATCGATTCTTCGACTTCTGCATCACAGAATCTATTCCTCATCAAGGCATCCGTGGATAGGGAACGGTTTCGGACACGCGTTGGACCCTGAGAGCGCTCTACTTCTGTACCATTTCGTCCGCACACATTCCACGCTGGTCAACTTGTTGCTGGCAACCTAAACCGGATGAACGAAAGTTCATCAGAGATAGAATAGTATGCTGTTCGCAACCACAATGCCCGCAGATGCTGTTAGCACAGCTGTCCATCACCTTATGTTGGAACATGACGAATATTCAGATTCGTGTATGACCTGGTAGGGGTCACAGTTGCGCAAATGACTGCTCACACATATTTGTTTGTCCAGAACTCCTTCTCACGATCAAATGTTCCAAACCCGAAAACGGAAATTTACAGCAGAATCCTCGAATATGACGAAAGAATCTCGGAATCTTCAGAAACAAATAATCTACCGATCGAGAGGAATCTAACGTCAGCGGGAACGTGAGGAGCAGAGCATGAACGTCAGCAGAGGAGCAAGACCAGATATATATGGATGAGAGGAACCACTTAGGTAAGACGTCAGGATTAGAGACTGACGCAATCGAGTTCCTGAATCTCTGTCTGACACAACCAAGACCAAATAAGACAACAACACGACGAACTGCGGGAAACTGGCGCAGGTCGAGGATTCACATCGCGGTGGATCGTTAGGAATTAGGAAATGATCTGACTCAATAGGAGTCAGAACTACACGAGTTTGCAGGGCAACTGGAGATTGACATGAGTTGACTTTTGACAGACAAGTCGAGCTCATAAATCGCAGAGAAAGAGGAATCACCAACCTACAAACCCGGGATAACAGAACAACTAACTTAGTGAACCAATTGTAGCCCCACCCGGTCTACATGAGCAACAGGATTGAGACCTGTTTCAACACGTTTTAAAACGTGTCTTGAGACACTCAGACACACGAAGTTGGGCCATCAGGGCTGAAGAACAACGACAAGATGGATGAAGACGGGGTCAAGTCGGTGAAGATCGTCAAGTTCGATGGCGAGGACTTTGACGAGTGGTTGGACGTCTTCATGGCTCTCGCTGCGTGCAAGGGGTACGATGAGGTGTTGGACGAGACAGTCGCGGTACCAAGGCATGATCAGGCAGCCAAGAGCGAAGCAGAGAAGAAGGCTGAGCGGATGAACAAGGCAGCATACAGCACACTGATGCTCAGCACTGAGGGGCTGGCGAGAAGCATTGTGAGGGAGTGCAAGACAGATCACCAACCCAAGGGTGATGCTGTGGCAGCGTTGAAGGCACTTCAGGACAGGTATGCACCGCGGGACAAGGCAGACAAGGTGACGAAGCTCAACGAGTTCACCATGTGTACACTGCAGACTCCGGAAGAGGATCCAAGCCAGTGGATGATGAGAATCAACAAGATTGTGAAGGAGCTGAAGGATTTCGGCGTGGAGAAGACGGATGACGACTGCATTGCGCATGTGATGGTGAACCTACCGGAGGAGATCTACAGCGAGGTGAAGACTACACTGGATAGAGAGCTGAATGATGGAGACCTCAAGTGGGAGTCGCTGAAGAAGTCCCTGATCCGATTCTGGAAGAGGAAGGTGAGGACGAGTGAGGATGGGAGCACTGCGTCGACTTCAACCAACAAGGCCTTCAACACCATGACGAAGGGGTATCAGAGCGGGTTCAAGGGCACGTGTCGCAAGTGTGGAGAATACGGACACAAGGCAGCAGAGTGCACCAAGCCACCAACCAACAACAATGACTACCTCCAACAAATCAAGTGCTACAGATGCAAGAAGCAAGGGCACAAGGCCAAGGACTGTCCGGAGAAGAACGGACAGGGCGGACAAGCAGGAGGATCTGGGAACACCCACTCTGGAATGTTTGTTGGTATGGCAGCGATATCTCATGTAACTGGGACAGATGGCAGGCAGGCTGGAGACAAGAACAAGTGGCTGGCTGACACCGGAGCTACATGCCATGTGACCTGGTCAACCGAAGGGATCACAGATCTGGTGGCGGTCACCGATGACAGACAGGTGCAGGTGGGAGACCGCAACATGGTGACACCAACCCATGTGGGGGAATTTCATGGAGAGTGCCTGGACGGTACCGAGTTCATCTTGAAGTCAGTCTTCGTGGTCCCAGGATTTGCACACAACATCATCAGTATTCCCCAATTCCTGGAGAAGGGATGCACGCTCAGTGGAGGCAAGGATGATATCACTTTGAAACATCCAAGCGCCAACATCAGTCTGAAGTTCCAACATGAAGATGACAATGGAGACGGCAACCTGTACTTCCTCAAATGCAAGTCAAAGGGGAAGCCAACGGAATCCATCATGGCCACGGGAACTGTGGAGAGGAAGAGCACCATGGATGTCAATCGAGCTCATCGCATCCTGGGGCATCCAAACGAGCGCTACACCAAGCTGACAGCAGCAAAGGCAGGCTGGTCACTCACTGGGACTTGGAGAGCATGTGAGGCATGTGCAAAGGCAAAAGCAAAGGCGAAGGGAGTGAGGAAGAAGGCATTTGAGAAAGCTACCCACATCGCTCAACGCCTATACCTGGACATCTCTGGTCCATACAAGAAGACGGCCAAAGGAAGCAACTACTGGCTGTTGATTGTGGATGAGGTTTCCAAGAAGAAGTGGAGTTACTTCCTGACAAACAAGAGCCAGCTTGCAGGACAGGTGGAGACTCTACTCACCAAACTCAAAGGTGCAGACCTGAAGGTGGAGGCCATTCGGTGTGACAATGCTGGTGAGAACCAAGGGAAGCTGGAGAAGGTCTGTGACGAGCATGGAATCCAACTGGAGTACACCGCCCCCAACACACCAATGATGAATGGTGTTGTTGAGAGAGGATTCGTGACGATTCGAGATTCGGCACTGGCGCTCATGTTGGATGCTGATCTCACTGATGAGGCACAAGGACGGCTTTGGGCGGAGGCAATCCACACGGCAACCCGGCTCCATAACCTGACAGTCACGACAGGCAACGACAAGAGTCCAGATGAAACCTTCTACGGCCAGAATCCCAAGCTCTATCCGCATCTGATGGAATGGGGACGCGTCGGATACGTAACGGATCGCGCCAAGAAGCCGAAGCTTACACCGAAAGCATTCAAAACGGTGATGCTGGGCTATGCTGACAACCATGCAGGCGATACCTATCGGATGCTGAAGGTCGATACCAACAAGGTGGTGATGTCCAGAGACCTGAACTGGATGGAGTGGCATGGAGCAGGGGTCGTGGATGGTGTGGAGATCATTGCACAACCTGAGCCTGCATCCAATCCAACACCAGCAGCAACCGCAGCCGCAGTCCCAGATGAGAAGGCTGTGGTCAATGCGGATGTTCCACTGATGATGACTCCGTCCACTGGGGAGAGAGCGGCAACCACCAAGATTCCCAAGATGGTCAGCATCGATGAACTTCCTCATGTCATTTTGGACGATGAGAGCGGTGTGATGGCGGACCCAACCGACCATGTCCGGGACGATATCAACGGAATCGTTGTGGATCCTGGGCTTGTCTCTGATTCGGATGGAAATGAGGGCATGGATGACTTCGAGATGGTGGATGTGCATCAGGCGAATGAACGGCATGTGACACCTGCGAACCAACGTGAGAGACATCCAACTCGTCTGGCAGTTCCGCAAGCTGGGAGAGGGTCATCCAAGATGGAGAGAGAGCGAGCGAAACTACAGACCTGGAGATCCTACGAGGTGCAAGGCCGGAATGATGGAAGGCCAAACACCAGATCCGGGAGAGTGTTGATGGTTTTCAACGCTTCCCTTACTTCTGATCCAGGGCTGCCGAAGACGCTCAAGGACGCTCTGAGCAGGCCAGATGGTGACAAGTGGAAGGGAGCAGCTGAAAAGGAGGTTCACAACTTCCAGAAGCGCGACTGTCTCCAAGTCATTGATCGAGGCGGCATGGGACGAGGACGCACTGCACTCAAGTCTCGCTGGATATTCGTGAAGAAGTCCGAACAGGATGGGTCAACACGGTACAAAGCGAGGCTGGTGGTGAAGGGATACGAACAGATCCCTGGAGTGGACTTCACAGAGTCATTCTCCCCGGTCGCAAGTGATACCACAATTCGAACAATGCTGGCGGTGTGCCTGGCCAACACTGGATGGGTGATCGAAGCCCTGGATGTGGAGGCAGCATTCCTGAACGCAGAGATTGAAGAAGAGGTGTACATCGAGATCCCAGAAGGATTCGTGGACGGAGACTTTGACGGAAGGGCAGATCCAGAATATCGTCACAAGCATGTTGCAAAACTGCTGAAGGCGGTGTATGGAACGGTTCAAGCACCCAGAGCATGGATGAAGACTTTCACAGCAGCACTGGTGGACATTGGATTCACCAAGAGTCTGGCAGATCCATGCTTGTTCGTGTACAAGTCGAGCGGGCAAGTCACAGCACTGGTGATCGTGTATGTCGACGATGCTGCTATCGGAGGAGACCCAGTCACAGTCGAATGGATCAAGGAAGAGATCGCACGCAAGTTCAACATCACGGACCTTGGAGAGCTCACCAAACATCTGGGAGTATGGTACAAGAGGATGACTGATGCAGATGGCAAGTGCCTGGTGGTCAGCATGGACGACTTCGTGGAGCAGATGATCAAGGAATTCGAACAGCACTACGGATCGAACATCAGACTCTTTGAGACCCCAGGATACCCATCAACTACCCTGGTGAAGGCAGCCGAAGATGATGAAGTGGACAATCGCGCTGGATACCGATCCATTGTTGGCAAGCTCCTCTGGATGATGAAGAAAGTGGGACCAGAGTGTGCCAACGCTGTCAGAGAACTTGCATCACATCTGGAGCATCCAACCAAGGAACACTGGAAGGCGATGGCGAGACTGATCGGATACATCAAGGCTGAGATTGCGAAGGAGGACAGCTATGCCATCAAGCTCAGGAAGCCGCGCAGGCTGGAGATCGAAGCATGGTGCGATTCGGATTACGCAACGAACAAGGATCATCGTCGCAGCGTCTCAGGCAACATCGTGACGGTCGGAGGGTGTCTTGTGAGCTGGCAGTCCAAGACACAGCGATCGGTGACACTCTCGAGCACAGAGGCGGAGTACGTGTCGATGGCAAACTGCGCAACCGAATGCAAGTTCGCCAAGATGCTGCTGGATGAGATGACCGGAACCAACACGAAGATCACTCTACATGGCGACAACACTGGAGCAATCTTCTTGACCAAGAACCAGCAGGTTGGACTACGCACCAAGCACATCGATGTGGCATATCACTTCATCAAGGAGATGGTACAGGGAGGAGAGATGACCATGAAGTTCACACCATCCGAGATGAACTTCGCGGATCCCATGACCAAGAATGTGAAGGAGAGCATTCATGAGAGACTGGTGCCATCCATCAGACAAGGAGGGTTGACGTGACAATCGACGTCATTTTGAGATGAAAGGAGAGGTTCTGCACAAACAGGGAGAGTGTTGGAACATGACGAATATTCAGATTCGTGTATGACCCGGTAGGGGTCACAGTTGCGCAAATGACTGCTCACACATATTTGTTTGTCCAGAACTCCTTCTCACGATCAAATGTTCCAAACCCGAAAACGGAAATTTACAGCAGAATCCTCGAATATGACGAAAGAATCTCGGAATCTTCAGAAACAAATAATCTACCGATCGAGAGGAATCTAACGTCAGCGGGAACGTGAGGAGCAGAGCATGAACGTCAGCAGAGGAGCAAGACCAGATATATATGGATGAGAGGAACCACTTAGGTAAGACGTCAGGATTAGAGACTGACGCAATCGAGTTCCTGAATCTCTGTCTGACACAACCAAGACCAAATAAGACAACAACACGACGAACTGCGGGAAACTGGCGCAGGTCGAGGATTCACATCGCGGTGGATCGTTAGGAATTAGGAAATGATCTGACTCAATAGGAGTCAGAACTACACGAGTTTGCAGGGCAACTGGAGATTGACATGAGTTGACTTTTGACAGACAAGTCGAGCTCATAAATCGCAGAGAAAGAGGAATCACCAACCTACAAACCCGGGATAACAGAACAACTAACTTAGTGAACCAATTGTAGCCCCACCCGGTCTACATGAGCAACAGGATTGAGACCTGTTTCAACAACCTTACAGCTTCCATCATCTGGGCCCAGGCTCTGTTCTCCATCAATAGAGGCGTGCCACTACACTCCGTATCGAAGAGAAGGTGGCCAACGAACAAGAACTATTCGATCTACCAGTTTGTGTGTTGGTCGTACTATGGTATTCTCTAGAGAGAGAGAGAGATGCCCGCCACTGTTTCTTTGAACGTCAAGTTGAACAATGGCACAGCAGACGTCTCCTTCTTCGCCCAGTCAACTCCGGAACCCCTTCCTTCATTCCATCGTTCTTCGGTTTAGGCCAGCCGGGTGGCTTTCGCTCTCTCTCTCTCGCTTTCTGTCTGTCTACTTGTACGTTAGGAAGAGATTGGCATGGTACCGCAGCGTGACATCGCTCTTCTCTCGAGGGAACTTGGGATGCCTCCTTGCCTTTCGAACGTGAGGTGCTGCACAACAACCAGACGATCAAGAACATGTTGTTGCCAGCCAGCAGTCCGGACACGATTCTACTTGACGCGACCTTTCGACCTGCATTCGGCCAGTGTATTCTCCTCCTGTGCATGCATCTTTTGTCGACGACGAACAGCATCGCGGCCGTGCGTCAATGCAAAAGTACGATAGAGTATACTGCAATCACTTTTGGCACGAAGGATATTGTTTTGTTTGATCTATTACATATTGGTCTATTTCAGTTATTTGGGTATGGTAAATGGTAGAATAGTACATACAGCACCGATTGTGCAAGTGCTCGATTGGGTTCATGACGTGAAGGACGATCGGCGGATTGATAGCCATGACGATGGCCTGTGGCTCACTGCTGCATGGGGGATGGGTGACTGTCGATGAGATCGAAATCATCATCTCCCAAGAAGTCAAGATCGTCGTCGATGAGACGAAGAGCTTCATCGAGGATACTGACAAGTTCGTTCCGATCCATCGTCGAGCTTTGCTTGCCACCGTGCGACGGAGTCAGAATGGAATTGTACCCCATGAATGGTGATTGGGCTGGTGTAGGCAGCGGCATCGATGGGAGTGTGGAAGCATGGGTGGCTGCTTCATGCGCGGCACGTGCAAGAATCGTCTCATGCAACGCCAGAATGTCAGAGCGATGTTGGCCACCGCTCGATGTGCTCGATCTGCTGCCATTCTCGGATGCCGAGGTTGCATGTTGCCGTTGCTGCGCCTGGTTTGGCTGTGCTTGGCTTTGTTGCGGTTTGCTGAGACACATGGTTGCTGAATGTTTTGTTGTTGCTATTGAGCGCTATTAGGACGTGTTGTGTTGTGTTGAGTTGGTGATGATTTGATTTTATGGTCATGTGGTGGAGAGGAGTGTGGGTGTGTCGATGGAACGATGCCAAACGGGGAGCTTCGCGCGGGCGCACTGGTATGGGACCAAATCCACCCTTGTACCATCCTCGCACGTGGAACACAAGTACAGAAAATTTGGCGTATGTGATTGTTCGTTGACGCTGTCGTGTACTCTATGGTACGAATACGATCAACGAGGGTTGTGGGGGACGTCTTCGTGCGTGAGCATTTTGGCACATCCTGTTCGTGTCATGTCCACAATACGAATTCGCGAAGCACAAACAAGAGTATCCAACAGAACCTTCCTGATTGTTTGTGCTCTCGTCTGATGCTGCGTGCAAAACACTCCGCGCAAAACGCCCCGTCCCAATCTTCGCTTTCCACAAGTACTGCCTTCTCCTGCCGCACCAATGTCGAAATACTGGAGCAGTGTTTATGCCCACGCACGTAAACCAAGATGAAGAACAAAGTACACGTTGCTGGTCCCTACAACTTCATGGTCGCGATTAGACTTCGTGTGTAGAACAGTTCCGTATGGAGCAGAGGATTCCAATGCAAGCTCGCTTATTGCTGAGGGTGTTGACGTGAGGAACTCGGGTATGGTGTTAGGTTGGTAACACGCTCGTTGTGTCTCCAGATCTTGTCACCATCTTCATCTTTGTCGAGCGAAGTTGTGGTCCCGCGGTGGCTGGGATACAGTTGGGTATGGCAGGTTGTGCACACTCTGAGCAGAGGAGGTACAATTGCCATGACTACAGTCGCATAAGTCTTAACAGAGTGTGTCGATCCAGCTCGATGCAACTCTGCTCGAGCTGGATCGAGCTACGTCGAGCATTCTGGAGGACTCCAGCGTGTTTCTCATCTCATTCGAGAAGCCATGGCAACGGCGCTATCTCAACCGAAGAGATGAGTATGGTTGTAAGTTGGTGACTTCGCCAATGACAAGTACCTGGTGATGGCACACGAGAGGTCATCTTGGAAAAGAGAAGTGGTTCGTTCTTGCTCTTGTTCTGCCGTAGACCTACGTGATCAATGGTACTTGTAGCAACAACAAGACATGAGACACTCCGAACGATGAGGAGGACATCACACTATTTTACGAATCGGTTCCAGCCTTCAGAATCGTGTTCCTTGGTTCGTCGAGGATGATGTCACCTCAAGAGCACAGGCTTCCACAATCCAGAAAGTGAAATCAGTTTCGCACACGTTTGCATCCATCGGTCGGTGTCATTGACATCGGGGGAATGTCGTTGTCGTCATGTTTTCCCGTTCGATGACCACAAGGAGAACACTGGCACAACTCCACCTTGAAGTTCATAACCATTGAAGCAGAATAGTTAGTCTCTACTACTCTTGTTGCAACGCACCTTTTTTAGAATGGCGCGTGATGTGCGAGCTGTATTCGTACAGTTGTGTACGAAAAGCTTGAAACCATCCACATGACGACACAATCGTCACCCAAGTTGGCCTCGTGAAAGAAAGACCCAACAACGAGGGTCCAAGGTGGGATTAGACGGAACGATGGTTTCGTATTCACAACAGTCGTCTCTGCTCCGTCACGTTGTGACGAGAAGAATGGGTTTGCGGTAACATTGTATTATTCTGGAGTTTTAGAATGCAACACCAGGCTGTGTCTGTCTGTCTGTCTGTTTGATCTCAAGTGTATGCCTGGTTTAATGTCTGTTTATGTAGCTGTCTGTCTGTCTGCGTCTTCGTCTTCATCGTTCCTTCGATGACACTTCTCAGCAGATCAACCAGGCCAGAAGACACCAGTGCACCAACACATTCTACTTTGCAAAATAGCGCGCAACGTTGTTTTCCAAACGGTTGTGCGCTGCCGCACTTGTATTATACGTAAAGTTATGTGTATTTTTTATTTTTATCATCAACAATTTAAACCAGATTCATGGAAATCGACGTCGCGGCCTTCTTCTTGTTGCGGTACACATTGTTGGTGGCCGCATTGGACTCCATGCATCGCTGCATTCCATGCGTTTGGAGCTTTCCTGACAGAAACATCGCGCCTCCCCGGCGGTACCTTTGCGGATCCTTCAGCTGCGTCATCAAGTCCAATATGTCATCCCTGAGCTGCCGAATGATGGCGTCTGCACCGGCTTCTCCGGTTAACCCGTCGTCCAGTTCTTCGAGCAGCTTGTTCAGGTTGGCCCGGGCCACGGAGAGGGTGTCTTCGGTGTGCGATCGGTTCGCCCGGATGTCGTTCATGGCTTCCAGGCACTTGATGCGGAGCCATTGGACGTGGACGTGCGGCGATGGTGGCATTGAAATGGCGCTGCTGTTGGCTGGTCGATCGACGTAGCAGAAGATGGGGAGGATTGGAGAATTGCATTCGGCGAGGGTGTCGTAGTACGTTCCTGACACAACCAGGTGCGGCACGCGAGAGTTTGAGGCATCTCCGAGCTTGGCGTCATCGGAGAGATGCTTGGTCGCCATGATGACCTCGACGAGCACGTCGCGGGACTCTTCGGCGAGGAAGTCGCCCATGTCTACGAAGTAGCTTCCGTTCTCGCTGTTGTATTCCATGGCGTCTTCCTTGTAGTGCACTTTGACGATGTCGACCCCCGCTTCTTTGGCCTCTGCCGACAGTTGGATCTTGAGTGTGGTGGACTTGGCCACGGTGGAGAGGATGCCGCCGATGGCATCGCCGAAGGCTGCTCCGACGTCCTTCAGATCCTTCACGAAGTAGTAACTGCCGTGCACGGTATTCGCCATCTCCTGGAGCAACTCTCCGTTGTGACTTTCACCGTATCCGAAGCAGATGAGTCCGATGTCATGCTTGTCGCCGTGCTTCTTGGCGTACTTTTTCCCATCCTTCTGCTTTGATGGCACCACTTCCGGCGTTGAGCGCGTGGCGCGTTGGCTGCGAAAGACGCCCTTGAAATTGAAGCCGACGCCGCGACGTGGAGCAACCTTCTGGTCCATGTGGATATAATCCGACGTGCTGGTTGGAGCCTGTCCCTTGAGGCAGCTCTTCGTGAACTCGATGAGCTCTGGCTGAAGCGAAATCCCCTTGTTGGGCTGTCCATCAGTCAATAGAAGGACGGTCTGCACATCGCTGGGTGAATCGATGCGACGCAGTTCGTCGCACGCCATGTGAACGGCATGCGAAATGTTGGTCATGCCACTTGGCCCGAGGTGTCGGATGGTCGTCAAACAGCTCTCCTTGTGGCGCTGGTCGAGCTTGCCGAGTTCGCATTGAACCATGGCGGTGTTGTGGAACGTGACCAAACCAAAGCGGTCCGTCGGCTCCAGCACGCCGAGGAGCAGCTCGAGGGTGCGCTTGCACAGGGCCAACGGTTCGCCGGACATGGATCCGGAAACATCCAGCGCCACCATGATATCGATTGGCGCGCGCCTTTCGGCGCCAGCCCTTGCGTCATCTTCATCGTCTGGCATGGCGCAAGCCTTGAGGTTGGCGCAAATGATCTGCGTCACCATCTCATGCTGCAATCCCACGCATTCGTATTGCGGAATGACGGTGGCAGCCAGGGTCGTCTTTGTCTTCGTGTTGGCGCCGGCGGTTGCCGCGGAGGCTGGCACCAACGGTGGGGTTGCATTTGGAGTTGGGTTCGGAGTGGACGGTGATGCGTTGGTGCGTGCATCTGCGTCGTTTCCTTTCATTTCGTTTCGGACCATGGTGAAGTTCTTCGCTTTTCGTATTGTGGAGAAGAAGAAGGGGTGGGAGTGGAGGTGATAATGGCAGAATAGGTGCTGATGAGGGTGGTGTGGTTTGGGACGTCGATGCAGATGATTGATGACAGCGTTGCTGGGGCAGTTGAAGGCAGGCCTGGTTTCGTTTTATGGGCAGGATCTTCAGACATGAATCAAGGATGGCGTTTGTCTGGCTCCGCAGAGCACGTTGTTGTTGTTGTTGTTGTTGTCAAGGGGACGTTGATTCGACACCGCTCCTCGCGTGTTTCGATCTGGTCGCGTATTTGTTCTTCGCTTGTTAATGTGCTCAATCGTCGTGTTCGCGCCCACGTTTGCGATCTTGTTGGTGAGACGTACGACCCCATTCAGGATACGATAGTATACAAATGCGGATTTTTAATATTTTTACTTAAATCATCCTATTATGTTGTAGATAGTATATGGGTTAAGTTACAAGCTTCTGGGCCTTGTAGTTAAAAAGTTTATATTTTTCGCATTAGTCTACGACTAAACACGTGAGGCATGCGAACGTAGAGGGGCGACTTGGATTCGAAATTCTCAGTCGTGTTTCGACCAATGTCCAGTCGTGTCCTTTATCGACACACTCACATTTCGCGTGGGTGAGGCGGGTTGTTGCGAAACAATGTCGAGGATTGGGCAGTGGCAGTAGGCATGCTGAAGTTGCTGCTTTATCTGGGCCGTGGATCAGTTGTCGAGATCCAGAGTTGTGGGTTGGTGTGTAATCCAAAGCCTGACCCCCACCAAGACTGTCACACTGCCTTGTTCTCGGTTCTGCCACCGTTCATGGCCCAACAGGTTGAGCTTCGTCCACGTCCCATTCAGCACACATTGCCTTCCCTCCATGTACCCACTCAATTGTACAGCCTCGTCCTTGCTTCAGGTCTATTCCCTGCCTGTGTGCTTGGACCTCCTCTCTGCTGGTCGTCGCAAACAGTCATTGTTGGCTTCTGGCTGTTGTTCATCTGCTCTCCTCTCAACTTCTTGTTTCAGTGTCAGTGAACCTGCAAGCACTCACATCACAACACCAGAAACAACAAGTAAAACCACTGCCACCACCAGTCTCTTTCCACACCATACCAACGGCTCAGTAGATGGCCATGGCGTCCCATGTCCATGGGAGCAAAGCAGGTTCAGCAGGACTTTGTATTTACAAACAAACCTAAGTGTTCAACAAAATTATATTTTGCATACCGAAGGATAAGTCACTGTGCTCCATTGCACTATACATATAACTCATGGATTAAGCTGATTAGTGTGTGCCCAGCCTGCACTGTAGACTTTTTTACGCCACCCGCTTTTATCTCGTGTAGGGCACGAGGCAGAACGGCTATCAAGTCAATATGTATGCACGCTCAGGGGATCACGACGGCCTCCACCTATCCTGCTCTCCACTATTCGTGGCTCTCTGGTAATATGTAAGGTGTATGTATTTGTGTACTCATGCAGGGAAATCCAGGGACAGCCTCGTTCACGATGGCCAGGTACCGCCATCGGCGGAGCCAAGTTCGGGCTTCAACGGGAACTTTATTGCCTGGTATCTGCAGCACTCAGTGCACTTGTCCAAACCATATTGCGACTGTTCCCATAGCTGTGGCTCCTTTGCCTGACAGCTGTAGTTGGGCCCACATAGCCATGCTTGCCCCTCGTAGTTGCGCTGCATCTTGCAGGGTTGAGCTGTAGTCTCGCACCACCTGCCTCATGTGAGCCTCTGGCCCCTCATCAGTGCGATGCATCGCCTGATTGCGTTGGTGCCAATGCTCCCATGCCACCTTCCAGAGCTTGTGCACGATCCGTGCCGCCCACCTTGCTGTGGACAGCCTGCGACCGATTTGCGCGTAGTACTGCTCCTGTAACTCGGTCCATGACCCCACGATCACGTCCGTGACCAGCCAATCCCATCCCGCCTCCTGTTGATCGTCCATCAGCTTTGCCTCAGCCCAGTTCGCGCATATGCGTCCAACAGGTCCCAGCCCTCTCAACACTTGCTTGACATTGCTCAACCGTATTTTTGCAATGGCAGGATGAGTTGGCATCTTCCACATCGTGATCCTCAGCCGTTTCCACTGCACTTTCCAAAATGCCATCGATTCCAGTGAGCAGCAGATCCAGAGGTGGCCATGAGTTTCCATCTTGCCGCACCTGGGGCAGCTGTCACTCGTCCTTGCCTTCTACCAAACCATCTGCATTCCCACAGCCACCTCCTGTATTGTGAGCTCCATGGTGAGCACCCTCTGTGTATTGGTGAGCTTGCCCGCCACCCGTCGTTGCACGCTTTTGTTGGCATCACCACCGATCACCTTCATGCCTCGCTCCCACCTGACCCTCGCCATGTCCGCCTCCACCACATCTCCAACGACACTGGCATACATGATGCTCGACCTGCGAACGCCTTGTCTTGCAATGTGCCACGATCACGTCCCTGTGTTCTGGTGAGAGCTCCACGCATCGCCCTCTTCGAGCATTCGTCATCACTGTACTGCGATCCGGTCCGTAATGGCATTCATATGCTCCCACACATCAAGTTCGTCAGGCTTCTTGTGCTCGGCCTGATGCCCACGCACGTGTCATCCCACAAATGTTGTACTCAGCTGGCTTCGGACCCTCATGGCAGCCACCATCATGTCGTGACCAGGACTCGCCAGATCCGGTTCATGTACCCACTCCAGCACCTTCAGGGCTTACAGGTTGTCACAGCTTCAGCGCCCCCGTCCACCTTGTATTCCAAACCTCTCCTCCATTTCCCAAACCTTCATTGGCGCACCGTAGATTCCCGCCAACTCCGCTTGCTGGGACGATGTCAGGCCCTCCCTCCGCGGAGCCTCAAAGGTTCCAAACACCATCACCTCCAGAGTCTCATCAGTGGCCATCGCCCATGCCGCCATTCCCTTGCCATTTCTGGCAGACTCGTTACTTCTGCCAACCGCCGTCTCTTCTCGTATACTCTGGGCCATATCTCTCCAGTCGACCTCGCATTGGATGTGTTTCCCAGCCCATGACTTGGCCTTGCCAAGATCTCCCCAGACATTCTCCATCCCCTGGGTATCTGCCACCACGGTATCATCCCATTCGCCAACTGTCAGCATCAGTATGCCATCTCCTTGCTTGTAGCCATCCACGGGGACCCTTCTCCATTTCCCACCACTCCCGGCACTTGCGAAAACAGCTTCCTTCTTGACTTCATCGGAACCTCCCTCCCCCCATTCCATCCATCCATCCATCCCATCCATCCATCGCCATGGACCTGAAGCCTCCCAGTTTGCTCATTCTACCTCATGGAGGCCGCACTGCCTGCACTGCTCCACTTGCCCAGCCGTAAACGATCCTGAAGCACACTATTCCGACCCAGCATCTCCTTGAGCTTGGACCTCCATGTTGCCCAATACGCTTGCTTGAGCCGCCCAACTGTAGGCACGTTCACTTCACTGGCTTCCACCATCGCTCCATCATCTTCAAGGGCCGCCTTCAGAATGCCTGTTCCGTCCGCCGTAACGATCTCAGACATCCAGAACAACTTCATTGACCTTTGACACAGATTCACTTGTTGCATTTCCTCCCTGTTGCACAGCTCCGCAATGGCTTCCATTATCGGGCGATCACCCTGCCTCCTCGGTTGTATCAGATCCTCCACCATTCACACTTCCAGCTGTGCTGCAGATGCTTATTCAGCCACACTTGCCCACCACGACTGTGGAACCACCATTGACCACTTGCTTCCTACCGCCTGGAAGATTCGCATCATACCTGCACTTGTCGCCACGGCCTGGTAGGATGCTCGCAGGAGCCTCCACCATGCATCGCTTCATGACCGACTTGATAGGCTTGTCGAGCGCCGTTCCTTTTCGACTGGTGTGCGTTGTGAACGAGTATGCATTTTTGTCGTCAAGCGCCAGCAGTCAAAATAACGATCCTTCCACCACTTCGAGTCCTTTGATCTCGACATCCGGAAATTCGTCTGCCACCATCAACATCGATTCGATCTGAAGCACCACGTCCTTCCAAGTCTCCTTGTCATACTGCACCTGATGCACCTTGGCTTGCTCAGTCAGAGTGAACCAGTTCGCGCTGGTGGCTCCCACTTCCCACGTGCACCTCGCTGCCAGGGTGTTTACGATCGCCTCTGCCCTCACCAGATGCTCTGGGAGCATGTATGCGTAGGCGATGTCGGTCTTGCCATTCCAGGGCACCTCCTGCTTGTCAACGTGGATAAACACCAGCCTCTTTGTGATCAGATGCACCTGATTGGCAAGGTTCGATCTCAGTGGTTCCTTGGATCCGTCGTGTCCAGCTCATCAAGGTCTTCGACCCCTCTGATTCGCACTTCCACTATCCTTCCCATTACCACTTTGTGTTTCCGTAGCATCTTCATGGCTGCCACTCCATCTGGGCCCAACGTCATTGCCATTGGATGGGGGATGAATCTGTTGCAGAGTCCTCCTGGCCCAATCTTGGAGATGTCATTGAACATCTCACAGAGGATTTCGGCGATTCTCACATGTAAGCAGATGTCAGCTTCAAGCCTGAGAACTTGCCAAGGTTGCACCTTGAAACTCCTCCCCATAGCTTTATGAGCATCTTGCCATTCCTGGTTGATCATTCCGTCCGCCCTGACTCTCCCCCCAACTTCGCCTTCGACTCCTGCAGCCTTCAGACGCTTGTTGATGATGGCGCATATAGCAGGTCCATTGGAAAAGTTCCTCGTGTAGGTGAGCATTCCAATTTGCTTTGTGTACTCCGCTTCATCCAGCAGTCTCTTGTACAGAGTCTGTCCAGTCGGCTGGTAGAAGAAACTCAGCTGCGATCCTGACTTTGACACGATGTCCTTTGGATCACATGTCATAGCAATACGCATGTGTGCCGCCACCATTCGACCATTCAATGTTGCCTTCGTTGTGCTCATGTACACCATCAGCTCCTTCTCAGTTGTTGGAAATTGGTTGGCATTGCCGATCACCTCGGTGATGTCTTGCACCTTCCACACCATGAGAAAGATTGTGTCGTCGTGATCCTTGAGCGCCCCTAGCCATTTTTAAGTGGCTTCAGATACCTCTTCACTGGATTGCCGCCTGATTTGACCAGTACTGTCATGTCAAATCTCTTCACTACCATGCCTTTCTTCAGCGTATGCGTGGTCTTGCTCTCCACGGATGCATCGCTATCACTGTTTTCATCCGTTTTCGCACTGCTTGTGCTCCCTTCACTCTTGCATGACTCCTCATCCTCATCGGACTCCTCACTCTCACTACTTGTGTTGTGCTCCATCGCCTTTGCCAAACGCTGTCCCTCCACCTCTATCGCGGTTGGTGTGCTGGTCATGAATTTGATTTTCTTCTGCTTGAGGTTTCTTGGTTGGACGATGTCGCTATCTCTTGTCTTTCCCTTCTTTCCGCTCCCTTCTGCGGTTGTGCTCATCATGCTGCTTTCGGTTTCCCCCATTACCGCATCTTTGCCTTGGGGAACGAACGTGATGTCAGGGTACCGTGACCCCAACACATTCACAGCCGCTCTCCGCACAATGGTGATCTCAGTCTTCCTCAGGAGCCCTCCTGAATTGGGAATCATCATGTCTTTCAGCACCATGTTTGGATCTGTCATGCTCAAGTCAGCAGCGAGTTGTTGGATCTGCTGTCGTCGTTCGTCTGTTTTGGGCACTTGCGCTACACCGAATTTTTTTCTTCCATCGATGACCATGCTGATGAACACCTGCACTTCCTGCACCGGGATGGTGTGTCCTGTTTTCGCAGTCGCCTTCCCAGTCCACCTTTATCGTTGATTCATCATCCCTTTCACCAGGATATGGATCGACCTGCCTTCCTCTGCCATCACTTCACGGTAGGAGAATGAAACAGCTACCTTGTGGATTTCTCCTGGCAGAGATTTACACATGCTTGTCGTTGTCTTACGTGCAATGGAGACTCCTTCCTCGTTTTCTCCTTCCACAAGTGTCAGCATCTTATCCCGTTTCTTGCTCCCAGCCTTCCTTGGCATGGTCTTGACAGCCCTTGTTTGTGACTGTCCTCCTCCGCGTATGCCGTTGGCAGTCTCCTTATGATTTACCATTGCTTTGCCTGCCATTGTCGCTGCTGTTGGCCTCACTTCTGTATCTTTTCTACAGTTGACACCCATTGACGTCGGTGCTGTTTCGGTGTTTGCATTCATTTTGTAGAATACTATCTTTACATGTTTCTACTGTGTTTGTTTTCCTGGTCCCTGGTGTTATGCTCCATAACACAATACTGTATTATTATATGATACTATATGATATAATATTATGTTGTGTCATATTCGCAAGTGTTGCTATTGCCGTGAACGTGGAAGTGGACGTGTAGGGATGCCACCACCAACACCGTGCTGTTTGACATCCCACGCACAAAGGAGGTAACGCACACCAGAGCCAAACCATCGACAACACAAGGAATGAACGTAACACTGAACCTTTCGCAACATCACCATCGAGGCGGCTGGATACCATCTCAGTCTGGCATCGACCGTCGATGACGCCACCATTTTCGTCCACGGTGAGGACAAGCCAGCCATGTATTTGTGTCGTAGAAGCTAGCTAAATATATCTAACCCTAATGGACAACACGAAAAATTGATATCTAAAAATATCACGTTTCAGTATCTCAAATCCGCAGAATAATACTCGACTTCGCTGAATGGGGCCGTACGCAGATTGCAACAATCCACCACGAAACAAAGATCCACGCCTGAAATGGATGCATTGAATCGTGATTTATCTCATCGAAACGTGCCATCACAAATCAGGCACAAATCGCGATTTGATGATGTCGTGTCCACGATTCGAGTTGCCGGACAAGAACCGTCCGATCCAAACCTGCACGAATTGGAATCGTGGCAGCAGTCACGATGAATCCTGACTCCCGGAACGATGTTTCAGCAACAAATCAACACAAGTCGGAGGGAAAAAAGTCAGTCCTCCCACAATCCAAACCACAGCGACAACAACAAAGATGGACGAAGATTTGTCATCAGAATCGTGGACCACAAAACCGAAGGCGATCTGGCGAGGGAGCACTTCCTCGCCGCGCATTTGCCACACGCAAGAGCACTGACAGGGTGCAGGTACAACGAGCAATGACGGCACATCACAGCAAATGGAGTCGTGTGTAATTCTTGGGCTCATTTCTCTTCAACATCACGTCCACGACACACCAATTACCGAGAGCAATCCATAAAATATTCCACCTCAACAGCCAAGCGCTATCCCCTCACCACGGCTTTTCGCACGTATTCCGGGCTCTTCCTTGAACCATCAGCCTCATCATCGTTCTTTCCTCAGTGGTTTTCGCTGTCAAGGAGTACATCACCATCATCGTCGCGACCACCATCGCCACCACCATCGCCATCACCATCACCACCCCACTAACTCCACAGCCAACCAAAACTCCCCACGAGGTGCGCAAAGCAACGAGATCGTGCAGCCAGCATCTGCCGTGTTTCAAATTCATTGGACGAAGACAAGCAAATTGGAATAAAGTGGCCGATCTACGCGGTTGACACTCGACATATTCTGAATCGCGGGTTTTTTCATCGGCAATCGATCACACCTGCAGCAAAAACACCACGAGGCAAATTATCTGAAACACACGCGCGCACAATCCCTTCACTCTTCGCAGCAGCAGCAGCAGCAAATCATGATACCGGCAGCACCAGACACCCAACTTCAGCTCACATCCGTACCACATTCACGTCTCGCCACAATTTCGGTCAACATCACACCGAAAGTCAAACCTGCAGCCCCAAGCAAAACCAAACGTGGAAGCAAAGTCAAACCAACATCCAGAACCAAGGCTAAAGCAAAGGCACAACCAAAGGCAAAGGCAAAGGCCAAGGCCAGAACGACGGTGACGGCGAAGAGAGCAGCTCTGCCAAAAGCCAAGCCAAGAGGCGGATCCAGTCGCACGGCCAGAAAGTCAGCCACGAGGAGCACCACCACTGCTGCTAAAGTAGCGCAAAGGCGATCGCCACCACGGCGGTGCAAGACCCCAACCACTGAGGCACAGGCTCTGGCTGCGCCGGCTTCGCCCGTTGGTTCTTTCGTTTCTCTCAGCATGTCAGCATCACAAAATCGCAACCAACTCGATGACAATCGCTCCCAAAAACGCAACCAAACCGATGCCTCCGCAACCACACCAACAACCAAAACAACGCATATTGCCAATGGCACAATCTGCACTGCGGTGGCTGCGACAATCCATCACAGACCAAGGAAGTACGATGTCATCTTTGGACGAGGCAAACCGTACCAGATGCACCCTGGCAACCTGCGCATGCATGCAATCATCTTGGATCACAAGCCCGAGTATGCGGCAGCGTCTGATAATGCGACGAAGAACAGCCTCGTCTGGCATGTCATTGACCTCGTCAAGTTCGGCTTCCAACATCAGGCTGATGAGGACGATAACAGCGATGCTGTGTATGGCGGGTTGCAAGTTGATGACGACCAAGCAGAGCAAGCAGGAGCTGCTGGTGGTGGTGGCGGCGAGGCTCGCCAACTGGTCGTCCGTTTCCTGCGAAAGGTGTCAGTCGGAGATCCAGAAGATGAGAATTACGGATGGGTGGAGGAGACGGATCTCAATGCCTTCAAGAAGGTGCAGCATGGTCTGAGGATGAAGAGAACGCCACGGACGCATCCGTACAGCATCCAGCAGCACCAGTATCCACCTTCCCTCAACCTGGCGATTCCTCCGCCTTCGCCTTCGCCGTCGGCATCATCATCGCATGCGGCATCCACATCATTCACAGAGACATCGCCACCAGCTGTGCCACGTGTTGCTGCAGCACATCCTTTTCGCACCTCTCCTCACGGAAGAGACGAGCATGTTGCATCAGTAGTCATTGCGGCTGCTGCGGCACGATCGGGGGCGAAGCAAGTGCCTGATGGCACATTCAGTGACGGCTCTGGGTATGCCGCCCACGGCGAATTTGTTCCGACAGAAAGGGCGTTCCAAACTCACGCAAACACCGATTCAGCGCGTTCACAAAATCGCGACCAACATCACAAGCCACAATCACAACAGAAACAGGCCGCCAACGCAGCTTGGACGCTGATGCCACCAATCAAACATGCAACATCGTCACGGGGCATGGTGGCTGAGACTGCAACTGAGCTTGACAACGGCATGGATTCAGCTATGCCACAGCCACTTCGAATGGATGCGTATTGTCATTTCATGGTTGGGGCTGCTGATGTGCACGCTGATGAACAAGGCGGTGTTGGCACAGCTGAAATGTACGAGCCAATTCCACTGCGTGACCTGAATCTTGCTCGTCCTTCACGATCGCCTGGCAGCGACACACAAACCACCGTGCATGAGCAAGATGAGGTGCAACAAGAATCCTTGTCGCATCTGCATGCCGCCAATGGCCTGCAACAGCGCCACCACGAACAGAGATGGGTGGGTGCACCATCCTCTCTCTACTTGTACAATGACGATGGCGGCAGCGACGACGGCGATGACGATGATGAGACTCTCTTCGATTTTGAACGTCTTTGGTTGTCTCATGACCTACAGGCAAGGCAGCAGCGTTCGCAAAGAATGATTCGGATGCAAGATGATGCTGATGGCACCGTCGGCGCCGCGCCATCACTCCATAATGGGTTCCCCCAGAGTTTTGATGCTCAGAGAGGTCTGGATGATGGCTTGATGGGAGACGAGAAGCTTTTGATCCCACCGTTTGAATTGGAAAGTGACATGGTGCTGAAGCAGGAGCAATCGCGCAATCAGAACAACGGACATGGGCATGGAGATGGACATGGGGAAGTGCAAGAACGAGCAAAAGTCAAGGAGGAAATGAACAACAATGCTCAGTTCTCCAACACGGACAACGCTCATGGACAGGAGAGCATGGATATGGATTTGGACATTGGCGCAGTTGCATTCAAACAAGAAGACATCATGCACGAAGATGGCGATTGCGCCATTGCCGAAGTTGATGCCGACGCCTCGGAGGAGTCTCACGTTTGATGAGAGGAAACATGTTGCACGTTAAAGCTGACAATGATCGCAATACACATACACAATCCATGCAGACGTACGTATCACACAGAAACATTCGAAAACAAAACAATGCACTTAAAAGGAACAAACAAATACACAAGTACTCGTCGTACTGTACTCGTACATGCGCATTGAAAGAAGGCCATTGGATGGACTGTTGCTGCGATGGTGTGGAATGAATTGGTCAGACGTTTATCATCCATCTCCTTCAAGAGCAATCAACCCAAGACGAAATCGATGACGAAAGGGAGTGTGCGTAGAGTACGCCAAGAGAAGCAATAATTATGTCCCATCTCTTCTACAGTCTGTTTCACTCTACTCCGCCCACTCACTTTGGTCAAAGTCGATACCTTTCTGTGAGATGACCCAAATATCTCTCAAGTCGCGATATATCTCGTTGTAGTCAAGACCGTATCCGATGATGAAATGGCAAGGGATCGAGAATCCCACGTACTTCGCAGTGTATGCCGCCGGTTTGCCGATTCGCTTGGACAGCAGAGTGCACACTTCCACGGTTTTGGGATTACCCTGTTCTTGCAGGATGGGAATGAGCTGGGACAGGGTGGTGCCCGTGTCGATGATGTCTTCCACGATGATGACGTCCTTGCCCTTCAAGTCTTCGACCTTCAGACCGCCGCTGATTTTTACCTTGCCGGTGGATTCGGTGCCGTGGTAGGACGATACGCGGAGGAACTCCATCGTGTACCCCTGTCTGCAGTCTTGGAGGGCATCAAGCAGGTGTTGATAGAACTGACGTGAATTGTGATGTGCCGAGGCATCAACCGCAATGGAACAAATGGCATGGTAAGGTGCGGTATAGCATGGTATGGCATGGATGGGCAAGAGAGATGGTGAGCAATCAAACCAACTTTGGGAGGCAAATCAAACCAACATGAATCAACGCAACACATTATCACATGACTCTTGACTCACCGGACAAGCTCCCTTCAGAACGCAAAGCATGACGGGGCGCTTGCCTTCATAGTCCTTGCTCAACGTCTTTGCGAGGGTTTGGATTCTGGAAAGGATCTCCTCTCGCGGGATCATTAATGATTTCAGATGTCCATCGTACTCTTTTGGGAACAGACGATTCTGTGATGCAAACGTGTGTCATGGCGCGACGATGTCCAGTCGTGGATTTGGTTGCGGGCATCGCGATGTCGATGCATTCGTCGATGGTTGTTGTGGCCACCACGATGAATGGATTAATGAATAGACAGTCAAATGGAATGCAGTACAATTCAGTGCAATGCAATGAAACGATGAGAGTGGAGAGCGATCCAATGCAATTGCGATGGTGTGAGTTCGTGGTTCTTACTGTATAATAATGGATTTGCAATCATGTTGTGGCTGAACAGTGTTTGTATTTTCTTCCACGATGCTGTGCCATCATCGGCGTCGATGCCCACTCACCGACGCATCCAACGATCGTTCCTCATCCGGAATGATGATCGCCGCGTCGGCATGTTCATTTGCTTGCGACATGGCTACACTCTTTGTTGTCGCCGGGGAGCGCTTCGACGTGTCGATGTCCGTGTGGAGATCACAGCAACGTTGGCGGCTTCAAGCAGATAAGAAGATTGATGTGATGTGGCACAATTCGATGCGTTGTGATACACTGTGATGTGATGGATCGTTGTGTCTCTCCCTCTCCTCGTGCTGCTCTCGTTTGTACGCGTGCTTGTTGGCTCGTCTGCATTCGCATCTTCTCTGTGTGCGGTGCCAAAGAAGATCCCTTCGTGATGTCAGCAATTTTGGTGTTGTGGTTGATTTGTCCGGTTCTGAGAATTCGAGGCTCCTCGTCGCATCTTTGCGTCAGAGTTCATCTCTACATTTGTTGTCTCAATCTACACGCAAACAAACGAAGGCGTTTCATTCGAATGGGTCAGCAACCAGTATCGCCAAATAGTCGACAAAAGACCACAACAACACTTTCACGGAAAACATGTGAGAAAATGAGCAAACAGCAAACAACACGTGCAAAGCAAACAGGCGTACCGTCGACAGCATTCTGGCTGAAGTGGGATCGTAGATCATATCATAAATCATAGCAGCACCATACCAATACTTCCCAATACTGCGGTCGTGACCTTCCTCGTCGTCTTGAAACAACACCGCCACCAACAATCCAGCAAGCGTCAACCATCGTGCACGCTGAACATTTGAAACAGCGCCTCACTTCCGCACCACACGTATCCGCAACATTGACTCAAGATGCGACTGCGACCCCCAAGACGACAGCTGAACCAGCAGACTGCCGGCGGCGCGCAGCAGCAGCAGCAATCGAAGCGTTCGTTCGCATCGTCGGCACCCATCCTGAGCGTCGCCATCCTCGTGGGATTCAGCATCTTCAACAACCTGGAGCAGACGTCCCACTTCACGGCGTCGCAAGCCAACATCGATGCCCGAACGCGCGTTGCCAGGATGGATGCAGTGCAACCATCATCGGAAGCGCGCATGACAAAGTCGGCGAAGCAGGCCATTCTGAGGCATGCCACGCATGAACAACCCAAGCCCGAGGCGACATCGCCACCGGTTCAGCAACTTGTGGTGCCGGCGTCGTCCATGAAGATCATCAAAGTCGGTGGGCCTGGTGCCGTCGTGAAGGTCACCAAAGGAGCGAAAAGCGGTATGGGCGATTCGGATGAAGATGGAGATGATGAGATCGATGAGGATGGTGGCGGTGATGAAAATGGCGTCGCTGACATTGCCGTCGCTGACATTGCCGTCGCTGACATTGACGACGCTGACAATGACGCCGAAACTGACGAGGTTGACTCCAATAATATGAATCAAATAGAAGAGCCGTCTCCAAACTACCCAGCATCATCATCGTCGTCATCGTCGCCCACACCGTCAGCAACAGCACCCGAAGTCAACTCCATCAAGTTCACCGTGTGGCTGACGAAGGCGTTGGAGGAGGAAATGGCGCAAAACCTCTTCACGGCGCAAATCCATGCGGAGTCGCTGCTGCAGCCGCTGCCGGAGCAGTCTGTGACCTTCCAGTTTTGCAACAAAGCGAAGGCAAAGGCCCAGCAAACGGCGGAGGATGATGCAGATATCCCCACCTGTCCAGCCTCTCCGACCGTGGCGTCGCGTCCCAGTGACATACAGACCTACATGACAGAACATCCGTTGCAAGTCACGTTCAACTGGACCTTCATCACGGCCGATGCAAACCTCAACGCCTCACAGAAGATGAAGAAGCAGAGCGATTTGGACATTCAGAAAAAGCATGTTGCGGCCTTTTCGTACTTCGACCCGGTCGGCAATACCCAAAGAACCTTGAATCCGAACGCACTCAAGTGGACGGTGTGCCACGAAGAGACCTGCCCGGACCTTGCCGGTTGCAGGCATCAGAATGGCAAAATGCCAAGCATTGCCAATGGCAAAAACGATCGGCAGCAGTCATTGCTTTCCGATTGGTCCTTCAGCGGCATCCTCAATTCCGTGTACGCTCTCGCCACCGCTACTGAAGATGCGCAACGAACTCAGCAGAGCACCTTCGTCCATCACTACGAGGACGGCTTCGCGCCTGTGGGACACATCCCCAACATGATCTACGATAAAGCTGGCCATGTCTGCATGCCAGTCTCGGAACACGTGCGCAGGATCATCCAGAAGGGCGCGTACCACGTGGGTCAGACGGATGAAACGCGGCGTCGGCCCTTCAGCGGACCCTGCACGTGCACCGCGACGTGCTTCACGCCGCAGGCCAGCGAAGCCAATCACTCCTGGCCGTGGAAGAGCTGGGAGCTGCGCGATCGGTTCTATCCCAACGCGCCGGCTGCGAACTCACATGAGATGCACACGTTCCAGGCCAACAAGCAAATCAAAATGTGCGGCAAGGAGCGCGATCAAGAAGGCGCATCGCGGCACTTCGATTGCGAGCCCATGCAAGATCGGTTGGCGATGTTCATGGCAAGGGACGACAGTGCAAACGACGACGCAAACGATGGCAATGACGCCGCACTTGCGACAGCATCGGAACGATCAGCCCCGTTGGGATTGACGTGTCCGGTGCACCAAGCGAGCTCGCATCACATGTACTTCGTTCCGGAGCACAAGCTGATCTTTTGTGGCATCCCGAAGGTCGCCATCACCGAATGGGTCAAATTCATCCGGTACTCCTTCGGGGCCAGGGATTACCTGAGTCTCCCGCACTTCAAGGTCGACCGCGAAGTGTTCCAATTCCGACATTTGGACATGGACGTCGCGCGCAACATATGGTACGATCCATCGTGGACGCGTGCTGTGTTCTTCCGAGACCCTGCGGAACGGCTGCTGTCGGCCTACCTGAACAAGGTGCGCGGGAACTCGAAGAATGCCAAGTACATGCTGGGTCTCGCGGAGGAACGCCAGGTATCCTTCGACGAGTTCGTGCGCATCCTGACGCGAGATCCAAAGACGAACGCCACAGCACCCGTGCCGTGGGGCGTGGATCCGCATTGGAAACCGCAGTACATGACCTGCGGCATGGACGTCCTGCTTCCCAACTTCGACTTTGTCGGCAACATCGATCATGCCGCCGTGCAAACGAAGATGCTGCTGGAACGGGTGGGAATGTGGGAAGATTACGGCAAGACGTTTGCGTACGGCAAGACGAAGGTCACCTCTGAGCGCTCCGCATGCGCCATGATGCCTCCATCCTCCGAAGCGACGAACGATGGCATATCGCACGGTTTCAACCAGCATCATCAGACATCGCGCGACGTGTATCGCCATTCGACGAATTCCAAACAAAAGCAGGAGGAATTCTACACACCGGAATTACGACGCATGGTGGAGCAAGCGTACGCCACCGACTACGCCATTTGGAACGATCTCAAGATACGCAACGCGACAGATGTGCCAGCAGGAATGGATCTGGAGGTGGTGAAGAAAGATTGCGCCGCCAGAAACGAATGAGAGATGGACAGCATCCGTTCCAATGCAAGTGTCCTTTGGAGCAGTGCTATGAATCAAACATGAACGAATGGTGGTGGTATGTATGTACGATCGACCAATACCAATACTCGCACGCATGAGGACTAATATGTTCAATTCTTGGCTTTATTCCAACTATTCTATTCTGATGTTTGAATTGCGCTTGTTTGGATGCTGTGTTGCAGCACTCTACTTTTGATTTGTAGCTTGTTCCAAGTTTTGATCGGAAAAGTCGATTGCTTGAACCATTCGAAAAACGTCAGAAGGAACATTGCACACGTCACCAGATGGAACAACCACCACAAATGTGGATCGCGCTTGACACAAAATCCAAGAACCTCAAACAACAACCACAACCTGCCCGATCTTGTCAGATTCATCTGGCATCACAACCGCTCCAATCCATTCTACGATCATACCCTGATCTTGCATTCCAAAGCAGAATAGAGTACAGGAGTACACTTGCTGGAGACCATCCAAGTGCATACCAATCAGCATTCATTCAAGAAATTCGGAAGTTGGAGACAATCTCACCGCTCCGCTCAACACTCTCTGCTTCTAACGACGACAAGACGAACTCGCCGTGCACGATCCATTCGCAAGATGGCGCGCAGAACGAGATGCGGTGCGATATCTGTCGCGATGGTGGTCATTGCGGCTGCCGCATCGTTGGATCTCCTGCAACATCGCAGCCACGAGAATGCCGTGATGGTGGAGGCCCTTGCGCCCATCTCCGTGCGCAGCATGATGCGTTCCACCAGGAGCATGCCGCGATCGCAGCCGCTGTTCCTGTCATCGGAGGATCCTGGCGCGACCACTGAGACCACCACTGAGCCGACCACTACCAGCGGAAAGAACGAGACGATGTCACCAGTGGCGCGGAGGGCGCTGGTGCATGAGAAGCAGAAGATGGAGTTCATCATCGAGGATCTGAAGTCGGCGGACGCTCGAATCGCAGCGATCACCACGGACGATCAGCTGCGGCTGGAGGAGAAGAGGCTGCTGAATTACCAAAAGCTTGTGCAGCGCGACGTTGCAGAGGCAGGCCAGGCGAGGATCGTCGTCAACATGGAGCCACCGGAGGGCATGTCCGAGGAGGAGTTCCAGCAGGCCATGGCCGTCTTCGTCAAGCTGCCTTCCATCGCGCAGAGGTCCATGGTCGAGGCCCTCCTGTCCTTGGGTGAGAAGGAGGACACCAGCAAGGTCGGCGAGTACCGCCTCTGCATGCTGCTGCAGATACCGCAGCTCATGCGCCGGTTCCACGACAACCGTATTCAGCTCACGGAACAGCGGTTGCAGGATTCCATCAAGGCGATCAAGCGTGCCGATCGCGGCCTCGTCACCATCACCATGGCCGACGGCAAAACCATCTCCGACCTCGTCTTTTCCACCACCGCCAAGACCATCAATGCGACGAGGTCGCCCCCCAACAAGACAGAATCGTCATTGGACAACGTGGAGCTGCAGATCGACAAGTTCTTCGCCGACGTCCTCGACAAGTCGCCGGAACAGGCGCGCGCCGAAAGCAACCTCAACAGCAAACTCGCTCGCAACGTGCGCAAGGAGGGCGTGCGTCCCTCGGCCAGGGATCTCGAGATCGTCATGGCGGCGTTGGATCAAGGTAACTCATCGTCGCGCATGTTCTCGACGAGCGGCACGCCGGAGGAGGCCCTGTGCGGATACATCATCCGTGGCAACATCGTCAACAAGGATTTCACCGACAAGCCCGATGACTTCATGGCGGCGCTCAACGACAAGCTGCCGGCGGTCGAGTCATGGAACGGTACGCTTGCCTACATGAACGATCCCACCATGCCGCGCGTCGACGATGGTCCTTTCGACTCGGAGCGGGTCCTCGTCCTGCTGCACAAGGACTTTTCGCCTGCCAGCAATCCCATCTTCTCGCAGATCTCCACGGTCTGCGCCATCGTCACGACGTCGCTCTTCTGCATCGGCGTCTACGGTTCCAACGACGCCGTCTTCGACAAGCTCAACGAATACGCTTCGCTTGGGGACTTTTCAGGATTCGATTGGTTCAACGGCAAGATCGCTCAGATCCTCGTTCCCCTCCTTTCCATCCTGGCATCGCACGAATTGGGACATCAGCTCGTGGCCAAGCGCGACCAATTCAAGGTTTCGTCCGTCTTCCCCACCCTCCTACCCTTCCTCAACAGCCTTCCTCTGCTGGGAGCCTACACCAAAATTATATCGTCGCCCAAGAACCGCTCGTCCTTGTTTGATTTCGCCATCGCGGGACCCGTCCTCGGCATGGCGGCATCCGCTGCCTTCCTCCTCACGGGATTGTCCATGACGACAGAGATCATGGCCAGCGGCGATGCATCCGCCATCCAGCTCCTGCCCGCCTTGCCCACCAGCGTCATCCAGCTCAGCACGCTCGGCACCACCATCGTCGACACCTTCCTCAACGGCAACGACGTCCTGGCCGCCATCGCCAACCAGAACACCAAATCACCCGTCCCGCTGCACCCTTTCGCCATCGCCGGATACTGCGGCATGCTCATCAACGCCGTGGCCCTCATGCCGTTGGGTTCCAGCGACGGCGGACGCATGTCGCAGGCCCTCTTCGGTCGCGGGGCGCACAACATCATTGCGGGAACGTTCTGGATCCTCCTGCTCGTCTGCAACTTCACGCTCACGGGCACGCAGGGGGATCTGCTGCTGTCGGCGTGGATCGTCTACAACGTCGTCGAGAACGATACCGAGGTGCCGGCCCAGCAGGAGATCGAAGGCGTCGACATCGGCCGCGCGGCTGCGGCGTTGGGCAGCTGGTTCCTGGCCGCCCTCGTTCTCGTGCCCGTCGTAACGCAGTCATAACGCATTTGGGCCAATCAGTTGTTTCAATCAGATAGAGTACTATAATCGCTGCTGGTTGGTTGTCTCGCAATGAGTTGTTAGTTCCATGCTATTATACAAGCAGAAAGGGACCATACTTGCTACTCGTAGCATATCCGACAGTCGCGGCTGCGGCCCAGGATTGGAGGGAGTTGATCAGTACGACTTCCGAGGAGACTGGCGATTGAATTCCACCCTTGCGGCAGTCGGATGGTTGGTGGAGTCACGCCAGTCAGCTCTTTCCACAACTTCAACCCATGTAATGGAAGCGGGCACGCTCCTTGCAGCAGTCACGAGATACATGAGTTGCAGACTGGTACTATATTCCGGAAGCTTGCCCATGTCTGCGTCCTACGAGGCCCAATGCCATCGGACAACGAGTCGGTTCGTCGGCTTTTCTCCTTCATTTCCAACAACCATAGTATATCACAATTGTCACCGCTGAGCAACAGAGATAGAAAGAATGATTGACGGGGTCGACATGATTGCCCGCTCCTATTACCCTGTCGGCCAGTCTTGCTTTCCTTCACGAGATGAGCCGGATCGAGTTGTGCCGCTGCGCAAGAACCTGCTGTAAGAGTACGTCGAGGGTGAGGAAACAAACAAAATTCCCTTTCGCTGACCTCTCCCTCCGTTTTCCGTCCCACCTGCCAATGCGTTTTGCTGTTTTGAGCCCCTTTGGAGCGCAACGCAAGGGGCTTTCCTCCCACTATTTGAAGTGGGTCTTGACGCTTCATTACTCGGTGCAATGCCCGTGAATTTGGTTGCAGCGAGGACCCTCCGTGCGCATCGGCGCTTTTCAACACATGTTCTTCGCCGACGGCATGGTTGCGCGTTCCTTTCATCCACTTTTAGGACGATGGAAAGATAATGCTCCGCCGGCGATGGCTGTGTCCGTGTCGCTTGCGAGCATCCCACCGCGCATCAAGGCATTCCGGTGCCATTCCTAGCTCGTATCCCTTTCAGCAGAAGCGCGACGGTGCTCGTGGTCTGCGTCCAGGTCTGTGTTCGTGTCGATGTACGTCACAATTTGTTTCGCTTTCGGATTCGCCAAAGTCACCCCCGGTCACCGAAGACCGATTCCTACAAGGCCAACGAGGATTTGCAGTATCCGTTTTCAAACAGCGAAGCATTCACGTTTTCGTGTAGGAAAGACGACGTGGACAAGTTCACTGTACTGAAAGTTGCGGCGATATAATATTTATTTCATAATATGTCTTGTTAACGTGAAAATAACGCATGTCGTCTTCAACATCTCGCATTCACAACAAGGAAACAAAAGAGACATCTCAAGACCAAGGATCTTCACCACCGCAAACCAGAGTAATCTGCGGTGTATTGTCTTCGAACCTCTCTCTTCTGGTAGATACCGATCGATCTGCCCTGTGTAGTCGCAAAGAAGATCAATGATCAGCTCTTGCCTGTCTGGAGAGAGAGAGCGAGAGTAAAACGCACTGCTTCCAGGGAGAGGGTGCCCTGTTCGATACGACTTGAAGGCAAGAATGAGATAGCATACTATTTAGGGTCTATCATACGTCGTCTACTACAACCGAAATATGTGTGCACAACAGGCGAGAGGTGCAGAAACCGTCACCGGAACTCGCGCGGTTGATGAAGAAAAGGTATCCACTGCATCCGTTGGTGACACTCCACACTCGTGCGGCGTATGCAGTAATTTTCATCTGCATGTCACCCAAGATTAGCACAATTCGTGTTTCGTTTTGGCCACAAATCGTGTTTCGTTGGGCGGCGAAACCAAACCAAATGGTGACATGTGTTCATGAGTGTGCACTGTCGATGCATACAGGCAAGCCGCGAGCACGCGCGTGTACTCTATGCTCCATCACGCAATCTCCACACAAAGTGATCTTGTCACAATCGTGGACCGATGCGGAGAGCAACCGCGCCACTCAAACATCTTGGGTTGGTCTGGTCTTCCGCTTTCCGAGACTCAATCGAGCCCATCGCAGATCACCAGATGGCTACACGCGAGAAGCATCAACAAGTGACCTCCTCCCAGTTTCTTCGTCACAGGATGGCAACGATGGATAGTCGTACATTTTTCGCATCACCGTCGCCACACTCGCCTCTTTGCAAATCCTCCTCCTCGAGTCGTATCCATCTCCGTCAGGCAGCAGGTTGGTGCTGGCCGGCACGGAAGAAGGGCACCAACCACTCGGAGAGATGCCAGCGAGGGAATGCCGAATTCGTCACACACCACTCACATTTCATAAAATCAAACACCAACAAAAGAAAACGCAAACGCCAAAACAATTACAATAACAATAACAAACGCCAAAACAATAACAACAACAAAAGCAAAAGCAAAAGCAAACACCAAAGAAAACGCAAACGCCAAAACAATAACAAAAACGAAAACAAATCACCGAAGATCCAGCATGAAGACCAGCCTCGCAACTCTCCTCGCAACCATTGCTGCCGCACAGGCATGCCCATACCTCGGATACACCGCGGGCGGTGACAACCCCCACGACAGCGATGCTGCCTCTCCTCGCACAGACAATGCCGTGAATGGGTCCGCCCGTCGTACCCGTGGATTGAGCCAGGATACATCTGGCCGAGCCACTGGCGATGATGTCACCCCGCTCAACTTCCCGACCCCACGCGACGCAGTCAACGCGCTGCGACAGGATATTGTTGACCTCATCGCAAGCGGCGACCGCCTTGCACCGCAATTCATTCGTCTCGCCTTCCATGACTGCGTCGATGTGTGTGATGGATGCATCGACCTTTCCAACAGCGACAACCGCGGATTGCTCATTCCAATCGAGGCGCTTCGTCCGCTCGTGGAGACGTACTCCCAATACCTCACCCGCACAGATATCTGGGGGCTGGCTGGATTGGTCGCAGCGGAAGGGATGCAGCCCAACAACAACTTCGAGTACCGATTTGATTACTTCGGTCGGCCAACATGCGATGCTGCTGCAGGCTACACCGACGTCGCAGGTCCACCACGGGAATTGCCAGGAGTGGACCTTACCACCGAACAAATTGTCGCCTACTTCAAGCAACACTTCGATCTCACCGCTGACGAGACTGTCGCCATAAACGGAGCACACACAGTGTAAGTTGAGCTTTCTGTTCTCGTGAGAGTTTGAATGCGTACTGTAGGTACAGGCTCTGCCAACATCCTTGCAAGCATCCAATGAAATGCATCACACATGCATGTCATGTGCAGGACATGTGCACGACACAAGAGTCTCGCTCACCATTTCTGCCTCCATCGACTCTCGACCAACCATTAATTTCTTTCCATCTGTTGTCCATCCATCCATCCATGTACGCAGCGGACAAATCACGATTGCGCCGTCCGGCCCCATCACCAGCACCAATTGGGTGGCCGACCCAATGACGTTGGACAATGAATTCTTTGAGAGTGTGCGGGACGGAGATTTTGTTGCGGCGCAGGCGCCCAACGGGGCCGCTATCTGGCAGTACATTGGAAACAGCGGCATCGACCGTGACGGCACAAGCCGCAACCTGCAGGCGGGCGACTTGCTTGTCTTCCTCAATTGCGATCTCGGGTTGGCCTACGATTTCGATGGATTCATGGATGCTGGCGGCGTCGTGAGCTGCAACATGCCTCAAGTCAATGCCACCCTCGGCGCTGTGGACTGCCCCGTCGCCAGCACCAGCAGCAAGCTGAACGACTATGTGAACGACAACGAGCTGTGGATGGAGGATTTCCGCAACGTCTTCGAAAAGATGACCAACAACGGCTTCAACATGACCGACTTGACTGCTGTCGGCACAGTTGCTGTGGGGTCCCCGACAGCAGCCCCGACATCAGCTCCAACAGCAGCCCCAACAGCAGCCCCGACAGCAGCTCCAACAGCAGTTCCGACAGCAGCCCCGACAGAAGCTCCAACAGCAGCCCCGACATCAGCTCCGACAGAAGCTCCGACAGCAGCCCCAACAGCAGCTCCGACAACAGCTCCGACAGAAGCTCCGACAGCAGCCCCGACAGCAGCTCCAACAGCAGCCCCGACAGAAGCTCCGACAGCAGCTCCGACATCGTCATCGTCACCACTGGTTGGGTTGAGCACTCTGGTGGCCCTCCAATCGATTGTATATTTGCTCTTTGTTTGATCATGACAAAAGATCAACAATGACCAACATGGCGAAGGCGAAGCCACGATCAGCTCCCTGTAAACATGAAATAATACGCTTTTGCCGTAACCCCGTATCTATTCTCGTGTTCACGAATCACGGTTTCTGGCGTGAGGTGACAAACATCGGCACAGCGACGAACGCGTGATTTGGTGTGCTAGTAACACATCACAGAACGATGGTGCAGTTGAGGGGAAAGCTCGACGATCGTAGGAGCTTTGTGCGTCTTGTCTCTTCCCCGCTTGTTCAGTGTCCAAGGAGCGCGAGCACTGATTGGTGGAGAGCTGACACCATGTCCCACCATGACGGAGTGTTGAAGACCGGGGAAATGAGAACAGTGGACACGGATTTGTTGATCCAATTTCTTTTCCTGATGGGTGCCGTGTGTACGCGCTATTGTCATGGTGGGCGTTGAAGCACAGTGACGGTGGCAGCCACAACCGCAGCCGCAACTGATGAACCACATCAAGACCACAACAAGTTGTCGGCAAGGCGCATTGAAGCTCCGCAGTTCGGAAACGAACTGTCGATGTTCTCACAAATTCTGATCTGGCCAGAAATTCATCCTCCGTGAGATCAACGAATTCAGCATGACCTCGCGCTTCTCTATCGCAAGCATCACCATCGCCGCCGCCATGACGGGCAACTTGGCGGCCGGTGCCAAATGCGGTGATCCGTGGCGTGAACCCTGCCTCTCCGACTCCGACATCCGATATAAGAGTGGATCTGACTATGATTTGGGAAGCCAAAACGATCTGTGGGTACGTTGCACGGCGGGGGAGAATCCGATCCTCTTTCAGCAGCAACATGGTCCGCTTGAGACGACGCAATCGAATACCAGGCGTCCGGGCGGTACCTGCGGCCTGACTCCGCCGTTGCCTTGTCCATATCATCATCTGACGCCCTGTTGCGTATTATGCTTCCATCCACGATGATCAACTCTCTCCGCCCAAACACCAAAGGAAAAGTTCACGGGGTACTACGTGTGTGACATGTACAACTACGGTCCTGATGATCAGCCGCTCCCGAGGTTCGTGCTCGATGGGGTGAACGGCCTCAACGGACAAACACTGATAGTGGGAGCCTTTCCGTACAAGGTTTTCAGCAATCAAACCACCCAAGGCACCAGGACCATCAATCACCGCTACCTCATCTTCCCACCAGTTGAGGGGGGCACGCCATTCGGTGTCTCGAGAGCCTTCGATTTGTACGCCACATCGAGTTTCGAGCTTGATGGTAGGGCGCTCACCCTGCCAATTCAAAGCAATTTCAACATCACCGTCGATCCCTTCACGGATACCGACACGACCATCACCTTCCCAGTTGGCGACGACACTCTCTTCACCAAAAGCCCGCAAGAGGGAGCGCCGGGAACCTTCGTGACGACAAGCCAAACCTGCATTGATGAGGATTGCAGCACAGTCCGCGAGCAAGGCGCCACTTACATCGGCACAGTTTTCTCTTTCTCTCAGGGGTGCACTCAAAGACGTATCACGGAGCAAGAGTTTATCGATGGCGTCCAATCTTCTTTTGCCGAGTTCGGTGTGCCGCCATTTGCGCAAGTCCAGGTCCCAATGGTCGGCTCTTCCGCCACAGGCTTCTTCCCAACCGAAGAGCAGTGGTGTCAGGTACGTTCAGCAGCAGAGAATGCGCCGAGGCGCCATTTTGCGCAGCCATGAGTGTCTTCCCATTGGCTCCAGTCGTTCTCATCACCTCTCGATCATGATTTGCTGGTTCACTCAATTCTGTTTCCTCCTTTCGCCTCTTTCTCTCAATCATTCCACCAATCAATCAATGCATGGACAACACAGTTCGACCCCAACTGCGCCACAAACCCATACCAAGAGCCAACCACGCCCGTCAAGACAGGAGTCATTGCTGGATTCACCATCGGCAGCGTCCTCTTCTTCCTCATCGTAGTCGCCATTGCAGTCTACATCTACAACAAACAACAGGCAAAGAGATACCGTGCCGTATTCGCCGCACGTGTTGCACAGACCATGAGCATCCGAGTACCGGCCAGACGCATGGATGCCGCTGCATTGGCTCGCGAATTCCAGAAGATCGACGCCCAATCCACGGCTGACAAGAGTGACCGACGTGCGAGCTCCGTTGGCAACATCACGAAGGAGGGCATGTGGGAGTTCTTGAGCTCCGGAAAGGCGGTCGAGATGAACCGTCATGACTTCGAAGCGTTGTGGGCGGTGATGGATGCCGATGGCAGCGGATATGTCGACTTCCTTGAGTTCTGTGCTTTCATGGGTCAGGTGAGTGTGCTTCCTGTTCTGTGGGGTGGCGCCGTGTGTTTCATATGGTATGAGTGGGTGGTATGCGTGGATGGTATGCGCAGCTGGTATGGTGTATCTGTGTTTCCAACCATTCAGCCATCCGTCCATTCCTTCATGCATTCGCCACACTATCGTACTCACATCTGACATGATGTCTTTGTTCCGAAACCATCCATCCCTTTCCGCCACGATCTTTGGTTGCTTCTTCGACTGTGCAGTGTCATGAGGAATATGACAATGCTCGTGACAATCGCATGTTGATGGCGGAGCGTTTGTCCCGTCGCTTCTCCATGCGCCTGTCGCAGATCGAGGAAGACGCTGCAGGCCAAGCTGCCGATGCTGCAGCGACAACCGATCCTGAGAATCCTGAAGGAGAAGAGAAGGAGGAAGATGATGTGCCAAGTAGTACTTAATTGTCAGTTGAGGAGCGTGCCATTGCGGGTCAATTGGAGATGCCACCGCTTGCCACTCTGGTAAGGATCAAATTCCGAGTTGATGATGGGGCAACCAGCTGGTTGCAAGGGGTGATGGCAAGATGTCGTTTCATGGCCACACGTTGGGCAAAAGCGCATGCGCAGCTGAATGTGTGCACATTCCGCAATGAGAAGTTCTTAGAATATAATAGTGGAATAGACAAGTCAAGTCGAGGCATTGAATCTACACCATTTTCTATTGCGGCTATGCAACACCGTGTCTTCGATGTCACATGATGTGAAGCCATTTGAAGTGATGCCTTGGTGATGTGGGCCAGCGAAGAAGCCGTCGCAAATGCTCAAGGCACCACAACATCGCACTTGTTGATATCCGAACCCGAAGTTGGTCGAAGTAGTCGATGTTGGATCTTCAGTGCCGTGAATGTGAACACAAAGTAATGCAAGAAGCTTAATTTTACCATAACCTCTTCAAGTGTCGTGGTTTAGGTCAGGGTGGTGTTTTGATTGTGGCCATTTGATGCTCTACGCGTGCGCAAACGCAAAGAACAAGACACTTGTTGCTTGCGAAATGAAGAATGCGGCACAGGCAATGGTCGCCAGTACACATTCGCTCACCCATGCTGGAAACTCAAATCTATCATTTCGTTATGTCCACCGGTCAATTCGGAATGGAATCTCCCGATTCATTCTTTTGATCTGCCTTGGATGAGAGCATTACAGGCATCGGTGATGCCAGGTTGATGGTATGGGCTCTCTACGATCTAAACACGCACCTCTTTGTCGAGTGACATCACCCTGCGATCCTCGCTCCTGCATCTATACCAGTCCCGACATTGATGTTCGGGGCAAGCACGATCTTTGGCGTGGGTATGGCAGGATGACGCTCGTTGTGGTGATGATGTCGACAAGAGAGGCAAAGAGTCAGAAAGAGAGAGAGAGAGAGAGAGAGAGCGGGATCACAAGTGAGGCCGCATGAGTCGCGTACGTCGAGATGCCCCGACACTGTGGAGGCCACGAACAACCACAAGATCTCAGTTTGTTGTCACAAATTCCGATCCCTTTCGCAACTCAAACCCACCGTCCGCAACGCGAGTGTACGATACCATACGCGAAGCCCAACGAATTCAGCATGACCTCTCGCTTCCTCATCGCAAGCATCGCCGTCGCCGCCGCCATGACAGGCAACATGGTGGCCGGTGCCAAATGCGGTGATCCATGGCGCGAACCCTGCCTCTCTGATTCAGATCCTCGCTACAAGGACAACGCCAAGTATGACGTTGCCGATCAGCCAGGAATCTTGGTACGTCTTCGCAACGCAACGACGGAGCATGGTCATGTTTGCACCTCTGCCAGTACTGCCCACACCCTTCGTTCTCACCTCACCTTTCGTCCTATTCTCCGGTGTGTGACCAATTTGCTGTTTGGCGTATCCCCACGCATATCAATCACATGCTTCTGCTTCTCTCTCTCTCTCTCAAGTCCGTCTCCGCTGGATTCTTCGTCTGTGATTCGTACACTTACGGACCAGACTCCCAGCCTCTCATGGTGGAAGCAATCCCCATCGCTGGACTAGGAACATTCTTGACGGGTGGGTTCCCATCAAGGATGTACAACAACTACACATACTCAGGGACAAGAACATTCGTTCATCGATACAGAATCCTGCCCCCAGCACCAGAGGTCGGCACAATCGGGCTGGCGCAGGCCTTGGACATCTATGGAACATCAACCTTTGAGCTGGATGGGAGGACTGTCACCTTGCCCTTGCAACAAAACCTGGATTTCCCTGTCCGTCAGGCAGGTGAAGAAAACACGATCACATACCCAGTTGGAAATGATACCACTGTGACCAAAGGAGTCGTGGCAGGTCGGAGCTTCTTGACTCTCGTGACCACGATCACATGCCTTGATGCAGCCTGCAGTGCTCAAAGCGAGATCAATTCTGTTTACAACAACTCCAAGTTGCTCTTTTTCTTGAGCTGCAACAGCCAGCGCATCACAGAAGACGAGTTCATTGCGGGCATCAGGAGCGACTACAACAAGTTCGCTGTCCCTGAAGCATTCCGCATCGAGGTCCCCATGACCAACACTTCGCTCACTGGTGTATTCCCATCAGAGGAGCAATGGTGTGAGGCAAGTACATATATTCTGTATTCTACAGATGCCAAGGTTCATATATTCTCGTAGTGCAGTTGGTATCGGCGATCCTTTTGTCCTCGCAAATCTGCCGCTGCTTCCCCCCTCTCACATTCCCGATCTTCTTTCATTTGCTATCTCTCCCTTCCCTTCATGCATTCCACCAATCAATCGATCGATCATTCAATCCATGGACAACACAGTTCGACCCCAACTGCGCCACAAACCCATACCAAGAGCCAACCACACCAGTCAAGTCAGGAGTCATCGCTGGATTCACCATCGGCGGTGTCCTCTTCTTCCTCATCGTAGTCGCCATCGCAGTCTACATCTACAACAAACAACAGGCAAAGAGATACCGTGCCGTATTCGCCGCACGTGTTGCACAGACCATGAGCATCCGCGTACCAGCCAGACGCATGGATGCTGCAGCATTGGCCCGTGAGTTCCAGAAGATCGATGCCCAATCCACGGCTGACAAGAGTGACCGACGTGCGAGCTCCGTTGGCAACATCACGAAGGAGGGCATGTGGGAGTTCTTGAGCTCCGGAAAGGCGGTCGAGATGAACCGCCATGACTTCGAAGCGTTGTGGGCGGTGATGGATGCCGATGGCAGCGGATACGTTGACTTTCTTGAGTTCTGTGCTTTCATGGGTCAGGTGAGTGTGCTTCCTGTTCTGTGGGGTGGCGCCGTGTGTTTCATGTGGTATGAGTGGGTGGTATGCGTGGATGGTATGCGCAGCTGGTATGATGGTGTGCGTGTATGGTGTATCTGTGTTGCCAACCATTCAGCTGTTCAGCCATCCGTCCATGCATGCATGCATTCGTCACACTATCGTACTCGCATCTGACATGATGTCTTTGTTCCGAAACCATCCATCCCTTTCCGCCATGATCTTTGGTTTGCTTCTTCGACTGTGCAGTGTCATGAGGAATACGACAATGCTCGTGACAATCGCATGTTGATGGCGGAACGTTTGTCCCGTCGCTTCTCCATGCGCCTGTCGCAGATCGAGGAAGACGCTGCGGGCCAAGCAGCTGCTGAAGCAGGCGCAGGTGCAGTGGACTCGACCGAGAATGTCAGAAAAGCCAAGGAGAATGACGAAGAGGTCTAGAGCGATCCAAGATCTCCAAAACACTAACAACGCGAACAATTTTTTGTTCCAACACTTCGGCGATCGCAGTACTGTTTATTCATGAGAGCATCCAATGGCACCGAATCATGACCTCCGTACTGGATGGAATCTGCGGCGGCCCGATTGCGATGTCCAACATGACGTGTATCTTATTTTCGCTAGCCATGGTCGTGCGGGACGAAATCCATTTTCCATTTCATCAGTGAATGTGTGTGCTCGAATCAACTTTGTGGACGAGGAGAGCAGGCGATGTGCATGTCACCAAGAGCCCCCAGTCCGTTGGAACTTCGATAACCAAAGCATAAGCTAGATGCAGAGAGTACTATTGTATGCACATGTCATTCTGAGCTTGCTGCGCTGAATGCGATGTCTCTCTCTCTCTCCTCGTTGTCTCAAAACAGTCCATCGTGTCACTGTTTCTTGGATCCGTGGGTGCAGGTCGCCAAGAGCGACAGGTGAGTTGTCGTCCGACTGGCTCGTTGAGCGTTAAATTTGAATTTGTCCGTCCACAACGCAAACGTGAATTTCATCAAACCTCCTTGCTGCCTGCGCAACGTCCATGACGCAACATGAATCCTCGTCGAGCTGTGCACACGAACGACGACACAAAGGGAAGAGCTCCACAATTCGGCAAAGTCGGACCGAAACAAGATGCCGCAAGCAGTGACGTGATGTGCATTGTGCTTGAGGCAGATCCAAGCGCATTAGACCCAGTCTGGGCTGAAGGGGAAGAGCTGAAGGGAACAAGAAAGCAATCACCTGGCTTTCCGAAGACACCAATGGACTCGTCGGTGTCGCTCCTTGCGCTTGAGCTGTGCATTTCACACTTTTTCCTGTTCGGAAAGGGCAGAGTGGGGAAAAGTGAGGAAGCTTGCACCCTTTGTAACGCCGTCGCCGCTGCCATCATCATCATGTGCCACAAAATCAAGTTGAGACAATCCCAAAACCAGATTTCATCCACTCATCGAACATCCCACAATCATCCAACAGTCTACGAAACATCAATCCGAAAATCGTCATCATGAAGTTTCCCGTGATCAGACCTGTCGTCGCCTCGACTATTACGCTTGCAACATCGATCATCATGAGCCGTATGACAACAGCTTGGGCCGCCAAGTGTGGTGACCCATGGCGTGAACCATGTCTCTCCGATTCCGATGTCCGGTACGCGGATGGCGCCAACTATGATTTGGAGAATCAAAACAGCCTGTGGGTAAGTTGTGCAACTCAAAATGGGAGAATAGAATGGCATGGGTGTTTCAGAGTATGACCAAGATGCCGGCATGATACTTTACATACGCGCTTCTGATGACGGTCAACGCCACGCTGTTGCCCACCTTCTCATCCGATACGATCGTTATGACAATTTCCCATTCGCTTCACTCCAAAATGTTGAATCTTCTTCGCCATACTACTTGTACCAAAGAGGGCATACACAGGATACTACACGTGCGACATGTACAGCTACGGTGCTGACGATCAACCAGCGGAGAGCTTATCATTCGATACGGCAGATGGAGGAATGTTGATACTTGGATCGTTCCCGTACAGGGTGTTCATCAACCAAACAATCCAGGGCACGAGAAACGTCAACCATCGATACACCTTCTTTCCACCAGTTCAAGGAGGCACACCATTCGGCATCTCCCGAGCCTTTGACGTATACGGCACATCGAGTTTCGAATTGGATGGCAGGGCGATTACATTGCCATTTCAGACCACCTTCAATATCACAGTCGACCCCTTCGCGGATACAGACACAACTATCACCTTCCCAGTTGCCGACGACACCCTCTTCACCAAGACTCCTCAGGAAGGTGAACCAGGTTCGTTTCTGACAACGTCCATTACTTGTGTTGACAAAGATTGCAACACCGTCCGTGAGCAAAGTGCGAGTTACGTTGGCAACAACTTCTCTTTTTCGCAAGGATGTACATTCAGACGCGTGACGGAGCAAGCGTTCGTCGAAGGTATCCAGACAACATTTCTGGAGTTCGGTATCCCACCTTTTGTCCAGGTGCAGGTCCCGATGGTCGGCTCTTCCGCCACAGGCTTCTTCCCAACCGAAGAGCAGTGGTGTCAGGTACGTTCAGCAGCAGAGAATGCGCCGAGGCGCCATTTTGCGCAGCCATGAGTGTCTTCCCATTGGCTCCAGTCGTTCTCATCACCTCTCGATCATGATTTGCTGATTCACTCAATTCTGTTTCCTCCTTTCGCCTCTTTCTCTCAATCATTCCACCAATCGATCAATCGATCATTCAATCCATGGACAACACAGTTCGACCCCAACTGCGCCACAAACCCATACCAAGAGCCAACCACGCCCGTCAAGACAGGAATCATCGCTGGATTCACCATCGGCGGTGTCCTCTTCTTCCTCATCATAGTCGCCATCGCAGTCTACATCTACAACAAACAACAGGCAAAGAGATACCGTGCCGTATTCGCCACACATGTTGCACAGACCATGAGCATCCGCGTACCGGCCAGACGCATGGATGCTGCGGCATTGGCCCGTGAGTTCCAGAAGATCGACGCCCAATCCACGGCTGACAAGAGTGACCGACGTGCGAGCTCCGTTGGCAACATCACGAAGGAGGGCATGTGGGAGTTCTTGAGCTCCGGAAAGGCAGTTGAAATGAACCGTCATGACTTCGAAGCGTTGTGGGCAGTGATGGATGCCGATGGCAGCGGATATGTCGACTTCCTTGAGTTCTGTGCTTTCATGGGTCAGGTGAGTGTGCTTCCTGTTCTGTGGGGTGACGCGGTATGTTTCATGTGGTATGAGTGGGTGGTATGTGTGGATGGTATGCGCAGCTGGTATGATGGTGTGCATGTATGGTGTATCTGTGTTTCCAACCATTCAGCCATCCATTCAGCCATTCCTTCATTCGTCACGCTATCGTACTCACATCTGACATGATGTCTTTGTTCCGAAACCATCCATCCCTTTCCGCCACGATCTTTGGTTTGCTTCTTCGACTGTGCAGTGTCATGAGGAATATGACAATGCTCGTGACAATCGCACGTTGATGGCGGAGCGTTTGTCCCGTCGCTTCTCCATGCGCCTGTCGCAGATCGAGGAAGACGCTGCAGGCCAAGCTGCCGATGCTGCAGCGACAACTGATCCTGAGAATCCTGGAGGAGAAGAGAAGGAGGAAGATGATGTGCCAAGTAGTACTTAATTGTCAGCCGAGGAGCGTGCCATTGTGGGTCAACTGGAGATGCCACCACTCGCCACTCTGGCAATGATCAAATTTCGAATCGGTGGAGAGACCATCGGCTGGTTGCAAGGGATTGCGACGAGAAGTGATGTCATCGTTTCGGCCCTTCGCTGATGAAAACGAGACCCATCGCTGATCAGCACAGAAAGGGCTTCCTTGTTGTGTGCCGACGACAGTCATCGATCACCTCGCAAGCGGAGCAAGAGGAAACATTCGAACGCGCTGGCTGGAGTTGCGGAAATCAGAACGGTTGAAGCATTCGGTCGCGAGCATGAGAGCTGAAATGCGAAGCGAACCTTGGGAGTTACGTGGAAATGTGTACACTTCATTTTTCTGTTTTTGAATGTTCGAGGCGTCGAAACGTGAAAATAACGTCAATTTCACATCACAACGCGAGGGGAGGCTTCTCGGTGCCACCTCGCTGTTTCGGCGCCCCGTGGTTGTATTCCTCTGTTGGTTGCTCCTATGGTACGGGTATTCCACGAACCATCATAGTCGGCGAGCCAGGTCATGGTGAATCTTTAGGTGTCAGTTGACGGAACTTGTCCCGTCCCGTTCATAGCAGAGCGTTGTCACGACCAAGACCAACGACGCAACGCCGGTGACTGCGTACGTTCTCGGGATGGCACCTTCACACGATCGAGTCTTTGCGATGATACTGGTACAATTGTGAACGGTGCCAGCAACCAAAGGTCGAAAGACGGCGGAGGATCGTACTCGTACGTAAGCTAGAGAAGCTGCAGTCCGGGCTCCGTGCCACAAACTTGTTGCGAATGTACTCACGATACGAAAGCTCCCTTGCCCGCGTCCCGTTTGGAAACTGGTGACATTCGGAGCAGCATCGGTGGCATCGTCTCCTGCAGATGTGGCAACGTCAAGCGATGGTTGGGGATGGTTGCATCCGTTGCGATGGTGCCACCAACCGAAAGACCTCAGAATTCATGTTGTATTCACATCGTGCTTCATCGCATCCTGTCGAGCAATCGCCGCATCGCATGTGGTATTGAGATACCTTGTGAAATATTCTATTAATTGCGATGTCAGAGTTTTCAGCCCCCTGGTTTGCCACGTTTCGCGTCATTGGAGGATCGTGCATTCGCATCGCGGAAAGGCCTTGCTTTGCCTGACAGGATACATGCCGATGGTACATTGTGACAGCAATCGTTCTGTGATTTCCGCAAGCACACCTGACTCCAACACGCGCCACAGATTCTCCGGTGCGGAGAAAATGTGGACTTCTGCGAGGGTGTTGGTGGAATTCACCGGTTCCTCTGCAGAGTGATTCCCAACTTGCAGACCGGACAGTTCGTCGCGCTGTGACTTGCATGCCGAATATAGTGTTGCTCCGTGTATACGAGCTACGCAAGCAATCGTGCGAAGCTGGAACTGTCATCGCTCTGCCCATTGTCCCATGCCTACGAGTAACTCGTACGTGTGGTACATACTGCAAGTATGCAATATGTTCTCTGATGTGCTATTTGCTCTCGGACCACTCCTTCCGAAATATTCCATTCAGGTGGATGTCTGCTTTGTCATCAACGCTAATCTACGACGTTATCGTTGTTGCTTCTCGTGTCTTCCTCACACACGGTCGATTTGATGATGTGGAGAAATACCTGTGTGTTCCTGCAAGATCGGGCTTCAAGCCCAGTGACATTGCAGCAGAATAGACCAGAGCGACACTTCTTCAGCTTCGGGTATCAGTTTCATCTCACAAAATCAAGACTTGGTCAAACCCAAACGCAAACCAAAGTACACGTACTCTATCACGCTATATTCACCACTATCTTACCAACGAAAGATGAAGCTCAACCTTGCCATTCTGCTGACAACCGCCGTTGCCACCCAGGCATGCCCCTTCCTTGGCTACACCGCTGGAGGTGAGAATCCACACGACGGAGATGCTGCTGTTCCGTGCGACGAAGATACTGCCGATGTCCGCAGTGGATCCCTTCGTGGGGACCGTGCCTTGCAGCGAGGTAGAGGACGTGGTGGACGCGGCAGTGGGCGCAGCGGTGGCCGTGGCCGTGGTCGTAGCCGTGGTGGACGAAGAAGCTCCACCAGTAATGTCAGCGACGAGGATATCGATGTCGATGGCGATGTCAACGACAGCGTGGATGAAACCAATGACGAAAACACTGATAATGGCGAGAACAACGACGGTGACGAAGACGTGGAAGGAGATGAGGGTAATGATGAAGGCAACGATGCAGACACCGATGGCGATACGGACGCTGACGTCGATACTGATGCAGACGTTGACGTTGACGTTGACGCAGGCAACGATGAAGGCGCCGATGGCGATACGGACGCCGACGCCGATATAGATGCCGATACGGATACAGATGTCGACACTGACGCCGACACTGATGTCGATACGGGTGCCGATACGGATGTCGATACGGATGCCGATACGGATGTCGATGCGGATGTCGACACCGACGAGACTGGCGACGAAGACGATGGCAGCGATGGCCCGTTCGAATCTCCAAGACAGGCAGTCGATGAGCTCAAGAGCGAGATCGCTGCGATGGTCCGAAACAGCAACCGTATTGGACCGCAGCTCGTCCGTCTCAGCTTCCATGACTGCGTCGATATGTGTGACGGATGCGTTAATCTTAACAACCAAGACAACAACGGATTGCTCACGCCGATCCAGGCCCTGCGTCCACTCGTGCAGAGATACTCGCAATACCTCACTCGGACTGATGTGTGGGCGTTGGCTGGATTGACGGCTGCCGAAACCATGCAGCCCAACAACAACTTCGACTACCGTTTCAACTTGTACGGTAGGCCAACATGCGACGCCGCTGGCTTCTCTGAGACTGGCGGTCCAAATCGTGAGCTGCCAGGAGTGAACTTCACCACCGAAAGCTTGCTGGGATACTTCATGGAGCACTTCAGTTTCGATTCCGACCAGGTGGTTGCCATCATGGGAGCACATACGCTGTAAGTCGATCCATCTTGGTGTGTGAATGTTAGCTGCGAGTCCGCCAGCAATCATCTAACGAGGTACCGTCCATGTCTACGACGACAAAACCACTCTCACCAACTCTCGCGCTTGCATCGTTTCTCGATCTATCAATACGTCCATTCACCTCTTCATCCACCTCTTTATTCATCAACACAGCGGGCGATTCAACGTCGGCAACTCCGGCCTGGTCAATGGCCGTTGGGTGCCGAACGAAACGAGACTGGACAATCAGTTCTTGGACCGTGTGCGTGACGGTGATTTCAATTTGCAGGAAGCTGCCAACGGTAACGCCATTTGGCGATTCAATGGCGGCGGCGGCGGTGGTAGGACCCGCAACCTGCAGCGCGGCGGCAACACCTTCTTCCTCAATGCCGACCTTGCGTTGGCATACGACTTCGAAGGATCCATCGATGAGGATGGCTTCGTGACCTGCAACTTCGCTGGCAACAATGACAACCTCGGCCCTGCGGATTGCGGCGTTGCCAGCACGAGCGGCAAGCTCACCGAGTACGTCAACAACGGAAACCTGTGGTTGGAGGACTTCCGCAATGTGTTCGAGGAAATGATGAACAATGGAATCGACACCACCAGCTTGCTCAGCGTGGACCCAGCACGCAATTAGAGAGGAGTGAGACGGAGCGTGACTGCGGTCGCAAAGTGACAACCCACGTTGAAGAGAATTAGCGAGAGAAGAGAGGCATGATGGGAGCACCAGATCCATCAGCAACGAACGAGGACAGCAAACCAAGGAACAAAAAACGAAAAACAAGGAAAACGAACAGAAAAAGATGAGAGATTGAAGATATCATGATGGCGAACGAGAGTAGAGCACGGCGCTCAGCGTAACCTATTGCACTCTGGTCATATAATACTATAATATGTCATTTGAGACGTACCTGTTGGTGTAGCTCGTATTATATTATATATTGGGTAGTATTGTATGGTACTTGCACCACGCTCCTCGCTGCAGACGTTGTGGGACATGATGTCAACACTTGGAGGTCGTACTCGCGTAACACCAACAGCGATGGCAAGGTACCATCCCCAATCGTGTCTTTCGGTTGACGAACAGCCCTTTCTGGTGACACACAAAAACTGCGACGTCGAATCTCCACCGTGCAGAATCAGCCAATGACGGTTTTGGGACATCAATTCAATTCCGAACCGAAGTTGGCTGGGTGGTCCTTTGGATCGACTTGACGGTTCTCAACCTTGACATGACAGTCATTGATGGGTCATTTCAATGTCAAAGGAAGGTGTCAAGGACATGAAACGACATCAGAATTGACCAATCAGAACTCCGGCGTTCGCCAAATGCCGTTGTCCAACGGATAAGCAGCGGTGTTCTGATTGGGACGCAGGAATCGACGAAAGAATTCGAGCGAAGAAAAGCGTGGTTTGCTTCTCTTGTGCTGGCACGGGAGAAACACGACAGCAGCGTTGACGACGACACCACCAACAAAAGGCGACGTCGTGGGTCGGCACGATCCGCATCACGGAGGTTTCGAGAGGCAAAACACCGATGTCCCCACAAAAAGTAATCCAAGCCAAAGCCAACCCAAGCCAAACACAAGCCACCCCAACCAAGAGACACCGAACACGACACCAGCTGATCCAAACGAAAGCAAGAAAGCAACCACCCAAGTACACCACCATGATGAACACGACGAGAACGTACACCGCCCTGCTGCTGGTGCTCGCGATGACGCTCCTTGTGTCCACAACCAACGCCTCCATCCTCGGGTAAGTTCATTCGCTCGCTCGCACATTTTCATGCACACGCGATGATTCCAAGCCAGCTCATTTCTCACATCGCGCCACTTTACATCGCATTGCTTCCCATGACTCGCACACCACTCCGCAGCGACAAACTGCACAACCTCGGCTTCAGCAATAACAGCCACAACAAGAAGACAACGACGAGACCCAAGAACCAGAGAAAAGAGCGCGCGCAGAACGATCCGGATCAGTTCTACCCGGACACGTTCCGTTACGAGACTGTGGTGGAGATGAACATGATGGGGATTTGAGTTGCACGCTGCGGAATGCTTACTACGATATAATCGACACCAATAGACAAGATAGATTTTCATGACACAAAACCAAGAGTCGCTGCGCAAGTGTGGATTTTCGTCTGGACAAGTGTGTGGCGCCAATCACGTGCAGATTGGCTGTCCGCGCAATGCCGGAGCGAAATCGCGCCTTGTTGTTTGCGGTGAGCACGATTGGCACATCACGGGTGGTGTGCGAGCATCCTACTGCCAGAGTGGTATCATGGTTTCTGTGACATGCGTGTCTGACCACTCCACTGATGTGTGGATAGTCAATCGCATTGTAGGTTCGCACCAAGTCGTGGCCGAGACCTCAAATCTCCACCAGTCGCAAGAGAGCATCCGTACGAGCCACTCGTACAGTCACCTACTGTGGCTCTTTGAGATGTATGGCGCGGGTATTGGAGCCTTGATGAATCGCATGCGCGGTCTTTGTGCAAAATGAGCCCAAAGATGCAAGTGGATCCAAGGTCATGGTGAATGCTCAAAACACCACCGAAAGCGTGGATAAGAGGACATGGATTCAATGTTTGTATGTGCGTTATTTTATGTGGTTTGTGAGAGTATGATTTTGTCGGTGGCTCTCTCAGCATTAGCCTAGATTGAAACATATCGTTTCTTGATTGTTTGCACGATCATGCTCGTTGTTTGCTGTTGCTCTTACGTTGCGCCAATGTACGCGTATGTATTTGATGGAGAAGCCTGTACTGTTCTAATCGTCGGCCACCAACGCTTGTGGCCTCGAGAATAGAAGTGGCAACATCCATCCGTCGCAATCGGCGGCAGCAGATCTCATGCCGCACTGTGTGTGGTGCGTGTGCATGCGTGCGTGTGTAGTGTAGTTTAGTGTCCCCTGGTATGTGAAGTACTCGTAATTGAGCGCGCGAAAAGCGGCTTAGTACTGCGGGGGCTTGGGTGGCTTCTCGAAGATATCGTCGGTCTCAAAGTTGTAAATGTTCTCGTAGAAGCGAGTGTAGTTGTTGCGGTTTCCGCGGCACCAGGCACGGTCCTCTGGCCATCTGGAACCCCAGTCGGAGCACTCGCAGAATCGTGCGTAGTTGATAACGTCGGTCTCCTGGAGCGGACGGGTGACGTCGACTTTGCCGTCGCTGTCGACCTTGGCGGCGGTGTCCGGCTGGCACTGCAGATGCTCAACGATGTAGTCCTTTGGAGAGACGCGCTCGCGGATGAGACGCTGCATCTCGGCCAGCTGGCGCTCGTGGATGCGGATTGGGTCCTTGAGGATGCGCCAGTGGTTGGTCTGCTTACGGCTTCCGATGAAGACTCCGTAGCATGGTGGGATGGTCTGGGTGCCGGAGATGCGGTGGTAGTACTCGGTTCGGACGCCGAGCATGGGGAAGTAGTTGAACCACTGGATCTCGTCTCCACCGACGAGGCGGCGGCGGTTGTCGTGGTCGATCTCCTCGATGGTCTTCTCCTCGCCGTGCTCGGCCTTGGATGCGGCGTAGTCCTGTTCATAGGCCTTGAATTCGTCAGAGGCAGCTTGGATGTATGCATCCCAGTCCTTCTCCTCTTCCTCGTCCCAGTTGCCGTCGTCCATGTGGAGCTTGACCTGGGTGATGTTTGGCTCGTCGTGGTACTGATGGTTGTAGATGAGGAGGTCGTTGACAGTGTCGAAGTGCACGTGGCCGTGCGGGGTGCTGTCGCTGGTCTTGGCAGTCTTGATGCCCTCCTCAACCTCAATGTCGTCGGCGTCGGCGTCGGCACCGCGCATGTTGCGTCTGGCTCCGCTGCTGCGCTTGTTGGGGAAGCAGGGTCCGTAGTTTGGCTCGATGGGCGGCAGTCCGCACTCGGAGCGCACGCGCTCCTCCTCTCTGCGCCACTGGCAGATGAGGCGGTCGAGCTCGCGGTACGGTGGGGCATTTTTGTAGACGTCCATGAAGATGGAGACGGTTCCCATCTGGTTGTTGGTGCTGGAGACCTCCGGCGGCTGCGAGTAGAAGTGGTAGAGCTGGATCTCGGCATCGTAGCGGATGCCGTCCTGGGTGTGCTCGGAGGGGAGCTTGATGTCGATGTGGGAGAGGAACCACCACTGCGAGAATCCCTTGCTGTAGTCGATGCGGCCGAAGCGACGGCCGAGGCCTGGCCTGACGCAGTCCAGCTTGAAGCCGTCGTTGCTGTGGATGATGGGCTGCTTGACGCGCAGAGCGAAGCGCTCGACGGTGAAGGAGCGGGTGCGCTCCAGGTCCTGGATGCTGCAGGACGAGTCAATGTACTTCATCCAATGCCAGTCGTAGCATTCCTTGTGTCTTGGGTTGCCCCACAGACTCTCGTAACGCTGCACGTTGATGGGGGACTGGTGGTGGCGTCCGCACGAGTTGCCCTCCGCGGGGCACCAGCGGCAGTAGTTCTCCTTGATGGACCACCACTGTCCCTCCTTCCACTTGTCCGGGTATCCGATGCACTCGTCCAGTTTGCTGCCTTCGTTGCAGCTGATGCTCTTCCAATCCTTCGGCTCGTAGTCTTTGTAGCCGTCTTCGCGCGTCACGGTCTCATCGTAGTTGAAACGATTCAAGTATTGGGCGCTTGCAGTGCTTGCTGCGAGCAGCACCACGATGGAGGCCAGCTTGTTCATTCTGTCTTTTGATTTCTGATCAGCTTGCTTGCTTGTGAGGCTTGAGTGGCTTGAGTGGCTTTCGGTGTGAAGTTGGAAGCCAAGATCAGATTATGAGACAAAGACCTTGCGGAAGTCGGATGCGCCCCATCAACGCATCTGTGCCTTGATCGGTGGAAAGAGCTGAGCTGTGCATCGCATTGTTTCCACATTTTTGTTGCGTGTTGGTGTCATTTTGCGTGTACGGAACCCACGTTGGCGGCAGATCCTTCCGTTTTTCACCATCAGCATTGTTTCCGATCGTGTGAGTGGCATCATCACGCACGGCCGCGTCATCGTGTTCCTCGTCACAGCGCGCAACCGTTACACTATGAAAATAGAGACATTATTCTAAGCGTCCCATTGGACACATTCTCATGATAACATTGATATACGTCACCTCAAACTTGATTTTCACGATGAGGATAGGTGTGCGTTCAGCCCATGTCACACATGGCGTGGATGTCTTGCAAACCAATGCAAAGGAACACAAAAAGACCGCGCTACCAGGAAACTCCGCCGTTAGGCACATGTATTTACAACCCGCCTGGCGTGTCACACAAAGCGCGGTGCTCACCGTTTTGCCACCAAGATGGACAGAAAACCATCACCGAAAATCACGATTTACGACTTCCTGAGCTGCCTTGTTCACATCATCCACTATCGTCGCTTGTGTTGCGTTGCGTTGGGTGGAGGGAGGCGAAGTGCGCCAAACCGAACCCCAACATTGACACGATTCCATGCGCTACACTGCCGATGGTAATGGAAAGCAACAAACACGACCCCAAACGAAACACGGCAACCTCAACTGCCTGAGTTCAGTGTGGATAGCTCGCAATCACAGTTGGAGTGGTCCAGCTTGCAACGTTGTGAGGTCCTGTCCAATCGAGAAATCGTCGATCGTGGGCTTTCTCTTGTCGATGGTCGTATCTGCCTCTGCGGTCTCCTTCGTTTTCTTCTGTCTTGCAGTTGGTAACCTCCCTGCGGAAAGTGTCATTGCTCAGCCCGGACATCACATCACACCAACGTCAGTCTGTATCCTTGACGCAAGTGCACTCGAACTTCTTCGCGAGCATACAGCACGCAGATCTTAGCAGATGCCGACGCTAAGCATCCATAGCCAAAGCAAAGCATCAACCTGAACAAAACCTACACATGCACCTCCATGTCCGCGGAAGCAAGCCTTCTGTTCTACAGATGCTCCGCCACTGCCGCGCGATTCATCTCACTTCGGGACTTTTTTAGACCGTATCTAGCTTCATGGTAGACTAGACTATGATGTCCAACGGTGATGCGGCACAACTTTTCGTTTCTGATATTTCTGGCGCTCCGCTCACATTTTTCGGCCTTGCTTCCGTTGGATGCAGCTTTGTTTCGGGACATCATGCGGGTATGCTTCCCTACCTGTCCTTGGATGTCTGACAGCTGCTGATGCAGACGTTCATGCTCTGCTGCTGTTTGTAAACTGCAATGTTCGAAGTGGCCAATTGATGAGCAGGGATGGTGCCATGAAGTCGCGACAGCAACATTTACACAGAATACTCGTATGTGCTCCATCTCAGTTCTCCATGCTTTCGGAGCTGGCAAGTGCAACAAAAGCGCTGCATCGTCCAACAGCCTGGAGAGTGATCGAGATGCACATGCGCATTTCTTGGTAGCGGCAATCATCCCTTCATCCATCCACCGATTGTACATGCGTATCCATCCACTATCCATCTCCTCATCTATCTCACCAGGAACAGTGCCACCATGGAGTTCGAACTCCCGTCGCGTATCAACCACAAGCATGCTGACAGGCACGCGCCCACGAAGAGCCGTCTTTCTGCATTTACATCGCGATCATGGCGGCGCAACGATATGATTGTCTTCGCTCTTTGCAATGCCACCGTGCTCATGATGCTGGTGAATCTGCACATCCAATCCATTATCGCGCCGCCTCCCACGAGAAGCCTGAAATTGCTCCACATGAATCCCATCGAAGGTGACGCATCCATTGCGCACATGGAAGATCGGAACAAGTTAATCAGTACAGCAGTAGCAGAAGTAGCAGAAGTAGCAGCAGAAGTAGCAGCAGAAGTAGCAGCAGAAGCAGCAGCAGAAGCAACAACAACATTCGAGTACGATGGGCCATCTACAGTCTTTACGCCGTTCGAACATCCGTTCCCATGCTTACCAGGTGATGACGATCTTGGGTCCGTGAAGCCAGCACATGAAGGAATTCTGTTCCAAAGACCCACGAAGGTTGGAAGGTGAGACCTCCTCTGTTCTGTTCTTCTCTGCTCTAGTATGCCACGTGTGTACGGCATGGTGCGTGCACGCGGCCGCATGCAGTCTCTCTCTCTCTCTCGCTCTCTCAACTCTGCATGATGTTATGCAGAGTACTCCTTTCTCACACTCAATTCGTTTTGCACATGAACTTCGTTCACCTTTCACGTCACTCTACTCGTACACCATTGGCACCAGTACGACGATGGTCGGGATCATCCTGCGTTTGGCGCACAATCGATATGAGCAGCAACAGAGTCAGCAACAGCATGAATCAACTATACTTGGCATCCCCGAAGCTGATCATGCAGACAGCAATCAATTGGCACGGCACGAATTATCAGGCGCAGCAATGAACGCGAATAGCACATACCTGCGAACACGAAGATTGGAGGCATCTCCGACCAACGCATCACAAACTGCAGCACCAACATCCACAGAGTACCCATACTGCAGGCATCGGACCATGCATGGAGCAGCCGATGGGATGGAGTACGATCTGCGAGATCCTGCCCAGTCCTTTCTTCTGAGCCTCGTGCGAGATCCAACGAAGCGTATGACATCCATGTTCTATCACTTCCAGGTTTCGGTGAACAAAGTCGAGCCGACTGACGATAACTTCATAGCCTACTGCCGCGCCGCCATGTCAAATGAGGCGTACATCCTCGATCTGCCCACTCGCGCCTATCCGCCCAACGTACGACCGATCATGGAGAAGTACCGAAAGGAGCAAAAGCAAAAGCACAAGCATCATCATCACCACCACGATCATCACCATCATGACAGCGATCATGAAAACGAAAACGATACAGAGAAGAATCAAGATAATCCTCCGCGATTGACGAGACACCAAGCGACCATGATGCAATTCGCCGCCAAGATGGGATACGAATCCGCGCAAGAGCTGGAAACTGAAATGGCATCGCCACGCAACCTGCTGCAACGCAAATTCAAGCGATACAAGCGTTACGGAGATACATCGATTGACGTCATCGTGCAGGATATGCTGCAGGACTACAATTTCATTGCCGTGATGGAACGCATGGACGAATCGTTGGTGGTCTTCCAGATGTTATTTGGATTGTCGACGCAAGAAATCCTGTACACCAAGGCCCGATCGTCGGGAACCTTCTCGAACGGCCCTTCCGTGGACCGCCCATGCGTGTACATCCTGAAGCCAAGTTTGACGCCCGGCATGCAGGATTACTTTGCGTCGCCGGAGTGGAAAGAGCTGGCGGCCGAAGACGAACGCATCTTCCAGGCCGCCAACGCCAGCCTGGATCGCACCATCGATGCGTTGGGCCGCGATGCCTTTGATGCCAAGATGCGAGAATTCCAGGCCGCGCTCGTCCTTGCGCAGCAGCAGTGCGAGGGTCGCGTGCACGGGATGTGCAACGCCCGCGGCAATCCGATTCCATTCCGCAAACGGACATGCTACATCTGGGCGGAAGGATGCGATCATCAATGTTTGAACGATCTGGAATTTTGAGCCTGGTGTGCACACTGTTGAGTGGAAATGCATGGTACCTACGTAAATTATATTGTACTACAATGTATCTAAATGGTAGTATGGTATGTATATTATGTACATCAGCGTTGCTGTTGCCTCTATGTCGCTTTGGTACATTCTTGTTGATGTGAAGGGCCTGTGTCCATCTATTATATTTGACGCATGCAATTCAGTTGCGCTGAATCACACGCCGCCCACTCACTCCAACATGCTGTTGAACCACCCCACCGCGCGATCCATGCGCCCGATCTTGTACTCCTTGGCGTACTTGGGCGCCTGGATGAAGAAGACCAAAGAAATGCGCGGACCGTCATCTTGATCGATGGGATTGGCCTTGCAGACGCGATGCATGTGCGTCTTGTTCAGCTGCAGCGGCATGAAGTATATATCTCCGGCGTTGGGGCGCACCGTGACAACTTCGCGCTTTCCGAAGAGCTGACGCTTGCGGAATTGGATGTTGCGCCGCGATCCCAACGACAGCACCAGGATGTGCTCGCCGTACGTGTCGCGATGCCAGCCGATGTTGTGCTTGACGTGGTGAAAGCGATTGCAAAAGACGTCGGAGATCTTGCCGTCGTAGAGTGTTTCGATGCGCGTGCAGAGAGATTCGATGAGGTCGATGCCGGCGTACTCGTTGGGGTTGCCATTGCGCTCGTAGTAGTAAGCGTGCTGCGTGAGGGCCTCGCCGAAGAGGACGGGATTGTGATCCCATGGGAAGTGCTTGTCGTCGTTGAGGACGGAGAATGCGGCGTCGGCCTCCTGGCTGCTGAGGAACTGCCGACGCAGGAAAATGCCGGCGATCTGTTCCGATTCCTTCAAGGCATCAAGGAACTGCGTCGGCGATGTTTGAATCTTCAGCGGTGCCAACGGAAGAACGGCCGTTGTCTCTTCTTCTGTCGTGGTTGTGGTGGTTGGTGGCATCATGGTTGCCTCTGTGGTTGTGGTTGTGTCTGTGGTCGTCGCTGCGGAGATAGTCATGGTGTGTGATGAATGCGTTCGTTGGCGGCGGTTGTTGTTGTTATCTGTTTCTGTTGTTGCTGGCTGTTGATTGATGAGATGAATTTGATTTTATGAGGAGAAGCAAAAGAGAGAGAGAGAGAGACGGAGCAGAAGAGGTGACCAGTACCACACAGTCAGCATCAACATGGACATTTACATCAACCTGGCATGATGGACATTCACATCAACCACATGTGGACATCTGCATGTCGCTCGTACTCTACATGTATCTGCAGTCGTGCACTCCGAAAGATCCTATTGCAAGCGGCTGCAACTACGGACACCAGTACCCACATCGAAGTGTGATTACGTACCATGCAAGTTCGAGCTACGTACGTGGATGTCAACCAGCACACTCTGAAACATCAAACATCAGCATCAAACATGACCCAAAACCGATCGGCGAACACTCTGGAAGTTGAAATCGCCTTGGTGGGAATCAGTGCTCGTGACACGCCTATCAGACACGCAGCATGATGCGGACACGACATCACAAGTATGGAGACGCCACATGCGGAGATGATCGTGTGTGAGAGGCGGAAAGAGCAGTTTGCGGCGAATGACTCTCTTGTGTTTCTCGCGTTGTTTCCGTGTCGCTTTCGTGCACAATTTGCAGTCTGTTGATTCGACAATGATCGGTCGAGTCATTTTGGCGCCAATCATTTGGATGTGAACAAGCCCTTTATCTATCTTAGATATGTAAACTTCTTCTAATCGATGAGATCGATTTCGAATTCTTGTTTGACATGCATTCGAAGGAATCAAAAAGGGCGTCCTTCACGAACAGTGGATGGAGTTCACGTTTTGCTAGGAGCCCGATCAGCGAGTCGACCAACTGTTTGCAATCAACATTCCATATTTTTTTCCCGGATTTAAAAACTAAGCTCATATTCATAATCCTAGTAGATCTAAAACATATACTGATCCATTTACGATTTCCGGGTCCTCCTATTTTTACCTTTTATGGATCGATGGATTTGCACATTCGTCCATCTCCTTCGGGTTTCAGCCTTTTGGCTACGACTACATCGATCCAAGTTAACGCGTTGCTGTTCTTTGTTTCAGCAAGGTTGTTCCCATTTTGAATTGTTTAGTCTCTTTTTCAGGCGTTCCGATCAGAGCATCCAACACCCTGTCCACGATAGCGCTAGTTGTAGAGTTCTGGGAGAAGCGGCGGGTGCGCGTTTACGTCCAATCTACTCTGTGCGTGTCCAATCCGTCGTCGACGTCAGCAAACTGGCTGCTGCGTCATGAACCACCAATCACAGCATGATGTGATAGGTTCTCACCAATGCCTTGTTGTGGTGGAATGGTTGAGTGAGGTTGGTACTCTCGAAGTGTTTTGTGTCATACATTTTTCGTACGTTCGTTGCAATGTTTGACATTTACCTCAGCCCCCAGGATGCCCGACTGGCCGAGAGCGCCAAACTCGACACAAGAAGATGACAATGGCGGAACACCAAAAAAACATCACAATGGCCACCCAACGGCATTGTCAGCGCCGCACCAACCAGCGGCCCAATGACAAATCCAAGCACATGGACGTCACCGCCATGCAACCCTTGGTGGGTGGACGAGCGGAGGCTGCGAGAGCGGTTGATTTGGGGCCGCCGCAGGCCTCCGCGCAAACGTCTCAAAATGGCGGCAGATTGGCTCGTTGGATGTAGCCTGTGTATTCCATGCACAGGCCACACCAACACCTGCGAATGGGCAAGACGCATCCAGGAGGTCACCATCAAGGTCCCCACGAAGTTTGAGGCTCGGGAGGGACCGGGAAGGTGTCCGCGCGGAGGAAAAGGTGGAGGGCAAGAGTTTTGTTGGGCGGATCGTGGCGAACCTGCCATGTGACTTTGGCAGTGAGGGGGCAGCATCATCAAGCTGCCCAATCGCCAAGTCACCCATACAAGATCCGTGCGGCATCATCTGAAGATGCACGTCGCGAAGTTCGAGCTGCTGCAACGGTCTGGAAGAGGCTGCAGCATGGAATGAGTGCAGACCTGTCATTTTTGGTGGGGCACCCAAAACCAACAGGGCCATCACCAAATGGAGGCGCACCATCGGAACCCTCCACACCCAGCCCAGTCTGGATGCATCAGCATGTCGCCAGGTAGTGTGGGAATGCACGAGGGTCACGTGGAGGGGCTGAAAGGGTCCTGTGGATGAGATATGGATCCGTATCCATACCGCATCCAGCTTGCACTTCGTTTTTTGAAATCGCTCTTTTTCAGTGTATCGACACTTTGGGGTGTGCAATGTGGCAGAAATGTTCTGTCCTTCATGGAGTGGATAGCTGGGGAGCATACAGAGCCATTGTGGTGCGCAGTTTGAAGAAATACAACGATGATGATGATGATCATGGGTGCTGAGGGGAGGGCAACATTGTGCCATCCAGAATTTTTCGAATTCACCACACAACTGTGTGGTGGTCAAACATGACAATAAAAACAATTTCTATGTCAATTTAACTTTGATATTCTGTATAACCTATAGTCAGGCGTCTGAATGCAATGTTTAGATTTAATTGCAAACGATGTGTTGTTGAGATATAGCATGATAAGCAGATGTTTGGATGGTTTTGGGGTGGCCTCTAGACTCGTTATAGTAGCATGATCTGTCGCCCACAAAACTCCACAACTAGTGTTATCGCGGTGATGCACTCCCATCACGGAGTTTCGGTCTCATCACCCAACACAGCCTCACTTTCTCTGTTCGCCTTCATGGTGTGAGCATCACACCACATCTGATGGTCCAGTTGCTCTTCCTCTCTCTGCAACTCCTCTTCCCTCTGTTCCTCCTCTGTTCCAGCTGATTCATTGTTGGTCGCCACGATTCTGGATGTTGCTGTTGCTTTGCTTGTTGTGTTGGTTGCTGTCTTGATGAGAGCAGCCTCCTTCTTTTGTTTGCGTTGTTTGGCACTGTACGCTGCAAACAGCGACGCTTTTACGCGCATGGGATTTGCGTGCAGTTGGACGTACCAGTCAGTTTTCGTTTTTTTCGTTCTTCATCAGTTTCTCGTGTGCTTCATGTTCGGACGGTCTGTTTTTCGGGTCCTTCGCGGACGCTTCACAGATGTCCTTCAATTTTGCCACAACGTAGTCTGGTAGTTCCGCGGGTTTGCGCGTTGTTTTGCTTGCCCAGCCTTGTACTGCGAGTGGTGGGTGTTCTGTTTCCGCGGTCTGGTCTTGTAGTGCCGTGGTGTGATCGGATGGCAGGTGTTGTTGTCCGTCTTGGATGGCCTTGCCGAACACCAGCGCCTTGCTCTCTGCCGCTGTGCGCCCGAGTTTTCGCGTCTTGTCCGTCTTCCTGAATGATTCGGACGTGATTGGCAGCTTCTCGGACATGTGCGAATCGTCCTCGACAACACCCAACTCGTTGATACTCCAGCCCTCCCATTCGGTGCTCTTCACCACGACGTCTTCGGTGATGCCAGATGCAGCCACCAACCGCGCCTGGTCATCGTCGTACTTCACCTCGTGAGTCATACGTACCTGTTGTTCAGATGCGCGGAATCGTCGTTTTGGTGCACCTGGCAACATCGTGCTGTTGCCTGCCAGGAGCGCCGCGTTGGCAAGTACTGTTGTTGTTCCCGCGATGTCACCGGCTACCAGTGCGTGGAAGAGTTGGAGCGGGGTCTTGATGTCACGTCCGCTTTGCACGTATTTTCGCAGTACACGTGTGATGTACGCGAAGTGGGTGTCCAGCATGCTCTTACCAGTTTGGGCCTCTGTGTAGATCCACGCGATGATTTTGGCCGCGTTTCGTTGCCTGAGGTTCTTGTTGAGTTTGGACGTGATGAGCGCGATGTGCTCGTGACTGGCAAAACAACACGCGTTATCGCTCTGTAAGATGATTTCAGTCACGGATGGGAGAATATCTTTGACCTTTTTTTGCACAATCTCCAGCAGTCCACCAACTTGAAGTGTGTCTTGTGTTGGTCTTTCATCGACCACAATGTCGATGAACCGATAAGTAAAAATGTCATTGCGACACGTGATGACCATTGCCCCAAGCAGTGACATCCCCTTCTTCCCCCAATATTCTTGCTGGGCTTCGCCTTGGCCTGTTGGTAGAATTTTTTGCTTATGGTCGAGTACCACATAGGCTTTTTCAGGCTTATCATTGAGTTCGGATTGATAAAAGGCGATTTGTCGGAATTGCACTTTGGCACGCACTTTGTGAGCCATGTAGTTAACAATTTCATTGGCGAATCCCGGGGCCGCCTCAAGCATTGATTGCAATTCGTCCTTGTGTTCCGCGAGTTCGTTGTCCTTAAGCAATGTGACGAATGGGACAAAATGATCATCCACAAATCGCATTGCTGCTCCACAATGGTTGCATACTTTGCGTGGTTGTTGGTTTGCGGTGGCGGAAGAAATGTCAATTGTGATGGTTGGACTGTCCTTTGTTACAGCAGTGTTCTTCTTGCATTTGTGCTTGTTGGTACGTGGTTTGCGTTGGTTGGTTGTTCCCTTCTTCTTCTCCTTTTCGGTGGTGAGAGCGAACGCGGCGGAATGCATGGGGTCATCACACTCGAGCTGCATGTGTGACGCGGTGAATTCCCATTTGACGAACACAACAAGCAGTTCAAGTTCGTGCAACAGAGACTCTGCTGTGCGCAAATGTGGTGAGATGACGTCATGGGGGTCATCGTTGTCGTGGCGGATCCTGTCATTGGCATCCACAGCTGCATCGTTTTTCTCCGCTCCGCTCGCTTCATACTTAGCCTTGAGTAGCTCTACTAGGCGCAAAATTGCGTGTTTCAGTTTTTCGGTTGCCATCCAGAAGTAACTCTCAAAGGAAGAAAGCCCCGTCTTGATCTTGCTTTTGCGTGTGAGCAGGTTAGTAATGGTGGTGAACGCGGGCCTTCCCACTGGGCTGTTTGTAGTGGACGAGTACATGCCAAATAATTCTCGGATGGTCGTGCCACCTCGATCGAACACCGGGACATTTTCGAATTCAACCCCCCCATACTGTACCGTGTGACTCAGCCCCGCCTTGTATGTAGTAGTGGTCATGAGGAAGGACACCACACCAGAGAGATCACAGGCACGCACGCGATACTGGAGAACTCGGGATGGGATGACTTTGCCGTTGCTCAAGATGTCGTAGTAACCCCGCAAGGTACAGGCCTGGCTGTGCGTGATGATGTCGCGTTTGGGAAGCATGCGCGCCTTCTGTTCCTCCGATAATCCATGTGCGTGCTTGTCCAAGATAGCAGTACACAGTGCATGAGGCGCAGACATGGCCAAAGCAGCTCTCACCGTGCAGGATGATGTAGTTTCTCCGAGCAAGCAGAGGGTGTACAGGTTAGATGCCAACATTGTCGGAGGAAGCTCAACCTGACCGCGCACGTATGCAACCACCTGTTCCATCTGACGAGTTGGCACCTCCTCTTCTGGAAGCAGGACAGTCCAAAGCGCACACGATACGACACTCCACATCTGTTTGATGTTACTCCAGATGGTTCGATTGTGTCTGCCTGTGAGGACGAACCCTTTTTTCGGCATTGACCGCAACAGTTTTGGATCTAGGTTAGATCCAAGCTCTGCCATCACACGAACGATAGCATCGCGCCTCCAGCTCTCCTCCTCCGGATCATGCCCAAACTTCCCGCCCCTCCCGCCCCTGCCGGCGCGTGTCTGTTCCTCCTTTTCGTCAACATACGTGCTGTCGCTCTCATTTGAGGGATCTGCGTACCCCCCAGCAGCTACCGTGTTGCAGCGCCGGAGAAGCCTCCCTGGTGGGGTCGGCTTGACCGGTGGTGCAACATCAGCCGCAACAAGAGGCTCAACCGGAGTTGGCGCGTTCACGATAACGCTCACCAACGTACCATCGCCGACACCTCGTCCCTCCGAACGCACCCTGACATGGGAGTCGTCGTAGACGCCTCCGTTGTTGTCGAGGATGTGTACGAACACGTGCAGCTCACGAGCGTGCGCATGCATGCCGTTCGGGACGAGGTTGCCATCCGCTGCATGCATCGGCTTCACATCGATCACTCGCGTGATGGTGCTCGGCTTCCTCAACGCAGCGGACGGCTTGTCAGGCAACAGTTGTTCAGCAGTAGGTAGCAAGTCACCCTTCGAATCGACAGGAGGAGCAGACACAGGGTGAGCGCGAGGTTTCTTACTGGGGGAGGGGTTGCCATCCTTGGAGAGGGCCTTGGCAGTGGTAGAGAAAGGCATGATGCAGTTGTTGCTGTAGAGTAGTGTTGCTTGCAAGATGGATGTGATGAACTGCACAGGTGGAGGACGAAGTGACGAAAGGAGAGCATGCGATGATGGGTGGACCATTCGTTGACAACAACAACAACAACAACAACAACTACTACTACTACTACTACTACTACTACTACTACTACTACTACTACTCTGACGAGAACGTGCATTGAGCGAAAGGGCGAGTGTGCCGGGCATTGGCGAGGACAGTTGTGAATGGAGCCAAAGTGTGGCGCGATTTTGCGAAATGATGGAGATGATGTGTTTTGTGTGATGTGTTTTGTGTCATCTGTTTTGTGACAAGCAGAATGTGGAATCATGCGCCACATGCTAACGTGTAATTAACGCGTACCAAACCACCGGCACCTTCCGAAGCAAGTCCGTGACTGGTCACCTCATGATAAATACATGAGAACACTATCGAACCTTCGGCAGAAACTGACGAGTTTTCTGCTGTAGGATCAACGCGACTGCAATGTACACATAGATCACTCCATAAAACTTAAAATGAAACAAAGTACAAGCTGAAAGGGTCCAGCATATGTAAATAGACTACGAGGATTATGTATATGCAATTAGTTTCAAAATCCCAGAAATTTGATTAGACTCTTGATTGCAAACAGTTGGTCGACTCACTGATCGAGCACTAGAGTGCTGACGTGAGTGACAAAAGAAGAAGTTCAAGCCCGCGGACGGATAATTCTTCCGTCCACCAACGTGCTATTAGAGGGGTTCGAGTGGCCCCAGAACTTGGGTACTGGGACACGCCGGGCTGTCCGAATTCCAGGGGGAGCCCCGCTATTGAGACTTGTCTGGACGCAATGGAGACAGCCACTTACGTGGGGATTTAGGTCTTTGCAATGCCCATGTGACGTCACGATTCGCTTTCTTCCTTCCCTGTTTCCCACACTGTTTCGTCAAACTGTTTGTTTCCTCATGGTACCAACATGGTTTTTCGCATTTTTGCCCAATCTGAACCAAAATGATTGATTCGATTGTCCAAATCTCTCTCTTTTTGTATCTCTTGTACGCGAATCATCGGATGATTCTTGTCTCTTCTTGTTTCTTTCTGTCAAAACAATGCACACTGTTAAAAAATAAGGACGATAATGCCAAAACTTGAGTACTTTGATCTGTGGTCTATTCGCGTTGTTGGCAACGAGGAGGAGCGTTGGTTTCTTGTGTGGCAATCCATGCTCAACTCTCAACACAACTCATTCAGAAACTTGTTGACAACACTGCCAATTGACACTACCTCCTCCCTCCCTTCCTTCCAAGTCAACTTCATCTGCAGAGCAAGTATGTAGCTCATGTGGAAGTGGGATCGAGAGTGGAAGAAGAAGCATGTCACACCAAGAACCCAAGCCATGCCAACAAACAATTCCCAACAACAAATATACTCCAACACAACAGTCTCCCACCCTCTCATACTCAGCCATGCCATACTTGGCATTCAACAAACAACCATCCATCTATCCATCCCTGCCACACCATGCCATGCCAATGTGCCTCTAGAGATAGATAGTATCGACACCTGGGGGATGCTCCATCCTGTCTCATATCACACCAAACAAAGACTGTCCCAGCTGTAGTGGACAACCTGATGGGATCCGTCACACATTTCCTCACTGTAGCAAAGCAACAGAGTTGTCATTCATTGCAGAACCTCCTGTCTGTTGCAGATGTGCGGTGCGCCAAGTTATGGGCTTGGCATGCTATGCTTATGTCACTGATCGTTTCAGCAATGCACCATCATCCTTTGCAACAATCGAAGTGGGCATGCATGGTGTATACATTGTTCCTTTGCTCTGTCTTCACCATCTCATCAGACCACACATTGCCAATGCAAAAACAGTGTTGGCAAGTTCCACTCACGGTAACCTACGATCGTGGAAGATGGTGTTGGTTGATAGTCGTCTGTTTACTATTTCATTACTTGGCTACTCCGATCCTCTCGGTGTACGCCCGTTCTCTTGCCCGATGCTCTTGGCGCTTCAATCTGTTTTGTAGATTCAGTCTCCGACTATGAGTTGGTGTGCGAGATGCTCTCTCGATGCTCTTTGTATTCTCTCTGTCTCAGCATTATGTGTTTTGTGCTACACCATGCTCCGTGTTCAATGCGTACTCCGCATTCGACACTCCATTCATTCACTTCTGGTTCCTACTCCATGAGTACTTACCATTTGAAGTTCATCTCCTGTATCCATGATCTTGATGCCCTTCGGTCATTGGATCTTTGCCTCCTGCTCTGACTTGGAGACAGATGTCAACGTGGTGACACAATGACATCCTGTCAACGTCAGTAGGAGTCCTTCTGCGCTCCAGATGTCACGTTCCATTGGTGATGCAGTAGTCTGTCAGATGATATCGTCATCTGAGGTTTAGTTAGGAAGTACCTCAAGATTCTCTTGGTACCATTGATGGATGGACGGACGATATTTCCAATTCTCTCAGAAATCGTCGATTGCAAATTTCCTCCAGAAATTCTGCTCATTTTTGTGTGTTCCATTTCCACTGTGATTCTGACAAATCACAGTATACAATTGACACGAATGTAGTTGTACCGTCCGTACATGAATAAGAGATTAACAGGTGAACGATGCACATATACACGTACATCTTGACATATACACGCATGTACATGTCGACACAGCTGGATGCTTGAGGTTGAATGGAGTCCAATGGTGTCAAAGCTTCCTGTTGCTTGCGCAAGGCCACCACAACATTGCTCCAACACTCTTTCCAACACCAACAATCATACACTTTTCAAAGGATCTCTGCCCATTGAATGTAGAGGAAAGATCCCAACCTGGATGCCAATGCCGGAACTTGTACAAGGATGGATGATCTTCATGGATGAATAGATGGGTGGGTGGGTCCTGTGCTGCGGCCAATATGGCATGCCCACCACCAAGGCAGATGCCCCATGAGTGAAGTTGCCAAAGTTGCAATCTTGAATTCAACCCATATTGCAGGCCACAGTGGTGACTGTGACCGACAGCAGCGTGTTTACACCATTGTAATCAGCATTGTCATTTTTGTTATTGGTTTGCTGTGATGTGCGCATGTGTTGCATATGGCCGGTGTGCCAAGCATTGCGTACATTTGTAGCGTGAGCTCATCCTGCTAGCGAGCACAGACCTGTGGGTACTTGTACTCGACGACAGCACCGATGCCATTGTCGATCTTGATGCCGATGTTGGTGTTGGTGTTTTCTGGTGTCACACAAAGACCCAGAATCTCACTCACAACTGTGTTCACAAAGTCACAGCCGACGACATGATACCAAAACGGATACTACCAACAGAAGTATCTCAACAGCCAACTGCTGTGTCGCCGTTCACATCAAAGGAACACTTCTGTCCTTGTTTTGTTGGGATTTTGTAGAAAACAATTTTGTCAATTTTGCGTATGTCTTGGTACTATTTGTGTAGTACTAGTATTAAGCGACAACAATACTGAGCATACTATAGTACCATCACAACAATATCATGAACGTATCGGTCGGAATCGTCGTTCTGTTACGACAATGAAGTTTGTCGCGTAGAGATACTCAAACGGAGATACTGCACGTAAATAATTACAGTTTATTTGCTCAATACGTGATTTCTGAGAAAGTGTCAAAGTTCCACAATTCCTCGTGCGAAACCGACCACGCAATCCCACCGCCTCTGTCAGCGTTCACAACGAGAATCGATCAGACAGGGAACAGATCGTCTGCGTCACACGGTTCCAAATGAGAACCCCAAGCGCAACAAAGCTGGGGAAAATTGACCCAAACTCCCCTCAATTCACCCTTCAATGGGATGGCTTGCTCGTAACAATGATAAAGTCTAAGCCATTTGATTGGCTGGGGTCGCCGGCCATGCCAAAAAATAGCCACTCGAACCCCTCTATTTATTGTGGTGGAGCGCGAACACAAAAAGAGAGAGGACGATTTGATGCGCTGTTGTTGGACGGAATGACTGGCGACAGCTGCGCCGATACTTCACGAGTTGTGTGCAAAGACATGGCGCCATGATCGACACCATCACCGACGGTCGTCACGCTGTTGTGATTGACAGGACATCCGAGAAAACGAAGCGGAGTTATTCGGAGATGGCACAACCGAGAGACAGTAACAAGAAAGGACGACAGCAACAGCCAAGGGAGGCGGCAACAGAGTGGAAGCATCGGTCTGAACCCCCCATTCCATATAATCGATTGCATTGCGTTGCATCACAGATCGCAAAACAAGAAGGAGATTGGCAACACCGCCAACGACTCTGATTCGCAGTGGAGTGAAAGTTGTTGGACGAAGCGAATCGGCACTGGCGCAACGCCGTTTGGATCGACATCTGTGCCGCAGACGGACAACGAGAGTGTCACCGTGATCCATCACCGGCGCACGCGGAGGCTCTTCCCAAACGTACGCAACCTTGCGCGGGGCAATCTGGGACGCGGGTCTCCCTCCAAGCCAAGGAGGATTTCGCACGTCCTGTTGCGTCCTCTCTCACAAGCAGCACCAAACAAAGAGGAAGAAAGAGGGTGTTGCCGTCTTTGGTGCTGGAGAAGAGCATAGTTGTACAATCCACTGGTATTGTACAGGACACACAACCACACAAGCACGTGCGAGAACGAGCAGACAGCTCGACATCTCTGACGACTTCGTCGAGAACATTCCGCATACGCTTCCAATCCACTTTGCTTCATCGTCAGCATCATCCGCAACATCCGCATCGTCAGGAAGAACTGGAACAACAACGGCACCAATCAAGAGTGTGGGCGGGTGAAACTCCATCCCTTCATCGTCTCCATCTCCAACAATCGCAAGATCTATTGGCAATAGCAACAGCAGCACAATTCCAATTGTAACACTATTGCTCAATGGGACAGACAATGTCCATATGTCCGCCGACTCCATCAGCTCAAAGCGCAACGATGTCCAACATGGTGGCTTCCGAATCTCCTCCTGCTGCTGCTTCCACATCTGCCAAGTCTATGGCTACTTCTGAGAGAGGAGAGGCAAAGCAACAGCCTCCATCCCATGATGGCAAGGATGTAACAGCACCTCTCAACGACACAACCACAGCTAAATATACTCCCAATCAGCAGCAACAGCAGCAGCAGCAGCAACAGGAGTCAGCTCCCATCGACCAGACAGCCATCTCGCCTCTGCGCCTGGACTTCCTTCACAAATTTCGGGCAGCTGCGTGCGGCCCGACCTTACCGCCAGCCATCACCATTACTGCCCCCAACAGCGCTGCTTCTTTGTATTGTGATCAGCCGCATTCTGCCGATTCCATGGATGATGAATCAGAGCATGAGCATCATGATGAATCAGAACATGACGATGCCCAACATATCCATCGCTATCCGCAACAGCAGCATGTTTGCGATCATCCCAACAGCCAGCACACCAATCTAAGTGGGGACACGTACTCCTACGACGAAACGACGGATGCAAGCCACACCACCTACGCATCCGAAGCCATCACGCTCAGCGAACGATCGGGAGGGCATGGTTCTAAGCTCATGCTGGAATCCATGTCCACCAATAGCAGTGCCAACAGCAACATCCTGGCAGGCATTCCGAATCTTGCAGCGCTGCGGAGCGGACAGCGCAACTCCACCTTTGCGGAAATGCCCAACAGGGTGCGCAGGAACGTCAGCACGGGGTCCGCACCCACCAACCTTCCCTTCCCAATGGCAGCGACGCAGCAGTCACCATCTCCGCAGCATTCCGGCATTCTCAAGCATACCGCGAGTCCACCACAGGAGGACGCGCAGCATCTGCAGGCCATGCTGCAGGGATACCAGACGCGCATCAAGTACCTCGAGCAGAAGGAGATCCTCACCAAGCTTCAGCTCAAGGGATACGAATGCTCCATCGACGACTACAAGTGCAAGATGCAGACCATGCAGGCGCAGCTGCAGAAGCAGGAGGCCATCATCGCCAGGTACGAGGATCGTCTGCACCGCGGCAACGGACTCCTCACGGCCAACCAGTCCATGCACAGCGTCAACTCCATGGCCTCCATCTCGTCGTCAGCGTCGCAGCATCTGCAAACCGCCACGAACACGTCCTACATGAACCTCTCCAATCTGCAGCAGTGGCTCTTCGATGAGGGCACCAAATCGAACAAGGTGCAGCCCTGGATGATCCAGTACTGCCAGAAACTCAGAGATTACAACATACCCATCGACCGTCTCTTCATCACCAACGTCATTCCCCACGATCCCACCTTCTACATGTACGGCTGGGTCTGGGAGTACAACGAACCATTCACGCAGTTCAAGTACACCAAGCAACAGTTCGATGCCAAGCTCCACACAGCGCCGCAGGACGAATGCTTCCATCTTCTCTACACCAATCGCAAGAAACGGGCCAATCAGAAACGAAAGAACACGAAGAACCTCGACAGCGTCCTGCCCGGCAACCATTGGACGCAGGAGCAAGATCTCAAGCAGCGAGTTGGGTATAATACACAGCAGCGACGACACATGAGACGATCTTCCTTGGGTGACGTGCAACGACAGCAGTACACGCACTACTTCAGTCTGCCCATTTACCAAAATGACAAATTCATGGGCTCCATTTCCTGGGTCACCAAGAACATCACGGGATTCTCCAAGTACCATCTCCAATTCTTCCAGCAATCCATGGCCGGTCTGGCCCTCATCGTGCGCTACCAAACCAATGAGGCCAACCAGGAGACCCTCATGAAGCGCATGGAGGACACCGTCCATCAGCGCACGCAGGAGCTGGCGGCCGCCAACGCCAAACTGCAAAATGCCAACCGCCACATCCAGCAGCAATCGCAGGCGCAGCTGCGGCATTTCGCCATGATGAGCCACGAGATCCGCACGCCGTTGAACTGCATCATTGGTCTGTCCGGACTCCTCGTCAAGGATGCCTCGTTGACGCAGGACCAGCAGGAGGCACTCAAGATGATCACGACGTCCGGCGATCTCCTGCTGCACGTCGTCGACGATGTCCTCAACTTTTCCAAATTGGCCGTCGGTGAGGTCGTCTTCCACATGGCGCCCATCTCGCTGCGCGATACCTTGCGCACTGTCTTTCACAACATCCAGCAGCAGCAACAGCACGTGCGTCTGCGCGTCTCGACGCCGCAACCCTTGCCATGCCGCATCGTCATGGACACGCGGCGGCTGCAGCAGGTGCTGTACAATCTGCTGGGCAACGCCGTCAAGTTCGGTCGCGACGGCAAGTACGTGGATTGCACCATCACACAGGTCGGCATCATGATGGATGAAGCCTCCGATGAGCAGTCGGCCAATGTTCGGCGCGAGATGCAGATGCTGCAATTCGACATTCAGGATTACGGCGTCGGCATCCATCCCGATCATATGGCCAACATCTTCCAGCCCTTCCGACAGTTGTCTGTTGATACGGAACGCGAGTACGGCGGCACGGGGCTAGGTCTGGCGATCACGTCGAACCTGGTCAAGGCCATGGGCGGTCGCATCGACGTGCAGTCGGAGTGCGGCAAGTGGTGCAAATTCACGGTCCAGATGCCGTTGACGTTGCCGGATGAAGATATGGAAGGCAGCATGCAGATGGAAGATGTCGCGCCAGCATCCGCGCTGCGTCAGGATCGGTTCCAACTTTCCAACAACTTTTTGGAAATTCACGAGTTGTCCAAGATCGTTCAAATGGAAACAGACAAAGAGGAGTTGCCACCTCCTCCGCGCAGCACTCCCAACATGGTGGAACGCACGTCGTTGATAAGTTTGCCGCCACCCAACCATGAGCAGCTTTTGCAGGATTTGGATAAGATGCTGCAAGAACAGCAGGATGGTTCGTCGTCGTACACTGAAACCACCGCGCGGTTCGCACGTCCCGACGCAACAGCCACGCCCAAATCGCAAGCGCTGAACCACGAGCAGCTCATGAATTATTTAGATCGCATCGGCAAGCAGCAATCGCAACGTAGTTTGATTCCGGAGACGGCAAAGAACGAGGTGACGCCCGCGAGCGATGCAGAGAGCATGCCGAAGGAAGATGCGCCGACGGCAAAACCTCCGCCTGTTATCGTCACGTCCTCAAAGCCGATCAAATCGACACGACCCAAGATGGCGGCCGCCGACCAGCCCGTTCCGAAGAAGGCGCGTGCAGGCGACGGTGCGTCATCACCATGGAAGGCGCTGAAGGTTCTCGTTGCCGAAGACAACAAGGTGAATCAGAAGGTGTGCAAGCGCATTCTGACTCGCATCGGCATCACCGACATTGATATCATGGACAACGGGCAAAAGGCGGTCGACCAGGAGCAGAAGAAGGCGTACGATTTGGTGCTGATGGATTTGGAAATGCCGGTCATGAACGGGCTGGATGCCACGAAGCACATCATCCGACGACGCAATGAACTGGCGGCGCCATTGCCTCGCGTGCTGTTCTTGAGCGCGCACGCGTTGGAGGAGTACAAGACACAGGCCCGCGAGGCTGGTGCCGATGGATTCCTGTCGAAGCCGTTTCGGATTGAAGCCATCGAGACGTCGTTGAAGGAATTGAAGTTCGATGGCACGCAGGCGATGTGGACAACGGGCACGTGAGTGTTGTGGATCGTCCGACAACAACAAGGGGCGAATAGAAAGGGGGAGATAGGGAGAGACAGAGTAGGGAGCGGTTTCTTTTTCATCTCTTGATCTCCACTTGTCTTGTCTTTGGCTTGCCATGCTTTGCTTTCGAGATGCTGTGTTTGCACGAGCCAAGTCGCTGCATCCTCTCATTATTGCACGATCCTCGTGATAACCAGCGACGTTGACCGTCTTTGCGTTCCCACCATACGCGCACGCGAGTATTGTATTGGCGCGACCATCCGCTGCACCGCTCTGACTGGTACCACCAGTCGGATCGTCATTCAGCCATGGTGGCATGTGGCATTTGGTGTTTGGCATGACTGAGGTTCTCTCCCACAGATGGTATGGCACGACCCATGATACGCGGTAACCCCTTCCTCGACTTCAGCTCGCGCTCCATCCTGTTCCCATTCCCTTCTTCCTTGTGGACAGGACACGGATACTGCGACTCCCTGGTCACCACTTGCTTTCTCTTGGCAGTCTCATCTTTCCTGTCGTGCATAATTCGCGTTGTTGCCTTTCCCACTCGCATCGCGCACTCTTGGTACGCGGATAGCACAAGTCGTGGATCGTGACAAAAATAGGCACTGATACAGTACTTTACAGGCGACTGATTTGAATTTGGCATCCCAACCGTTCGTGAGCGATGCGGAAACTGTTCCCACGATTGTTTGTTGTTCGTGCGCGTTCTGGTTTCTGCGTGAGACAGTGCCAACATCACTGGTGCTTGCGCACGATCACAATTTGTTGGCAAGGACATTCGCAGGTACGCTTCGGTGATGATGGCGATGATCGCTGCTACGGCGATGATGACGATGGTGGTGGTTTGTTCGTGTGGAGATGACCGTTGATGCTTGAGCAGGGAGGGAGTGAGCTGGGCGCATGGTTGATGCGTTGACTGATGCGTTGATGGATTGGTGACCTCTTTGTTCCTTTGTGATGTGCATCACACGAGTCCCACTGTGCGAGCCTCACCTCACGCGTCCATGCCTGCTTCATCTGCTCATACTTCTCACGCTCGCCCACTCGCTCACTCATTCGTAATTGCTCACATTAGAACACAACGGTCCGTTTGCACCATCACTCCAAGCCCATACATCAGCTCGTTGACCCCACAATCGCAACACAGTGTAACCACACTTTCCACAACCTGCAATCATGGGATGCGCACGATCCATCCCCGTTCAACCAGGCGGCCACCACCCAACAGCGTCGCAACAACCATCCACGAATCAATGTGGCGATGGATTGGAAGGATTCCACAACGGCTACTCGCACACCAACAGCAACGCCAATGACGGCGTCGACTGCAAAGAAGCCAAACATGGGCGCCGTGGTGTCTGGTCCAAGCTGCGTCGTTTCAACAAACGCAACAAGCATGTCAAGAGCAATGGCCGTGATGATAGCAACGGTGGCCTGCTCCAACACCAATATTCTCCAGCAGGCTCGTCAATGACGCAAGAACAGCAGCAGCAGTTGCGCCGTCATCAACACCTCCTTGCCTCGCGTGGAAACGGCAAGCGTCCAACGTTGGCAACGGCGTACTCTGGGTCGATGGAGTACAGCAATACATCGCAAAAGTCTCTCTACAGCTACGCAACATCGACGGTCGCCGGAAGCCAAACCATCAGCAGCAGCATGTACAGCCTTGGCCAGCAGACCTACCTGCGCCAGCAACAGCAGCAGTACAACGCGTCGCGCCCTCGGATGTACTCGCATGGCGCACAAGGCGAGAATGAGAGTCTGTTCAATTTCAGCCTTGACGGCTACACGGCCAACAACGATGACACAACCACCTTCACCGATTTCTCGTACGACGATACGAGCAGCCGCCTTCGTCCACACGACAGAAACAGCAATGTCAACAGCAACAATGATGGTGACGATGGTGATGACGACCAGTTCATCTTCAATAAGACACAGAAGCATCACCCCGATCCCGCTGCGGATGGCGGCCACCAAGAGTCGCAACCCTTCGGAGAGATTTCGTACGAAGAAAGCACGGACTGCGATGACCAGGTGAGCTTTCTCGGCCTGCCAACGGGTAGCACAATCGGGACCACCTCCCCGATGGTGGGAGGGTTCGATCTCGGCATGACCACACCGGAAGATCAAGCTGGCGTGCAGCTCCAGCTCCCCACGAATCTCATGAAGATGCCGACGCTGCTGAATGAAGGTCATATCATGAAGGGGCGTCGCTCCACCACGTCGCCGACGCAGCGCACTGACGATGAACCGCGAGACCCACCTCCTGCACCCGTGCACAACGATCACCATGTGTTGCGTGACCCTGCAGGATTCAAAGCTGCCGCCGCGACATCCAAGCCGTTCGATCGACGCAAGGGTTTCGAATCCGAATTCTCCAGCATCTGGGCGTCCAAGTCCCATGCAACGTCCACCGGAGCATGGTCGGCGCAGCCAGAACAATCGACCAACATCCTTGTGAGCACACGTGGCATCCTGGAATCGTTGGAGCAGCGGTACTTTGAACGCAAAGTCGAGGCACCAGCTGGTGAACTGGGCATCGCGTGTCGTCGCAAGGTGAAGAAGCAAGGTCTGCTGCCGGAAGAACAATGCATCGTCGTGGATGCCATGGACGAGGACAGCCCACTCAGCGGTGCTGTGCGACCAGGCGACGTCATCCTCGAGCTCAATGGCAAAGCCACAAGCGGCATGTCAGCAGTACAGTTCAGCCGTCTGCTGTTGGAGTCTCGAGAACGACCGCGAAGCCTGCTCGTGCAGACCGACACCATCAAGTCTCAAGCCTACGACTATTCGCTTCGTGCTGGTGAATGAACGCGGTGAACGACGGGCGAACGATTGAATGGTGCTCTGTCTCCATGATCGCCCCTTCAAGCTGTTTTCGTTTGGCGGGGACATACCTTTGCCTCCCGCTGCATGGCTCCTGCGCAACAGCATCGCTTTGTCAGAAGCTCAATGAGCTGTCACTTGCAAGAGAGTGACATTGACAGCGATGACGAACGTGGCTATCTCAATGCTCTTTGTGTGCCAGCACCATTATGATAGATTGTGCGCCTTACCTGCGAGTAATCCAATAGTGAACCTCTCTGTTTCTGTGTGAAGGACTCTTGCGTCTTTTGGGTGGCAGAGACCTCTCTGTTCTGCTCTGTGTTCTGACGAGCAGCGACATCCTTTGGTTTCGTCCGTGTGGCTTGTTCCTGTGAGACATGCGGTTGCCGTCGCTGTGGTACCGTGCTGTGAACAGTGATAGAGGGTGCGTTGCCAGGTCGGTATAGCAATGCGATCGCCACAAACATCGCACAGACAGACTTCAAATGCAAGGAAGAGTCCGACCAGGCAATACAAGATGAGACTCCAACACGCATGTGCGTGCGTGGCAACGGCCAGGAAAGCTGATCTCTGCGCCTCTCCTCCAGAAAACAGCTTCCACATCCCAGAAACGTTGGATACTTTGTCATTTCTCTGACTCAAGGGAGCCATCGCAGTTGTGGATCCAATTTTGATAGAACAGAGAGACAACGCTAGCAGAGTGTCTCTGCTTCTCTGGGTGAAGGGTACATCCGCCTTCCCGTTTCTTTCTTGAACCTTGCGGAGCTCTGTGCCGAAATCCTGTCTCGAAGGCCTGATTGTCCGCACCGTAGTACCGGCAACGCACAACTACGACAAAAATGCCGCCACAGAGCGTTCTCCTTCGTTCTCTACGCGCATGACCACGTGACAGATTGTTGTTCAAGTCGTTCGCATTTGTGACCGCGAGGCATGTTTCTTGGAGAAGTCAATCACGTCACGACACTCTGTGCTGGGTCGCACCTTAAAACCGATCAAGTTGAAGGCGGACTGTTCACAAAGCGCGTTTGTTGAGTTCTTGGCACACCAAAGCAACACGAAGGCAGCAGCGGTCTGTGGTTGCGTGGAAGAATCTCGATACACGTCACGGCCACAAGATCCCCTCGGGTTATGTCTATGTCTGATGGGTCGGCTAATCGGTCAGGCAGTCGGTTCTCTCTTGATGTCTGCGAGCCGCGAATGGCTCCAGTGCACACAGACCAGAGTACACACGAAAGCAGAGAGAACAACGAAGCACGAGGCGGATGAAGCCAAGAGGTCAACGAGTATCAACCAAACAGAAAGAAAGAGGGCCAACAGAGTGCACAGAGCAGTACAGTAGCACAGCATAGCGCAAAGCGAACTGCAATGTCGCGCATTCTTCGCGTTCTTGCTCTTGAGGCAGCACGACAAGAAAAGATAGGATGAGATAGTTGCTGTCATCTCGTCTGTGATGGACGACCTGTAAGAGCAACCAAGATCTACACTGGATGCGGCTGATCTGAGAGAGCGATCCGTGAGCAGGGCGCTTGGAAGCTGCCTCTCCCTCCCTCCCTCCGTCCCTCTCTTTATCTAACAGCTATCTCGCTACCAATCTATCATAGCTATGCTCTGCTCTGCTCTGCTCTGTGTGTGCGTAACAGTCTTGAAGATTTTGGCAAGAGTTCGTGGCTTGGCGTGGCACTTCGGTTGCTATCGGTCTTGCCAGAGAACAAGTTTCTCCTCTTTCTGCCTATTCCAGTCCGTCGTTTCTTCCTTCTCAATTCCCGGACGACTCTCAACACGATGGACATGAGCGCGTGTGACATCCTTCTCCATCGACCAAGTTACCTCTCGCTGTCGTCGCCTGTGCTGGTGAGTTTGTGCGAGCTGCGAGCAGGTCCCGCAGCATTCCTCCCCTCCCCTTTCGGGATCTCTTTTCTCGCTCCTCTGGGCAGCCATGGGATCCTTCGCTCATTCGAATTTCCGTTCCTCGGAAAGAGGCGACTGCGGTTAGCTCCTCGATTCACAAAAGCCCAACACCATCCTTCGTCGTTGTCGACATGCTCTGCATCGCGTGGTGCGAGTTCGTCAAGCAGGGCGCTCTGTGTGCTCTGCGAGTACGGGCAGCGGGTGGTGAAGGACCCGGCGGGGATGTTCTTCGGCAAGGCCGAAACCCAACGATGATTTCGCCTCCCAGGATCGGATTATGTCCGTTAGTGATCGTTGGGGGATCCCATTGTGATCTGTTTCTGTCCACATGTGATGTCATCGTGAAGTATGTTTCCGCTTTTGTTGCCGAGTCCGAAGCTCAATCGAGGTTTACGGGCGGTGCCACTAATGAAAGTGCGCCTCTGTTTCGTTACCGTGCGCGTACCTGCGTGACAAGATGCAGAGAGAGGACACACATCCACAAGCTATTGGCGGTTTGCGTGGCTTCAACTGTACACGTACCCACCATGTTCCACGCAAGGCTCGTACTCCACGAGATCGTACTCCGTTGATGCTATCACCCACGCCCGCCAAACAGCGCGAAAGTGTGAGTGTCTGGGGGAGGAAAGCTCGCGCAGTTTGCTGTACAAGACCGTGCAGCCTCCCTTCCGCCGTGGTGTTCGGCGTTGTTGGGAAGGGAATGTTCTGCCGAGCCTTTCCACCAAATATTTGGTCCGTTTGACTGGTGTTCTCATTGCAACTTCAACTCCTTTGGGGAGGCTGGCAGTGCCCTGTGCTCCCCAAACAGAACGTGGCAACGTGGGCGTGAGTGCGCGAAAAGGCATGGTGCTGGTGAAGCCAAGCGGGGAGGAATGGACCACAACGAGTTTGCGGCAACGGAGTGCTGGCACGCTACCAGTACACGTACGAGGATGCGTGGAGAAGAGGGAGGTGGTGTTGTCTGTGTCCACCTCCTCCTCACAAAAAACAAACTGCGCAAAAGCAAAAGCAATCAAAGCATCTACCACATTCACACGCACAGACACGCAAACCCAAACACGCTCACAACAACAACAACAACAACATTCAACAATGACAACAGTAAACGCCACATACGAAAACACCATCGCGACCTTCCAGCCAGTGCTGGACGCCGCCAACAGAGGCGCCGAAGGGTTGGTAATGGGACGGCACAGCGACGCAAGCCGATGCCTGTCCTGGGCACTCAGCACCGTGAAGCAGCAGCTGAAGGATGTGCGACAGAAGTCGCACCTGACACAGCTCAACAAGCAGGCACCTGAATGCGGTGATGCCACGAGCATGGAGACGGAGATGGACACGAGCATGGACGAAGCCACCACCGACGGAGCCATCCACCTATCGTGCATCGACATCCCAGTGACCGCACTGCCAGCGCAAGACTACGTCCTGTACAACCAAGCGCTGACAGTCTCGTCCAGCAGCCCCGCCGCTGCCCATCCCCAGGAACACCAGATGGAGGAGACTGCCGTCCAGGCCCTCTCTTTCGTGCTGCTTCACAACCTGGCCTTGCTGCACCACTTCCAAGCGCTGCAGACGAGAGAATGCGAAACCGCCAGACGACAGGCTCTGCTGTCCAGAGCAAAGACCCTGTACGAGAACACTATCCGACTTTGGTCGTCATCGTACATCCAGCCACCGGCACAGGACGCCGACAGCAGCCACACTGTCACACAGTACGCAGGCATCTGGAACAACCTCGCTCACGTTTGCCTGCTCCTGGGAGAGCACGAGCTCGCGGATCGGTGCTGGGAGGAGATCCTCCGAGTTGCCAGAGAGGACAGGAGCCAGTCGCAGCATGCCTCGGCTGGCACTTCCGCAGGAAGCAACGCGAACAGCCAGGGCCTGGGACATGGTTCATACGGCATCTTCCTGGAGAACATCGTCCACATGATGTGCAAGAGTCATGAGGCAGCTGCCGCAGCGTAGATCGCGCTGGTACCTGCTCTCTTCTGCTGCAACCACTAATGATGTATACATACCAATTAGCATACTAGCTTCACTACTCTATCAGTGCCAAACACAACTAGACTACCTGCTGTCCACGCCATTTGGTGAAGTGTAGTGCGCTCTGATCCATCTACTCCGTCCTGTTCCGTGTATCAGAAAAGCTCGCGCGGAACGATGTGGCACCCGCTCTTTCTGTCCACGAGCACCAGTACGGTACGAGGTAGGAGTCGCATCACCTGGATCTGATTCATCCCAATGTGCCATCCATCTGTATCTGTCTCCTGCGCAAATGGCTGTTTGAGCTAAGTCTCCTGCCGGCTGCGGCGGCTGTCGCCACTCCATGGACCATACTCTGCACACTTGCACCCATGGCCTGTACTACAACTATAATAGTATGGTACTCAGCCTTGCACTGATATTCAGGTCCGCGGCTCATGCCCACGCTCGTGTCATCGACCATCTGCCAATTCACGCATCCACTCGCGCACCCCCGTGCATACTCCAGAGGGAGTACAAACTAGGATAGGATGCGAACAAGGATCCTCCTCCCGACCAAGTAGGTACGAAAGGATCGCAAGGTCTTGTCTTCCTCGGTGTCTGCGAGGTTCCCAGAGCCTTTTCCCGCCTACACTGCCGCTTTCAGCTCCCCGAGGATGACGAACGAGACAATCGAGTGTTCGGATGATGGCGAGGAGCATCCGCGCTCCGCACAACTTCGGACCCAACCGACGGTACTGGTCTGAGATACGCGTGTGGGTGGCCAACGAGGCAGCCGAACTTGCATGTTCGAATGAGAAGCATATGAAAGCTAGATCCTCCTACATACTTGTACGTACCCGTACTTGCACTCGCGCTGCGTGCAACAAGGAAACCTCTCACGCAACGCTTCCAGTTACTCCTTCTCCTCGACCCGTGGGAATCTCCGACAGGTTCTTCTGAGCCGCCATCGAGCAACTCGCGAGTGTCACGGAGCCGCTTCTTTGTCTTGCTACTCGCCTTGGCTGAGGGGGATGGGCTGGTCTGCGCGGCCGGGACAGGGTGCTGCTTCCAAAGAGAGAGAGAGAGAGGGCAGACGAGGGCATTGAGTGATGCGTCCAAGTTTGCGATAGCGTGTTCGTCCTTTGTCAATGCAGTCGTCGATGCAGTCAGTGAAGGTCAACGCGCTTGGCAAAACTTATCACAGTTCGTTATGACAAAATCGGCTTCTGTCGCCCGCGTTGATCGCTCTGCACACCCTTCGTTTCTCCTAAAACAGCGACTTAACACAGAAGGCCCCATGCTCGCGACCATCCTTGCACATTCACTAGTATTAGTACCAATGGGAAGTCTTTGTGTTGTGGCCGCGAAGGTTGAAACTGCTCCATGTCTGCTGCGGCGAATGGAAGTATCACGCGAGAGGCCATTTGCTTTGGAAGAAGAGGAGGGGAGCCCAAAGCGCTATGTCCACACCCAAGACACGCATTTCCATCCAATCTGTGCCCGGTTGTTGGTCCCAAGTCGACTGGCCTCCCCAGACACGACAACTGGTTGCGTCTCTAGAAATGGTTGCAAATGGTGGGTATTAGGTTGCCACACATAATAGTCTTCTGCTCACACGTGCGCGAACAATTCCATACCAAGCAACACATCCAAGGATCGTAATAGCACAATAACATGACAGAGCGTGGTGACAGAACAGAGCAATCTACTCCGGCCGATCCCGAACTTCCTTCTCCGCAGCAGAGCCCGATACTTCTGGACTCCCCGCAGAAGCCACGAAGGCGTAAAGAGACAGTTCTACCCGCACATCCACGTTAGTAGAAGTTGTTTCTTCCTTCCAACCTCAATCATCTCCGACCAAGCGCACCATATATAGATCGTACGAGCAATCAGCACCCACCAACACCACCCAGAGGCGGATTGCGCAATAGTAGTACGTTCTATTTTCTGCAGAGCCTGTACTCAGCAATGCTCCAATTGCTCGTGGAATGTGAGCTTACAAGCTTATGGCAGCCCCATGCAAACTAACTCAAAGAAAGGTCGAATTGCGCTCTTCGCTTGGCTCTCTCGACGTGTGAGTTGTCCTTCGTCGTCCCTTGATCATTCGGCCGGCACCTTGTGACTGATTCTCCCTGCACAAAAGACCCTTCCGCAAACCAAATTCGCGGAGGCCGGTTGTGCGATCTGCTGGCGTAGCTGTTGTCCTGGTCCTTCTGGTGGGCAACCGATACAAAGACACATTGTGCATCAAGACGATGCATGTATTGCACGAGCTATGGTACGGAGCGGAGCGGATGACAATTTGGACGCACCGACATACCTACTTGTAGTGTGGCCGCGCTTCCAACACGGAGATCAACTTCCACCTCTCCACAAGTATCACAAGATCGTCGTCAACCCTTTCGCGCGCTTGCGAGTAGATGGTGGACCGGAGTAATGGAGCTTTTCTGGCATCGTGTGTTCTTCTTCCTTGGTGGATCTCTTCGTTCGTTGGTGCTCGACACACCAGGCGCGGGCCATGACGACAACAGAACTGAGAAGAGGACTCTACTCTCAGTCGTACTCTACTTTCAGTCGTACTCTACTATCAGTCGTACTCTGCTCGATCTGACACCATGTCCCATGACACAGGCGGTCGAGTCGACGAAGTCCCGTGCGCAGCTGATTCTCCACAAGTCGAGGCCGTCCAACTGCCCTCACCACACAAACATGTATCTATTGTGTAGGTCGTGCTTTACGTAGAAGATGTACCACACATGTACATACACAGCACAGCAACAAAGATGAGGGCGGCAGTATCCACCATCTTCTCGTACATCCCATCCCATCCCATCCCATCACGAACACAGCAGCAGCAGCAGCAGCAGCAGCAACAACAACAACAACAAAAGTAAAGCCATCAACACTTCTCTCTACTTCATGCATGCTGCATAGTGGACGAAGAGCAACACCAGCACCAACACCAACACCAACATCGATAGAAGCAGCAGAAATCAGGCTCAACATCAGCATGATGAACCCAGCGTCCCTGATCAAGCACATCAACGACGGTGGTCAGCAGCTCAGCGACGGCGATCTCATGGGTGCGCACGCCACGTACCATTCCACGTTGGCAACGATCGGAGATCTCCTGGACGAGCTGGCGAACTCACCACAGCGGCGCACCCGCGCTTACAGTCCAACGCCATCGGCCGATCAGAACGCATGCCCCTCCGGTCAGGACGTGATGGACGCGCTGCATTGCACGTACCTGCCAAACCATGATCTGCGGCCACGACGGCTATGCGTGAACATCTTCACGATTCATCCTTCGTACAGCGCAAGCCTCACGGCATGGTCGCCGTGGGAAGAGATGGTGTTTCTGAAGACCTTGTTTCAGATCATAATGTTCAACATCGCACTACTGCACCACGTACAAGCCGCGCAGATACTTCACGATTACGCTGCACAGCAGTGTACATCCAAGCAGACGACGAAAGGGGCGCAAGAGGAGAGCTGGGATGCGCCTGGCACAGATTTGTACGAGGCCGAACAAGACGTGGACCCCAATCCGGTTTGCATCCAACTGCTGCAACAGTCGATCGATCTGTATCGTGGCGCGTTGGCGCTTTCCGTGGCAACACCATCGCGGGGCGACTGCCAGCCAGAATGGCAAACCTTGAGCGGACCTGGTCCATCCCATCCGAACGCAACGCCCCTGATCACATCCTCACTCAACAATCTCATGGATATAAATCTAATGCTGGGCCGACGGAACGAGGCACATTGTTGCCTGGAGAAGCTGTTCATCGCGGTCCTTCACTTCGAGAAATTGAACACTGGTGTGCCATCGGCCTCGTCGTCAATACAAGCTGAGCACGTCGTTTGTGACCGATGCGACAACGTCCATGAACTGTTCTGGTGCAACATCAGCGAACTGCTTTGGGAGCACAAGCCATGCACGGCTCCTTGCGCGTAGCCTTGGGTCCTGTTGGTTTGGACTGAAAGCAACCAGGAGCAGGAGACGACATTGGGAGGGGACATTCCAATACTCCAATAGACGCAACCTCATGTATTTACTTAGAAGAATGCAAGACGAGACAGACTCAATCGATTCCGTCCGAGTAAATGAGAGAGCAGAGAGTAGAAAAGAGTCCTCTATTTGTATTTCCCACAGGTGGTCGTATTTTGTATGTGCTCTCCAGTGGTAGTGGTTTGATGAGGAACGATCTGGGGGGAGAGTCTGCATTGGTATGTACAATCTATGGTACCCCTACACGTATGTACGCGCATGAACACGCTCCACTTGCGTGGAACAATGCTCCGCGGAGTACGATCGACCACCAATGGCACATGTAGCTCGTACGCCAAACTCGCGCATCTGTTCTCTTCTTGATATGATCTATCTTTGATTCGTAGATTGACGTTGATGACGTCACCAACGACAACCAGAACCTGATGCAGTTGAATGCGACAAATCATGACGTCATCAAGAACATTCATCCATCCAATGACATCCCTCGTGCTGTACGCTTGTCTGTGAACTTGGGAGACTGCCGATACGGAACGAAGTTCGGTGGCGTCAAGACGTGTCTGCGGTCGTGTCCGAAACACTCGACAGAGAAACAAACAAGGAAAAAACGGTTGGAGATTACACGGGCGAACGAACACACGAGGCAAACCCGAAGTCGCCAGACGCGGGACATCAAGCCAAGGCGGAGGGAAGGAGATAGAGAGGGTCGCCATCTTGTTGTCTCTGGACGGAGGAGAAACACATCGCACACAACCATCACAACAAAACCACAATCCGCTCAGAACCAAAGTGAAGCGAAGCAACCCAAAGAAACCAAAGAAAGGGAAGACAAGAGCCAAAGGAAGCAAGGAAGAGGTGAACTATCATCATCATTATCATCAGCAACAACTGCAACAACCGCAACAGTGCCAACAGAGAGACAGAGAAAGAAAGAAGCATCCGCAATCAATCAAGCAGAAGATCGCCGTCAATCGCTGTGACTCGCACACACACGCACACACAAACAGGCAAGACCAGAGGATCCCATTTCGCGAAACACAATTCCGAGCACAAAACCCCAAAAAGCACGACACAACCACAGCCGCTCACGACACTTCGCAGAAACCAACACAAACGCAAACACGATCGACGGTTGCCAGGCCTGACTCCCTCCAAGCGACAAGCCGCAAACGACAGACACAAACGACAGCAACCACAATAACAACATGTCCGGATCCGCTGCAATGGCGTCTGATGACGAAGAAGAGTACGAGTACGAATACTCGGATGACGAAGACAATGACTACGAGTACACAGACGACGATGATGTCGTCATGGGGAACTCCAGCAACCATCGCTCCAGCAAGGCGGCCAGCTACCTCTCCTCCCCAGACATGGATTGGAGCGCGACGAACAGCGGCGGCAACCCAAACGCGCCGCCCGTTTCAGGAGGTGCGTATCAATGTATGCTTGTGGAATGCTTGTGGAGGATAGCATGCAGAGCAACTAGAGAAAGCAGAGCTATTCCCTGCTCTGTGGTCATGGTCGCACTCATTGATCGGCGAAGCTGCGTACGCAGTTCTCCATCTGTCTGCGTTCAATTGAGTTGCTTTGCTTTGTGCGCCAGTGTTGCAATCCATGTGATCAGCCAACACAAGACCACACGTTGTGCATATACCTTTGTCCATGGTCAAGCATACTTCGTATCACAGCTCGTCGCTCACATTCCAATTCCGCATCCATTCCTCTTCCATGTTCTCCGTGTTGCGATTACTTCGCCACATTTTTGCATCGTATCTCACATGTGCGACCTGCTCACTCCATCATCACTGCATACCCTACATACTGTACGACCATACACACTGATGCACACCGCATTGAAACAATCAACCGATCAACCGATTAAACAACAGCCCAAAAGTCAGGCATCCGCATGTTGCCATCGGAGGAGTTGGTGCCAGAGATGCGCCGGCGGTTGAAGGACGTCATGGAGGTTCTGGACATCCCATCAGCCGCGGCCATGGTCCTTCTGCGGAAACACAAATGGTCCAAGGAGGCGCTGCTGGAAGTCTTCTACTCATCCGACAAACTCCTCAAGGAATGCGGCGTGCACAACCGATGCAGCCCAAAGCCACAACCCAAACCAGGCAGCTCCCTCGGCTCATGCGGAATCTGCTACGATGACATGACGACCGAATCATCGCTGACCATGCCGTGCGGCCACACATTCTGTCTCCTGTGCTGGAAGGATTTTTGCGCCAATGCCATCAACGAGGGACCAGCGTGCGTGGAAACCACCACCTGTCCGCAGGCCTCGTGCAACGAGCTGGTGACGGAGGTCGAGATGGAGGCAAGCCTCAAGTCGGGAGCAACGCCCTCGACGCAAGCCAGGACCGACAAGCTCCTGCAAAAGTACTCCACCTACCAGCTGCGATCCTTCGTCGAATCCAACAGACTCACCCGGTGGTGCCCTGGAAAGGGATGCGAATTCGTTGCCTGCGCCTCGTCGCAAGCCTGCTTGGAGACCATCCAGGATCGGACCACCCAGTGCCACTCCTGCACGACCGCCTTCTGCGTTGTTTGCGGAGAGGAGCCGCACGCACCATGCGCATGCAAGGACGTCACGCGGTGGAAGGACAAATGCCGCAACGAATCCGAGACCGCCAACTGGATCCTCGCCAATACCAAATCATGCCCCAAGTGCGTTTCCAGAATCGAGAAGAATCAGGGCTGCAACCACATGACCTGCGGACGCTGCAAGCACGAGTTCTGCTGGATCTGCATGGGCGACTGGAACAACCACGGTGCCAACACCGGCGGCTACTACAAATGCAACAAGTTCGATTCCAAGACCGGCGGCGGCGTCGAGGATCAGTCGGAAGCAGCGCGCGCCAAGCGAGAGCTCGATCGGTACCTGCACTACTACAAGCGCTATCATGCACATGACGAAGCCGAGAAATTTGCGCGCAAGCAGCTCCAGGAGACGGAGGCCAGGATGGTCATCCTCCAGGAATCGTCCAGCAACTCCAAGTGGGCCGACGTGGAATTCTTGAAAGCGGCCAACGAACAGCTTGTGGAATGCCGCCACGTGCTCAAGTACACGTACGTCTACGCCTACTACTTTGGCGCATCGCCCAGCATGCAGAAGGAACGATTCGAATATCACCAGGAAATGTTGGAGCGATTCACGGAAACCCTGTCAGAGCTGTCGGAGAAGCCAGTGGCTGCGATGGACCGAACCGAGGTCGTCAACACGGTACGTCGTGGTGGTAGTGTTGATCGTGTTGACCGTGTGTGTGCAGTGTGTGGAGTACGGTATTGGCTACAAGCTCATTTTCGCAACACATTGCAGAGACTGAGAATCAGATTCTCATCATTCTCACCAATTCGCCCTTCCTCAACTCGGCTCGGCTCTGTTTCACTTCCTTCTTGACTAAAACAACACACACACAGACACGCGTCGTTGATCGTTTCATGCGCAATATCCTCAAATACGTGGAGGAGGGCATGGAAGAGGCATGAGCAGGCAACCGCTTGCGCGCTCTGTTATGCCAACAGCAACAACAATAATTCAAACTACATGCGGCACTGCCTTCTGCCAATGAAGAGGTGTGCCTTCATACCTTCAATCCGAACAAAAATCGATATAGTATAGAATACCATACCATACCACAGAACCATTTTGGCCTCTGGTGATCGCAACATGTCCATTCGCGTTGAGTATGTATGGTTCGGTGCTTACTTCGTTTGCGAGCTGCCGAGCAAGTTATCGTCTGGGAAGATAGGTACTGGCGTTTGCGGCGCACTTCTTTCTTTTTCCGAAACAGCACCACACAACAACGTGGACGGACAAATCGTGTTTCAAGTAAATAGTGAGTATAAACAATTCGAGTCATGGATACGACAACACGAACTAGTCTCCTTGGTCTAGAGGTATGATTTCTGCTTTGGGTGCAGAAGGTCCCGGGTTCGATTCCCGGAGGGGACCCCCTTTTGCCAATCTTCACACTTTTACCTACAAGCTCAGCAAGTCACAAAATGCGTGGTGGCTGCTCGATAGATAGTCCCGCTCACACCTCTTCACCAACGCTCTGCTCACAAAAGCAGACGATCGAGTCGGAAGTACCAGAGAGACTGGGATCTGGCACGTGGTTTGGGTATCCGTCTCAGGAGCGAAGAATGTGAAAACGCAGCTTTGGAAGAGGAATGGGCGACTCCTTCGGCGACGCTGCGTGATTTCATTTGGTGAAGGCGCTGTGTCGTGATGGTGGAGATTCCCCGCTGGACCTGGCGACCCCATGGCAACTGGGGTGTGCAGTTGCTGCGAGTCACTCAGCCGTTCTGTTGGGCGCGTTGGCGCTTGTTCTTGTTGAATTGAAACCCAATCACCCTCTCGGACGATCGTGCTACACTGGACGCACGCCTGGTCGCAGATCGCGCTGTTCCCATCGAAAGGACACGAAGTCTGCCTTGCGACGCAGTCGCCTCACGAGCTTGGCGATCAACTTCGAGTTCCTGTCATCGTCCTCATGGCAATTGGGCAGACCTCGCATACGATTATGAAATGCAGAGATGCGAGATCATCGTACAACTAACCTATTCCATCCGCCACCATTGGCGTTGGTGATATCCATGACATCGGATGGCGAGGCGACGCATTTCCTTCCTGACAAACAAGAGATAAGCTGGCATTGATCTCAATTCATACCTTCAACAAACAAAACATATTATAAAACACCATTTCTTCCCCACAGAAACAACGGACTGTCTCCTTGGTCTAGAGGTATGATTTCTGCTTTGGGTGCAGAAGGTCCCGGGTTCGATTCCCGGAGGGGACCCTATTTTACTGGTTTTGCAAATCCCACCGAGGAATGCGTATTCAATGAGAAGAGCAATCTGTTCTGCGATTGCTCTGCGCTTCTTCGAATGATTGCAAGCAGCTCCGTGTCGTTCTATACATTATATAATATTATGTATTGCTATATTCTCGCATTGACCATACACAATGCTCTCTCACTCTGTAATTCAATTTGATCCCTTTTGACCAAGATAACCCCGACGCAATTCCTCGAAGTCAACGGTTGCCTGGTCGCTCTCAAATCTCAAAGTCCTTCAATTTTCTCCCAAAAGTCTCCATGATGCCCAGATGCTGGCTCAGACCGGAACCGAGGTTGGAATTGCCCGAGGACAGCGAGTCCCCCACCCGAAGCAACGGCGCGCCCCCGATCCTTCCGTCTGTCGTTGCAGACATTGGAACAACGACGTCGTTGTAGATGTACGGCGTGAATGTGTATAGAGATGACACTGGGTGCGTCATCCCGGAATGGCTGGCAAAGAACACCACCGTGTAGGCCATGTTGTTCTTCTTGAATGCCTCCTTGGTCACCATGAATGTTAATGGGAGGCCCCGGACGGGTTCGGCCTTGCTGTTCAGCTCGTGGTAGATGTAGGCCATGAGGTCAAACTGATCGGCAGTCAGCGCGATCATCGCACTCATGGTCGAGACGTATGGCCAGGTGGTCTTTATTGCCTCGAAAATGTCGGGACGGTACCCGATGGAAGAGTCCCATCCAAAGGCGAGTGCGCAGTAATCATCGCAGAGGAAATCTTCAACGATGCCGCAAACATCTTCACCACAGAGAGGGTGGTCGGACTGCATGACGTCCCTCATGTGATTCTGCCACCCATCGAACATACCGCGAACGCGTCTCGAATATCTGAAATTGACGAATTCCATCGTGCGCAGTCGGAAGGAATGGCCTTGCGGGGTGACGGGATACATGATGGTGCCTTGCGCCGTCGTCTGAGTGGCGACCTTCGCCAGGAAGTTGCGATCTCTGAGGACTGGATAATCTTTCTTCTCCATGAAAAACCACGGGTAACGCTGAGCTTTGTCGACGACGCTCAGGTCCGGTGACCAATCCGACACGGTGACCGACTGGCTCTCGCTGCTGAAACTTGGCATGCGATCGAAGAATGAAGAGGTGGACGACGCGGCCGTCTTTCCGGTTCTCTCCATCTTCTCGAGTCGATGGCCTGACGCATCAAAGACGACGAGGTTGGGGACCTGCCCGAGAAGATGCCGGTGCGTCTTGATGTTCTCGTAGATGAACTTGACACCCAAATTGCGGTTCGAAATGAGCAACAGCGTCTCAATCATCATGAGCGGGAGGTTCACCTTGCGGCGCGCCGAGTCATGAAAGATGTCGAACTCTTCGTCATAGTTGCGGACCTTCGTCGCGTTGTTCTTGCGCGGCTTCTCGTCATCTCGAACGATGATCTGATCAAAGAATTCGACAACGCGTGGATCGCCCCTTCGGAATGCATCGAACGATATGTGCGTGCACCAGTCTCTCGAGTACTCCTTCTTGCGACCCGGGTGATCGACTCGCTTCTCGAACATGAGGATGCGAATGGAATCTCTCGTCTTGAGATGGTTGAGGATGTTTGCGAGCTGCAATCCGACTGGCCCAGCGCCGATGATGACAATGTTCAATGTGTCATCTGTAAAATGCTGCTGAATCACTTGTTCCACCGTGTACTGTCGGACCGGCTCTGCCGGAGGCGCCGTTGATTCAGCTTCGTTGGTGCCAACCCAGTCGTCGGCGATATCCAGTGGGATCTTCTCGGACCGCTTTCCATCCGGCGGACCATTGCAAACGTAACGCGAATCCAGTCGCACCGTGCAACGAGGTCCTTCGATGAGTTCTATGATCGTTCCCCAACATTGGTGCATGAAATTGGAATCCTTGACTGCATGGATGGATCGTGAGCACCTCTCATTGATGATTTGGAAGTACCTGTTGATGGACTCCTCCTTATCCCATATCACCGGCTCCATCGGCAGATCTCTTTTCGTCACGTTCCTCGCCATCATCTCGGCGTAGTCGCTGAGCTGATGCAGGTACGGAAACCGTTCGAACATGCGATCGCCCTCCTGCTGCATCGCAACCTCGTCATCGGTTCTCACGTCCATGTCAGTCGCAATGATCCGATTCCACGACTGCGTGTGAATGTGGATCGATGGTGCTGCGGATTGGCGGTACAGCTTGACGAAATCATCGATGATCTTGGGCCAGTCCTTGCCTGGTGTGTTTCCGAAGATCCTTGGAACATCGGCTGTCTTCGTTGCATGCTGCTTTGGATCGCGAATGCCGTGTCGTTGTATTCTCGCATCGTCTCTCGTTTGGATCAACTCTGCATCAGCTGTCGCCGAGGACCTCACGGAAGAGTACTGGGCAAGCTCGGTGGCCTGCTGAGCAGCAGAGTAGGAAGTAATCAGAACGCGCACTGCTCCCATCGCGACCATGAATATCACCCACTTCATCCACCAACGTCGCTGCTTCCGTCGGCCAGAGCGCCTCTCGAAAGAAGCCTTCATCGTCAGATGCGAAGTGGTCGAGAGCGTGTGATTGAGGATGGAAGAGATGCTCGCAGCAGTGATGGCGCTGTTGGTGATCAGATGCACGAGGAGTAGTGGCGGAGTCCGCTGGGGTAGCGCTTGTGTCATGTTATTGGAGCCGACCCAGATCGCGCAATCGCGTGATGTGGCCGGTTCTTCAAAAACAGAGAGAAGATGCCCGTTGGAATAGAGTGAGCTCTTTTGCCAATCCAGATTGTCCATTTGGACCCCCAAATTAGCGTAGTTCTTCACCAACTTTAACGCGATTTTTGTTAGCTCTTGCCCCAGTATGGTCTAGCGAGGCTCTAGAGAAAGAGGAGACTTCGTTGATGGCTCGTTTCGTCAGATTGCTGGAGGCTACACATGGTCAACATCTCTACTCCACTCTGCTCTCGCCTAATACCTCTTCCGACAAGCGGTCTATCGCCCACGGCCTGCCTCCAAGTCTTTCTTCCTCTGTCGGTCCAGAGAGAATGGAGCATCACGAAAACTTGTCAGTCTCGCAAGTTGGTGCGTCAATGCAGCACCTCGCACATACTGCAATGGTCCATAGCAATATAGAATATTACATAATGCAATAGAGATTTGATGATTCGGACTCCACTTCTCGCTCTGGAGAGCTATCGCACATGCGCGGCATACTGTAGTGCCAGGGGATGCGTCACATTGATTGCCCGCCATACGCTCAGGCAGTGGTTCGGCGTGTTTGTGTCCACTGGATGACCACATGTGCAACAAGATGCAAAGCAGGCGCACCAATGGTCGCAGAATGCAGATGTGGCCTCTTTCTGGGGAGCACGGAATGCCTTGAAATATAAGTTGGGTAGAGTCTGTTCGTGCTGCTGCTTTCGCTGCCATCTTCATGGATACCAAGGAGAAGGCCATCACCATGAAGGACGCGGTCGTCAAAAAGAGTGGAGCAAAGTCAAAGCTTCCATTGGCGCACCATCTCGCAACAGAACCGGCCAAGGAGTGGGGACTGCACATGCCAGTTGGTTGTCCGGATACTGCCCAACCCGGTGTGTGTTTCGGAACTGGGCCTGTTTGTGGTAGTCAGCAACACGAATTTGTTCTTCGAGGTGACACAGTCGGCGCCGTTCAGCCGTCCGAACATCGAGGAGTTGGTTGGCGGTCTCTCGTGGGCTTGCTTGAACTACTACCCAGCTTGCGATCAGATGTGCTGAACAGCACTGAATTGAAGACATGGGTGGGCCCCAGACGTTGCATGCCGATGCGCGGGTATTTGGATCCTGATGCCGCAACGGATGGATTGAACAAGATGCAGGTGTGCACAATGCAGTTGACTAAGTGCTCCTGCATCCGTAGGTTGCATGTGTGCCATAGAATATTAGCACATAGACGACGGGATGTATGAATGAACAGACTGCCGGATGAGGCAGCGTAGGAATGACGCAATGGGACGACGACGTAACAAATGAAGTACCATAAGAAACAATAACAGATATAGAGCATAGCACAATATAACAGTACGGATTATGCAATGTGTGGATTGGATTACCGTGCCGATACTCAGATGCCTGCGAAAAGCGTGACGTCTCCAAACAAAGAGAGAAAGAAAGAAGAAGATGTCTAGGTCGTATTCGGCTAGACGGACCACAGTATCGAATGGTCTCAGCAACTGCAAGAAACACGCAATTACCGCAACTCCGTGTATCCTCTTCTTTCCCGTCACCATGTTGTTTCGTTTGAGAATCCTCGGTCCCGACCAGACACACATTGAAGTGTTCGGCAGGTACCCGCGATCAAGATGGTGTGGTGATCTCCGATGCGCAGCGAAGTGCGTCTCTAACGACGCATCGAGACTCTCATGGGACAAGGGCAAGATCAAAAGCAAGATCAAAGTCAAGTGCAAAGGCATAGAGAGGGGCATGGGCTGGGGTGGGCCAATGTCATTTTTGATTGGGTGAAGGTCCAGCAGTACCATGGGCAATGTTGCAAACGATCAAAACGTGATGTGGATGTATCCATCCTGCATCCTGCATGCAGAGGGCAGTCGGTGGTTTCCGATGCTTCATTTCCAACTCGGAGATACGAACAGACATCAATCGCAGTCGAGATTGCGAGCATTTCAAGACTGTGCGAAGCATGGTGTTCCAAATACCATACGACTACACATGCTCCCTCTTCAGCCACAGGTTCATTCTACTTGATACTCTCATCAGTTGGCAATCGCATTCACACGTCGTTTCTGAGTAAAGACGAGCTGAAAGAAACAAGGGATGAAAGAGGGATCCATCACTTGACGGAATGGCACGAACCAGGCAGAACCACGAACGGCACCAAACATGGGCTGCACCACTTCAACAGACGAGGCCTTGCTCTTTGGCATCGTTTGGAGGCAACACTGGAGGCAACACTGGAGGCAACGCTGGAGGCAAAAGGATTGTTACCACTGCTCTTTCCCACAAAATCAACACACTCCAATTCGAATAGGAAAGAAAAGCAACAACAACATCACCACCAACAGCAACAACAATCTCCATCACTCAATCACAGAAGCACAACACGAACATCAAGATGATCGACACCAAGACAATCATCATCACCACTCTCCTTGTCGCCTTCATGACAATAGCAGAAGCGCGCCTCTCTGGAGATGACACTGCAGACACAGTCGGTGAGATGCACCTGGCGTTGCAAGCTACTCGCACCCTCAAGGCTGCTTTCGGCGCCGGCAACAACAAGGGAGCCAAAACAAACAAGAACGGCTTCTTGGAACCCTCCATTCCGCCATCACCAATGCCTTCAACTTCCAAAGAGGCTACAGATCTCACCACCACGCTCACATGGATTCCAAGCGCCCATCCAACAGCCGATCCCACACGCTCCCCGACCTCATCGCCGACCTCGCCACCAGCTCCAGCTCCATCAGCCCCTCCGATGAATTTCGATTCCATCATCTCCGTTGTCTGCAAGCCTGACGGCGTCACCATCCTCACACCAGAAGAGGCCCAACCCAAGACCATCATCTGCAACTCTGCCAAGCCATCATGCCGCGAGGCAGTGACCGCTGTGAGGGAATCCACGGCGCTCCAAAACTTCTTCGGATGCGCAGGGAACTTGGGAGAAGGCGCGGCGCGCAAGCTCTTCCACAAGTACGCAACCAGCGATATCCTTGCTGAGCAACTCACTCTGGTGGCGACCACCAATACTGTCCTCGTCACTGAGCGACCGGATGCGATGAAGGTGGCATGCATGTCCATCGGAATGGCCCTGTCTCCTCCCGCCGCCAATCCATGCTGCCAAGGATCAGCAGGATGCACCTCAATCACCGGTTCTGCTTCCAACTCCAACTATCCGCCATTCATGACCGTTGCCGTCACTGCGTGCGTCGGTGACAGTGCATGCAAGGACATGGGACCGAACCCTCTCATCCTTGACGCCTCTTGCACTGGCGTGAGTGCATGCGAATCCATGAATCAGAGCGAGATCAATCCATTCATCACAGGAGTGACCTTCGTTGGTGAAGGCGCATGCACCAGCGCACGATCCTGTAAGGGAGTGGGACATCTGTCCAGCGGCGACGTGACCATCCAGGAGGGTGCGTGCATCGGTACCGAAGCATGTACTTCAGCTGGACGCCGTGCCGCACAATCCGCACCATCCTTCCGCTATCGAAGTCACATCGATATTGGCTCGAATGCTTGTGTTGGCAGCAATGCCTGCTGGTATGCCCACTCCACCGTGAGTCGTTTTTCCGGTGGCAAGATTGCAGGAAGCCTGATCATCGGCGATGGTGGTTGCGCCGCCGATGGGTCATGCGAGAAGATGGGATTCAGTGACAGGATGAGAACCGACATCATCGTCCCTCCTGGTGGGTGCGGCGGTGTTCAGAGCTGTTGGGCATGTATGACGAAGTCGGGGTGTGATCATGATGCGGTGTATGTGATCAGTGATGCGGAGGGAGCCTGTCCCAAGGGAGGCAGTGACACAAACTTCCTTCCAACGGGTGATACGGTGGAGAAGTATTGTGTTGGTAAGGACACGCTGCCAACGGAGTGTCCTGCCTTCTTTCCGACCCCACTTCCCACTGTGTCGTCCAAGCCTACGCCCATTCCGACCAGCATGCCAACTGATCGACCAAGCTCGTCTCCTTCGCGTTCTCAGGCGCCAAGCACCATGCCAAGCACCACGCCAACTGATCGACCAAGTTCGTCTCCTTCGCGTTCTCAGGCGCCAAGCACCACACCTAGACTTGAGGTTGGATGCCTCGAAGGTCCGGGGAATGTGACATCGACTTTCAACACGATATCTGATCAGGTCCTCTGTGATGATGGCGATGGTGCATGCACGGATTTCGTTGTTGCAGTCGAAGGTCTACCTGGCAATGGAGATAGGATGATCAAGAGCATCTTTGGTTGCAACGATGATGGTGATACTCCTGGGGTTGTGGCAATTGGAGAAGCTCAAGACCGATTCGACAAGATCAAGAACGACCGCGACGTGACTGAGCTGTTGGTGAAAACTGTGGCAAAAGGTACAAGACTATTCACTGGGAGTGAGGGCCCATTGCGGGAGGCTTGTGACACAGACTGTTGCACAAGATCCCGTGATTGCAGCACTTTTCGTCCTGGTGTGGCGACCGTTAGTGAGAATTCCTGTATGGATGGCGCCTACTGCGATGGGATGGCCCCTGATACCATCATCATCGAGAGTTGCGTCGGCGATGAGGCCTGTGATGATCTGGGTGGGTTCCGCGACGACCCACACCCTGATGTCAATATCGGCTACCGGGTGATTGGACCAAAGGCATGCCTTGGGTCAAGCAGTTGCTTTGCACTTGGGAAGAATATCTTTGGCGATGTGAGAATTAAGAGTGGGGCTTGCGATGGCGACTATTCGTGCTTCGCTCTTGGCAGACGCAACAGACAGGGTGATACGACCTCACCGACTGTGGCAGACATTTCAGTTGGGGAGAATGCATGCCACGGAGACTCTGCTTGCTGGGAGGTACATGCGAGGACTGGATTTGTAGGAAGCAAAACTGAAGGAAGCTTGCTCATTGAACAAGGTGCTTGCGATGGCACATATGCGTGCGATGTTGTTGCCAGAAATGAAACTATCGCCAATGACATTGTCATCAAGGAGGGAGTCTGCGTGGGTGATTCATCATGCGAAGCATGTCTGCAACAAAATGATTGTGGTGGTGGCGACACGATGACATACACCATCAGTGACGCCGATGATTGTCCTGGGCCTTACCCGAGGGCCTGTTCTCTGAGTAGCCAACCATAGCGCACGGTACCATGCACCTCAATAGTATAATAGAATATTATGTAATATATTATGTAGAATATGATAGCTCGTATTTCTAACGTCACATTCTCACTCTGATGGGTTTTTCATGTGATGATGCCCTTTCCGTGCTTTGCGAAAGAACATGTGACGAAAAGAGATGAGATGAGTGAGGATGTTGATGATTGGAGTGGTGCAAAATCGGATGTCGGTACTACATCTCATCGGTTGATTTGGGCGAATCTTGCGTGGCGTCTTGGATGGCCGATAACGGAGGTTGACCGACACAGTGATCTCAAACAAGACTTGTCTCGTACCATTCCATGAACGAAAAAAGTCGGCACGCGAATAGTCGCAGGACCTGAAGACAACACCGTGCCAAAAATGGAACAAAGACGCCACCAAAAAGGGCGACACATCGCACAAGACTGGGGATTGGTCACTCCTCTGCTACCAACACAAATTCCTGTGTGTCATTGCTCGGATTCCTTGTGCCTGTTGGTTTCGCCAGCCTCCGACCACTGTCTTCTCTCCTGATTTCATACGTGCGGAATCCTCGCAAACTGCCAAACAGGTCGAAGACACAGCACTCCGCGGTAACAATCGGTGGATCAACCACATTGCCATAAAGGCCACGTTCCCGCAACACTCCTACTCCATGTCGTCCGCATCTCAGAAACGCGCAGCAATGCAGTGGTCTCGACGTTGGTGGATCCAGTGCCTCTCCGTTGTCGTCGTGTGGCAGACAGCGCGCACGCTGATAGCCTCGCGCTCGGTCTCTCTCGGCTTGCGTATTGGTCAGGAAGGCATCTCACCCAGCGCAGCGGATCCGTCTCAGGATCAGGCGTTGTTGGGAATACAGGACGGCGACGATGGTCATGGACGACTTCGCAAGCCGTCCACAAGCGATGGACCGGCATTGATGGACGGCGAAACGACAGCGAGGGTCTTTGGGAATACGCCAGGCAAGGATTGGCCCAAGATCATCGATGAATTCATCGATCTGTACCGCGATGCAGCGAACATTTTGATCCACGTGCACACGCAATCCTGGAATCGCATGATCGCAAATGATGTGGATGCGCGAACGGATGAGCAGGTCGAATGGGATCAGCGGCAGGACAACTTGCTCAAGAAGTTCCCCTATTTGGAGGAGCTTGGCGACGGCAAGGCCAAACTGGCGAATGAAACAAACCTATCCTCGAAGGTGCTGGAGCCGCTGATTTGGGACAGGGAGGCGTCCATTGATAGGTACTTCCATGCCCTCACCAAGCGCTGTTCACGATCCATCAACGCAATCGAAGATGAAGACTTCATCGGCAACTGCTGGGGGACGATATCGGAGCTCGTCAAGGGGCCACGTTGCACTGTGCGATTGGATTCGCGCTACGTTTGCGATGGTCCGCAGGATCGAAACGAATCGAAAGACAGTGACATCGATGCTTGGATGGAGGCTGATACAGGCAAAGATGCCAGCAAAGATGCTGGCAACACAACGAACGATGACGGCGCAGAGCCCACGGCGGGATCAGAGACACAGCAGTCGCCAGCATCTCAGATGGAACCGGCGCGCCAGTTTACGGCGGAACAGGTCATTCAGCAGCATTTTACAGATGACACGCTCAATATCGTCATCATCGGTGCTGGACCGGTCGGATTGCAGCTCGCGAATGTCCTCAACCATCTCGAGATCAAAGATTCCATTCGCATCCTCATGTTCGAGAAGCGCGTGGACCATCCCGGCCGCAAGATGGCGTACTCCAGGGACTGGTGCACGTTCCTCGCTTTCAACGCGTTCAACAAGGGCGACCGACGTATCGTGAAGTTCTTTGATCAGCTTATGGTGCGAAACAGCGAGAGACCTGACGACGAGGATGTGAGCAAGATCGACAGCACGACAGACGAGTACGACGTGTTCGACGACGACGATCACAGGAAGGTCAACCTCGCGCTCATGATCATCGAGACGTTGCTGCTCATCTCCAATCGCGATTTGGGCGTCAAATTCTTGTACGAAGACATCCGGACGCATCGTCATCTTTTGGAGGATGTCCCGAATCTCGTCGTTTTCGATGCATCGGGTCACCGACTGGATACGATGGAACGATCGGCCGTGAAACCTGACACACCTCCACCCACCTCGTTGTCATCGTTCACTCGCAAGATCAGCGCAAAAAGCAAAACACCCTCCGTCACAATGGCCGATTGGGCGCCAGATAGGAGCTTCCTCAAGGCGGACGATGAATATCCGTGGTATTACCTGCAGAATACTGACTACCCAATTCTCAAGGATCTCAACTTCCTCGCCAAGGTCGCCATCCAAACAACGGCACAAGGCACCATCATGTACCCTGTCACGTCGCAAGGTGATCCATACCGGCTGCGAACGATGGAGTTCATGGATTTCAGATACGCGAGACGAAGGCGAGGAATGTTCTCCGCGTGGCATGCGTACATGAGAGAACTGATGACATCCGACCACCCCCTGTGCAACGAAACCCACTACAATCGAATCAACAATTTCCAATCTGATGATTTCTGTTCTCTGTGCTTCGGATGGGACACGTCGGTGGGATACCGCCCGGATGTCTTCGAAGCGATGAAGGATACCAGGACCACCTTCTCAACCATGAGCGCCATGTTCGGCATCACGGATGATCAGTATGACCTGCTGAGCTACATCTATCAGGATCGGAAGAACAAGGGCATACCCATCCGAGAATTGCCAATTCCGTCCATGCTGCCCAAGAGCGCCTTCAAGAAGAACAGCATGGCCTTCATGTTGCTCTTCTTCGTCAGCCACTCCGGACTCACGTACCCGCTCACGAGTCTGTACTCCTATACGCCGTACATCTACAGCGACGTCGTCGTCCCGCCAACGGCGCAGACGCAGGCGAGGATCGGCAACGCGCCGCTGCTTCGGATCGGCGACACGTTATCGACTGGAAATTCGAATCTCGGGTCCGGCCTGACGCAGCATATGCACATCATCGAACGACTAGGGGAGAACCTGAAAGAGTTCAAGATATAGAGCATAGAGTTGGATACAAACTGTTTGCAGAACGATGCACGGCACAAGGACGTTGCGGTTCGACCGAGTCGGTCGAATCTCTATGCCTTTGTTCGAACGGACACCAAATGACTCACCCGCGCTACCGAGGTAAATTGTCATCCATGTCAGGCCGTATACAAACAATAGCACAGCAGTCCACTCGTCTGTATAGTAATACTGCGCTCCATAACCCCAACATTGCTCTCGCACGCAATGATACGTATTGTGTGCAACCGCCGTCGAGGTGCATTGCTCATCAATCCGCAGCTCTCCTTCTCGCGCATCACATCCTCGACGCGCATTCAGGCGCGTCTTTGCCCCATCAGCAAACCGGAAGAACCGCCGTTTTGGCCTGGCAACACACGAGGGTTGTGCTGCAGGTTGCAACACACGGACGCAGGCCTTCTCGCACGCGTCCAACACCAAGGAAACGAATTTGTGTGGAAACAAATGAGATGTTTTGAGTCGTGTATATCAAGAATAATCGAATGAGTCAAAAGGATACCCAGAAGCATTCGCAGAACATGTGAAGCTCCATCTTTCTCACTCCGATCAACCCAACGCACCAACCAAGAACAACAATGGCGCCAACAACTTCAACAACAGGGACAAACTCGTTCACTTGACACCCGGCGCGTCCGTTGAGGACGATCTGGCGATGGAAAAGCGTACGATGATGGCCGTTGCGCGCAGCCAAGTTGGTTGTTTGCGTTGATTCGCCATGTCTCTCCTTAATTGCCGTCCTTTGTGACACATGATGTTGATCTTGTGTCACATTTTGACAACGACAGTTGGAGAGATGTTCTGAGAAACACCAAAGAGATCATTCGGGAAAGAGGAGAGAGAAACAGCAGGATGTGGTGTGATGCGGTGCGATCCAATGCAATGTGATTAGTGCTCAGCGCCGTGATGATCCCGCAATCGCAGCCTCGAAGGATCAAGAGAAACACCTCGTCGTCACAATAAAGCAACTCATCCAATCGTCAATGGAACAGCAACAATAGCAACAATCGCAACAATAGCAACAACAGCAGCAACGAATCTCTGCAAGTTACGAACATGTCGGGCAATCCTATCTGCAGTCTTCTCTGGTTGATCCTGCTGTGGTTCATCGCATGGCCAGTGTCGGTCTTCGCATCATTCATCTGGATCATTTTGCAGGTGAGCCATGGGTACTCGAGGGTACATTGCCTTTGAAATGCGTCGCACACAATGAACTGCATGCAGTTGTGAATGTGTGTACGAAGTGATCCTCCATCATGCATCCACTCAACCATCTGTTTCGTTCTTTCCATTTCCCGCTCTCAATTCCAATCCACACGCCACCGCGATGACGCTCGCTTCAACAATCCCAAAATATTGCCCATCGCAACGTGCCAACAGCCATTCGAGGCGTGCTGCGACTGCATCAAAGATTGCAATGAATTCTTCGAGCGTTTCGTCACGTGGCCGAGACAATGCGGAGAGGCCATCCGCGACTGCTCGGCCAACTGCCCGCAGCCATGAGCGCAGAAATGAAAGCAGGACGGGCACGGATGCCATCCATGCGAGCAGTTGCCAAGAGTTTTCAATGCACATCCTTCTGTTGGCGCTCTTGCAAAGTTGGAAAATCAAGACGAAAGAAGCAGCAGCAGCAGCAGATGGGATGGAAGAAATGCAGCAACACCGCTGGCGGATGCGAGGATGGTGCAAAGGCAATCGATGATATTTGTGATGGGACGCTGGTGTGCATCGCCATACCCTTTCCATGCTCTGGCCGAGCGCGGAGAGAAAAGCAGAAGCGATGCACGACCATTAATGAGAGCAGAGTCAGCTAATGCAGTTTGCATCCGCGAGCGAGCTTGATGATGCAAATGCACAAATAATGTTAGAGTAGTAGTATGGTACTTGTACGATCTGCTCGTGGAGTACTCCGCATGGTATTTCGCCTTGCGCCGACAAGTGCTTTCCGTCGACCTCCTGTAGTTGCAGACGCATGATATGAACTCGCCGCAACGCGACAGCATCCGCATGTATGCCTACAGCTGGTATTGTCCTCACAATCGCATTTGCAGGTGCTATCCAAATGGTTTTGTACTCAAGCGTTTATGCAATCGCCCAATCGAGGATGTAGAACCACAGCCGTCCAATTTCATTCAACGAGACCATCGCCTCGCTGGTTGATCAACCTCCCAGCGTGACGAACACGTCCTCCAGCGAAGCTTGAGACAGCACGAACTGGTTGATTCCACCTTCAGCCCCGCTCTTGTTACCGTACAGCGCACGAAAGGCTCTTTCAAGATTGAGATCCGACGGCATGTTGATGTTCAGCGTCTTGACCTGGCGCGCCGTGAGCTCGGCATCCGGGTGCAACTCCCTGCGCACAAAGTCCATGGCACGCTCCTGGCTCTCACGTCCACTTTGGACGAGGTTGAGCTGCAAGAGATACCCGCTGCCGTAGGTGTTCTTGAGATATTGCTGCGTTCCGACAACCTTCAGCTTACCATCAGCGATGATGGCAATCCTGCTGCACAAGGCATCGGCTTCGAGCATCATGTGAGTCGTGATGATGACACTTCGATCATGGGAGTTGAACGAATTGATCAATTCCCAGATGTTGTTTCTGGTGGAAGGGTCGAGTCCTCTGCGGTGGCGTGTGCGAGTATCGATGAAGAGCAACCGTACCATGTCAGTGCGTTGGATGAGACGCAAAAAGAACGAAGTGAGCACAAGAGCAGTGGCAGGGTGAGACGAAAGGCGTGTCCAATGACGAAGGATCTCACAATACGAGTATGAGGGAGTCGCTCGGAGGCTGCCTTGATGGAGACGCACACGCGTTTTGAAGCTGCACACGAAGAAGCATCCGAGAGTGTCGAGGCGACCAAATCGCATCAAATCAAATCGAATCAAAACGAGTGTATTCGCATACACGCGCATATCAGCAAGCCAAGGCAGGCCAATAAGCAAACAGACAAGCCATGGATCGGTCAACTTACGTCGTCGGCTCATCCAAGACCAACACGGACGGAGATCCAACGAGAGACATTGCGATTGACAGGCGGCGTCTCATCCCGCCAGATAATGCACCCGCCTTTCTGGTGTACACATCATTCGATCCAAGCCCAACAGCCCTGGCGATGGTGTGCGCGACCCGTTCCACCTGATAGTGCGACACGCCTTTGAGGCGGGCGAAGAATTCGAGATGAACCTGAACTGTGCAATTCTTCCAAATCACATCGAACTGAGCGCAGTTGCCAAGGCGTTCGAACACAGGGATACGTTCCAAGGCGGCATCGTATCCTGCCACTAATGCGAAGCCAGAAGTCGGATCGTGATCACCAGAGAGGATCTTGAGTGCGGTCGTTTTCCCAGAACCCTGCATTGCATTGGTTTGGTTTGTTGCAGGCGATGGATTGACCGGATGGCATTTCAAAAGAGGATGAGGAACGTACGAATGGTTGTGAGATGAAGAGGAGATATTCACGAGTGAGGATTTGGTGGCATCGACTATCGACGATCGATTATCGACGCCATTGTGTCACCGTCGCATCGAACAGCGACAGCCTCGGTAGCAAGAACACTTCTATGGTACCATCACGTACATTCTTGCCAAGGAATCCCAAGCATTGTCCCTTCGGGACATGAAGACTCAACTCTTGCAGGGCCTTCTTTGGCGGACGTCCTCCCACCGATGGGTATATTTTGGAGAGTTTGTGCATCAGCACTGGCGCGATATCATCCCTGGGGATATTGCTGTGGTCGACAGTGATGATGTCGGACAGGGTACCCTCTTCGGCTTCTCCTGTTGTGCCCACAACTTCAGTGAAGGGCTGTACCAAGCCATCGACAGTATTCCTTTCTTCGATCGCCTCACCACAAGTTCTGATACCGTCGTCATCATTTGCGGGGTATTCGTGCGCCTCTTGAGGCGATGCTGAAGCGTAGGCGCCATAATTCCGGCACCGCAATACATCGAAGCAGTGGATGATGCGCCTCCGGAGTCTCAACACTCGCTCGTTCGGGAATGCCAACACCGCTGCCACGCCCACGCCCAGACCGACGAGACAAAGCGATCCCAGAAACATGTAGCATGTGCTCTCCCAGTAGAGCTTGGATATGTACGGGGACTCGCACGTCGATCCCGAGCATTTCACGCCTGAGATGTTGGGGATGAGCACATTCTCCACGTAGTCTGGGATGTTGGACGCGAACGTGACTCGGTTTCGGTGTGTTAGGAGGAGTCCATTGAACAGCCCCACCTGCGGAAGCATGGATGCCGATGCTGGCAAATCCATTTCGAAGAAGTCATAGTCTGTCTTCAGTCCAGCGCAGTTGACGAAGTATTCATCGAGGTTGGAGGTGTTGAATGTTTGCTGACATGAATCGTAATTGCGGTCGCGGGGAAGCGGCCCAGTCGCCTTTCCTGAATACTCCAGGAATTTGTAGCTCCTTTCCCTCTGATGACGAGGGCTCCACATTGCCTCCATGATGATGTCTGGCGCATTCGATGCCACGAGGCAGATGCATGCAATGATGACGAGAGGGAATTGATACCCAGGCAGGAAAGAACTTGCCAACACCGATCCGGGAATTGAAAGTGTGAAGCACAGGATCAGAAGGAAGACTCCACCGTACCCACCTGGAGCCGAGTAAGCGTAAATCTCCACAGGTACGCCATCCACTATCTCATCGTAGTCAAGAGACGAAGCCTGCCACCTCGTCACCTTCGTTCTTTCCCCAAAGCGAGTTAGGCAATTGCGCCCGGTGGAGTCCTCGATGCAGAACTCCTGTTCAGCAAAGACCGGAAGGATGTAGAGAAGAGTGAAGGTAACGAAAGTGAAGATGAACTGGATGATGAAAGCATATGATGTGACGGAAATCAAAAATGATTCATAAAGCAGCCCTTGTGTCCTCATCAGCTGGAAGAGACCGTCGGCTCTGTCAGAATAGATCACGCTGCTGAGACTGACCAAAACCAACGAAACCACACCGATGGGATACACCAATGCGTAGGACATTTCTTCGGTTCTACTTTCCGTGGCAAGACCAACGAAGAGAGTCGGCAGGATGGCAAGGAACGATAGAATGTAGTTGATCCTGGAGCTCTTCCAAACCCAATTTCGACTGACGTAGAATCTGAGAAGTGCTCGCACTTGGTTGAGCACGCTCAGATTGGGTTTGAAACCAGCAAGTTCGCTCAGCACACCGGGTGCTAAACCAGCTGTCAAACTTGTGCCTTCCGACTCCCCGGCGGTCTCACCCCCAGCTTCGGGGGGAGACTGTGCTTCTGGTGCCGGCTCTGGTTGTTCCGTATCTTTCGGCCCTTCCTCACCAGTGACCTTCAGAAACACTTCCTCGAGACTGCTGTTCGAAAAGCTGTACTCCTGCACCTTGCATTTGTCTCCATTCAACCACCCAACAAATGATGCCAGCTTTTCCACGCTCACTCCCGTGTCTTCGTTGGTGTGGTTGCTCTCGTCATCGGCAGCGCTAGCATCGCCGTTATTCTCGTCGTTATGGTCGATACCTTTGCCATCCCTTCCTGCGATGCTTCGAATATTGACGGAGATATTGCCTGTGGGGGCCACGCCAATGTCAACTGCGCCTTCGTCATCCGCAAAGAAGCGTTGGATATGGACGGCCATGTCCGCCAGGTCCTCCTTGTTCACAAGCAACGTAAAGTGCAAGGCGCTGCCATGGTCAGACTTTAGCTGCAGAGGACTGCCGTATGCGGCCAACTGACCTTTGCGCATGATGGCGATTTCGTCCGCCAACAGGTCGGCTTCCTCCATGGCATGAGTCGTGAGAATGATCGCCCTATCCTTCTTGACCTCGTCAATGTGACGCCATACGAAACGTCGACTGACCGGGTCCATACCCTGGTCAGGATTTCAGAAGATGATACAGCAGGAGTCGAGGAAGTGATTGCAAGTTGTTCGTGATCATGCATATGATTCGCATACAGAGTGTGAGTGGGATTCGTGAGGGAATTACATATTCAGTACAGTCACAGATAATCGCGTACTTCAGGAACGCATCGGGATCCATACTCGATGCTCGCAATGCTCATGAAATGCCCGGTGACACACATGTTCGAATAGTCTTCTGTATGCACATTTCCATCTCTCAGCATGCGGCCAAGCCGTCTCGTATCTCGTACTGCGGGTATTACTCTTACCGTTGTCGGTTCATCCAAAATGACCAGCGGCCGATCTCCGATGGTCGAGAGAGCGACGGACAAACGTCTTTTCATCCCCCCGCTGAAGGTCGAGCTGTAGTGGGACTGAACCCCCGCAAGGTCGACGCTTTCGAGCCACTTCTGGACAATGGGGCCGATCGCTTCGTCAGGGATGCCTCTCAACCCAGCGAACAGCTCCAGGTGTTCTCTAGCGGTGAGATTGTGCCAGAGATAGTCATCTGTACGAGTAGAGCGGAAAGGATAGCATTGAGAAGTGAGAATCTTGCAGTGTATCACGCGTATGGTTGAATGCGCGCTGTGGTATCGACGAGGTTCCATGAACAAGCATTGAGCTTGATGGAAACGCAGGCAACGATCGGAAGGAAAGCGAAATGGTTGCAATTGCGCAACAATAGCATACAAAGAATGCCGCGTCATGTCGCATGGTGCGAGAGATCATTACGTACCTTGTTTGCAGACGCCCACCATGGACCGGACGGAGTTGGGATTGCGGTTGACAGAAGCACCGAAGACGTGGACGTCTCCTTTCGAAGTGCTGGTCTCGCAGCAAATGATGTGAGAGAGAGTCGTCTCTGTTTGTGTGCGTTTTGCCCGTCGCATTTGAATTGGAGAGAATATGGGCCGATGGATGTCATGTTCATTTGAGTATGGGACAAGTACACATACGTGAGATGATTTTTGCGAAGAAGGCATGCATGTTGAGGGATACCAGTAAACATGACGTGGTAAGATCACTCGCCAACGGCGACAGGCGTTCCGCGTCGGGCTCGCTGTTCCAGTGGTCCTGTTGTTTGTACCAATATCAAGTAACAGCTGCGCATTTAGCGGCAACAACGTCCTCGTCAATGCCTACATGTACGCATGCATACCGCAAGCATTCCACGCTGCTGGCACACATTTGCGTGCATTCAACAACACGCATCAGCCCGCCGTTGCTGATAACTGTGACTTCGCTGGCTCTGTTCTCGACAACACACAACTTACTGCCTGCGCCATTGTGTCCTATTGATGTCATTCGGGGGCGAAGGGAACATAATTGAAGAAGCGATGTACGTATATTCATGCAAGGACACGCGCGGGAAGGAAATAGTGTAGCGTGAAGTAGAGCAGAACAGAGTAGGTCAGTTTGTTCGTGAGCATGCGGATGTTAGATGAAGGGAATGCGCGCGAGGATCAACAATGCACAATGCGCATTGCAGTAAGCCGAGGATGAAGTGCTCGACCCCCAACCCCAAGAGAACCACACCACACATGTACGAGAGCAAGGTCATTCCAACCCGAGGCACTGCAGCACCTCCTACCACAGCACAAACTCACCCAGTATGGCCGTGATCTCTCCGCGGTTGATGTTGATGGAAAGATCGCAGACGGCACCGACCTCGCCATAGCTCTTGGAAACGTTGCGCACCACGACCTTATCTGTATCTCCATCAAACCATTCATCCTCTTCGGCGACACGGCGATCATCGTGAGATACTGACCCCGATCCCAGCCAATAATCCGATGAAAGGAAGAATGTCTTCTTCTGAGCCTTCCCGTTCAGACCGGGGAACACTTGCGCCCAGTAGGATGCCAGCATCATGTACATGATCGCGTTGAGGATGAGGTAGACGAGGCACTTGAATGCCGATGGCGAATCTTGAGTTGGTTCACCGTGCACTGCGCGACACCTGTAAATGTCGTCGCACAACAGTGCACCTTCACGACCTGGCATTGGGCACGTGTCGAGACTTTGGCAACTTCCAAAGCGGTTCAGCTCGTGGGAACATGGATCCACAACGTCCCGGCGTTCCACAAACATCATCGGAGATTGCGAAAACAGGTCAGAGGTGAGGCCATGCTTTGGGTTAGGAGGAACGGGCAATGACTCGATCGCCAGTTGTTCTGGTGACATCGTGAGGTGTTCCATGGTGAAGCGTCTTTCTGGCATTGCGGTGAAGCCAACGAAGTTGGACCACATCCCAGTGAAGTGGAAGTATGGGAGCATAAAGTACAACGGCAGCATGTGTTTGCCTCTGCGACTGGATGAACTCCATTGCGCAGCATGCCACGAAGGGGTGAAGTAGCAGCCGAGAAAGAAGTCTTCATCTCCCATGGCCGCACGCTGTGATTCGGTCTTGAGATTGTGTCCCTCGAAATCAGAGAGCACGGGCTCGTGACATAGGTCTGCAACCGACGGGTCTATGACTCCGTCATTACCTGGAGATGCAGCACGGTAAGAATGTGCACCCCTGTTGGGTGCGGAGAGTGTGTTCTGATTCTTCCAAAACAAGCCACCTGAGTCCGCATGCCACGTGGGTTGCCAAGCATCATAGTTCCCCAGTGCGCTGGGTACGATGAATAGAGCAGCAATGATGACCACGATGAACACAATGCCGCCGCGTTTCATATGACGCATCATGGCGACGAGCAGAAACGATGCTGGGACGAGGGCGAAATGGAGGAAGAAGATCGACGCAAAAATCCCAAACGTATGGATGTTTTGGAAGGCATACAGTGGCTGTGTAATGGCATGGCGCGTATGTGTACACGATGGTGTTGTATGGTGATGGGGAGTCGCACATTTGCAGTTGGGAATAGAACAGGACATCATAGAACCATGACATGAAGATGACATGAGAAGGAATGGCATGAGATGAAGCAAAAAGGTGGAAACATATGCGTGCGAGGACACAACAACTACGCCATGTGCACGTGGTGATATGAAGGTAAACCCAACCCATAACCATATGTATTGTGGAAGGCATGAAGAAGCACGCGCACGCTTCTTACCTGCAACTTCAAGCCGATGGTTCCGATGAAAGCATTTGCCGTATTGATTGCCATCAGCGGCACAAACCACGAAGCCCAGTAACTGCCATGGCGCAAGGACATACATAGACGAGAGATTGACACGGATACACGTGCAAGAACAAATACAAACCGAGCACGCGGCAATAGGTGAGCGACGAAAAGGAAGCGGTGTGAGCATTTTTCAATGAGATACATTCGTGTATTGGAATGCACGGGATGCTCGGATTCCGTTGCACGTAGTTGCGAGCTTCCTTTGATGGGTTTGTTGACTTGAGTCGATGCAGGATTCATTGGTTGGAAACCACCGACCAGCCATGTATCTCCCGCACAACTGCACATGCGTTGGAAAGCGCAGGCACAAACACATTGGATGTCCAGACTTCGCGCTCCTCCACGACCAGCGCAATAACTGTATGGGGTACTTACACGCTGTCCCTCAACCCTGATGCTCGCAGGGAGCCAACGAGCTGGTTGCCAAATTCGTGCTGCACGAACGTGAAGGCCATGATGGCGTTGACCATGGGACCAAGCATGATGAATATGATGAGGAAACCATCCCGGAATAATTCGTTCAGTGATCCATCGGAACCGAAAACGAAGACGTGCTCGTCGCTGAGGAAACGACTTGTTGGAACTCCACAATAATCCAGCCCAACCTGGTGGCCATAAAGTCCTCTATATTCCTGATCATCCAATCCAATCGGCAAGCAGATGAGGCTGAATGCCAAGGTGCTGAACAGCATGATGAAAAGACGGATGGGTTTTCGCGACAAGAGCAGCCAGTTCTTGCGATGCATGGCAGTGAATTGACGTGACCAGCTCACAGTCGTTGGCTGGGTCGATGAGATTGATCTTGGAGGAAGCCGCTCGGGCGCGTCATTGGGGGCTTCACCTTCGACGTAAAGCCTCAGATCATCGTCTGCGTCAGCGCCCAGGACGTCGGATGCCGGGGCATGTCGCCCATGCGTTCTCGACATCTCGATGCCTGTCGATGCCATGATGGTGGATCCGACACGATGCGGTACGTTCTCTTTGACTTGGGATTATGGCCGGTGCTGATGTTTGCCAAGTTGCCGGTGTGGCCGACAGAGACATGCGATGTGGGTATTGAAACGGAGACGGTGGTAGGTATAAAGTCGTATCTTAGTGTGTTGATTTGCGGATTGTGATCTGTTTCTTTCTTCTGCGGTGCACCTTCTGTGCCTTTTTGTTGTCTGCTGCTGCTCGTGACTCCTCTGAGCCCTCGTGACTGGTTTCGCTCCAATAGTGGGCACGAGATCCACATTCGGGACGCGCATCAACATCACCCACCACGGTGTATCCTGTCATCACGACTCAATCTGGATGCGGGAGGGGAGATACCCAAAGAAGTGTCGCGTTGGCATTCTGGAGGGTGACTTTTGTCGTTGTCGTCGTTGCCGTTGTTGGTGGTGGCGCCAAAGTGCGGTTTGTCCGCTTGCGAGGAGGTGGGTCTGGGAAATATGGCGGGTACAGCTCCACGGACAAACAGAAGCAAACACTTAAGAAATCAAGTTGAACCAACAAATAGCAATCGAGAAGCACAATACGCGCAAATACGCGATGATGACAAGAACGAGCAGGAACAATAAGTAACAATCACGTGACTCGTATGCGTGAATCAAACCTCAGAATTTCATTGGGCAGAAAGCTGAGTCGTGATATTCTCCCATCTCCACGTCTCAACTGTAGAACAACAAGGAACTTCTGATTGCGTCGCTCTGGCATTCGCACACAGGGACTGGTGGCGCGTTGGGTGGTGCCAACAGCAGACGCAGAGAGGGCAGAAGAGGAAGAGAGAGAGAGACAGATACAGCACCCCACCGGATTGGGTGGATCCGTTTGTGCCATCATCGACACCATCATCGTCGCTGTCATCGTTACGACCGCTGCACTACCTCGTCCTCCACTCAAAAACAGACAATCGTGGACGAAAGCTGGATAGACGCAGGAACCAGTGGAGCGGCACCATTCACACCTGACGATCACATCAACGACCATGTGGGCAACCTCAAGAGCTGCGCTTCTGGGGGGCATCCTCGTCCTCCTCCTTGCTCCTCCTGCGAGCTGCGATTGCGAGGGTTCACTGGCTGGCTGGACGGTTTGTGTGGCGGCGGCAGGCGACAAATGCCTCGAGCAATGCAGTGCCATTGCGGAACGCGATGTCGGCTTCATGGATTGTCTGGATTTCTCAGCACACATTTGTGAGATGAAATCGTGCTGCCCTGAGTGCGGCGACGAATTCTCACGTTCCCAGCATAAAAAATCGTCACATTATTATTATGATCCCTCCAGCAATCCACTTCATTCCGTGACGAGGTGCTTCCGGTCTTCTGGATGTGCCGTGCCGAAGTGTCATGCAATGGCAAATGGTACTTGCAGCGACGAGTACGACAACTTCAGCCTTTCCTGCAAGACCAAGCTTGCTGACGAGCAAATGACAGGTAAATTCGCCACCATCCCAGACCCAGGCAAGCCATGGCACTACAGAGAGCTTCGGAAGTTTGATGATTACATGGGCAGCATCCAGTCGGAATCGTTCCAACCAGGAGCAGTGGAAGAGTGCAAGGCGACGGCCAAATCGTTCCAAGACTGCGCCGTCGCGGAGGACGCATACAAGACGAACATGACGCAGGCTCCGATCGTCCAGTGCAGGTATCTGCATAATGTTTGGGCTCGATGCCTCCAGGCGGAACGCTGCCACAGCCGTTGCCTCACAACGGCGGATCGGAGCTGCCTCATGTACGACCTCACGGTGTGCGGTCAGCGCTGCTGCTGCGACGCTTGCACCGAGCACTTCCAGGCGTACGAAATGTGCGTGCAAGACCCGGAGTACGGGGATTGTCCACAACCAACCAACACGTGCACCGACAAATTCTGTCTGAGCGGGGCTGCAATGAGACCATGGTTGTTGTCAGCGCTGCTGGCAATCGTGACGGGAGTCGTTGCGGTGTTGTAAAGGTAATCTCACACAGAACTCACGGCGCTTCCAAGTCTCCAAAACGAGGATTGAGTTACATACACGATGGAAAGGTGTCCTCGCCCTCTACCAATATGGAGCACAGCAAAATCCTGCGGATACGAGATCCATGCCATACCCGTACTCATCAACGATCTTTGCTCTGCAACTGCATCACGTGATGAGGCCAACCCAGAAAACGACGATGAACCCATAGTGCTATCCCAGGAAGAGCGAAGAAGCCAAGAGGACAGCAAAAGGATCCGGGAGCGATGATGTCTGATACGAGAATGGGACGACAAGGAGGAGGCTGTGATCCTCAACAGAGACGTGATTGCAGCATAAAATATGATACTAAACACTCATTGAAGGTGCACATAGGTAGTCCTCTCGCGCGATAGCAAAAGTGGAGACAGCAACCGCCAAGGTTCCGACACTGTTAAGATCTGCAGTGGTTGTGCCCATGGGTTGCTATGGGGGAGTTGAGGAATGCAACGCCGTTGTTGAGACCCAACAAAACTGACAAAAGAGGGTCCCCTCCGGGAATCGAACCCGGGACCTTCTGCACCCAAAGCAGAAATCATACCTCTAGACCAAGGAGACTAGTTCTTGTCATGATTGTGCCCACGTTTATTGTTTTTGTCCACTAAAGACATGAAACAAGGTAGGTCTCGAGGAGAGAGGAAGATGAGTATGCACCTCGAACCCCTGTATCCTTCCGCTTCAAGTCTGCTATTCTGATCTGGATTCTTTCGTGAACCTTCGTATCTACATGAGCCGCAACGATTGTGGTGGATGGCTATGAAGAGTGTACGGTATGCTTGTTTGCGACACAACGGAGCATTCATACACAATCTCCGATTTTGTGGGGACAAGTTGCGAGTGACTATTGAACGCCCGATGCAGAGGATTGAGAGCGCAACGTACCCCGATCAATGAAGCTACGATCGCACATCGGATCCAACTGGCTCTCCTTTGGCACAAATGGATGCCTTGCCATCCGCGATCTGAATCCTATTAGACGTTGATGAGTTGCTATGGTGTACGTTGACATGACACCACCCGTTGGGATCATTGGTCGCCAGTTTTACTCGTGACTAAATTCAGCTCGTGATTTATCGGTCACTTGACAAACAATGCGTTGGGAAGGCGAAAACTCGTTCGTGATGCAGTGTTGTTGATGCGCACCTCCGAGAGAAGTGAGGGAGAGGGACCATGGTGGACACAACTCTCCGTGCCCATTCCATTCTCGAACCAGCTGCATCACGCACGCTGCACACGCTCGTCTGCCTCCGACAAGGTTTGATAGATAGAACGCGAGGTTGCGCGACGACACCATGCCGCAAGATGGCCGCACCTCGCGCCGCACCAAGGCGACGAGATCGGTGCCCAAATCGCTGCCATCCTACGTGATCACGGTCGCGGTTGGCTTCTTCAGCTTCTTTGCTGGAACTGCCTGGACGATACACAGCGGCATCGACCGATGCATCATGAGTCCAGCAGAGCTCTTTCCAGGCGGTTCCAACTGTCGTGTCAGCGAGGCGAGGATTGAAGCGATGGTCGAAGAACGCGTCAAGGGTGAGTTTTGTGAGGCGAGATGGAGATGGTCATTGATGGAATACGCGTAAATTACTGGCATTGTCATTTGGTTTGGTGTGATGGAAGATGATACTGGAAATGCGACGAATACAGTGCATATGATGCTCCTCCCTTTGACTCTGCCCTATCTTGTTTGCGTGTTGCTGGCTGCAGCATTCATTCTCTTGTCCTCACATCTCCAATAACATTCCACACATCTTTAAAACATGTATTAATTTCTGTAAACCAAATTGATCACCGAGATCTCCACAGAAAGACTGAAACAATCCGATTCATGCACAGAAACCAAAGGCATGGGCAGTTCCGACCAACATGACATCAGTCACGCCGCAAGTGCACCACCCAAGTTCCCTGCGGCCACGCGACGATACGCGGTGGGAATGTCTCGCATCGACAAGCTGGATTTCGCGGAGCATCTCGACATGGGCGTTCCGTTGGATTTGCCAGGCGACGGAGATTCTGAGGTCATCATGATATACGGCCACAAGGATGCCTTGCCAACGTCGTACGCCACGCAACGCGACAAAATAAGCGACGACAGCACGATACCGGCCTTCGCCATGAAGGACGCTGTGCAGCATTGCGATTTCGTCAATATCATCTTGACCGATCGCAGCAGCACGCGCAATCAATGCGTCGCGTTGGTGCCGCAGTACGAATCATATCACGTGCAGAAGTGGATGCGCATGTCCAGCGAAAGGCGAGCCAAGGTGGATCCGGCCGAATCCTTGCGCATGGTGTCGCGCGGTATGCAGGCCAACGGTGTCAATCAATTCGTGCCGCCGCAGGAAAAGCATACCAAGCAGAATTGGGATCTTCTGGCGCAATACTTTGAAGCCTACAAGGATGCATTGGGGGAGGTGCAGGGGATTCTCAACGAAATGAAACCGAAGGACAACACCGTCATCGTCATGGTGTCCAACTTTGGTCAATCGGAGCTGTTGGTCAACTTTGTGTGCGCGGCGCAGAAGAGAGACTTGGACACGTCGCAGGTGCTGGTCTTTGCCACGGATTTGGAGACCAAGGCGCTGGCCGAGTCGCTTGGTTTGAGAGCGTACTACGATGAAAGGGTGAGTTTTTCATGGTGGTGTTGTGCGTGCTTTTGTTTGGATGTGTACCGGTATGGCACTGCTGTACAAACGTACCATATCGTTGGTCTCGTTCAGCTTGTTTGTCGTTGCGATGCATTGAATTCGTCTGCAGCATTTTCGTACAAGGATATCACATCACACCCACCCACTCCATCACCCACTCACATATACTCCCCATGTATGTACATATTCTGGACAAATATAGAACTTCGGCGACATGCCGTCGGAGGCCGCTGGTCATTACGGCGATCGCCGCTTTACCGCAATGATGATGGCCAAGGTGATATGCGTGCAGCTCGTCAGCGCCCTGCATTACAACCTCCTCTTCCAAGACGTCGACATCGTCTGGTACAAGCACCCCCTCGAGTACTTCCAATCCCCCGACAAGATGGGCGACAGCGACTTCGACGTCTTCTTCCAGGACGACGGCGGACACTCCACACGGTACGCCCCGTACTCGGCCAACAGCGGCTTCTACTACGTCAAGCACAACGACCGCACGCAGTACTTCCTGACGAGCCTTCTGCTGGCCGGCGATCTGATCCTCAAGACGGATTCGCATCAGCAGGCGTTGATCGCGTTGCTCAGCGAGCACGTGTCGTTGTACGGACTCAAGGTGAAGATCATGAGCCGCGATACGCCGGAATTCCCGGGCGGGTACCACTACCATCAAGCGTCGAAGCGGTACATGAAATCGTTCTTCGCCAAGGAGGTGGATCCGTACATCTTCCACATGTCGTGGACGAAGAACAAGGACAACAAGCTGCTTTTCTTCCAGCAGATGGGCGACTGGTACGTGAACGAACAGTGCGTGCACCAGAAGGTGGACGATGTGGCGATCGACGATGGCGGTACCTTCGTGTCGACATGCTGTTCTGCGGAAGCGCTGATAGAATGTCACTACCGAGACAAGCCGAGTATCGTTCAGTGCAAGAGCAGTCCCCCGATCGATAAGGGACACGGCTCGTGGTGGTGAACACAAGGATGAAACAGTATTGCTATGGAGTACGGGTATGATATTGGCCTTACACTCTGTTAAATGGAATACTCTAGAGAGTGGTATCTGTCTGTCGCATTTGTACTGCTCTGGTCAGTTGGCATGCGTGGATCCATCCATGTATACTCGTACCAATATGTACGCCGATCAAAGCCCCGTCGCCGTGGTGGACAGCATGCGACCGATGTTGGTGACGTCGGTTTCCATCTTGCGCGCTGCCGATTCGAGCTGCGCCAATCCGTCCTGATGTTGGTTGAGTATCTGCACGATCTCCTGCGTGCTGCCGGACAAACCTTGGCTCGCGGTGTTGTTCAACCGCGTCGTCGTGATGTTGAGGGAGTCAAGGAGCTGGCCCAGGGTGGTCTCTATGTTGGCGGCCATACCGTAAGCGCCTTCGCGCTGCAGGTCGGCATCTTGCGGGGCGAGATGGGATTGCGCGGAGATGAGATCGTTGACGTTGCCTTCGACTTCGTCGAGCGTCTTCTCGAGCTGCGTCTGGAAGGCCCCGATGCCCTCGAGCGTTTGCTCCACCTGCTGCTGTTCCAGCATGAGGCGTTGCGTTTGGGTGGTGAGCTGGGACAGCTCTCGTTGCGAGTCTCGCAGTACCGCGTCGTACTCGCACACGCGCTTGGCTTCATCCAAGTACTTCAAGGAGTCCTGCTCGAGCTCCTTTTGGAAGCGGTTCAAGATTTCTTCCACGGTAAGCGTCTGGTACTCCAAGGGCTTGACGGGTGGGGCTGCTGGTGCAGGCGCAGTTGCGGTGGGAGCGGTGGTAGCGAGTGCTGTGGATGGTGCAGGGGCTACGCCCAATGCTCCAGGAGCAGGTGCGCTGGTCCCACCGGTGATGGGCGTCGTGACAGGAGCAGGCGTCGCCGGTGAAGCTGGTGTGGACGGTGCATTGCCACCACCAGCTGGCTTGGACGGTGTGGTGTTCGCAGCAAAGGAGAATCCGCCACCTGCAGGAGCGGGTGCTGGCTTGGCAGCCGTGGTGGTTGCTGATGCGGCAGGCGCTGGTGCCGACGCTCCTCCAAATGAAACGCCTCCAGCGGCTGCGGGAGCCGTTGTACTGGCCGCAGCAGGCGCTGGCGCTCCTCCAAATGAGAAGCCTCCACCGGCTGCGGGAGCCGTTGTACTGGCCGCAGCTGGGGCTGTCGTCGTCGTCGCTGCTGGTCCGAACGAGAAAGATCCAGCTGGTGCAGGTGCTGGCGATGTCGATGCCTTCTTTGCAGCATTGCCTGCAGGCGCTGGAGCCGCTCCTCCGAAGGAGAATGAACCTGCGGCTGGTGCAGGAGCTCCTCCCGCGGGTGCCGGGGCCGCCCCGCCAAATGAGAAGGCTCCCGCAGGAGCCGGTGCTGCCGCAGCAGGCGTCGCACCACTGAAGTTGAAGGAAGCGCCGCCAGCAGCTGGAGCCGGTGCAGCAGGGGCTGGCGCCGCCCCACCTCCTGCGCCGAAGCTGAATGATGGCTGACTAGCATCTGCAGCAGGCGCAGCTGCCGGGGCACCGCTGAAGTTGAACGACGGCGCAGCAGGAGCGGGGGCACCGCCAGCTGCCGGAGCTGGAGCAGCACCTCCAAAGGAGAACGAAGGAGCTGCTCCTGGAGCGGGCGCGGGACCCGACCCACCAAAGGAAAAGCTGCCGCCGCCGCCTCCGGCAGCAGGTGCTGGGGATCCAGCTCCGAATGAAAATGCCATCGTTGTCTTGATTGCTTACGCGTGTGTGCTTTGTGAGTGATCAAACTGGACGCCTGGTGTCTTTGTTGCTTCTGTTGCTTCTGATGATATCGATATTGCTCGAGTGGTGCCATCAAAAGTGATGATGTCTGCTTTGGAGGACTGTGATCCTGGGAGTGGATAACACAAGTACAAGTGTGCACCAGAGTATTGCTGATCTTCGCTCCACCCTCCTTGTTGTCTGTGTTGTTGCTTCTTCACACAAAGAGGCCGATTTCAAATTTTGTGTTGCGGTTTGCATTTGGTGGACAAATCAAGCAGAAATAGGGGGAGAACATACGATCGGATGGGTCAACAAGGGGAGAAACGTAGTCCAACAGTATTACAGCTTTTGGTAAACTACCGCATATCCATACGAGACTGTTCCTCTGCTTCCGATTTAGTGCGTCCTTGTGTCGATATACATCATTCATCGATTCTAAATCGTGTGATTCCGCGCTTTCATTGCAACACAAACTGGAACAAGATGTGTTCCCTCATCAAGGCAACAAGCGCTCCTGTTCCTGTCCTGGTGGTGCTTCAAAGAATTAGCCGTTCCATGGCGCGACGAGCAACACCATAGTAAGGACATCTACGGAATGAAAAAAGAGAGGCGGATCTTTTGTGGACGAAGCGAAAATCAAGATCGTCGGATTTGGGCAAAGCAAAACCCAGACCAGGTTTCAACCCGTGCATTCACGGTGTCTGCCGAAATGGTTGGCTGGATGGCTGGTTGGCTGGATGGCTGGATGCCCAATAAGCTGATTGTTCGTATAGCACCATACACAACTTCTGGGGAGCACCAGTTGCACTTCGATTCTCTATTTTCCATCCTCCACTGCGCACACCAGATCCACCAAAGAAGGCTCCCCTTCCACCCCATCTCATCTCATGAAAAATGACGACGATAGCGACAACACCCAAAGAAACAAAGCGGCGAAGCTATCACCACGAACAGACTTCAACCATCATGAACTCCCACCTCGTCGCTCTGCCAAAAGAGATCAAATGGAGCGTGTGTAGCTTCCTGACTCCGACAGATGTGGTCAGACTCTCAAGGTGCTGCAAGAACCTTCGTCAGGAATGCACGTTGTCTGCGATTGGTCCCATTCTATCAGCGAGTGTTTCCTTCCGAAGTGATGAACAAACAGGCGACAAACCGAAACTCTCCATGGAGATTCCTATCTTGCACGATGTTCCGCGGATACACTCCATCGGATTGAGTTGCTATTGGCGTGATCAAGGATGGGGTCCTTACAAGGGGCAGATCTACATCTTGGCCTTGCCGAAGGATGGAAACAAGGGTGCGACTGTCAATAACCATGAGCCTGGCGAGGCATCTGGAAATGACGCTGTCGGTAGTACACGTTCAATCGATGGACAAGATGCCAACACTATGAACAACAACGCTGCTGACAACGATGCTTCTCCCAATGGTGAGGCCCCTCCCAACGCACAACCTTCCACGACGGGATCGCCATCAGTGACATCATCGATGCCGTTCGAATCCCATCGCTTGGTATGGGAGTCCTCCATTGCACTGCATATATCCACCAAGTTGCGAGTCACCTTTGCGTACGATGCGTCTGAGCGGTACTACTTGTGGTATAAGGCCGGAAAAGGCGGTGTGCACGAGCTCCATCTTGGAGCTCTCGAATTCCATGTGTATTGCATGGATGCGCCTGAACGGCCCCTCGAACGATCTTTTGATTTGTTACGAGGCCATGGTATTTGGAGTACGCTACAAGGCACAGAGGTGGTGAAGCACGCCTTGGAAATCATCGTGCTGCAGCTGCAAATAGAGAAATCTGGAATGAACCCGAATCGCGTCGCATGCGTGCGAGAATATGGATTGGATGTAGAAGATAATCCTCGCTATGTGGGTGCGCTGGCGCAACTCTGTGCTTCGATTACGAAGGAGGCGGAAGTGTATGCAGAGGCCTTGAAGGAATCTTTGAGAACCTTACCTCCCAGCCCATACGCTCCCAACAGCGACGATGAGAGCGATCACTACGATGACCGCGACGATGGTAGGTACCCATATCATGACGTTGATGACGACGATTACTCTGATGATGGTAGATTTCCATATCATGACATTGATGACGATGATTCCTCCTTCAATGAGAGGTTCCCATATCATGACATTGATGACGACGATTACTACTACGACAGATATAACTTGCACAAGTGGGAGTAGAAAACCGACGGCGATATCTTCGGCAATTGACAAATACGGCGAGCAAGAGCCAATCGCGAACAGATGGCTGTCCAAGTAGGTCGACTCATGAATACTGTCCTCTCTCTCTCTCTGGAGCGTGCAACGCAATGTAGTCTTCGGCACTTTGGCGGAGAGTAGTACGCTTTGGATTGAACTCTCTCTCTCCCTCTCTCGAGAAAGGCAGGGACCAACGCATTGTCCAAGTAGTGGAGTATTGAATTGATCGTGGCATCATGCCCAAAGTAGAAACAGTGAACATGAGTGGTACCTCACATGTAGATGGCCAACGCAGTCTATGACTAACTAGATTCGAAACGCTTTCCACGAATCCTTCTCAGTCGTGTCCGTCTCGACACAAAACCAGGATTTTGCGCGACCAAGATCCACAACTCTCATCTCCATTCTCTGGTATCCATCCTCCACTGCACACACCAGATCCACCGAAGGAGCCTCTTCTTCCATCTCATCGCATTTCATTTCACACAGGGACGCCAACAACAATATCAAAAGAAACAAAGCGGCGAAGCTATCACAACGAAGAGACGTCAGCCACCATGAACTCCCACCTCATCGCTCTGCCAAAAGAGATCAAATGGAGCGTGTGTAGCTTCCTGACTGCGACAGATGTGGCCAGACTCTCAAGGTGCTGCAAGAGTCTTCGCGAAGAGCTGGTGTTCTCCAAGATTGCCCCGATTCTATCGGCGAGTGTTTCCTTCGGAAGTGATGGACAAACAGGCGACACACCGAAACTCTCCATGGAGATTCCTATCTTGCACGATGTCCCGCGGATACACTCCATCGGATTGAGTTGCTATTGGCGTGATCAAGGACGGGGTCCTTTCAAGGGGCAGATCTACATCTTGGCCTTGCCGAAGGATGGAGGCAAGGCTGCGACTGTCAATAACCATGAGCCTGACGAGGCATCTGGAAATGACGCTGTCGGTAGTGCACGTTCAATCGATGGACAAGATGCCAACACCACGAACAGCAGCGACGAGAACAGCAGCAACAACAACACTGCTGATGACGCTTCTTCTCCCAATGGTGAGGCCCCTCCCAACGCACAACCTTCCACGACGGGATCACCAGCAGTGACCTCATCGATGCCGTTCGAATCTCATCGCTTGGTATGGGAGTCCTCCATTGCACTGCATATATCCACCAACTTGCGAGTCACCTTTGCGTACGATTCGTCTGAGCGGTACTACTTGTGGTACAAGACGGGCAAACGTGACGGAAACGAGCTCCATCTTGAAGCTCTCGAATTCCATGTGTATTGCATGGATGCGCCTGAACGGCCCCTCGAACGGGCGTTTCGCTTCTTGCGAGACCAAGGCATTTGGAGTGCACCGCGGACGGAGAGCGCTGTGGAGGACACCTTGAAGAGCACCCCGTTGGATGCTACACGCTTGCGAGAATATGGGCTGGATGTGGAAGAGGATCCGGACTTTGTGAGTGCGATGGTGCAAATCTCCACTGCGATGACGAAGGAGAAGGATGTGTACGTGAAGGCCTTGAAGGAATCTTTCAGGATCTTGCCTCCCAACGACAATATCAGATATGATGATGACAGCTCTTCCTATTCTTCCAGTGACTACTGGGACACGAGCGACAGTGATAGCGACAGCGACAGCGATAGCGACAGCGACATTGACAGCGAAAGTGACGACGAAAGTGACAGCGACAGCGACAGCGAAAGTGACGACGAAAGCGATGATGATGGCGACAGCGACTACAGTGAATATTCTGGTTACAGTGAGTACAGTGACTTCTCGGATAGTGACGAAGATGACTCCGATGGTTCCTATTAGAGTATCATGCAACAGGAATATGAAATGCGATGGCGACGACGAGAACGACGACGAGTAAAATCCAATTGGAAACGAATTGCAGCACAAGAATCTCGACGAGTGTATCACATAGTCCCATTATGTAGTGCATTCCTCCACAACTACAAGTTGATATGCACTCGTATTCGCTTGCATGGTGTTGATTTGATCGTCACCCGCTACTCGAAATACAAACATGAATGATACCATGCGCGTACACGCAGACACAAACCTCTCCAACATCTCTCTCCAGAGAGAGACAGAGCATTGGGAGCTGGATGCGAGATGCTTCCCACATCAACAAAGACACATTTCCACACAAGGCAAGGATGGCGACAGCACTAAAGGAAGCAAAGTGGCGAAGCTATCACAACGAAGATACTTCAACCATCATGAACTCCCACCTCCTTGTGCTGCCAAAGGAGATCAAGCAGAGCGTGTGTGCATTCCTGACTGAGGCAAACGTGGCCAGATCGTCGATGTGTTGCACCAACCTTCGTTAGCAATGCACGCTGTATGCGATGGTCCCATTCTATCGGCCAATGTAGGCTGCGGTGGCGACTTCCGAACCAGCGACATACCACAGCGGTCCATGGAAAATTCCCATTCTGCATGACCTTCCAGGGATGCAGTCCATCGGGTTAAGCTGCACTTGGCGTGACCAAGGATGGGGCATTGCCAAGGGGCAGATCTACATCTTGGCCGTCCCGAAAGATGGAAGCAAAGCTGCGCCCGCGGCTGATCGGAAGTCTAGCGACGCTGCTGAAAACGATGCAGCTGGAAGTGAATCCATTGGCAGTACTGATGGAGTCGAAAGACAAGATGCCACCGCCACCACTCAAATCAGCAGCAACGACGTGAGCAATAACGCTGTTCCATCCATTGGTGAGGCCTCTACCTATGCGCAATCTATGACGACGTCAACGCCGCAAATGAAACCAGCGATCCCATTTGCGTCTCATCGCCTGGTATGGGAGTCTTCCATCGCGCCGCATGAAGACACCAAACTGCCATTCACCTTTTCATACGATCCATGCGAAAGGTACTACTTGTGGCCCAAGGCTGGCGGAGGTGGCCGGCACGAACTTCATCTTCGAGCTCTCGAATTCCAATTGCATTGCACGGATGCGTCAAATCGACCGTTCGAACGAGTGTTGCGTTTCCTCCAAGATCAAGGTGTTTGGAGGACGCAACAATGCACAGACGTGGTGAAGGATACGCTGGACAGCATCGCGTTGGAGAAGCAAAGCCAGCAAACCGGCGCGGATCCGATGCACGTTGAATGTTTGCGAGACTCTGGATTGGATGTGGAAGAGAATCCAGAGTGTGTGGGTGCGCTGGTGCAACTCTGTGCCTCGATAACGAAGGAGGGGGATATATATGCAATGGCTTTAGAAGAGTCTCGCAGAATCTTACCTCCTTTGCTCATTTTTCATGCGACACATGTTGGCTCGTCGGAGTCTCTGCTACAAGTCAAGGGACGTCGATCTGTAACGACGAAGCTATCATGCTCGGTCTCTTCATGGAAAACGACGGAGACGCCAACGCAAGACATATTTTTGCTAGCTTAAACGTTACAGTGATGTGGCGGGCTGCTCCTTGATGTGCCATTCACCGGGAGCGTCGCTTTGTGCCCTCAAGGCCGAGAATGGCCACAGAGAGCCAGCCATATCTGCATCCCACCATCTTCACTGTCTCTCTCTCTCATGCATGCACATGGGAGACTTGTACGCTGGGATCAGCAAAATATTGGCTCATTTCGCAGGCGGCGGCGACAACAGCAATAATGACGATAACAACAACGCTATCAGGTAGAGAGCATGCCGCGCACAAAATCTAACCTTCTCGCCCTCCCAAACAACATCGATCTTGGCCTGTGCTGCTTTCCGAGCTTGGCGGGTATGATCAGGATGTCCATGTATCACAAAAATCTTTCGTCAGGAGTGCACTTGGTCCGAAAAGCATCTCCCAAGGGCCCGCAAACAACAGCTTCCAGCAAACGAATGGACACATGGTGTGTCGCAGTATTTTATGGCAGTTGCCGTCTCGTGTGCAATTCCAGGAACGTACTCGAGCGAGCTGAACTGTCCTTGTCAAGCGCGGTGCAGCTGCGACGGAGGTGGCGCAAACGAATTGGCGAATATGAGCACTTCTCCTCGCATGGATGGGAAAGGCCAGGCCTTGTTCCTTTTTCGGCCATGTCTTCGATGCATGCCTGCTTTGGGGCAGCGCACATTCATCGATCCAATTGGAAATCGTGTCGAGGAGATAGTTCCCTGCAAATGTACCTTGTGTGCGGTCCATCTGAATGGTGCTTCCTGCGGCGCAAGGCAGGCGATAGCAGCCACCACGATTTGTGCCTCAGAATGCAAAGCTCCCATTCAGCGTGTTATTGTTCTTTCCGCCGAGTGTTCGAACGCATGCTTTCCACTCTCTGCAGCGGCGAGATATCTGGACTTCACCGCGCAGCGAAATTGTGACGGTGGTATCTTCTTCGAAACATCCGGATTGGGAGCGGAAGACAGTCCGGGCTGCAATGGTGCGACTCTTTGCTGCGGTGGAATGGAAGCTGTCGTTTTCTGCAAACCCTCTTCGATGCATCGTGCGGTTCACTTGACGGAAAGCACTCGTCAAGCCCATGGCGGCCATGGCGTTGATCGTCTCTGCACGCCATCATTTCTTTCGCCGAGGATGAGGCTATCATCTTGTATCTTGCATCCTCCTCCATCTTCATCTCCGTCTCTGCCTTGTGCAATGGATTCATGGAAAAGAACAACAAAGCACGTCCGCTCATGCCAGACCGAACCCCATTTCATGTGAAACAGCAGGCATGCGATGATGGCGATGACGACGATGTTGGTGCAGATGTTGCTGCAGATGTTGTTGATGATGATAGCAAGGGGCAGCAGCATCAATCATCAAAGATCTCAACGATGATGCTGTCGTCGTCGTCGTCATCGGCGTCGGATTCACATGTTTGGAGATGCAAAAAGTGACATGGATTCGAGAAGAGTCGATGTCATTCCCACAGCAAGCAAGAGTCATTGGGACTTTTGCGAGAGGGTGTGTTGTTTTGTGTCGAGTGACGATGTGCGTTGCGTGACGTCGGTGCTTCGCTTTCGTATGACGCCACCTGATTGGTGGATGCGGTTGTGTGAGGTGTCGATGTCGCCACGTGGTATCAACACTGAAATGATATACTACGTAGTACTCAACAGTACCTGAGAATGTTCAACTCTGCCCACACAAGTCTCCCTAAACAAATTGAAATACTATGGTCACAGTATATGATAGAGCAAAGATTCGGCGTAGTATACCGAATCTGAGGAACACGATTCGATCTCAAACGATCTGCGGGTACGAACGTACGTGTCTCTGGCAAAGACGTCGCCACTTCACTTCGCATGGGTCATTTGTGTGTCTTTGCGCATGAGTGTTGCGGAAGTGTACTTCATTGGATTGCGTCACGCATTTACATTCTGCCCTCTCTCTCTCTTTCTCTTTGGATCCAACACAACACGACGCGGCGCCACGCGACGCAACACAACACAACTCGACACGACGCATCGTAACTGAACCGAACACTCGCCAGCCTTCTCATAAAATCCAAAAGCAACGCATCGCAAACACAAACGCGACGCAACTGAACCAACAGAATCCATCCATCCAACCAACCAACAAACGAAAGAATCGTCACCATGCCGTCCTTCGAACCTTGCCGCGTAAGTGTGGACATGACTTTGGATCCAGCTCTGCGTGTATGCAAACATGTATGGGGCCATCGCAGCTTCCTCAACCTCAGCAGAGTGCAATGCGCAACAAGTCAAATGGTTGTGGCTGAATATTGAAAAGACCGCAACACCTTCGACAGGTCTGCATCCTCATCAGCAGACGACAACTGCCTCCCAAACGAACAGGGGTGGCTGCATCCATTTCACCTTCTTTCACCTAATGGCATCCTCACACGACTTTCAATCCTTTCTCCTTCGCCTATTGCCTTCATGCAACAATTGGTCGCCGTCCACTTCATTTGCATTTTTCTGCGATTCGTTCGCATCTTCATCTGTTGGCGGCCATCGCTTCATGGCGTCACAATGAATCGGATTCGCAAATGAATCTGACACACTTCGGTGCATCACTTGACTTGGAACTGGATTCCGCGCCATTGCCGACCGCGACTCCATCTGCGAAAACAAAATGAACCACCCAACTGACAATAATGGGAACGATACCGTGCCAATTCAACTTTCGAAATCCATGTGATGCAACACTATTCATGCATGGAATGCAATGCCATACAATGCAACGACGGAATCATGCCTCGCCGACCAAACATCAAACAATCCCACAATCAAATGCATACATATGCGCAGACCAAAATGGAGTCCGAGGGCATCGCCCAATCGGCCATCTCCGCCTTCGAATCCACATTCAATTCGCTGGTGTCCGGAAATACTGGTCTCATCCCAGAGGACACCATCATCCCTTCCCCGGATCTCGTCAAGGCGGAGAGCTTCGCCGGAGATGAGGTTGACACCTCTCTCCTTTCCACAACCGTCGTGCTCAAGCTCAACGGAGGTTTGGGAACCGGCATGGGACTCGACAAGGCCAAGTCCCTCCTCACCATCAAGGGAAACGACACATTCCTTGACCTCACAGCCAAGCAGGTCATTGCCATGCGAGAGGAGTACAAGTCCAATGTCAAGTTCATGCTCATGAATTCCTTCTCCACCAGCGCCGACACCCTGAAGTTCTTCCAGGACAACTACCCAGCGCTCGCCGCCGAGGAGGGACTCGAGATGATGCAGAACAAGGTGCCCAAGATCGACGCCGAGACCCTCGAGCCAGCCACCTCCAAATCCGATGCTTCCAACGAGTGGTGCCCACCAGGACACGGCGACCTCTACGCCGCCCTCGTCGGATCCGGACGTCTCGATGAACTCCTCGCCAAGGGATTCAAGTACATGTTCGTCTCCAACTCCGATAACCTCGGAGCTTCCCTGGACCTCGGCATCCTCAGCTACTTTGCCAAGTCCGACGCACCATTCTGCATGGAGTGCTGCGAGCGCACGGAGAACGACAAGAAGGGAGGCCACCTCGCCCTTCGCAAGTCCGACAACCAGCTCATCCTTCGCGAATCCGCCATGTGCGCCGACGAAGACGAGGCCGCCTTCCAGGACATCAGCAAGCACCGCTTTTTCAACACCAACAACCTCTGGATCCGCCTTGACAAGCTCAAGGAGATCATCGACAAGAACGGAGGCTTCATCCCGCTCCCAATGATAAAGAACAAGAAGACCGTCGATCCAAAGGACGACACCTCGCAGAAGGTCATCCAGCTCGAGACCGCCATGGGCGCTGCCATCGAGTGCTTCCCAGGATCCACCGCCATCGTCGTGCCACGCACACGATTCGCGCCAGTCAAGAAGTGCAACGACCTCCTCTTGTTGCGCAGCGACGCATACATCATGGAGAACAACAAGCCGGTTCTCAACCCAGCCTGCGGCGGAAAGGCCCCAATCATCAGCCTCGACAGCAAGAAGTACAAGCTCGTCGCCGCCCTCGAGGAGGCCACTGCCGGCGGCATCCCATCCCTCGTCGGTTGCAAGAAGCTCACCGTCAAGGGACTCATTCGCATGACGCGTCAGACCAAGTTTGTCGGCGAGGTCTCCGTCGTCAACACCAGCGACGAGACCAAGCTCATCCCAGCCGGTGAGGTCACCGGAGATCTCGATCTCACCGCCGCCACAGGACTCGGCCCACTCAAGGCCACCACCGTCGAGACCAAGCCAATCGACGGACAGAAGCCAGGCACCTCGGGTCTGCGCAAGAAGACCAAGGAGTTCATGAGCGAGAACTACCTCGAGAACTTCGTCCAGTCGGCCTTCGATGCCATCCGCGAGGGCGGTACCAACCTGTCCGAGGGATCCCTCCTCATCGGCGGTGACGGACGCTATTTCAACGATAAGGCCATCCAGACCATCATGCGCATGGGTGTTGCCAACGGCGTCAAGCGATTCTGGATCGGCGAGAACGGTCTGCTCAGCACACCGGCCGTGTCCTCCATCATCCGCGAGCGCGGACCAGTGTGGCAGAAGGCGTACGGTGCCTTCATCCTCACCGCCAGCCACAACCCAGGTGGTCCAGAGGAAGACTTCGGGTGAGTGATTATTGCTGCGATTGCTGATACATTGAATTGCATTGCATGGAATTGTCCATGCCCTACTCGGTGGCTGCGTTTCCGGAAATTATACGCGCTTTCGTTTCTCTGCGTTGCGCCATCCCATCCCGCACTCACATTCCATCCCTTTTGCCATGTCATCATCATTGTATCATTGCATGATATTGTTGTCGCTGCCACTCCTCGACACATCACAGAATCAAGTACAACTGCGAGAACGGAGGCCCAGCCACCGATGCCACCACCAACCAGATGTACGCCAATACCACCACCATCAAGAAGTACAAGATCTGCAAGGACTTCCCAGAAATCGACATCAACAAGCTGGGATCCACCACCGTCAAGGCCGCCGATGGCAGCGATGAGATCACCGTCGAGGTCATCTCCTCCACCGAGACTCAGCTCGACCTCCTGAAGACCGCCTTCGACTTCCCAGCCATCAAGGCTCTCCTGGACCGCCCAGACTTCTCCATGATCTACGACTGCATGCACGGAGTCAACGGACCATACGCCAAGAAGTGCTTCGTGGACATCCTCGGACAGCCAGAGAGCGTCTGCCTGAACGCGACACCAAAGGATGACTTCAACGGCGGACACGCCGACCCCAACCTCACGTACGCCAAGGAGCTCGTCGAGATCATGGGATTGGACCGCAAGGGCATGTCCATCGACACCGGTGACAAGGCCGTTCCAGCCTTCGGAGCCGCCGCCGATGGTGATGGTGACCGCAACATGATCCTCGGATCCAAGTTCTTCGTCAGCCCATCCGACTCCCTCGCCGTCATCGCGGCGTACTCCAACGCCATCCCATTCTTCCGCAGCCAGGGAGGACTCAAGGGCGTTGCCCGATCCATGCCAACCAGCGGCGCCGTCGATCTCGTCGCCAAGGACATGAACTTCGCCCTCTTCGAGACACCCACCGGATGGAAGTACTTCGGAAACCTCATGGATTCCAAGGCCCTGTACGGTGACACCGACTACACTCCTTTCATTTGTGGAGAGGAGAGCTTCGGAACCGGATCCGACCACATCCGCGAAAAGGACGGTCTCTGGGCAGTCTTGGCCTGGTTGTCCATCCTCGCATCCGTCAACACCGACCCATCCGCTCCTCTCGTCACCGTCGAAGACGTCGTGACCAAGCACTGGAAGAAGTACGGTCGCAACTACTACTGCCGATGGGACTTCGAGGGCGTCTCCAAGGAGGGTGCCAACAAGATGATGGACAAGATGCGCGGCGACATCCCAGCCAACACCGGCAAGACCGTCGGCAAGTACACCATCTCCAAGTCCGACGACTTCACCTACGTCGACCCAGTCGATGGTTCCATCGCCAAGAACAAGGGCATCCGCTTCCTCATGGAGGACGGATCCCGCATCATCTTCCGCCTTTCGGGTACCGCCGGATCTGGCGCCACCGTGCGAATGTACATTGAGCAGTACGAGGCCGAGAAGATCGACGCCGTCGCCTCGGAAGCCTTGTCCGAGCTCTGCCGAGTGGCACTGGACCTGTCGGGCATGAAGGAGTTCATCGGCACCGAGGAGCCAACCGTCATCACCTAAACGACTCCACAGCAATGCGCCAATTGATGACTGCGCAAACGCACCACAAGTAATGTTCATACACATAATACCTACGATGCTAGTAGTATCCAGTAGTTTTTGAAAACGTCGCTGCAATTAAAGCCCACTTTGTTTCCATGAGACTCTCGCCAGAGTCCCTTCGTGTTGCGCCTTGGTATCTCTTCGCTCATGCCAACCATCCACCATAACCGGCAAGCTGCTTCTGCTTCTGTACATTTGTGGCAATCTCTTCACGCATCGCGGAGCCGCTACGCCAGTAGTCCTTGTGTCGTTGAACGAGAGACTCATGTGCAAATGAAAAGCTGCGCAGTGCGATACGATACAAGGCGGCCGTGGAGTTCAAGGAGAATAAAGTACGAGTGTATTGTTAGAGAAGAGGAGGCGAGCAGAAATACGAACCAGAGTGAGAAGGATAAAGAGCCAAGTGTTGCGTCGATTGTTTGTCCTTGATGTCATTCGCCACTATCACATTCCAAGTATGTGTCGATAGTCATCTCATCAATCCAGACCAATCCAATCCAGTCCGAAACAATCCAAACACAACCCAAATCCGGTTTGCACTCACCAATTCTCCACGGAGGTAATGTACGGTGCCACCTTGGCACACGATTCATCAATCTCGCAGCAAACGCTATGCCCGTCCACGGATTGGAACGGAATGAAGGTGTTGTACCGCGCTGTGGCGAGGTAGTAGGAGATCTTCCCAAATCGCGATCCCAAATGCCCCACGAAGGCCTGGCCGTGGCTGAGATGCCACAGATCGGCGTAGGCTGACTGTCCCAACTGGGCATGCTGATGGAAGGCGTCTTCGACGTAGCCCTTGTACTGGAAGGTCTCGCGCGACACCTCGATGACCTTCCAGGTCGTGCGGTGAAAGATTTGCGGGAATTCCTCCTCGATCTCTGTGAGGACGGTGCCGGCGTAGTCGGTGGAGACGTAGACTTCCAGCGGTCGCTGGACTTTGCGTTCGATGACTTCTAGAGCTTGCAGGTAGACCTGCGTGGCGTAGCACATGCGCTGGCCGGAGACCTGCGGGATGGAATCCAACGGCGACGCCTTTGGTTGGTACTTGTGACGGGCTTTGTGATCGCACGAATCTGCGCGGCGCATGTGCAAGCTCACGGGAAACGGCTTCCTGCGCTGCGCAGATTGCTTCGCAGGGATGGTCTTGACATGGTCGTCGTAATAGGAATGGACCATAGGCCGCCGGTTGAAACGAATGAGGAGGATATGACAGAATGCCAGCAAATCGGCCAACGGCGAAATCGTTCGTGAACCGGACAGCGGCGACTCAGAAGATGCTGATGCATTGTGCAGGGCGTGGATAGTGTCCGTCCACATTCTGCGTCCCTGCGCGGCTAGCAGGTAACCCTGGATGTCCGAATTTGCCAGCTCGATCATCTTTTGTCGTTCCGCATCGGTGATCGTGCCTCGACGGCGATTTGTGGATTGCTCTTGCGTCACACCAGTGTTTGTACCGCCACCAGCACCATCAGCAGCAGCGGCGGCGGCCGTTCGTTTGGACAAGGGCTCTCCCCACGACAGCTCTTCCATGGTCTCAAATTCTTCCGGCTCGTTCCAATCATGAAAGAAGCAACTCTTGCCTTTTCGAATGCCACCCTTCACACCGACGCCATTCGACGCCGTCGTTGCATTCGTATCGGGAACGCAGCCCTCGTGCTTCGTGTGATCGATGTAGGAGTCGGCCAGATCGTACCGCGCCCTTACAGACTGTTGCTGCGACCATCTCTGCCATGACCGGATGGCCAGGTACTGCGTGGACTTGCCAGGCGGCATCACATGGTTGGTCCGTCCACTCGACACAGACGCATCGACCGTGGCGGATCGTTTGATCGCCATGCGCGTGGCGACGCCCATGGCGATGCGGTATCGCTGCTCTTTCGTGAGAACGAAGGACAACTCGGACATTCCGATCGCATCATCTTGCGTCACATCGTTGCCATTGTGCAGATGCCGTCTGCTGGCCGACTCCATGCACTCCAAGGAATGCAAGCAATCGACCGATATCAACTCGCATATGCACTGCGCCTGTCCGCCGGTGCCTTGTGATGCGGCCAGCGGGCGGGTGATGATGGTGGTGGCGCTGTGCTTGAGCTGCAGCTGCTGCACAGGATCCGAGCTGGCCGCGGGCCTCAGCTGCCGCAGCGAGACGCTGATCTCGCCTTGCGGCTCCGCATCGCGAATGCTCAGCAGGTGATGCTGCGATGCCACGAGCAGCAGCACCAGGACCGCGATTGCGCGGAACTTCGTGCATCCACCGACAGCTGATGATCTCAGACGCAGGCGCGCGTGGGACGATGGAACAAGCTTCATGTTGGCTTGGGGAGGCCCTCTCTCTCGCTCTGCCTATCCGTCTTTCCATCTCTCTCCCTGTTGAGGACTGTGTGATCACCAATGAGCCCGGATGGCAGTTGGTGCGGAACGGTGGTCGTGGCTGCTCGTCGAGTGCCGCACTCACCAATGCGCGCGCTATCACCTACAGGTCGCACCCGCGTTCGCGATCAACCAAGCGTTCTGTGGAACTGTTCTGACCACGACTCGATGGACTGATCGCGGAAACGTTGACAAATGGTACTAGTACGCTTCACTACACTACTATAAAAATGGTACCTCCACAGACGCCTCCAAAGCACAGATACTGTTCCTAAAAGCCTTTTCGATCCCCCGAAGGCAAGTGGTCGCGGCTGGGGACTGCGCTATTTGTCGTTGACGGGTATGGCTGACTGTTGCTCTACCACCTGACTCTCGCCTACAAAGATCTCTCTTTTGGTGATCCTTCTTGGTACCGGTCGTTACATCATGTTCCGCATCCATCGTCAACTTCTGCCACCGCGATTTGTCATGACGGAAGCCACAGGACCACGCCGTTTCAGTTCTCCAAACAAAGAGCACCGGTGAACAAGCAAAGGTACCGACTGCGCTGCGACTGACTCTCCACTATCGAAACACCGTTGCTGTCGCGTGCGATACAAATAGCTTGAGGTGACGTGCTGACATCTCTTTCATTTCGCCAACACCCATGATGCAAAGGTCCACAGCCGTAGCGATGCTCTCGGACATTCGTCCGCCGGTATTCTTCTTCCACTTGTGGTGATCGTGAAATAGTTGGGTGCAACTATCAGGTGCATCTCTCCATTATATGTCATATAATAGGTGCGTCCAAAGCAGTATATGCTGAAAAGAAGCATGTTGTATACGCGGATGGCTAATTGGGTGACACATGCACACGCACACGCAAGCACACGCACACTCTGTTTCTCTTTCTCAAGGAGCAGATAGAACCTTCTCTTCTGCCACCGCCACGCCGCCAACTCATGAGATCCTCGAGCGTGTGGTATTGTGTAGGTATGCTACCGAATGGAGTCAGGTAGAGAGACGAGCAGGCACAGCAGAACGGCGATCTGTGAGACTGATCTCGACGTATTCCATTGTACAATTATTTGTGCAATACAATTATCCTACTGAGACAGAGCACGCGACACAATGGCCGGTGTTCGTGATAACAAAAGTCTAAAAATGTTGCCAAAGAATAATATTACGATTCTTTGATCTCATCGAAATCGGTTCTGTAGAAATTCATCTGGGGATTCTGCATCATCTCCTCAACAGTTCGAGGCTCCAGCGCATCAAAAATTGGCAACTGCGCTTGGCTTGAAATCTCGCTCTGGATGCTGCTGTGCTCTCGTTGCTGTTGGTTCATCGCAGGACCGGTATCGTTGCGATGGTCGTCTGAAATCCTGGTCGTGATCAGGCTTCGATCCTTTGATGCATTGGTTCCGGGAACGTCTTGTGTGTCCCTGTTTTCAGTACTATCCTCTGCCTGGATCTGAAGCACGGGAATGCCTTCCCGAATCGTCGTCAAAGGGGTCGCCCCGAGCGCCGGCATTCGCATCAGCCCCTCCGAGCTTGCGGGCTTCGCGGTGGCTTCATCGAGACGAGCAGGTGAAGATTGCATGCGCTGTCTTTCTGTGTCAAAGAATTCGGATTCGGATTGCCGAGTTGATGGTGTTGCGGAGTACACCGAGGTGTTGTTGCTATTGCTAGCATCACGATGGTGATAGCGCTGCTGCTGCTGCTGCGTGTCATGTTGTGGCCTCTGCCAGGCTGGACCGGGTGATCCATGAGAAGAAGAATCGGCCCTTTGTCTTTGAAGAGACTGCAGCGCGGATTGATAGTACAGCTGTGTTGGGAATGTATTGGCATTGGTGGATGGTGCAGGTTGAGCCGAGGTTCTGTGACCCAAAGGCAGAATGTCCAGTTTACGAGAGGATGGAGGGCTGCCGTTGCTCTGTGGACGATGTGAGAGCAGATGGACGTGGGGTGCAACTCTTGAGTAGGAGTTTACGGTCGCAAGTGACGGAGAAGAGGGCCAAGAGCATGAAGATGTTGATTGATCTGTGCCATCTTGATCAACGAAAGGATCCACGCGCTCTCTACTTCCATCCTGTTGGTGCGAAGGATTGTCTCGATGTGACAGTCCCGCTGCTGCAGTGGTAATCGTGGGTTGTGAAGATTGTGCAGATTGATACATCTGTTCTTGTTGTTGCTGATGAGACAACTCCATCATTGCCATGCTATCTCTGAGGAAGACAGTCTGTCTGGACTTGGCTGACATTCCCTTGATCTTTGTTCGCTTCATCTTCAGAGCAGCTTGTGGCTGATTCTTGCGGAATTCCGGATGATAGTCTGTGCAAGGGATGGCACGGTGCGGTATAGCGTAGCATATCGATGGGCCGGGTGTTGCAATGAAGGGCAGCGATTTATCGGTGCCGAAGATTGGTGCATCAGTCCGATGTCAAGAGATTGACAAGACGAGAATGTACGTGCAGAGGTGGCACAACCAGGAGAAGGTTGGAATGCGGTGTAGTTTGACACCGCCAGATAGGCAAAGCAAGCCCCACCATGCGAGTACGACGGAAGAAAAGAAACGACGCGAGTGAAAACGGGACCACAATGGGCGCCCGGTACGATGGGTGTGACGATGTAGAGAAACGGAGAAACGAAGAGTACGATGAAAATAGAAGAATAGAAGCTTTGTGGTGGACAAAGCACTCGTGAGATACACTCGTCACCAGTTGTTGGTACACACGCTGGAATAGGCGTAATGCCCATTCTCTCATGAAGCCAGGGGACCGACACAACGCATCTCCCCTGACCGAGGAACAGATGCAACAGACCGCTGCAAGTGAACCTTCTTTTGGACGTCGTTTCTTTTGTCTCTTGATGCCAACCTTTAGCAACATTTGATAATGATAGAGGTTGCAGACCCGATTTGTCGTTGAGGCCACAAAGGTCTCATGCTTTTGAGGGTCCCAAGATCCGATTTCGACAAAAAGGTACCCACGCACAAGTGTCGCGATGGTTCAACAGTCCAGGAGGTATGAAACCGGATGCAAGGGTCAACAAGAGCCCATCAACGAACATTCCAAGCTGTCGAACATCGCGCTGATCAATACAATCATCTCTCAGTTGACTTACAATATCCGGTGTATCCACGGCCTCGATGTATGACGGCCTGGAAGTCCCACAGGTTGAGCTGACGAGTGAATGATCTGTACTTGGTCATTGTGAAAAACTGCGCCATCAGACCCGACTGGAAGGCTTTGCGGTTGTGAACGCGGAACATGATCCCGTCATCATCCCACGACACGACGTCTTGGCAACCCAGTTCCTCAGCGTGGCTCAGCAGCCGCTGCAATCGAACAGGGAAGGAACTTGAAACGCTCATCATCGCGGTTGGAGATGAGTTGGGCGAGAAGTTGAGCGGTGAATAAATGCCGGTAGTCGTAGTCGTGGTCGTGGTCGGAGTCGTAGCCATCGCCGACGATGCTGTAGTTGCCATTGGCATTGGCATTGGCATTGGCGCTGCTGCTGCCGCTACGACTCCTTCCTTCTCTGATTCTATGTGCGGTGCTGACCTTGAGGAGTGCGCAGGTGGTGTCAAATTGGGTGATGTGTGATGCGAGGTCAGCGACGGTCGGGCTATCGAAGGTCTTTTTTGAGCTGGGAAGGATGGCAGTGATGCAAGCATTGAGATTGCCATCGTTCGTTGATGCGACGGGGATGTGTGGAATGGCAATGGGACTGGTTGCGCGTCGGTCTGGCTGACGAGTATGCGGACCGGGTTGGATGATTGGTTTGATGTTGTGAGATTCGTTTGGAGTCTTTGCTGAACTTGCGATGTGGGCTGTTGCTGTCTGTGCGGGCCTGTTTGTTGTGTGCTCGATTGTTGAAGTGCTTGCTGTTGCTGTTGTTGTGATTTGTATGTCTGCTCTCGCTGCTGTTGCTCTTGTCGCTCTTGTTGGCACTTCTCGTGATGTGAGTGTTGCATCGTGGTTGAGTTGGGATTAGACGAAGGAGCACGCTCGTGGTCAGAATTATGGCACAACGCCACCATCATGATGGGTGTGGTTCCAGTGGTTAGAGAGTGGGTCGCGCACGCTCGTGCAGCTGCTTTGGACCCGCCACCAATCATTCCTCACGGACAGCCGCAACGCCAAACTGAGTTGGTGCGGTTCGTATTGGCCTTCCCCCACATTCTTCGCGTGTCCGTTGCTCGACGCTGTTTCTTCGTTTTTATCGCTGGTTTGTGTGTCGATTCTCCCCTTGGGATTGAAGAAATAGCATGACGTTCCGACGGCAAAGATACGCGCGAATGGAGGGGAATGGCGCGTCGTTGTGGACAGGGCCAATGACGCTCAGAGTTGGTTGCGTGAAGGATCCTGCTTCTCGGACGAATGCCAAGCAAACTCACGAACAGGACCGCGGAGTGCTCGTGCTGCACGGTTTGCACTACTCCGACCATGCCCGGACATGCAAAATGTACAAAGAGTATGACAACGATATAAGCGAAGATGGACGGTACTATACTTCTTGGACCCAAGAACTGTGAAGTATCGGTTGAAAAGCTACCGGAGTGTGGTCGTCGCGTTCTCGATTCGTCGCGCGCACGACCAGGGAGTCGCACTCGCACGAGGTGTATGCACGCCCTGGCATGGCGATTCACAGTTACCCCAAACATGGTGCATGTGGTAGGAGCCGTGGGCGCGGTGGCTCGCCCATACCATTGGTCGTACATACGTCCACAGAAGGAGAAGCGTTTTCACCCAAGGTCCTTCGTGAGGACGGAAGAGTCTCTCACTTCTTTCGCAAAGCTGGTCTTGTTGCATACGTCGCCGCACAGCGCGCTGCATCACATAACCGCATAATGTGGGCGTGATGCAAAGTCATTGACCAAGCTACGACATGACTTTATGCGCCGTGGCACCCATGGAATCTGCAACATTCTCGATGTCTCACAGAATCGCAGTTGCGGGATGAAGTCCTCTGGAATGAGCAGAGTACTCTCCTACAGCAGAGTATTAAAATACATGTTGTTATACATGTAACAATATTCAATTATTTCATGTATTACTTGAGAGAAAAGGAGAAGACAGAAGAGCAGTACTCTGAAGTACGATGGCCATGCATCGAGGTACTTCCGCGATGCGGAGTTGAGTTTCTGCTGATTCTGGACTTGGTGCGGTTTCACATCAGGAGTTCGTCATTTGGTGCTGTGCAATCGAAAGGAACCTCAGGACTGCGAATAACGAACTTGTGGAGTATAAAGTACAGAAGCGGATCGTACATGTTCTACCCACAAGCACAGGACGCTTCGACTTGAGAGATGTTGAGGTGATGACGAGTACTTTGGCAGACAATAGAACGGGTGTGGTCGTACTCGAAGGTATGCAAAGTATGTTGCATTCGAGAAGCTCGAACTTGACAAGCTGTTGTACTGTACATCTGAGCAAGCCACCACCAACCAAACACCAGAATTCACGACCTGCACCAGCGGAAACCCCAACCAAGCTTTATTCGCCTCTGTTGGAGATTGATGTTCCACTTCCCGGAACTGACCAACAACGACAACGATGACGATGGCGTAGGTGACACGAACGCAACACTCGTTTCACATCGAATCATTCTTCCCCAGAAGAGTACCTCATTTGGTTGACCTGTGCGTGCGTGTGTGGCTCTTTGCTCCTCATTGGCACTTTCCATGCGCTGATGGTCCGCAATTTTCCCACTTTGGGCGTCGACATGTGATGGAGGGTTGGCGATTTTGCCGGTTGTCGTTGCAGGCACGTGCATGCAGGTTCGAATGATGATACTATCTGACGCGAATCCCCCATTTGTCTGTCGAAGGCTCTCTGCTCTCCTACTATTTATGCATGTGTGCTCGTGCTGCATCGAACGAAAGAGGCATCGACATCTCCGAGACCAACTTGGGGGCGCAACATGCCACGTCTGGTCGCGTGAGCATCCTTCCATTGGCGAACAGTTACCTGCGCGTCCATGTGCGACGACGCGTCATCCATCATCGATAGCGCCTGCGCAAGAGCCGCGATCATGATTCCGTACATGGGATGGAAGGTTCGCCTCACACCGCATCGCCGTCTTTCTTTTGCGAACAAACTGCAACATGTTCCGTTCGAAGTTGCAAACATACTGTTCACAAAACTGCACGACGATATGTGCGTCTGTCCGTACAAACGGGTGTTTTGATTTCGTGCGTGGTATTGCACAGCCACATCTCAAAAGTGAGTAACTATATCCCGCAAGACCGACGAAACTCGTGAACGAATACACCAAAATGACCACAACATCAACCACGCACGGTCATGAGCAGGACACATGAATCCGTTGGACTTTGTGCGGAATCAAGCCGTGTGTGGCACCGCTCTCCTGCATCTGTTCTGAGGATGCACAGGTCCATGGAGATGGTCGCCTCGAGACCCTCCGCTGCTCTGCCATAGTCACAACCAAGCAGAGCAGCCCAAGCTCACGTGTTCACTTGTATCGAGTCGAGGCGTCGTTGTTCGTGTCAGGTGGTTGTTGAAAGGACTCTGTGTACATACTGTAGACGGAGAGAGAGAGACAGAGAGAAAGGCCACATCAGCAGTAACAGACAACTGCCAGACAGACAGCAGAAAGCAGAGAACGCAATGTCATCAAGCTCCTTCCCTTGGTCGTCCGCCGCGACGTTGCACGGACGCGCGAAGATCGGATCATCGGGTGCAGGCAGCAGGAACGGAATGGGGCTGCGCAAGCAGTCGCAGCAGAAGCTGCCCATCAAGCCGATACTGAGTTTGGTCGTCTTCGGAACGTGCTGTTTCTACGCCGGTCTGCTGATGGGAATGGCATCGGCTCCGGCGCCCGAACCCACCAAGTGCCCGGCCTGTCCTGCGTGTCCAGAGCCCGTGATCCGCAAGATGGAGGCCGTTCCATTGCATGCCGGCGATAGCGATGGCCGCGTCTTCCCGGCCACGGTGGACAAGATAGTGCATGATTACGCGACGGTCGCGCGCCAGGAATTCAACAGCCACCTGGACGTCGGCGTTCCGTACGATGACGATGTCAAGGGTTCCGAGGAGGTCGTCATTCTCTACACCAGCGACAAAGCGACCCCGCTGTCATACCAGCATGCCGAAGAGGGCTCGGCGCCTGACCGTCATTCCCTCAGCTTTGACGAGGCGACGTCCGAGTGCGACACCGTCAAGGTCGTCCTCACCGAACCGGCCAAGCGCGGCGGCAACAAACTGGAATGCGTGGCGCTGGTGCCGCAGTGGGAGAGCTACTACGTGCACAAGTTCATGAGGTTACCGTCCTACGGAGCGCTGAAGCACACCACGCCGTTGCGGTACGTGTCGCGCAGCCATTCCGCCAAGGGCACGTACGGGAAGACACCCGTCAAACGCACGCACACGGAGATGTACTACCCCATCCTGGTCGAGTACCTCAACAATCTGAGGCGGTTGCTCGACGAGCTGCGGCCCATCACCGAGAAGGTCGCCAACGGGGACAGGGATGCGCCGATCTTCGTGCTGGTTTGCAACTGGGGTCAGGCCGTTCTCTTCCACAACTTCGTCTGCAACGCCCGCGCCAAGGGCCTCGACACATCCCGCCTCCTCATCTTTGCCACGGACGAAAAGACCCAGCAGATGAGTGAAAGCCTCGGCATCACTTCCTTCTACGATGAGGGCATCTTCGGTGACATGCCGGAGCAAGCAGCCAACGCGTACGGCGATCGCGTCTTCACCAAGATGATGATGGCCAAGGTTTACTGCGTACACCTCATTTCCAGCTTGGGCTACAACCTCGTCTTCCAGGACGTCGACGTCGTTTGGTACAAGAATCCGGTCGACTACTTCACGGACGACTCCAACGTCAAGGAATGGGACATGATGTTCCAGGACGACGGTGCTCACTCTGTCCGCTACTCGCCCTACTCCCCCAACACAGGTGCGTCATGTGCTACCCGTTTGCTTCCTTACTTGCCTGCTTGCTTGCTTGCAATGTGATTGATGGACGTTGTTGTTGTCGTTGATGGGCGACATACGGTACTCCATATGAGATTGATGCGCTGCTTCTTTCATCACTCTGCCGCACATTGCAGCGTTGTTCTTCTCATCATGTCTCACCATTTCTTCTCTGTATTGGACGCTTGCCAATTGCATTCATCAAACAACTGAATACCCAAACATACATACTTCTCACGACCATCGCCGATCACCTCACAGGCTTCTACTACGTCAAGAACAACGAAAAGACGGAATTCTTCTTCTCCGAATTGCTGCGGGCCGGTGATGTCATCGCCGCCACCAGCAGCCACCAGGCCGCCCTCACGGCCCTCCTCAACGAGCACGCCAGCTGGAAGGGATTGCGCGTCAAGACGTGGAACCGAGGTGTGACCAATCCGTTCCCAGGCGGTTTCGAGTACCATCGACAGAAGGACATTATGAAGTCCATCTTCAACGAAAACGCCGTCGTCGATCCGTACATCTTCCACATGAGCTGGACGAAGAATAAGGACAACAAGAAGCTGTACTTCGAGCAGATGGGCGAGTGGTACACGAAACCAAACTGTCTGACTGGATTCGACTGCTGTCTGGCGGAACCGGCAATCGTTTGCCACTACCGCGACAAGCCGAGCAAGATTCCATGCAAGGATTCACCGCCAATCGACAAGGGCAGACCCAGCTTTTGGTGATGAGATGAATGCGCTGCGCAACTATAGTTCGCCTGCTCTCTATCATACAATTGTTTAATTCGCGGTTTAAGTCTATCAGTCAACCAGAAATCTCTAGAGAGAGAGAGGCTTGAGTATTCCGCTACTACTCGTACGAGTGTGCATGGTACACTACAATGAACATTCGCAGAGTTCTTCCACTTCCACCGAACAGCTTCACTTCCTCGTTCTCGTCTTCTTGCTGGTCGCGGCTGACGCGCTCGATGAAGCTGGTCTGCTTTTCTTGGCCGGTGCTTTGCGTGCAGAGCTACCTCCTCGCTTTGGCTTGCTGGTACTGCTGCTCTGAGTCTTTGCGCTTGCTCGTGGCCTGGGCTTCGATGCTGACCGAGAGGCGGACTTCAGTGTTGGCTTGCGTGTTCCCGAGGCTTTCTTCACCACGGTCTTTGCGGCTCTCTTCTTCGTCGCCGGCGCCTTTTTCCTGCCTCCTCCCTTCTGGCGCGATGGTTTGTGCTCTGCGTTCAACCCATGCAAGGCCAACGCCACGCGTTCATTCTCCACCTGCAAGATATCTACGCCGATCTGCTGACCGACCAACAAGCTGTTCATCGGGACGCGGCCGAGGTTCGATGTATGCACCATGCCATCGCTTTCGCCGCCGAAATCAACAAAGACTCCAAAATCCGCAATGTTCCGCACGGAACCCACGATGCCACGCAGAGGCACCGCCTTCTCCAACTTGTCCAAATGACGCAGATCGGGATCCAACCGCTTGCATCCATCTGTCTTCCCAATCTTTTGGATCTTGGCAGCACTTCCGTCGCCCGCCTCCATGCGAGCGATGCGCGGATCCACGTTGCTCATGGAATCCAACAGTTGCTCGATGACAACGAAGACACGGTCCTTGCTCACGCCAAATTTCTCAGCTGCGCGCTCCATGCGCGGTTGGAAGTGAGACCGCCATTGATTTCGTGGTGGAAGATCTCGTTGGTAGTCGTTGTTGGACTGCAGCTCCCACTGCTCTCGCTTCAGCAACCACCGTGCCAACATGTACGATTCGGGATGCACAGGCGTCATGTCCAGCGGTTCATCGCCATCAACATGACAGAATCCGGCGCAATTTTCAAACGTCTTGGGGCCCAGACCTGAGACCTCCAGCAAATCCTGCCGTCGCCGCAACGGTCGAGCGGTCACGATCTTCTTCGCCAGCCGGTTCAACCCTGGCACCTTTTGGAGGATTTGCAGACTGCACGTGTTGACGTCTACACCGACCGTCGCGACGGCATCCACGCTGACCATGTCCAGCTGCTCCTCCAGTTTCTTTTCAGTCAGATCATGCTGGTACATGCCAAGTCCCAAGCTCTTGGGTGGGACCTTGACGAGTTCTTGCAGGGGATTCTGCAGGCGCCGGCCGATGGACACGGAGGCGATGGAGGCGGGCTGATGCTCGGGGAAATCGCTTTGTGCTTCCTGCGTGATGCTCCACACGCTCGCTCCGGATTCGTCTACAACGTGGACGGGGATGGAGGATGCACCGTTCTGCATCGCGGCATCCACCAGTTCTTGGCATTCTTGGCTGCCATGTCCATTGCCGACCGCAACAACGAGGTCGGAACCAGAGGCGATATCTTTCGCGACCAGCTCAGTCGTCATCGCGATCATACTTTCGATCTTCTTGACGGCGGCATGTTTCCGACTCGCGGAACCAACGAATTGAATCGTCTCCAACCGATGCACCTTTCCGACAGCATCCAGGATGGCGCACTTGATGCCGGCTTTGAAACCAGGATCCAACGCTACAACTGCCCTCGGTGGAGATAACGGCGGCGCCAACAGTGCATGATGCAGGTTGTTGGCAAACACCTCGATCGCACGTTCCTCCGCCTCCTTGCAACGCTCCTTCCATGCACGGCTCGTCGCTTGCCGACGCAACAACCGCGTCCAGGCATCATGGATGCCTTCCGCGAGGAGCGTGTTGCATCGCACCAACGACTTGGGCGCGCCATCGGCCTGCCTCAAATGATAGCGCATCGTGGATTCCATCTTGTCGGCATCGATGACGTAGGACAGTTTGAGGACCTTCTGATCGACGCCGCGGCGGATGGCGAGGATCTCATGCGGTTTGATCCATTTGAGCGGCGTGGTGAAATCATCGTAGTGCTTGTACGTGTTGATCTGCGGCGCTGTGCTGGCCGAATCGATCTTGGTGCTGACCTTGCAATGCTTCATGGTCTCGTCGAACACCACGGCGCTGATCTGCGGTTCGTGGGCGATCTTGATGCCGATCAGATTGACGACGGACTCGCGCGGTTTGAGTTTGCTCCAATCATGCGATGCGTTCGAGTCGTCCCACCATCGATCCACCTTGTCCACGAGATCGGGATGATCGGCGCGTATTCTTTCCAGGATGGAACCCTTCGATGGTGGTTTGTAGGGCTTGTAGAAGTCATCGAGCTGCGCCTTCGACGTGCTGGTCTGGATCTGCTGCCACAGCTTGGCATTCTTCGGTGACAGCCGCGTCTTTTTGGTGACCGGCGACCCGTCCTCCTGCTGGAGCGCGACGAACAGCTTGTGCCGCATCGTGCCCAGCGACTCATGGTTGGTCTTGAGTTTGTACACCGTCTGGACCTGCTGCGTCGTCAAGGGATGGATCTGATCCGTTCGGTAGCGACAGATGAATGGAATGCTCGAAGAATCCTCGAGCAGCTGAATGCAGCGCGTCACGGCCTTGACGTACGTCGTTTGGCCATGCGTGGACTGACTGTCGCCGCGCACATCGGGGTACCATGCCTTCGCCAGCAGGACGGGATCGACGGTCGCAAAGTCGCTGGCGTTGGACGGCATGTCTGCAGTCGCGAAGTTGCGATCCACAGCGAACGATGCCCAACGGCCGGTTCGCGCACAACGGATCGCTCGCGAAGGAACGTTCGACAGGGAGCGCAGCGGTGTTCTGCAATGCCGCTGTTGCCGTGCGTGTTGCGACAGAATCTGCAAACAGACCACCGGGCGCCACAACATCGGGTGGTATGGTGTGGTGTGGTGGTTGTTATGCGTCTCTCTGTCCCAATGGGACGAGTATGGTACTGTGTGATGCCACTGACAGACCTTCTGACGAAATGCAAACGATTTGGTGATGGCTGATGGTTGATGGCTGATGGCTGATGGCTGATGGGTTTGGCGAAAGATCCCCACAAGAAGGCGAATCTGCGGCAAACGGGCGAAGCACAGATGGTACTTCCATTGATGCAACCTGTACTGTCTGTAGTCGCAGAGTCCAACCCATTCGGAATTCTGCTACTCGGGGGAAGAGAGAGAGAGGTCCCATCTGCGATAACAGTGACGACGAATGTCAGCATCGGGTCTGGCCAACGATGACTAACTATTCTATTCTATGATAGCAGCCGCCTTCGAATGATTTCGGTTGTTCCATCCAATTATATTATATGACGTCGTCACGTTTGTTCACCGCCAACACAAGTGCCACCATCACCGCATCAACCCGCCGCAGCATTGCCGCCAGTTCTGCACTTCCGCCTGCACGGCTTCGACGATCTTGTCGACGGGCGCACATAGCGGCGGAGCGCGCGCGGCGTTGCGGGTCTTCAACGATTTCATGCCGTCCTCCATTTCCTGCGTCAGATTGGTGCCCAAGTAGATGTGCGAATGACGTAGATTGGCGATGCCGGCCAACGATCCAAAGAACGGTGGTTTGTAGTAACCGCGCGGGAAGAGTTCCACGACGGAACCGCACTGCGGCATGAAGAAGATGCCGGTCAGTTGCGCTCCGTGCGGTGAGACGAGAATGTCGACGTGTCCGAAGGCCTCGGCCTGTTCTTCGAACGTCAGGGTCTCGAAGTAGAACACGGGTGGTTTGTAGGGGAGCTGCAGCCGTTCTCGCAGGATATGCGATATCGCGGTGGAATTCAGCAGACGCCGGCTGCGGCGCCGATTGAGAATGGCGATGCGCGGTGTCGTGAGGTTTGCCAAATGCTGCTGCCGGTGCGCTGCTATCGTTTCGTGTTGCTGCGTCCTGTTCACAATACGAGGCATCGCAGCGCAGTACGTTGTTTGGTCTCTCTGCATATCGGTGCACGCCATGCTTTTCTGCACAAAATCCACCATGTGACCCTCGCGCGATATTCGATACAACGTGGTGACGTGCGGCTCGGCGACGAGCAGCTTGTCCTTGTCACCGTTGTAGTCGGTAATGTACTGCTTTGCGCTGTCTGAAACTGCATCGATGGTGATATTGTTGAACGTCAACACTTTCACCATGCCCATGTTGAAGCTGGATTTCTGATTCATCGACTTCAACTCATGTGCTTTGATGACCATGACATGCTGAGCGGTCGGATACCGCCGCCACAGCGACCAGCACGGCAGGATGTACTGCAGCGCGTGCGGGAAGTGCTGCATGTTGGCTTGCTGCGGTATGGAGCACGCGACCGTACCGAACCTGCCCTTCGCGATTGGCCTGGACAGTTCGCGCGGATCGCCGTAGACGCATCTGATGATATTGTGAAGCCGGTACGTTCTGGGAAAGGGAGACACTTTGTAGATTCCTGGAAGGCTCGCATCAGTAACGGCGCAATTTGGATTGGGAGGATCGGCCAACCCTGGATCGTATTCTTGCATCGTCATGAATTGCGGAAAGGAGATGTTCTGTTGCACCACAACTGTGAGCTCCGATGGTATCTGTGACAATGGCTTTGGCGAAACGTGGCTGGCTGTCTCGACGGCTTGAATCGTCGGCGTTGCCGTGGGTGGCTCCGCGGTGACATTGATGCCATCTCTTGAGGAGTGGTCGTCCAATGCGGTTTCGAACTTCCCGGGCTGGTAGATCCGACCATCTTTCAACGGACTTCTGGCCAGAGATAGCAGGGAAATCACGCACAGGAGTCCAATGACTGCGCTCGGCGACTTCAACCTGCTCGTTGGTTGCCTCATGGTGCCGCCTGGATGGCGTTCCAGCTTGATATTGTGGACTGGCACTTGTATGATCGAGGGAGCACCTTCCTGCACGTCCGTAACGCATGGAAAGAAGGCAAGACAAGCTAGAGAGCACTCCAAGGGTGCAAAGTCCGAGCTCGTTCGTTTCTTCCTGATGAGTGGCGTCGCTCCTTTCTCAGGCTCACGGACGCGAGCGTGTATGGTATGTACTATGTACGATGGACTTTGTATAGTCGTGCGGGGCGTCAGCGATGGGTTGGGCAACTGGAAAGGGATCAGCAGGGATGCATGATCATCAACTCTGATCACCAACAATCACAAAGGCGACAACGATGATGTTGGAATGCTTTTGGATGTTTGTTGTGACGGAAATGATGGAAACGATCAAACCACCTTCCAACGCATCATCATTGTTCCTCTTTCGATGGCGGGAGTTTTTTATTCAACGGTTCGAATTCAAAGACACGATCGTGAGTCACGAATGTAGTCTACACTCGTGACTGCATTGGCATTTGGAATTCAGCTCTCTCTGCTCGTGGTCACAGGGTGCTACCATACTGTTGTTGCTGCGCTTGCGTGGACCTGCAGCACTGTCGCCACTGATTCAGTTGTGTGAACACTGCCTCCACGATGCGTTCGATGGGCGCGCACAGATTCTCGGCTCGCGCCCTGACACGATGCTGGAAGGAACCCATCGTGGTGATGGCCTCGGATGCATCGTTGCCGAGATAGACGTAGGCATGATTGAGACCGGAAAGACTCGCCAATGAACCAAAGAACTTGGGCCTGTAGTATCCGTGTGGAAACACTTCGATCAGCGACCCGCATTGCGGCATCGCAAATATCCCAGTCAGCTGCGCACCATGTGGCGATAGCAGGATGTCAACGTTTGTGAGCGCTTCCATCTGTTCTGCAAATGACATGGTCTCGAAGTAAAACACGGGTGGTTTGTATGGGAGGTTCAGCCGATGCTGGAGGTGCAACGATATCGCGGTGGAATTTAGAAGACGCCGGCTCCCTCGTCTATTGAGAATGGCGATGCGTGGTTCATCAAGCTGTATTGTGTTGTTGATTGACGGATGTGATGCTTCGTGAGATACCGGGTCGCTTGTATTCATGCGAGTGTGCACGGATGTGGATACTGTTGGTGCTGCTGTTGCTGCTGTTGTTTCCAATGTTGAACATTGCACCGTCTGATCGAGACGGATGGGAATGGACGCCAGGACCTTATGTTTGAAGTCCTGCAGGTCATCCTTCGTCAACATGTTGTACGAATTCATGTTGCCATTCGACTTGGCGATGAACAGCCGGCTCAGGTCGGATGTGTATGTCTCTTTGTATCGCACCGGGTCGCTGCGATTGGTGTGGAAAACGATGTTGTTGAGCTCCATCATGTGAGCAATGCCGGAGTTGAAGCTCGAGCTCGTGACCAGGAATTTATGGTGTTGCGGTCGCATGATCATGACATGCTGGGCACCCTGGAATCGTTGCCACAGTGACCAACATTTCAGGATGTGCTGCAGAGCATGAGGGAAATGGAGCAGATTGCTATCTTGTGGGATGGCACACGCGATTGTGGCAGTTGAGTTCTTGCTGTTGGTCTCTCGCATTGTTGGACTGATTTGCCAATTGCCATGGACGCGACCGAACAGTTTCCGCAGAGGCAGTTCCATTTGAAAGTCCGTGGCGGTGTAGATCGAGGGAAGGTTCGGATCTGCGATGTTGCATTTGGAGCCGTTTGGATCCGCGAATTGCAGATCCTCCTCTTGTAACGTCATGAATTGCGGGAAGGAAGTCATCTGCTGCACTGGTACATCCAGCATTGCACTGGTCGGTTGCTCAGTTGCGGCCATCATTTGAGTTGGCAATTCTGCAATCAAAGCCACCGTTGCCTGTTCTTGGACACGGATTTGCGCATGTTCTTGTGTCTGCGTCGTCGCAGGCTCCGGTATGTGCACTGGTGTGATCTCCACAGGTTCATCGGAGATGGCTCGAACTTGTGCCCATCTCATGGTGTCATCCACAACCTTCGTGGAAACATGCAACGACAGTCCGCATAGCAGCACAGAAACGCCGATCGCGATCCTGAATCGAATAGTGGAACCTTCCATGGTGCGTATGGCACTGTCTGTTTGATGGCGACTGGGGAAGAACTCAAGATCCTATGATGGTTGTGCAGTTCGGTATGGGATGGGATGGTATCACGATGCGATGGCGCCATGTTGCGCTTCGTGTCATTGGGTGGCGGAATGACGTGAGAATTGTGATGGAGTGTCCAGTCACGGGTTTGACTCCCGTTTAACTTGTACTTGTGTAGAGTGGAGGACTCAACACTTGGAACAGGACAAGCTTCGAGAGGAACGCAGTGTTGCAATTGCTCGACGCACAAGAATTCTCTCCCTCCCTCTCTCTACAGAGCTCTTTCTACCCTTCTCTAATCACCATGTATCGCTTTCTAATTTCAATTCAGAAGAATATCGCATTCGAATACGAGTCGAATAGAGTACTCTATGCAGATCTCTACATTGCAATCGTCATTGTCGCTCTGCCGTGAACCCGCAGCACTGCCTCCATTGATCAATTTGGACAACAGCGGCTTCCACGATCCGGTCGATGGGTGTACATAGATTCTGTGCACGATCTCTTTTACGATTCTTGAAGAATCTCATCTCGTGGATGGTGGTTCTCATGTCATCGCCGAGGTAGATGTAAGCGTAGTTCAGACCGGCGAGCTTGGCCAGCGAGCCAAAGAATCTGGGTTTGTAATATCCGTGTGGAAACACTTCGATCAACGATCCGCATTTCGGCATCGCAAATACCCCCGATAGCTGCGCGCCGTGCGGCGAAACTAGGATGTCAACGTTTGTGAGCGCTTCCATCTGTTCTGCAAATGACATGGTCTCAAAGTAAAAGACGGGTGGTTTGTATGGGAGGCTCAGTCGTTGCTGCAGCTGCAACGATATCGTGGTGGAATCCAGCAGACGCCTGGTCATTCGTCTATTGAGAATGGCGATGCGCGGTGCATCAATCCATGTTGTGTTGTCCATGGATGGACGCGGCGGCAGTTGCGACGTTGGATCGTGTGCGCCAGCGGTTGTGGAACAGTGCACTGTCTCGTTGAGATGGATCGAGACGGATGCCAAGACCTTTTGCTTGAAGTCTTGCAGGTCGCTGGTCGCGGCTATCTTGTATCCGAACTTATTCTCTTTCGATTGGACGATGAGCAAACGAGTTAGATTCGATTCGTAGTTCTCTTTGTAGCGAATGGGATCACTGTGTTCGGTATGGAAGACAACGTTGTTGAGCTTCATCATCCGAGATATACCAGCACTGAAGTGGGTGCTCGCGACGAGGAATCTATTCAGCCGCGGTCCGAGCAGTAGGACATGTTCCGACTCCGGGAAGCGGCTCCACAAGGACCAGCATTGAAGGATGTGTTGCAGAGAATGGGGGAAATGTAACATTTGGCTGTCGGATGGGATTGCGCACACGACCCGCTCGAGCTTTTGCTTTGCGCTGCGACGTGGCGTGCTTGATACTTGGAGCGGGTCGCCATGAATGAGCTTTCCAAGGCTTTTCATGAGGTATTTTGCTTCGAAAGCCGTCGTTTCGTAGATGATGGGTACGTTGGGGTCATCGATACTGCAGTTGGAATTGATGGGCTCCGCAAAGTGCGGATCGTTCTCTTGCATTGTCATGAATTGTGGAAAGGACATGATCTGTTGCACTTCCCATATTGGACCAGTAGGCTGTTCAGTTGCATGTATCTCTGATGATGGCGATGCAGTGATCAAGTCCACCTGTTTCTGTGTATTCATATGTGCATGAGCATGAGTATGTATCTGAATGCTGGTATTGGTAGCTTCCTGTGCGATTGTCTGCGTTGCCAGCTCCTCTGTACTCGCAGCGTCATTCGATACGGACTGAATCTGCATCTGGATCACGGCTGCATTCAAAGTCTGTATGGAAGCACGCAACGAAAGACCACAGAGGAGTGCGCTGAAGATCGCCGCTGTCAATAAGACGAGTAGTGTGTGAATCAATGTTGTTCGCTAATATTATGAGATATTACATTGCTGAGCTGAGGAGTTGCGGTCTTGGCTCCTGCTAGTGTCTTGATCTGCTCTAGGAGGAAAGTGGGCGCGAGGTGCGCACTTTGCGTACGTCGGTCAGTCGGGTCACGTGCGGGACTGGAATCAATACACCCTCGCGTAACTCCCAACATGCTCTGTCTTGCTGATTTGCCGCTGTCAGGGGTAGGCTTGAGGTATACTTCTCTCATTTTTCTGTGATGGGCCGTCGGATGATGCTTCGTGAAGTAGTCGGCGAGATTGTCTGCTCCGGGGGCCCAGTAGACAATGAATTGTCCTTGCTGGATTCGGTCGCGCACCCAGTAGAAGCGCATGTCCATTGCTCTGGTGCGCCGCTGTTTCATGGTGTTGTTGACGATGCCGGATGCAGTGGAATTGTCTGTTTTGATGGGTGTGGGTGGTTGGGCGTGGCCCAGTTCGTCTAGCGTGGTGCGCAGGGCGGAAGCTGCTGTGCAGTTCAGGTAGAGTGCTCCCACTTCGGCCTCGGCCGCCGAGCTCATGACGTTCTGTATTTTGTTGCAGACCGTGTGGATGGCACCGTTGTTTGGAGGTGGTGTTGCAGGCGCCTTGGTGTCGGTTGGGGATCTGCTGCTGAGGTACATGTGTCCGCCGGCACGGCTTCGGGCCTTTGGCAGGCTCAGGTAGGATGCGTCGCTGTCGACATGTAGTATCATGTCGCTGGCGGTGTACATGATGGTCGCATTGGGGTGCGTGGCGCAGTAGTCGAGTAGCTGTCGTACCCGGTTCGCTGTGTTGTGCGTGGCATGCGCTTGTTGAGTGGCGATGTCGCTGACTGCGGGAAGGATGGTTGGGTCGACGGCTCTCGCGTAGTATAGTAGGGTTCCTACTATTTGCCGGATGCATATGATGTCCTCTGCTGGTAGCTCCGGTGCGGTGTCTTCCAGTTTGGGTTCCTGTGTTTTTGCGCCGTAGACTGGCGCTTCACATGGTGCTGGCGCATGCTGTGGTTTGGTGGGGATCGGATGTTGGAATTTGTGAAGTGCCTTTTTCACGTATCCTGGCATGGATAGCTCTACTTTTCTTGTGTCGTAGTCCCACTTGAGGCTGACTCCGCAGTAGAGATCTCCGTCCCACTCGATGGTGCACTTGTATATTGTTTGCAGTGCTCCGATGAGATGCTGTGCGTGCTCTTTGCCCACGTATTTGACTCCGAAATCGTCGACGACGAGAGTGAATGTGATGGGTCTGCAGTCGTGCTTCCACAATCCTGGTGTGTGTGGGACTGGCCTGTATCCGAATTTCGCGAGGTGTTTTTGGAGCTTCACATTTGCAATTTTGCCTGCTTGTGGTAGTCCGTACATTCCCTTGCGTACTTCGACGTACACGTTGCCTTTGTGCTCGAGCTTGTGTAGCTGGTACTGTTCGATGACCTCTGGTGGCAGCATTGCCATCGGCATGCGCATGTATTCGTATCTGTCCATTTCGGTGTTCAGATAAAAATCCTTGATGTCGATGGTCATGAACTTGGCTCCTGGGGTGGATACAACGCTGTTGAACAAACATTTTGCGGTGGTGAGTTCTGCGGTGGGCGTGTGGACGTCGAACGGGTAGTCGATCAGATTGCCTCCGACGGTGAGGCGTGTGCGATGTGTTTCTGCCTTTTGTGGCCGTACGGTGCAGACGATGCGGCCGTATGTAATGGTGCGATCTCGTGGTACTGCCGACCTTGGGACGAAGAAGATGGTGTTGGTTGCCGCCGACGCGGGGATGCGGGTTCCGATGCCTTGCGCGAGACGTCCGATCTCGTTCGCGAATGATGTGTACCATTGCTGTGGGGTGTGGCCGTGGACTTTGCCCGCGATGAGGTGGCGGTACTCGTACGCCGTGCCTGTGCGCTCGTCGATGACCGCGTTCGCCGTGTTGGTTCCGCGCGTCCATTGCTTTCGTTGGATGGTTCCTGTGCGTAGGCGTGTGCGCGGTGCTGTCATGTTGCTTGTTGTGGTTGGCGCTTGCGTACTTTCGTCGTCGTCGTCGTCATCGGTGTCTGATTCGGGTTCTGAGTCTGCTTCGTCGTCGGTGACCTGTGGTGTCGCCTGGGGCACCCTCGGAGGTGTGCGCGTTGGTGTCGCGAAGGTGACGCGTTTTTGTTTGTTGCCGCTGCTGGCTGTGGTGAGCACCCTCGGAGGTGGCTCTGTGCGCACCCTCGGAAGTGGCGCTGTGGGCACCCTCGGAAGTGGTGCGGTGGGCGTCGCTGGGAGCTCCGTTTGGAAGATGTCGCTGAGCTGTTGTAGTGCTCCCAGCTGCTTGTCACCGACTGACTGCAGCGGCGCGCAGGGTTTGGTGAGCGCTGCGGCGAGGTCGCCGGCCGCCTTGGTGGCCATTTCTGCGTTGGTTGGCGTGGGCATCGCGCATTTGCTCGGCATCAACTCGATGGTGTCGGTGACGCGGACTTTGCGTGTTTTGTTGCAATACACCTTGTAGCATCGGTAGTGTTCGAGTGCTGGTGCGATGTACCATCCGGCGGACCCGTGTGGTGCCCATGTGGCGCGCTTGTTGGGTTTGTCATGGATGACTGCCTTCGTTCCTGGTGGTGCCATTGGCGTTGCGTTGAAGTCGAAGTTGCCGTGGAGCGCGTGATGTGCTGAGATGTGCGGGTTGACACGTGACGGTCGTAGCAGGTTGAGTGTGATGTCACACTGTGGGAGTAGTTGGCACCACAGATGGAGCGGAAATGTCTCGTCGGCCGTGGCTAGTCCTGCGATGAAGTGGTCTTTCCAAGTGGAGATGGCTCTCTCTGCTGCGTTGCGTCGGTGAATGCCTGGCGGCACAAGCTGGTATTGGATACCTTTGGCTTCGATGAGGTGCTTGAGTTCTTTCGGCGCTTCGTTGTCGAGTCGGTGAAATCGCGGTGTCATTCCGCTTCGAAGGAGAACCGTCAAAAGTTCGTCACACGCTCGCGTGAGTTCCGTTGCGTGCCGACTGCGCATCGGTCGCGAAAGAATTGCGTTGGAGTCGTGATCGTACAACACCATGATGTACTGGTATCCACGGCTTGACGTCACTGGGAAGCGCCCAGTTTGATCGGTGAAGATTTTACCTGTTGGCCGATAAACATCCATGAAGATTTCGCGTTGTTCCGTGGGATTCTTGGTGGACTGGGTGACGTGGTTGCAGTGATTGCGTGTGGACTGCGTGTTCTGGTACTGTTGTCGGAGGTGCCCAGCGGCAGTAGCGGTGGAGGGTGGAAGGAACTTTCGCACCATTTGTTCGGTCAGTCCGGGCCAAGACGAAAAGAATCCTTTCTTGATGGCTGCCGTGAACGTGGATACCGCGGGGCTGAAGCAGCACTGGTGGTAATATTTGGCCAGCTCCGTCTTGGTTGACGTGTGATGGATGTGATTGGCCATTTTTGGCGATGTGGGCTTCGGCGGTTGGATGTCGATGCGATACATGCCGTCAACTTGATGCCGACAACCGGTGTGAATCGTGTTTCCGTTTTTTCGAATTCTCACGGATTCTTGGTCAAAGTCGACTGTCATGCCGTGGTCACACAGTTGCCCCACCGACACAAGCGCCGCGCTGGAAAGCTGCGGAAAAATTCGTGCGGTGCAAGCGTGCTGCGGTACGTTGGCAATGCTGACTGTGGCTCGGTGGGAAGATTGGATGCTGGACCCGTCGGGCAGCGACACCGCCAACGGGTTATCGTCGGCTGTTTGGCCAATGCATGGATCTTCAGGTCGCAGGAAATGACTAGTGCAACCAGAGTCAACTATGGCGAGGGCAGGAGCACAGGATGGTGAAGTAGTAACAGAGAGTGCTACTTGCTTACTGTGATCCTGCCGCGCTTGTCACGCGTTCGTCGGGGCGCCTTCGGTGGATCCCCCCATGGTGTTGCTGCGAGTGGCGTCCTTCTGGTGTCCTGGAGCTGGGTTCATGTAGGTGGCGCTGGTGTGCGTGATGCCCACCTTGTACCCGTGGGTCCAGCAGTAGGAGTTGTGCTTGTGCTTGCGCCCTCCCTTCTTGCCTCCGGATCCGCTGCTCGTGGCTGCGTTGGCTCGCAGTTGGGACACCATCGCTGTGATCTCTGACAGTTACTTGACGAGGTTGGCGTTGCTCTTGGTGAGCTGTGCCACGGTGCTGCGATCTGCGGCTGTGGCCGATGCGAGGTTGGCGAGTGCGTCCGCTGTTTCTGCGGAGGTGATTGCCGCATTGGCTCCTTGGAAGTTGGTGCCTTGCGTCGTGGCTTGCGTTTCGCGCAGGTCTTGGTGGGCCGCCGCGAAGTCCTTCTTGAAGCGAGTCCATGTCTTGTCGGCGGCACTGAGAGCGCGGAAAGAACGGCATGCTTCGGGGAACGCTTGGGTTCGGAACACCAGGTTGTATGCCGTGGTGACGAGCTGGTGATCGGCGTATGGCGCTTTGGCGGCGGCCGCAAGATCGCGCGCAGACTCGATTTGGGCGACGAGGACTTCGAAGGGTGCCGCTGGATCGTACGGTGCCTTCATGGCCTTGTCGTTTTCGTCGAGGTCTTGAGGAGAGATCTTGCCGTACGTATCGTACAGGTGGGTCAGAAGCTCGAGTGTCGTGACGTTGGCGTATCCGACAATGTTGTGCCGGAGAGTTCGCACGTATTGGTCTTCAATGGCGCCAAGAAGCTGCTGCTTGAGGGCATTGTCGACCGCGCGGTACTCTCGCCACAGGCGCTCTTGTTCCTTGTGGATGCTGGTGGCAGCGCTGATCTGGGCTGCAGTGGCTGCGTTCGGGATGTTCGGGTGCGGTCCTGGATTGACCGGCATGACGAATGCTGTCGCCGAGTGTTCTTGGTATACCGCTCGGGAGACGGTGAGGACCAGGTATCCAAGCTGGCCGTTTCCGAGTGGGCAGTGTACTGAGGCCGCATTGGCGTTGAGGACTACATTGAGTTCTGCGATGGACTCGTATGTGGGTACCCCGACGATGGGTTCGACGACTGCCTGTGGAAAGGTGGCGAGGATCTTCTCGTGGCTGTTGGCCATGGTGATGATTTTTGGTGATGCTGGTCTTGGTGACCGAGATTTTCAAACGTTGGCTATTAGCGAACAACTGTCAATAAGACGAGTAGTGTGTGAATCAATGTTGTTCGCTAATATTATGAGATATTACATTGCTGAGCTGAGGAGTTGCGGTCTTGGCTCCTGCTAGTGTCTTGATCTGCTCTAGTGCCTCAAAGAGCCGGACCCCAAAAATTGGTTACAATTGGTTACAATTGGTTACAATTGGTTACAGATTTTGGATCCAATTTTCCCGATCTCAGACTTAAAGTTATAGACACTCAATCGAACATCTCTTTGCATCTACCTAAACTTAAGAGAAAGGGCTATCCAGGTAAGTAATAACATTATCTTGTTGTTACTACCATCTTGTCGATCTTTATCTGTTTGTTGACCCCATTGGTGTGGTTTTTCCATCGGACGACGGACAGACCGGGATTTTTTTGGATCTCGTTGGTTACAGTTGGTTACACGTAGAATTCTACAGGAGTCCGGTAGGATCATGCCTCTTTTGTTCGAGAAATTCGACTCTCCATCTTTGAAGTCTCCGGACTTAGCGGTCTTTGGCTCAATCTGTACAATAGATATCATTTAAGAATCCTCTCTCCGAGGCGGTCACAACCATATGGTCTATATTGTGTTTGAGTGCGATGGTATGGAGGTATGCTTGCGTTTAGTGCTCCCATGGAGGTCGGAGTGATATTTGACCACTCGGATCCTCAATTTCGGCAGCAAGTTTTGGGATTTCTGGGTGCAATGCTTGCGTCACCGTGACGTCATCGATGGTTGAAACACTTGTTTTGACCAATCAGAACAAGAAATCAGGCCAACCAGAAGCCAAAAACGTCCGTGAATGATGGGGGTGCTTGACGGATCACATCAGTGCTCACCGAGAAAGAGAGCAACAGACACCAAGCTTCAGGATTGTATATATAAACGCTATATGATGCTACAATAGCAAGACGAGTGCAGGAACACTCACATGAGCTAAGTCCGGAGAGTTTAACTTTGGTTGATGCTGTTTTTGGCCTGTTTTTGTTCGGGACTTACGTAGAAATCGTACCACGATCTACACGACATTTTTCTTGTAACCAACTGTAACCAACTGTAACCAAAAAAATTGGTTACAGCCGGCTCTTCGAGGCACTAGGAGGAAAGTGGGCGCGAGGTGCGCACTTTGCGTACGTCGGTCAGTCGGGTCACGTGCGGGACTGGAATCAATAGCCGCACGTCAACATCGAGTGGCTGACCGTACCATGGTCCGCGCTCTGTGAAAGGATGGAGATGGTGCTGTGTCTTGTTGTGAATAGTATTGTACATTGTGAGAGTGGTGGTTTGGATCCATCAAGGCATCCACATCATTGGTGTTGTTGCGAACGTTGAACTTTTGGTAGTTTCACGATTGAAGGACACGTTCAGTCACGATCTTTTCGTGATCGCGTGCGAATCTAGTACCAAGGCACCACGACAGAAACGAAGGTGCTCATATGTACGATCTATCACATCAATATTGGTACGTAGGCATGGATCGATCAAGGTAGCAGGAGTATATATATACTTTACACGATGCTCCATTATGATTCGACGGCATCGCCGCCACAACAAGCCCGCCAATTGTTCAGTTCGATCTGCACCGCTTCAATGATCGGTGCAATACCGGCACACAAGTTGTCCGCGCGCCCCTGGGTGCGGTCGCTCAAGGACTGCATGCTTGCATGTGCATCGCTGGTGTTACTACCCAAGAAGATGTGCGCATGATGCAAGCCGCAGACAGTGGCCAACGAACCAAAGAAGTCGGGCAAGTAGTACTTGGATGGGAAGATTTCGATCACCGATCCGCATCGCGGCATGAAGAAGATGCCGGTGAGCTGCGCACCGTGTGGTGTGATGAGGATGTCGACGTTGGTGAATGCCCGCGCTTGGTCCTGATAGGACATGTTCTCAAAGTAGAATACGGGCGGTTTGTAGGGGAGGTGGAAATGCTCCTGCAGACGCAGCGATATCGTCGTCGATTGCAGAAGGCGGCGAGTCACACGTCGATTCAGAATGGCGATGCGCGGAAATGTGCTGTTGGTAAAGTGGTGTTGGATGGAAGCCCCACCGCCGTCGCTGGTTTGAACTTCTGAACCACTGACACCTCCGCAATACATCGTTTCGCTTGGAAGGATTGGAATCAGTTCCATGGCTTTGCTTCGGAAGTGCGGCACATCCGTGATGTTTCCCACGCGAAAAATGTTGCTGTTTCTGGACCATGCAACCAACATGCCGCGCTTGTTGCCCTTCGCGTTTTTGACGTATTCAGGTGGATACGAGATTGTGGTATCCAGAATGATATTGTTGCGATCCAACAATTCCACCATGGCGGAGCTGAAGCTCGTTCGAGTCGTCATCGTGCGCTTCTGATCCGGGCTCAGCATCATGATATACTTGGCGCGGGGGAAACGCCGCCACATGGACCAGCACTGGAGGATGTGCTGCAGGGCGTGGGGGAAGTGATGCATGTCGCTGCGTTGAGAAATTGCGCAGATCGCTGTGTGCAATGGTCTGTTTCTCGCGGCCAGCCTCTTCTGATCCGTATCCATGCAATTACCATGCACACATTTGATGATCTTGATGATCGGGAACGTTCGTTCATATTTCAAGCTTGCGTACATCGCTGGAAGTGAAGCATCGGTGACGTTGCAAGCTGAATCTGAGGGTTCCGCGAACATCGGATCAGCCTCTTGCACGGTCATGAAGCGTGGGAATTGTACGATTTGTGACATCAAACCCAATGGTACGACTTGTATCGGTTGTTTTGTGGACCCTTGTTGTGTCGGCTGCTGAGTTGGCTGCTGAGTTGGCTGCTTCGTCGGTGGTTGTGTGGATGCTTGTTGTGTCGACTGCTCCGTAGATTGCACCGTTTCATGTTCTGCCTGTGAATGCTCTTGAATCTGCATCGGCGGCTCTGTGGAGAATCGCTCAGTATTCGTAGGCACTGACGTATTTGTCTCCAACCCGATTTGCGGCAGCGTCAATCGCTGTTCCGCAACCGGCAACCCTTGAGATGAAATTGACATTGCGGCCTCATACTCATCGAGATTGGTGGCGATTGCCGTCATGGACGTCAACAATGAGGCCACGAACATGATCATGGTCACCACGGCCACGACGGCCCTTCCGATCGTCCGTGCGCGCATCATGTTGCAAGCGCTTCTCCGATCACGGGGGAAATCAAGGTTGATGGTGGAGATGGAATGATTGTGATCATGTCCAAGGAGGACGCACAACAGTTGCGATATTAGACATTTTATCGGACATTATGCCGCATTGTTCGATTTTGGATTCACTTTGATCGTACTTTGGTTAGCAGTTGGGCGCATGTCGGACATCGTGTATTTCGGCGTCATCCAATGTTGGTCCTACATCATGTCCGTTAGTACGTTCGATGAATATCTGTTCGAGAGGAGATCCTTGGTTTTGAACTGCTGACCAAAGTAGGATGTGTTTCATGATTTCCGCCACAACATCAACAGCACCATCATCATCCGATGTGTTGATTGATAGGAGTTCTCTGTGTGGCCAACCACACCATGTTTGAGGGAACGCACATCACCGCCACGCCAATGGTTGTGCAGAATGATGCTGTGCCAGAATCCATCGAACACAAGCAAATCAAGTGAAACACAAAACGTCATGCAATCGGACCGTGGTTTTGCCGGACCAACAATGTCTTGACACAACACGGAGGAAATGTCAAGTCAAACCGTACCCGCACAATGCTTGTATGATGTTTGAGTGAACCACACAACAGCCATTGCATCAATGGTTGGGGGAATGTCACTGTGACCGCCACGGCACCATCACCTGCGGAAGCGGAGTTGTCTGCGTAAACAGGCAACAACGACACCTGCGAGCGGAACATCTTGTGCGACCGAGAACTGCAAAGCACACAAAAGTGGTTGCGAAGGAACCAGCCTGCTGTCGTGTTCATCGCGGTGTCTCGTGAGATGACTGCGCTTCACCAGAATACTATTAATCGTGTCTAGAGTACAGCATTGTTGGAGAGAGGAGTGTTGCTCGTGGTCGTTCGCAGTCGTGCTGCAAATGTAGTTGCCTGGTGATACATCTGTCTGGAAATCGATGTTGCTTGTGATGTCGTGGATGATAGATGTTGCACGAATCCCATTTCTGGTGTTGGTATGATAGCGCCCAGTACACAGACACGTGCGCAGTTCCGCTCTTGTTGGGCTGCCTCCGTTCCGCGCCCAAATGACGTGCGCAAACAGGGGTCGCCCACCACTGCTGACCTATGACTATTGACAGAAAACAATGCAAACTACCTGGTCGTAAAGATAAAGTACTTTTTCTTCTGTTGGTTTGCCATGACTGCCATCGAATATCAAACTGCAAGAGAATGCCAGTTTCTGCTCGTTCTTGTGTCTGGCGAATTCTTCGCTGCGGTGATGGCGAGATGTGAATGGTTAATTGTTGTGCTTCTGTGGTGTGGAACAGAACGGACATGTGTCATGCAAGGACAGCTCGTTTGTTGGCATGAGGATGATGGACGTGGTTGCTTCGTTGATGTTGTGCATGCATACATGTTTCCGCACGAGACAGACACAAGTGCGTTGTTGTGGCAAACAGTCACGTCGCTATGAGGTCCAGTCGACGTCGTACGACGTTGGTCGGACCAGCATGCACAGCAAGCCAACATACATCCGACGTCAGTATGCAATCAGCCGACAAACATCATACATTGGTATGATGTATGTCTGACATGTGAATGACGTAATTGACATTTTTGCTAGGAGTAAGGCTAATCGCACCAATTTAGGCACCCCCTGTAGAGATAGTTATAATATTAATGACAACAAAAGTGCCACTACGTGATAGGGGAGGCCTTCTTTGGTTATTCTATGTGTCTAGTTGTGAACTAATCATACTCAGTGACTGCAGAGGGGGGTGGCAAGTTGAGCCTTCGAAACGTGGAAAAAACCTGTCACCGCAAAGTCATACATTGCGGTAACATTGGTCTGACATTGGTCAAACATTGATCGGACATCAGATGACGTAGGTTGGTTGTTGGGATGACATGATCCGACGGAGGTACGACTTTGGTCGGATGTTGCAACGACATCGTCTTCCCCAAGCAGGGTGTTGGAAAGGCGCGGTACACTGACATTCCACGCGTCCAAGAAACACGAAGCAGCAGACAGCCATTCTCCAACAACGCGTGCATGAACCTGACACTGGTTCGATGGTAACGGACAGAAGTGGTGGTCGCTGTACGAACTGGTGTCGGCGAAGAATGACCGTCTTTCTGTACATTGATGTGCCAAGTTGGAATTTTGTTCGCAGATGCACGACTACGAGACATTTGTCATGGTCGCAACAGGTGATTGTGACAACAATTGTTTCCATTGCGCGTATCTCCGCTACCATCAATGCCCACACATAATGACCATCAGCAAGGAACAAATTATGTGACGGACATGTTTGTTCGGCACTACAACGTGGTGCGCTTGTTTTGCCTGTTACGTGTGATGTGGTGTGTGTTAGCAACAAGACCTGCTCAGACGCACTTTCCCATGTGGTCATGTGGTCGTCTAATCATGCAATCTCACATCGACAATGTCGAAGCCACAGGGAATCTACGAACATTTGCTGCGCTTGTGAATCAGTGACAGTCTCGAGCAATTACGACCACAGCCAACGATTATACGTGACAAAAGGGGTACCAGGATAGAGTGGAACCTGTCGTGCTTCGCATATCTTGTGATTTGGAACACAACTCATCAATTGGTGATTGCATGCAGAAAGGGTATTGCATTTCTGTCACGGCATCTCTCTCTCTCTATTGTATGTAGTATGGAGAGTCTGGCAACAAAGAGGAAACTTGTACAGGATATCCGTGACCAACATTCGAAACGGCTCGCTTGTCAAATGTCATAAAGTGAGTGCAGCGCAAGTTATTCCACATTTATAGTAGTTTCAATACCACGATCAATGTTGACCGATCCGGGTGGTGCCTTACATGTCCAGCATTCGAAGATAGAACTCTGATTGTAAACTTCTTCGACACTATCGACATCATGAATCGCATAGATGTCTTGATTACTTGTTTCCGACCAGTGGCCAACCTTGAAGCAGGCATCTCACATTCACTGGCATGCTTCTTATTCCATTCAACGATGTCAATTGTTGGAAGAAGTGCGGATGTAGCAATGAGAAGGAGGCCATTGATGCTCATTGATATCCAGTATACTCTACGATAAGAAGTTCAGGTGATTTTATGGTGGACGAACATACGATGGAAGTATGCTTTTGACATGGAGCAGTGCAACCGAGTGCGTTCCTAAGTACGATGTACACTTTTGTGCTAATCAAACTCGAGACTGCATTTTCAGAAGTCTACCCTTGTGTCTACTTTGGGTAGACATTGGTCGTCTGTCGTGCATACGTAAGGTTCTTGAGCACACCACAGAGTTCTGTGTGATTTCCAACTATTGTGCGTCCTCCAAGCCCAAATCGGAATGATACGAACAATGACAACAATGACGTGATGTGTTGGAACACGCCGTTGATTTTGTTCGCTCACATTGTAGTCAAACGAGTCGAATATCAATGGTGATTTTCGCGCCAAGTTCTTGACATTCAACGGAAACAATGACATGAGACGAATCTGCAGAATAGTATGGTACGAGTAGTCCTGATGAGAGTTCCTCGAAGAGAGGCAGTGTGGGTCGTACGAGTACTAGTCGCAAGCAGGAAAATCATACTTCATTGAGTGCGTATCCCTTTCCGACCCAGCTCGTTCTTCAACTCTGCCTGCTGCTTCGTGCGTGCTTCCACTTATGACATCACCGCTGCCTCGTCCCCAAACCCGCAACACCGTCGCCACTCATCAATCTGCGTGCGCACGGCTTCCAAAATCCGCGGTGCCGGCAGGCACAATTGCTTATTGCGCGCTACTTTGCGTGACGTCATTGTCTTCATGACCTCGGCCGCCTCTGCTTGCATGTTGGTGCCCAAGTAGACGTAGGAATGATTCAGCAGGGAGATGCGCGCCAAGCGTCCGAAGAAGACGGGATAATCCAATCCCAACGGAAACGATTCGATCAGCGATCCGCACTGCGGCATGAAGAAGGAGCTGGTGGATTGTGCACCGTGCGGTGTCACGACGATATCGGCCTGCAGGAAGGTTTCCGCCTGTTGATCGAACGAGAAGGATTCGAAGTAAACGACGGGCGGGCGGTAGGATAATCCCAATTCGTCTTGCAACAGCCGCGCGATGGAATCGGGAGCTAGCAAACGACGTGCGCCCTTTCGATTGATGATAACGATGCGCGGCATGGGCAGCGCGTGCTGCTGTGGTTTCGTGGCATTGCTGGGGAAGAGCGGATTGTCAATGTGCAAGTTTTTGGAGCAAGATTCGATGGCATCGCGATGCGACGAAAGCGATTCCAACATCTTCTGCCTGAAATCCTTGAGATCCTCCGTATCGGCGATCTTGTATCCTTTGAATTTGGTGGTCACGCCCACGAAGAGCTTGTTGGCATCGCCTTCGTAGGTCTGTGAGTAGTTCTTGGGCTCCGTGAAGTTGGAGTCCACGATGATGCCCTGCGCCCTGATCATCCTCGTGAGGCCGATGTTGAAGCTGCTTCCCTTCGCCATGGAATGGTTCTGCATGCCATCCAGCAGCATGACGTGCTTGGAGTTGGGGTACCGACGCCACAACGACCAGCACTGCAGAAGATGCTGCAGCGTGTGAGGAAAATGGCCAAATACTGAGCCTCCAGCGATGCCACAGGCCACGGTTTCAGGCTGATTGGCGGAGTCGCCCGGTGGGAATTTGCTGAAGTTGCCGTCGAGGCACCCAATGAATTCATGGAGCGGATCACTGGTTGGGAAGTTGCCGATAAGGTACTGGCCGGGAAGATCAGGATCCGTGATGGTGCAGTTGGCGTCGGTCGCCTCCACGAAGGCGGCATTGTGCTGTTGTTGCATGATGAAGTCTGGGAAGTACGTAGCGTCTGACGTTGATGTTGTCGACAATGTCGATATTGTCGTTGTGGATTGTAATTGAGTCGTTGCTTCCGTGGTTGTTGCTTCCGTGGTTGCTTCTGTCGTAGTTGCTTCCGTGGTTGCTTCTGTCGTAGTTGCTTCTGTCGTAGTTGCTTCTGTCGTTGTTGCTTCTGTCGTAGTTGCTTGTGTCGTTGTTGCTCCCGTAGTCGTCGGTTGCGTAGTCGTTGCAGATTGCGGCTCCGCAATTCGTTCCACCTTCATCTGCTCTTCTGCTTGCTGCTCTTCCGTAACTGCAACACCGCCATTGTCATAGTCATCGTCATCATCATTGCGGGATACCGAGCTGCTGGCAAACGCTGACTGCTGGGCGTACTGCTTCTCGGGGGCGACGTGGGTCAATTTGGTTGCAGAGAACAACGACATGACGCACAGCAGAATGATGAAGGCCGATGACTTCATGATCTTTGTGTGCCGCCCGGTCATGTTGTCGGCCTTCTCCATCTTGCTTGTTGCTGTTCTCTTCCAGTGATAGAGATGTTGTGATCTTGCACTCGACTGGTCCGTTGCGTCACTCCGGTCTGCTATACGACCACTCGATTCACTCCACTTTACTTCGATTGGGTTGTGGTCGATGTTCTGTCAAAATGGAAGCCCAGCTTTGATTGGCGTCGTTGTTGGAGTGGCTAGATCGTTCTCTTTGCGGAGTCTTCGTGTCCAATCACTTCGTATTCCACAGCAGCCTTGGGCCTCGATCATGCGGAATTCAGTGTCTCTGCACTCTTGCCGAATCGAGAGGAGATCCCGATGATGTGACCTGTTCGTGTGCTGGTTGCGTCTGGTGAGCCTTTCTCGCAACAAATGGTGGACTCGCAGAGAGGGTTTGTGGAGACTGGTCCGCTTTTGGTGGTGGTTGTCATGGTACCGCTTCGCATGGAGTATGACTGCCGTTGTCTGTGCGGTCATTGAACCGTTTTGTTCGTGAGTTTGTTGTTTTGTTAGTCCCTTCGTGGGATCAGGACTCACGACCAGTCTACGATACTCAACAAAGCTAGAGAGAATGAGACCAACTTACTCCGCAATGAATGGATCCTTCCAACCCTATTGGTACAGTAGGCTGGACGCACCCATGCCCAACATCAACAACTGAATCCAGATGTAAATATTATTATTGCAAACATAGACATTTGCTTCTCCATGTAGACAAGGCAGGCTGCTGTCTATGAGGGGGAGCAATCCGCGCCAAGATACTCCAAGTTGAGTTGCACGAGTATGATACGTGCACTACCATGTCCACCACGCCAACCCATTCGCAACCAATGGTAGATGCGAGTGCAACGCACACAGCATACTACGCGTGCCCACCAAAATAATCGCGGAACCGCTCGCGAGCCTGCAGCAAGGTGTCGTCGCCCTTGCAGAAGGCGAACCGCAGCAGATTCGAAGCCAGCGGGACGTTGGGAGACGAATAGAACGCGGACGGCGGAATGGACGTGACGCCGATCTCCTCCGTCATCCACCGGCTCAGAGCCCAATCGCGCGGCATGGGATGACTGGGCATGGCGGCCGTGACCATGTCGGCATAGCGCTGCGCGTACGGAAACTCGATCGACGATGTGTCGGCCATGATGAAGAAGGCGCCGGATGGCAGCAGCGGATTCATGCCGGCCAGCTGCAGGCATTGCATCAGGATCTCGCGTTTGCGTTGGTAGCTGTTGGCCAGGAAGGCGTAGTACGAATCAAAGCCTTCGTACGGCAGCTTGGCTTCCTGCATGCTCAGCGCGATGGCATCCTGCGTGGGCGTGGCGGCCGAGAAGCTGACCCATTGCTGCGTGGATCGCACGGCCTGCACCAAGGCATCGGGACCCACGGCCCATCCGACCTTCCAACCCGTGCACGAGAAGGTCTTGCCGGACGAGCTCAGCGTCAGCGTGCGATCCCACATGCCATCGATGGTGGCCATCGAGACGTGCTCGACCGGCTTGCCGCCGCTGTTGGGATCCTCAAACACGATGTGTTCGTACACTTCGTCGGCGATCACGATCACGTTGGGGTACTTGTCCAGCAACAGCTTGGCAAGGTCTTGCAACTCCTCGCGCGTGAACACCTTGCCCGTCGGATTGTGCGGCGTGTTGAGCAGCAGTACCTTGGTCTTTTGCGTCAGCTTGGAATCCAGCTCTTCCAGATCCAGGTAGAAGACGGACGATGCCGTGCGCGCTACATCATCGTCATCATCGCGCTCCCGCAGCGGACAGTAGATGCAGGTACCGCCGGCCATCTTGACTTGCGCCGTGTAGATATCGAAGGCCGGCTCCATCAAGAGCACTTCGTCACCTGGATTGATCAATCCTTGCAATGCGCAGTACAAGGCATTCGTGCATCCCGTTGCCGTGGCGATTTGTGTGATGGGATCGATCTCGATGCTGTTCTGCCACCGCTGCGTGTACTCTTGTGCCAACACCTGCGCCAACGGCAGATGCGCAGCGCTGCGCGCGTACTGATTGGCGTTGCGTTCGAAGGAAGGTTGCGTGGCCTGCGCCATGGCATCGATGCAGAACTGCGGCGGATCCCAATCCGGGAATCCTTGTCCCAAGTTGATGGACTGGTGCTGGTTGGCCAACGGTGAGAACTCATGCCATACCGTCGGCGCGTCCAGTCCGATCATGCGGTCGGCCAGTTGAGCGCAGCACGCCGTGGTTGATGGCAGATCGCAGCGGCATCGATTGTTGCTGCCTTGCGGATGCGATCGATGGGAGTGAGAGCGATGCGCTGTGGCGCGTTGAAGGCTGTGTTGGAACGCCTCGACCGGCGTCACAGAAGCGTGGACGATCAACGCAATCAGCACAATCAGCGCAGCTGATGGAAGCGAGTGCCGATGGCACATCATCATTGTCACCATCGTCATAGTTGGCTGAAGAATAGATCAGGGTGGAGTGGAGGACAGTGAAGCGAAGTATAATAGATCGCAGAGCAGAGTGCTCTACAAAGTAGTCGTTGCTGACTGCATGCAGTTCAGTTTGTTCTCTCCTTTTGTTTTTGTTGGCCATCGGTGGCCGATGTTTTGACATGATTTGATGTGGTTGGATTTGATGGGACGGAACACCACAAGATCGGCAAATCTTTTTCGAGATGACGAGAACGGTCTGGGATCTTTTTCGGAGTGCGCTCTTCGAGAACCGTGCAGCCGGAGAAGACACTATCATAAGATCCAGAGAGATCATAGCTTGTCAAACGCACAAGGTTGGAGACCACCACAAGCACCACTCCACACTTCTGCCTACAATACTTGAGAGTACCATCGCAATGAGACGAGGTCTCTCTACTCTCTAGAATTTATAAGTCCTGTCCAATAGATTTCTAGTCCTGATGCTTGCACTAACACTTGCACATGTGCATGGAACCAACGTGTTGGTACGCAAGGTACATCTGCGCCTTTGCGGTGTCTGTCTGCTATGCAATGCTATACCGACAAGGACCCGTCGCGAGGATCACAACACGCTTGATTCTGCATTGGCATGTGTAATATAATAGATGAGGCATCTATTCTGCATTGATATCCACTATACCAACGACTGTTCAGAGCAAAGAGGACATGGCTTCGATGTCATCCCTCCATTCTTGAAGGCCAATGTCACGGTCATCTTCCCGCTCAGTGCGTCCTCCGTCATCCACCTCCTGCCTACACTCTTCATCGTGATCGTTTTCGAAATCGCCGTGCGGGTATGTGTTCTGTTGTTTACGAGTGCCAGTAGTCTCTGTTGCACGAAACAAGTCGTGCACATCATCTTCCAATCCATCGAATGGATCATCATCATCAAAGGAATCGTTGACGGCGTGCTCGGCATCACCTTCGAGCAGCTGCTCGTATTGATCGCCGCGAGACGACAGACGATCATGTCGCACGAACTCCACCACTTCCGTGCCTTCATCCCCGTCGTCGCCAGCGTTGCTCCAGTAGTAGTTGTACACTTCCGACCGTTCCTGTCCGGTGTTGGCCATGGTTGCCTGCACCTGCTGTGTTTGTTGCAACGTGTTCTGACTACTGTGCGTGGCTGCCGCTGCCGCTGCCGCAACGGTGGATGGCAAGTGGGTGGAAACGATCGTGGCGTCGTCGTCATCCATCAAATCGCCGCCTGCGACGGATTCAACGTCAGCCATCATCTTGGATGGTGAAAGGAGCCGGATTTCCTGTCCCATTTCATCATCCGCCTTCAGTGCGTCACTCGCGCTGTCCCCAGTGCCACACTTATCTTCGTCATTCTCATCTGTCATTCGTTGGTGGCCGGTGTCGACGGACAACGACCTGGCCTTCCCTGGCGGCCAAACTTTCATGTCCTTTTCGTCGTCGGAAGGTTTCCAGTCTTTTGCATCGTGCTTGTCCTCGTTCTTGTCCTCGTTCTCAGCTTCGCCTATCCTCCGCTGTTGTGGGAGAACTTTGCTTGCGGTATTGTCACTGCTTGTATGAAGTTGAGAATGAGGAGGATCATTTGCCGTTGTCATTGGCGTTGGTTCCCCACTGCCACTGCCATCATGATCGTGATCATGATGGTTGCTACTTAGCACCACGTTGGAAACCAAATCGGTCGCGGATGAATCACGGGAGATGGAATCATCCTCCGTTGGCAACGTGCTGCGATCCTGCAGGCACTTACGGCTTCTTGGTTCGGGCCGGACAAGTTGGGGCAGCGAGAAATCGTGCTTGCCGTTGTTGGCAACGGCCTGCGACGGTTCGCCATGAATCGTCACCTCACGACTTTTGCGGCGCTGCTGCTTCCTGCGTCGTTTGGAGGACGTGAGCAGCGAGGCCTGTTCCAATGCTGATAGAAGCTCGTTCAATTGATCATCTCCATCCACGCTTGCAGTGACCACGCTTTCGTTGCCATGTTCTGGGATTGTGAAGCTCCACGATTGACTGGGGCAGCTGTCGGGTGCCATATATCGGCGTTTGCGTCTTGGTTGTGGCACCACGAGAGAGTTGTCTAACGTCGTGGACTCGTCATCGTCATCATCGTCATCTCCAGGATCGTTGTCATTGTCACCATTGCTGTCGAGGTTGTTGTTTGCCACGCCTCGCTCTTCGAGTCGCGATGGTACATCCGCATCCGTGTCATCATCCTCATCATCTTCCGACGACGAGAATTGGAAGTTCAACTCCTCGCTCAGGCTGGTGGGGAGTCTGCGCTCCCTCTCTGCAGCGGCTTGGAAAGTCAATTCCGAATCGGAGGACGTGCGTGCACGTGGGACCATGCGAGGCCCCGGCATCATATCGCCATCGTTCTCATGCCACGATGTACTGCGACCACGTCGCAAGGCACCACCTGCAAATGTGCTCAACCACGTATTCCACGGCAAAGGTTTGGATGCAGGAGGATCGGACGGCACCCACGAATCGGAATAGATGCGCTGTCGCGGCGCGGCATCGTCCACCTCGGAACCCAACGTCCTCGACGATGCCGATTTGTTGTTCAGGAGCAGAAGTTCTGTCGGTACGATGGCCTTCTCGTGCACGGCGTGAAGCATGTCTTCGGACAGCAGGTCGGTCCACGATTCTTCTGGTTCGATCGCCATGAGGCTGCCGCAGGCGTTGAGGCAGTCCTGCGTAGTGTTGTCGATGGCCATGTAATGCAGCGACGCGGGGCCTTTGGTTGTTGCGTTCAACAGAAAATCGGTGGCATCCGCGCCGCTGTCATCGGTGACTTCGCTGTGCACCGTTTCCAATTGCAGCTCGTCTTCAGGCTGCACGATGCTCATGGTATTCGTATCCTGCAGCACCGTCTTGAGATGCCTTGCATGATCCTGCAGGAGATCCTGCGTCGCATTGCGTGGAGGACCGATAATGTCGGTGATGGGCATCTGTACTGGTGCGACGACGTCATCACCCGTCAATCTCGATACCTGGCTCCAGTTGCTGGAAACGCCAGCGTCCTTTGGGCTCGCAACATCCCACTCGGCATGGGCGCAGGAGGGCCGGCTGAAGACCTGGGCCTTTTGGCGCTGCAGCAGCGATCGTCCCGTTACAACATCCAACCGATTGCTGCGCAAAGATTGGTTGGATGGTGACAGTGAGCCATGGAAGGTGCTGCGAGGATCGCTCTGGTCGATATTGGAGGTTGTGCAATGGAGTTTCTGTTCATTTCTCGTTGAACCGAGACGAACCTTCCTGGTTGTATTCGTGTCATGCTGTGGTTGTGATCCTGCGCTTGCGTCTGCGTTGGTGTTTGCGGTTGCGTGGACATGTGAAGTGGATGATGTGACTGTGCGCGTTGTTTCCGTGACTGTTGGCTTCGTCGCAACATCATCAGAAGAGCGCTGTTGTTGTTGCTTGAGGTTGGATGGAATGGACTTGCGCCGACGAGCCTGGAACGTCCTTTGCAGCTTGGCCTGCAGCTTCGAGGCGATGGGAAGGAATGTGCGCAGCCGCTGTCTCTGCGGGTGTTGCTGTCGGGGTGTTTCCTGCGTTTGCTCGCGCGTGCTGTCATCACTCCTCGATTCGGAATGCTCGATCGATGTGCTCATCGGCACAGCTGACATGCGGAGGTGTTCCTCTGTCGCATCCAGCGCCTGCCGATGTTGCCGTTTAATGGTTTGCAACCGTCTAATGAAGGACTGCGCGTCATTCTCATCCTGACTGCTGGCGCAATCGTCGTAGATGTAATCTTCGGCTTCCAAATCTGCCATGCGGTCAACGTCCAAGCTCATGGTGGATCCCACGGATGTGATGCCATCGTCGTGCGATGCAGTTTGCTTGTCGTCGTCGATAAGCTTTTGCTTTGAAACGAATGCGGCACCTTCCCATCGCGACCTGCGCCTGCCGCTCCATTCGAAGCTGCCGCTGTCGCTGAGGTTGCCGCACGTTGATGAATGGTCTTCTACCGCGACGAAGGAGTTGGTCAGCATCAGATCATCTCCGTCCTGCAACAAGTCTTGCGCAAGTTTGGACGATCGCTTGGCGGTTCTGTCGGCGATCATGGTGCGATGTGATGCTGTCAAATGCGGTGTAATGCTGTGTGAGTGTTGATCGGAATGTGATTGTGAATGCGGATGAAAGTCGATGGATGCTGACGACTCTTGGAGGCAGAGGAAGGGAGCTGGTTTGTCAAATTTCCGTGTTTGGTATTGTATTGTGTTGTATTGAATGCCTGTGTTGTGTATGCTTGCGGAGCACTATGCTCTATGCACGTGTGTGAATGTGTTGATGATGTCGTTGTTGGTGAGGTGCGACAGTTGTCCAGCGATGATTGATTTTGTGTCTTTGAGCCGTTTTGTGTGTGGGTTGTCCGCACAACCCAAAGATGCGGAAATGTGGAAAGGAGCTCCTCATTTTTTGGCGATGAAGTCGCGGGAGATGGGTCTTGGTTCACGACATGTGGTCATGGTGGTCGAATCGTGGTCGGCTTCAAATCGCCGGACAAACAGGTTGTGAACTTATTATAACCGTTATTTAACGTCTTGTTCCATCCAACGCAGGGAGAATCGTTCGCGACGGCCATCAAATTCGTCAGTTGTCGCATTGGTCTGTTGGCCGTACATTTGGTTTCCATCACCATCTCTCACGTGGAGGGAGAACTGGCCAACAGCCACAACATCATGCGACCTGGATTGGCGTTCGTGCCTTGGCTATCCTCTCGCTCATATCACTTACAGCTACAGTCAAACGTACGCTCCTCCAAGAGTTGCAGGAATGTATATCGCTACCAGCTTCCCACGTCGCTGCGAACATCCGAACCACCTCCTCATTCATCTCTTTCCACTGCATTGACAGTAACACCAGAACCAACGGTCACAGGCACAAGCAGCAGCAGAAGAGAGTTCCTGACATCCATCATGGCGGAAGCTGCGGCATTGGGATCTGCCGATTCCCATTCTAATGGCAATGACAATGGCAATGCTGATCCTCCAACACCCGAAACGGGAGCCGCCCAGCTGTTCGCCAACGGCAAGCGACCCAACCTTCTGTTCATCATCACGGATCAGGAACGATCCATGCAGCATTGGCCCGAGGACTTCGTCTCGAAGCACCTCCCCAACTTGGATCGCTTGCAACGCAACGGCCTCACGTTCCAACAGGGTTTCTGCAATGCCTGCATGTGCTCGCCGAGCCGCGCGTCGTTGCTGACGAGCCAATTCCCAGCCAAGACGGGCGTCACGATGACGGGATCGCCGCAACCGCGCCGCAGTTTACCGCGGTCGACGCCCAATCTGGCGACCTACCTCACCGACTACCATTGCGAATGGCATGGCAAGTGGCATCTGGGCAATCATCCGCGCGATTATGGATTCCATGGATGGCAGCCGCCGGATGCCGGCACGAGTCTGTCCTTGAACGAGACCTTGGGTGGAGGGACGCCCGATAACGATGGGCGATTTCTGACGGAGATCAAGGACTTTCTGAAGCATTACCAGGCGACGGGCGGGCGGCCCAAGAAAGATAAGGACGGCAGTGATGAGGATGACGACAGCACTGCGAAAGAAGAGGACACCACAACTGCCACTGCTGCTATCGAGAAAGAAGATGAAGGCGCAGAACCACAACCATTCTGTCTCGTGGCGTCATTCGTCAACCCGCACGATGTCTACGTTGCACAGTACGATCCGACTTTGGGATACACCACCGAGGACTTTCAGAAGATCCAGGTGCCCCTGCCATCGAACTACATTGAAGATCTACGCGCCAACCACAAACCACGTTGCCAAGGAGACATGGGGTGGCCCTACGTGCCGTTCGACAACTCTCCGCAGGAGTACGTCAACTTCTACGCCCACCTGCACACCGTCGTCGATGCGCAGATCGGCCAGGTGCTGGATACGTTGGAGGACTGCGGATTGACCGATTCGACGCTCATCATCCGCACGGCCGATCACGGCGAGCAGGCGTTGAGCCACACGCTGGTGGAGAAGTTCTACAACGCTTACGAGGAGTCCATGCGCGTGCCGTACATCATCTCGAATCCCATCGCGTTTCCGCAACGGTACGCGACGCAGGCCTTGGCGAGCCACGTCGACGTCCTGCCGACCTTGCTGTCGTTGCTGCAACACAAAGAAACAACGGACTGCGTCGGCGTGCCGTTGACAGCCTTATGGAACGACCCCGAATTGGCCGCATCCATCACCAGAACCAAACGCAACAAGGCCACGCAACCCGCCATCCACTTCACGTACGACGACATCCCCAGCCGCAGCGGGCCGTCCATCATCCGCTGCTTGCGCACGCCGCGGTACAAGTACGCCGTCTACTTCAGTTCGCGCGGTACGGACGCCGATTGGGAACTCTACGACCTGCAAAAGGATCCGTTGGAAGATCGCAACTTGGCCGGCATGGAAACGTATGCCGCACTGCAGGAGTCGTTGGATCGGCAGCTCGTCGTGCACATGATGCACAAGGAGACGATGCCGAAGCATTTTGATTGGCCGCCGCGCGCGACGTCGCAGAGTGTCGGGACGGTGCGTTCCGCTGCGGAGCACGCAAAGACCAAAGGCAACGGCGATCTGCCCGAATTGCCGATTGATGAAATCATGGAGTACAGACGGTACATGTCGATGCAGCGGCTGAAGCGAAGACACAGCAGTGACAGTAGCAGCAGCGGGGGTCCAATTTCCAAAGAGGATGTGCCGCAAGATGAACACGTCCTTTAACTGTATCTAATCATTTTAGAGCAGACTGCGACTATATGCACTTGTTGAGTAGTGGGTTCCGTGACCTCGACCATTTCTTTAACAACCTCCGTCCGAGTGCGTTCATTGCATCTACTATTCCATGCCGCACTCCTACTGTATCAAGCTACCGCTGCCTCTGCCGCAGCCGCTGACCTTGCGCTCGTTGACGCCGCCGCCGCTCCATCTCCATGGCGATCATGACCGAGTTGGTGCGGCAGCAACATGAGTACTCCTGATAGGGATACGTGATGGGTGTGATGATGCGATGCCAGAACTCGTAGGACAGCACGATGTGGGGATATAGAAAGGCGATGCACAGTATCATGGTCCAGATGTTGCCCAGGATGCCGGCCGCCACGATCTCCACGATGTAACGACACGAGGCGATGGAGAGGAGGGCGTAGTTGTAACGCAGGGCGCCGTAGATACCGAGGGCGTAGCAGACGAGGGAGATGGCGTAGATGCAGACGACGACGATGCGTGTGGTGCGGTCGTTGGCGGGGTACTCGTCGTCGTCGCCGGTGCGGATGAAGCCGCCGCCGAAGATGATGGCGATGTAGGTGAGGAAGGCTATGAGGGTGGAGAGGAAGGAGATGGTGTTGATGAAGACGCAGGCGCGTTTGCAGTCGCAGAGGATCCAGCAGCAGATGTGGGATCGTGAGACGAGGCCGTCGTCGTTGTCGTCGTCGCTGTCGGCCAAGTCATTGTGATCGTAGAACATGGCGAAACCGAAGCCTCCGAAGCGGTGGTAGTCCTGTGGTGGCAGATCAACGTCGGCGGGGGCTGTGTCGTCCTCATCGATGGGGAGGGTCTTGAGGGTGAGGTCGTCGGCGATGGAGTTGATGTCATTGTCGAAGCTGTAATTGCCACTGCTGTTGTCATTGTCATTGCTATTGCTGCTGTCGTTGTCGTTGCTATTGTTGTCGTTGTCATGACGGTCATTACCGCTGGCATCCGTTGCATTGGCTCCGTTTGCACTTGGGTATTGTTCCTGAGGTATTGGGGGTGGAGATGGCGCCGCATGCACAATGACAGTCCTCGTTCGAATGATTCCAGAGCCACTTGCATCTTCGTTGTCGTTGATCTGAGTGCTGGTTAGCGCTGCTGCGCTGGGTGCTCTGTGATCCACAACATCTTCATCCAAGTCGGTAACGTCCTCCATCATCGAAGCTGGCATTGGGTCCACGACCGACGACGTGGCTGATGCTGATGGTGATGGTGATGAATGTTGTTGCTGTTCACTGTCGCTTTCAACACCTTCTTCAACACCACTGTTAACACCGGATTCAATATCAAACTGTTCATCAAGCTGAGTATCAAGCTGGATGGCGTCCTCTGCACTCTGCTGATGTTGATGCTGTTGATGCTCCTCCTCCTCCTGCAACTGAAGGTCCATCTCTTTGGATTCCGTCTGCTGTTGCGGGTCATCTTCAGAACATGAGTTTGCTGTCTCTGCCACAATTGGTGCTGGATTCTCCACATCATGTTCGTCCTCCACTTCCTCCTTCTGCTGCTCGACATCCTCCTCCTCGTCATTGCCATCATCGTCATCATCGTCATCATCGTCATCATCAGAAGGCTGCTTTGCGACAACATCCGGAACCTCCACGTCTCTTGACGTCGAAGCCACGCTGATGTCATTCTCCACATCCTGTTGCACGAGCGAAGCTTCCGTGGACGTCTCATGGTGGAATTCCACGTTCGCCATTGTGGCTTCTTGTCCTCCGGCGTCTTCCATTGCTTCCGTTTCTATCTCCTTCTTCTTCCTTCTCTGTTGCACTATATTGTGTTGTGTTGCGTCTGCCTGGTGCAACACTCCCACACTCTCGTCAACGTGCGATCGTTGCGCCTCTTCGAGGATGCTTGTCCTTGGTGGCTCCTTGCAAGTCCTCTTGGCCTTGGCTTGGGGATGTGGCACTCTCTGACGAATTGAGATTGTGTGTTGCGTGCAGCCGGAAATTTGGGGCGCCCGCGTGATGTCCCTTGTGGCTGCCCAGCGCGCCGCCCAAATTCAGTCACACAAACAACACAAAAATGCCTCCTTTTTTCGTTCACAAAAATTTGCTGAAATTCAAGTCTATCCAAGTACTCAGTGTGATCGTGAGTCGATCTGTCGTCATCCATCCACGATCGATGCGTGATCTCGTTTGTTGCGATTCCGCGTTCTCTGTTGCATCGCCCACTCGCTCATCATTCATCATTCATCGTTGCATCCACTATTCCATCTATTATTGGAATGCCGACCCACATCTTCGCGCACCCATCCACCTGATCAACGCACGAACAGCAACCACTCTCATGCCAAGGGCGGATCAACCCACCCACGCAATATGGATCCCAGCCGAGCCAGACGCGACAGCCCAACAGATCGTTCAGGATGCCATCCCCGATGATGACGTTCACCGCCACAGGGCCGCGGACGTCACATGCCAGATCTGCATCATCGCAAATGATGATGAGTGGATCGTGCAGACGTACACGGCGACAGGCGATCTCAAGACGGCGACGGATATCGATGAGATCTACATCACATACCGCGAAGGCGGCCCCATACCCAAGTCGGACGATCCGAGATTTCAGGAAGGCCCCACGGCCGTGGCAGTGCTGTTGCCGCAACCGAACGGACACTACCGACTGCGATGGCACACGCCGCCGATGCATGCCAACCCCGATACCTTGCAACGACCCTTCGAATCTTCCACGCTCACCGTGCATTTCGAATACACCAACGGCCTGGGTCGATTGGCGCCGCCTTCGAAGAATCGTTGGATCAACGGCGCCTACACGCACACGCAGTACACCGTGCCGTGTCCGTGCCGGCCGCCCACGATCCATACCTTCGAACCCTTGTCGCAACCCAACCTGTCCGCCTTCGCGCAAGTCATCGCATTCGGCGATTCGACGTTCGACCAATTCGTGCGCGTGCGGCCCAACAACAAGTACTTGTACCGTCCCAACCTCGCGCCATTCGTGGACAAACTGCGCATGCCGTTGAATGACACGACCGTGCCGCAGTTCCTGCAAGAGCTGGCGCGACAGCACGGCGAGCGGCTGCTCGTTCCCAACACGGCCCTCGTCGTCGGCAGCGCCTTGTGGGATCTGCTGAGTTCCAAGACGCACGACGATGCACATCATATTGCGGCGTGTCGGATGTTCGTGACGCAAATCAAGCAGCAGTATCCCGACGTCACGCTCGTGTGGAAGCTGCCCATGGCCGTGCATATTCATTGGGTGGATCTGGAGCGATTGGCAAGCACCGCAGCGGGCCATGCGACGTTGTTCGGTCTCGATCGCGTGCGGTACATGAGCCGATCGCGGTCGCGGTCGTTGCACGACAAGCAGTTGGCGTTGATGCGAGAACTGGACATTGCGACCATCGACGCGTACCTCGCCACGCATCTGTCGTCCTACAAGCTCTATCCCTCCGATGGGCGGCATTATCGACCGGAGTTTAACAAGATGATACTGAATTGGTGTTATGCGACAGCAGGGGAGGACAATGGATGAACGATCGTGGTGAGGGAGAGTGCGATAGAGGATGGGTGGACCGTGTTGCAACGCCATGCATGTCCTGTGCGATTCCATGCTCTTCTTTCAACATCCATCTTGCATGAAGAGGTGATGCAATAACTCCTGCATCAGAAAGATCAAAACGGTCGAATTTCTGACTGTAGTTTGATACTCTATTGCTTTGAGGAATAGGTTGATTCAGTTTTCTTTTCCACTTTGTTGCAATGTTGCTACAGTTTTATTGCATTGCTACTGCATTGCTACTGCATCGCTTCCAAAAACGAAACCGCAACTTTGAACGTCATGGTATCATTCACGACCGACGGTCCGTCCTCCTTTAGGCCAGTACCAGCGCCATCAACACCAGCAGCATCCTCATGGTCTTCGCAGTACGCCTGCCAATCCTCGAGAAAGTGCTCGTATGTCAAATGCTCTCGTTCGGCATCGGTGAACAACACCAAAAAGGCCTCCGACAATGGCAGAGCAATACTGTTATTGCTGTTGTTGTTGCTGCTGCTGTGAAAGTGCTGCTCCAACTCCCGCTTGCGTTGCCGTGTCACCAGCGGATGCTGCTGCTGGAACCATTCATCGTTGATAGCATGCACGTGCTCCCGAAATGCTTCAAATGACTGCAGCGTCGCATCGCCGTCCGATTGCTTGCAAGCCACGAGCACGTTGAGCAACGCCGATTCGGTTGTGCGTTCGGCTGCCGCGATTCCTAGCTGCTCCACTTGTCGTGCCAGTTTGGAGCAATGGATGGTCCAATCCACACCCGGCAACTTCTCCAGGAGCGGCCGCAGCAAATCGAGCTCATGAAACGAAATCAAAACGTAGACTCCGTCCACCGCCAGCTGCGCCTGCACGAGATTCAATAGATTGGCCGTCGCCTGATCGCTGCATAGCGTGCAATCCAATGTCGACTTGTCCAGGATCAAATCGAACTTGGTGTCTGGGAAAGGCCACGCCTCGGCGGCGTCAAAGTCGTAGGTCACGAATTGCAGCCGCTCCTGCAACTTGGAACCTTGACCATGCAGGCACTTCCATCTGTGTTGCATCTGCTGCAACGTCTCTGAATCCCGATCGATGTTGATGACATGCGGTAGCTCCATTTGCTCCACCAAGAACTCGCCCACCACGCTCGATCCACTTCCCACGTGCAATGCGTTCTGAAACGATCCTGGATTGCGACGTGCTGCGCGACAATCAGCAAGCAGCGTTCGCAACGATTCAGGACTTGTCAACCATTCGAAGGGACGGATGGTCGCATTATCGCCGCAGGTTGATTCCTGACCAATGCCATCTTTCTGGAAACGGTTGTCATTGGACGACACGTCCCGTTGGTTGCCCGAATCACACCTTGGGCGGATCACGGTCATGCTGATCAGCGATGTGCAGACGATGCGATGTTTGAGACGTGCTGTCTCGGTGCACATTCATACTTGTGCTCGTCCTCATCCTCATCCTTGTGCCTGTGCTCTTGCGCAGAGATGGCTGCGCTGCCGACAACCACCAACCACCGATCACCAATCATGGTTCATCCCAAACGAAGAAAAATTGTGGTGGTCGCCATTTGATGTTCTTCTGGACTCGTGATTTGGTCGTGATGCCTTCATGCACGGGATTGAACAAATGAAGGTTAGCATTAGGGAGTGCGGTAATATAGAATTAAACCATATATGATACAACATTTCACAGTTTCCTCAAAGATAACGTCAATTTGACGTTCAAATAACATACGAATGATGACGGACCAACCCGTGCGAAAGAGATCAGTCAACATTACCCACCTTTCTCCACGCATCTGTGCAGAGCTTTCATGCTGCGAATTATCCCACTCGTGTCACAGCTAAGGAGGTATGACTGGAAGAGAATGAGACAGGTCACGAATGAACAAGAATTGATCTAGCCTCCTCTCGACATACAATGAAACCAGATTGAATGCCACATCTGGATTCTGACACCAAGATGGATCCTGACGTGGTGCAGTGGTGAGGACTGCAGCAGAGACAAAGGATGCAACCAACAGAAACACCTCATCACTCTCACAACAGAAGCATCCATCACATCGAGCATCAAGCAAGCATGCGGTTTCTTAGTTGATCATTGAAAATCCGTCTTTCCTTGCTGTGAACATTTTCCTTCCCCTCAGCCCACCTCTCTTCCTGCCTTGACGGTTTTGGACTTTTGGACTGTCCGCTCTGCCTCTCGCTCGTCTCCTTCAGGTGGTGGCAATGGCGCTGTGGCCCTGGCTGGTGCTTCCTTGGGTGCTCCTTCTGGTAGGCTATTTTTACCTTCTGTGGTTGCTTCTGTTACTGGGGGGAGGGGGGCTGATGGTGTCATTGTTGTGGGTTGAATCTGTGGTGGCATCATTGGAGGCTCGGAAGAGAAGAGCGCTGTGTGCTTCTGCACTTGCTCTCTCTGTCCAATGAAGAGCAATGTTGGAAACAAGGCTCCCCTGCATGATGGGAGCTTCTACGCTCGGACCATCCAGGCTGACCAGGTGCGATTGGCGCCTTCCGTCGATGTGTCATGATGGTCAGGAATTGGGTGTTCTGGAACACAATATTGCCGCACCTCCCGAAAGGGTAAGGAGTCGAGTATTGTATAATAATAGATTACCACACCTCCCGTTGGATCTTGTGAGTACCAAATTGGAGGTGGTTGTAAGGGTCATAATTTCATAATCTGGGCCTCTCGACCAATCATATCGCTCCATTTAGGGCACAAGATACCTTTCGGCTCCTCGTCGAATTGGGGGTCAACGTCGACATAACGTCAATCGAAATAATTATGAACTCCTTGTCCGCGAATATGAACGCTCCTCGGAGACCGTTCATAATTTCATAATCTCTCTGACGAGTCGTGGTAGTCCAAAATTCGTTCTCAACAGCTACATCGGAGCAAAACTTTGTGCTCACACCAGATTGATCCGATGTGCTCTACTGCAAATTGATTATTCGTTCCCACCCATTGTATCGCAACTGTCTGTTGCAATTTAACTCCTTCTTTAGATGCACCTAGTGTACCTCTGTATTTATCATCCGATGAACTCCAGCGGATCATATCTTCCCACCATCATCGCCAGCGCCAGGCTGCCTTGATTGCCATCATCCTTGTCGTTCTTGAGCATCTTGCTGCACAGCAGCACCTCCTCATGTGTGCTGTGGCGCACTGCATCCTTGACACCATGCCAACAAGTGTGCGAAGGGGTTGGTACCTCAGCTCCGGCATCTTCCATCATCAAGCGCTATCTTTCTGGTCTTTGATTTGAGAGCATGGCGACTTCATGGAGTTCTACAACTTCATCGGACTCACCAGGCCATCGTTCGATTGATTGGCTGAAGTGCTAGAGCCCGGCATTGAAGCGTTGCCCGTTGATCCGCGAGCCACGGCGCCACCACGGCCATCTGATATTCGCTGTTGTTGTTGGAGCGAAACCAGTCATGAGGGCTCGAGTGAGTCATGAACAGCAGCGAGCAACAACAGCCACAGAAACGAGCACGAAAGGTGCAACACAGAGAAAAGGACATCGGAGCGAAACAACATGAAACAGACACAATCCGTCAAACATTGCATTAGATACGAACTTATACCCAACTACCGTCTCCGTTTCAATAGTTGTATGTTTGACTACATCGATGTCACTGCCATTGCAACAAAGTATCTGACTTTCAAGTCAGCATTGAAGAACCATTTCTGGTAGGATCTGCCTTTGTTGGAAGGTCGGAAGAGATCTTGGAGGATGTGGAGAGCAATGGACATGGCAGAGGCTGAAGTTGAGGCAATGGAAGAGCACTCTTGCAAAACAGGGACTATGGATGACAATTGCAACCTGACATACGAAGTGATGGCTCTTGAGAAGAAAGCAAAGGAAGATGTGGAATGCATCAACGATACTCAGAAGCAAAGAAGGTGCGAGTGGGAAGCTACAATGGCCATTTGTATCATCAAAGCATTGACAATGAGACAATTGGCAAGCAAACGATTGCAGTGAATGCTGCGATAGTTGGGATAGGTACGTTGAGCATTCAATGAATGAAGGAGTGGACGCCAGCAGCACAGCCAATGGAGAAAGGAAGACGGGGGAAGCAGGAAAGTGGCAACGCAAAGTGAATAGTATGGAGATGAACTGCGGATGGTGAGGAGCAACACATATGTACAAACATACACATCCATCTGGTATATGGAAGTTGAAAACTGCACGTGGGCAAGACACATGTATTTGTGAATGTGTGAAGCAGCAAGAGATGTGCAAAACTGAAGCTGTGGATGTGTAAGCATACAGCCCCATTCAGCGAGGTCAAGTATCATCCTGCCAATCATGAATCGGACAACATGACATTTTAGCAAGCTATGTGGCATGTTGTCCATTAGGGTTAGATATATTTAGATAGCTCTTACAACACAAGTACATGGCTTGTGCTCACTGTGGACAGACATGATGCCGTCGCTTTTGGTCGATATCAGACTGCGATGGTATCCAACCGTGTGGGTGGTGATGTTGTGACAGCTTCGGTGGTGCGTTGATTCCTCACGTTGTGGACGATTGGGCTCTGTTGTGTGCTTCCTCCCTTGTGTGTGTTGTGTCAAGTAGCACAGGGTTGTTTGTGACATCCCTACACGTTCACGTCCACATTCACGGCAACAGCAACACTTGCGAATACTATGCAGCATAATATTATATAATACAATGGAGCACAGTGACTCATCCTATGGCATGAATAGTATACTATACTCTCCACAATATAATAGGATGCACATAATGCTTATCTTAACAATCCGCAAATGATGACATGACAATCCTGAACGGGGTGATACGACGAAAGTGGCCGTGGAGAGAAATGGTGATGTATGGAAGGAATCAATGGATTGACGGGCACTGATTTAGTCTTGGGGGCAGAATTGACTACGGGACTGATGGCCGTGACTTGAAATTGGGGTGAACGAGGCTGACCAGTTATGAAATTATGACCCTTACAACCACCTCCATTGTGAGGTGTATGACGAGACGAAGAACATCCTGAGACAAAGGGTGAACGACAAGTGTGAACTGGATGGTGATGACCATGCGGTCAATGCAGTCATCCGATTCACATGTGAATGTTGGAAGAAACGGAGATGAACGGAACATGACACAGAGCACTATCGGGGTCCGTCCGGCGCGCTTCTTGATGTTCTGGTCGAAGTTGATTGTGTCAATCGATGTTTCTCCCGGAGCTTTTGAGTGTGACTGAACAACAAAAACAGAGCGCGCGGTGCCTGTGTTCGGGTCGTAACTTCTCCGATCGGGGGAGTTGGACAATCGTCAAAGACCAGACAGGAGATCTTGATGCGCGAAGTCCGGATGCTGCGTGGAGGAACAAAGTCAGCATTCACGATCGGCTGGCTGGCGAACGCGTTCGTGAGTCAAAGTGACACCGAAATGACTGCAATTCACAAGGTGCGTCCTCAACTCTGCTGCACAACACCATTATCCTATTCAATAGTAGGACACAGATTGACACACAACGGATACGGTACTCCCTGTGAGCGACCAATCATCGAACCAGTGAAACTGCTTGCTGTTGTTCACGTGAGTGCTGGGTATTGTCGCATTGGTTGCATGTGTTGGAGTGTTTGTACACGTGCGTGTAAATACTTGTACACGTTTGTGCATACGCGCACCAGTACCGCACCATGCTCGTAGATGATGTACGAGCAACAATGTGTACAGCACGGCGCCCTGTACCATGTCAGCCGTAGCGCTCGATGTTACCACGGACGAATTGCCGCGAAGTGTCTTCGCTCAGCTCTTCGCGCCTCCCTCTCATCTCACAAAAACAAGTCTTGGCCAAAATCAAGCAAAGAAAACAAACAAGCAAACAAAACAAAGCAAGATGAAGACAAAACTTGCCCTCCTTCTCGCTGCTGCCATCGTCGCGCAGGCAGCCGAGAACGTTGCCACCAATCCGCGCGAGGAAGACCTTTCCAAACGATTCCTCCGAACGGGTCGTCGTCTACCATTAATCAATGATGACTTTCGACCCGAAGGTGAGCCAACCCCGGCAGTTCGAAGCCATGGAAGCCAAGGAGGCCTAAACCAAGGAAAACCAGGGGCAGCAAACGGAGCTGGGACAAAAGGAAGAATCACGCCTGTCACAAGTGGAAGAGTAGGCCCAGGTGAACGAAAAACCCCAGGTCCACTTGGCGCGGCTCCGGGCAGTGGAGGCTCCGGGCAAGGTAGACCAGGCGCAAAACGTAGCCTAGTCCAAAGCCGTGGATCAACTGCAAGAAGTGAACGGAGTCCAAGCCGAGGATCGCGTCCAAGCCGCCGAACACGTGGAAGCCGAGGATTACGCCCACGCCGTACAACGAGTTTAAGCATCGAATCGGGTCCGGAGAATGAACCGGAGTCAAAGGGTAAAACGACAGCAAACGGTAAATCGAAGTCAAAGGGTAAAACGACGGCAAACGGTAAATCGAAGTCAAAGGGTAAAACGACGGCAAAGGGTAAAACGACGTCAAAGGGTAAAACGACGGCAAAGGGTAAAACGACGTCAAAGGGTAAAACGACGGCAAAGGGTAAATAGAAGGAAAAGGGTGGATCGGGTGCAAAGAGGGGAAGAGGTCCAACTCGCGAACCAAGTAAAAGACGCGGACCGGGAGAAGGCCGCTGAAGATCAGGTCACGGAGGTCCAAATCGAGGTGGCCAAAGTGATGCTGCGAGTGCGAACGGAAGCACAGGGTTCGATACTTCGTACCGACGAAGATTACGGCATCGCGGCAACAGGTGCGCAGGCACAAGTTCAAGAAGGAGGCAGTCCATGCACGGTTTTGAGAGCCTGCACAACTGCCGATTGTATTCAAGTAGCACTTCACATGGATGAGCTTAACATAATGCTATACTCGTATCCTATTGTGTACGGCCCAACTCCATACGACTTCAGTGTCAAAGGCTCCTCCCAAAGGAGAGCTCCCGCAGTGATATGAGAAGGGACTACCTACATGTACAACAGTAGAGTAGAGGACTTGACGTACAAAGTACCAGCACTCTACACGATCGTGCCTGTGTGGTTGATGGCTAATTGTTTGTCGTTGGATGAGACTTAATTGTCGGAAGGCAGTTTCTGCCTCCCCGTTTGGCTTGCCTACATCTCCTCGTTCATTTCGTCCCTCCAGTACTTCCCTATCTTCTGCTCTTACTGGATCTCATTGGGATGAGATACAGTCTCCCCTGCCCGTGTCTGGTATCATGTCTGCAGCAGGATGGATGCTGATTTCATTGCCTTCAACGGTTGCACTCGTCCTGGCACGTCCAATCGAGATCGATGCTCATCCATCGTCCATCGTCCATCGTCCATCGCACATTGTCCATCTGCATGTTCCCACAATCTGGAGTGACGGATGGCCTTTTCGTCGATTCTGCTTGCACGTACGAGCACCTCGCACAGATGGGAACGTGAGTTCCGGGAAGCTCATCTCGGATGAATCGACTTTGCTGATCGTCCGGTACAAGATCACAAGCGGGCTGATCTTCAGTAGTTATATAATCCGAGCTGCTCGTATCCTAGTATCCATATCTCCTACTGCACGCTGCACATGTGCACAGTACGACTGTACTCGTATTGCCTTTCGAGTTAGTGCTGGATGGGATCTTCGATTGGAACGGATGTCATTCTGCGGCGATCTGTTGCATCCCCCGTTCTACCATCTTCTTCGTCTTCTCGTATCATCGTCAACGCCGAGGCATCTCGCTTCTCACTGTTGGCCTTCGCTAGATCCCGACCACTGTCCCACCCACAGAGCACGTGGTGCCAACCAATGCACGAAATGAGGGCGTGCGGGAGTTGGTTGAGTTGGCCGGGCTGCCGACAAGTGGCGGCCAAAGACAGAACTGTTATTGTCCACGTTGCACAGTTCTTGGCTTTCTTTGCAGTTGCCATCCGACAACTGCAAAAAGAGTGCGGTTTTGCGTCACGATGCAAGGATGACGAAAACCAGAATTGTTCTGCGCTGCGACGAAGCCACATGCAGTGCCAAAATAGCGTGTCTGAAAGCTACTGGACAGCGAAAATAGAGGGCAAAAGAAGTCCGGTTGTGTCCGGCTTTGCCTTCCAGTGTCGGACTTTGGCAGGTCAAAAGGGGAAGTAAAACTGCCAACGTCAGCGTGGTTAAACGTAGTGTGACCACGAACGTAGATGAGACGATTGAGAATGTGTTTTGAGTTGATTTGGTGGTTGTAAAGCTTGAGTTTTGCAAGATTGTTGTTTTTCTGAGATTGTTTTGGTTGAAGGTTGGAGAGGAAAACGAGATGGGCTGGTCATCACACTGCTCTGCTGTTGGTTGTCGCTGTTCATGGTCTTGTACATTTGAAAAATTGCTCCACAATCCCCAGGCGATGAAACCACGATGTTTCATCGCTCTTGGCAGGTTTGAGAGCTGATTCTCCAATTGTTGGAGTGAAGGTGCGAGTGTTCCATGTCTTAGTCTTGTTCCAATTTTGCAGGATAGTCTTGCTTTTGATCCAAGACCAGCACATCCTGCATGGAAGATGTCAGTTTCATACATATGTAATCTTGGAACACATGGCAAAGAGGCAAGTGAGAAGCATCAACTGTGCATGCAGGATGAGCCATGCACTTGTATTCTTGTAGACAGATGCCTTCACATATGTAGTCTCTTTTGGAGGTAGAGTGCCTGTCCATTTGTTGCTCAATCGTGTGTACTGGTGGTCGTACAGACAATTCGGTCACCGGTCAATGGGGACATGAAGGGAAAATACCAATTTTCAGCAATTTTTCAGTGACATCATGGTATATTGCAACTTGGACATAAAAGACTAAATGTGATTGTGTGCTTTGACTGAGCTTAAATATGTTTCTCTTTGTTGCCCTGTTCGTCGTCTCTGTGCAATATCTACTTATTCCAATACACTTTGGCGAATAGCATGACACCATCACAAACGCATTTGTGACCTTTGTGAGTTCAATTGTGACGTCTCGTCAACCGCTCTTTGCAAAGTGCTCGTGTTCTTCGGAACGAAATCAACATCGCGACACATTCGTTGGTTTGTGCCAGATGACGTCATGTCGCGTCAGACTCTCGCAGGGTCACAAGCGAAAGATGGCGACATCGTGGACGCGCGGAATTGCCACAAGAAGAGGGCAACACGCGCCAAGACCCGCACCGTGGAAGACAACTCTCCGGACCCTGGCATGTTGGGAGAGGAGAGAGAGAGAGAGAAAGAGACGATGGGGCAATCGTAAGAGACAAAGTATCCTCACTGTCCCGTTTCCTGGCTCCGGAATGACTCCAGGAGGAAAGAAGCACATGGCATGAAGTCCAGCACTACCTTCACGTCACCAAAACAGCAGAGGCAAGAGCGAAGGTGAGGCACCCAGAACAGCAGCAACAGCAACAGCAACAGCAACAGCAACAGCAACAGCAACAGCAACAGCAACAGCAACAGCAACAACCACAACAACAGCACCATCAATTGGCGCCCAACACTCAACATAATACATGTCACCTCATCCATCTTCGAGGTCCTCAGCGATAACCCCAGTGGTACCATCAGAATCCATTCGTTTCCCAACATCCATCAAGGAGTTGGACTCTACAAGTAGGATGGCCCCTTCTACCACCACTGTCACCACCACCACCGCCACTGCGGCTTCCGCTTCAGATGCACTGCAAGGCGCTCAGCCCACGCGGAAGTCATCGATGGACAGGGCATTGCTTCGGCTGCACAACAATGTCTTGACGTCAGGCAACGACTTCTACGACGATGGATACAACGAGACCGAGCTCGAGACAGAGGTCCCAAGCACTCTCTTCTCCAATCACATCGACAGTGGCGGCGGCAAAGTTGATGGCGATGACATCAACGGATTCTTTGGACGCGAGAAGGAGTTGCGATTGCTGCATCGTGTATTCGATCAGATGATGCAACATTCCAAACCAAGAAAACCAACCGAACGAACGAAGGGAAACACCCAGAACACTTCATCGCACGATACTCCTGAGTCAGAATCACCTGTGGATGCATCCTCCAGCCGATCCTTCGCCCCAGCAGCCTTCGTTTGGGGCACCAGCGGTACAGGCAAATCGAAGCTCGTGGATATCTTCTGTGACCAATTACTCGATCCCGGCCGAACCACGAACAGGACAAAACATGTCCGTGTGCTCAAGGGGAAGTTCCAGGAGCATCAGCAAGGCAACCCATTCTCCGCCATCACCCAGTCGCTGTCCGATTGGTGCAAGCAACTTACTTCCTCGCGCCCGTCAATGACACGAAGCGGGGAGGCCAGTAGCGCAGCGACGACTGGTGATGGCAACGCAGACAAGCACCGCCATCACCCCGTCGTGAGCCAATCCTCAGAGCTACAACGCCTTCGATCCATCATCGCATCGAGCAGCCTCACAATGCAGCAGAAGGATGTTCTTGTGACACTCGTGCCAGCGCTATCGATCCTCTTCGGCGAAGAGCAAACATGTGACGCATCCATCACATCCTCGCTTGCACAACCATCCCAGACTGCGCAGATCTCATCCACAGAGACATCGTGGAACCGATTCCAGTATACTTTCACCCAGTTCTTGTCCCTCATCTCATCAAGACGCCATCCAGTCGTGATGGTACTCGATGATCTGCAATGGGCATCTCAAGAATGCATGGATCTCATCTCCACTGCCATGTATCAGCCTCACTTTCTGTGGATTGGCACGATCCGGCAAGAGATCAATCCGCAATCCCCCAACGAGCTGATGGAGTTCAACGCAAACCTTCCCCTCATGAAGTTCCTTGGCGAGCTGCAATCGCAATATTCGTCATCACCGGATGACACAGCCCACACCGACATCCATCTGCAGAACTTCAGCAAAAAGGAGCTGTACGATTGGGTATCGCAATTGTTCGATCAGGACGATGATGTTGTGGATGAGGTCGTTGAGCTTTTGCATGAACAGACCGACGGCAACATTTTCCACACGATCCAGCTTCTGCAAGACATGGAACGCAAGAAGGCATTGACGTACAGCCGGATCACATTCCAGTGGGAGCTCGATCCTTCTCTGCTCAGTTTCAACCAGACCAGCCACAACGACAGCAGCAACAGCAGCAGCAGCAGCAACAACAACAATGGGGGTGGCGGCACCAGTGGCAATGATGATATGGATAGCGGCAGCAAGGCGGCAGCAAGCAACGTGGTCCAGCTCATTTCATCCAAGCTGCGATCTTTGCCTGTCCCATTGCAGAAGGCCCTGATACTGGCATCGTATATTCGATCGTCGTTTGAGTTTGATACTCTACAGGCGGTCTGGGAGTACGAAGAGCAACACAATCCAACGGGAAGTGACATCCTCCCTACTCCTGCTCACGCTCTTCCTCCCGCCGGCACAAGCAGCACCAGCCGAGGCACAAGTACACGCAGCAACGATCCAGGCAAGACTACCAAGGCGAAAGCTGAAAAGCCACTCGCAGAGTGGTTGGAGCAAGCCGTTCTGGAGGGACTCCTTGCAAACTCCATCGGCGGTGCCAGCTATCGATTTGCACACGACCGCATCCAGCAGGCAGCACGCAATCTCGTACCTTTCGGAGAGCCTCGCATCAAGCTCCGACTGCGGATCGGGCAGTGTTTGTGGAATCTCTGCACAAGTACAAACGGCGACGAAACGAACAACGGCAATGATCAAGGGGGCGACAGCAGCATGTTCTTCATCGCAGCCGATCATCTCAACTGCGCCCCAACCAAGGACCACCTCGCAGCGACTCGGCGCAATCTTCAGGTTGGCGAGTACGCGCTCCAGATCGCCGCGTTGGTGCCTGCTGCAACGTACCTCCAGCTCGCAAGCACGTCATTGCGCAAGGTGAGAGGTGACCCATGGCAAGATCAGTACGACTTGATGATTCGGTTGGTGCGCTCTCGGTGCGACATCGAGCTCACGCTGAATCGATTTGACTTGGGGTATTCGTTGGGATACGAGGTGCTTGATCATGGCCAATCCATCCATGACAAGCTGCCTACGTACATCGCGATGGCCAATGCATTGGGGAAGCAAAATGAGCACATGAAAGGCTTGCAGTTGGCCCAACAGGGTGTTCAATTGTGTGGGGAGTATCCGAAGCGATGGTTGGTGTTGCGCGCTTTTTCGCAGCTTTTTTCTGTGAAAGCGTACTTGGAGAAGACAAGTATGGAGCAGTTTTTCGAGCAAAATCCCATCACAATCAATCCACACACAATACACTCCATGAATCTATTGCACGAGGTTGCTATCCGAGCATACTCGAGTCAAGAGATGGTGGCATGGATGTTGGCGACCTTGTTGCTGATACAGATGACTAAAAGGGATGGTATCTGTGAGTATTCTGCTGGTGCTTTGAATGGCTTTGCCATCCTCCAGATGAAGATGGGTGAATTTGCGAACGCTCACAAATGCGCCAAGATTGCAAAAGAGACTATACGCCGGATACACCGTGGCACGAAGACAGAAGGATGGATTTACTATGCCGCTGCTGTTTTCATCGATCCATACTCTAAACCCTTCTACCAACTGAGGCAAGACTTCCAACATGCTTATGACTCGGCCATGGCAGTTGGTGACGTTGAGCTCAGTGAGTTAGCGCAGGAGGGCAGTCTATACTCCTCATTCTTTGACGGGCGGCCTCTCACAGAGGTGATAGCAGCCGCAAGCTCTCTCATCGAACACATGAAGATATACAAAAATGAAGGGCGCATTGGGGTGGTCACTGAACTATCAAATACCTCCCACTACATGCGCGGCACTCTCAAGTTGGACTGGGAGGCACTCATGGACGCTGACAAGTATGAGCAGACTGATACATCCAACCTATTTCTGGCCTATTGGTGCAGACTCCACATCGCAGTGTACTTCGGGAAGTTTGGACACGCGGAGAAAGTCAATCATCTGCTCAGGACAAGCACCACTTCGGATCCTACTTTTGACCGTTTCACATCTTCCGCCATCCTCAGTGGCGTCATGGCCTCTCACCGATATCACCAAACGAAGAAGCGAAAATATCTCAAGATGTTGCGACAGCAAAAGCGGCGGCTGAAGGAAACCTGCGAAGCCAAAGGAATGTGCGCGTTCCATCGGTACTTGATTCTTCGTGCCGAATGGAAAGCAATCAAGGTCGGAGGCACCAAGCCTGCTCTAGTGGAGTCCTGCTACAATGATGCCATCAAGCAAGCCCGGAAAGGAGAGCACCTTCACGAAGCAGGCCTTGTATGCGAGTTGGCAGGCAAGTACATGTTGAAGAGCAGTAACCCAGAAGACCCTCGCATCCGTAGCTATTTTACCCAGGCGTTGGGATTCTATGAGAAATGGGGCGCTCTTCCCAAATGCAGGATCTTCCGTGAAGCCTACGGCGACTACATTGACGAAGATCGCGTGCATGAGATCAAGATGGAAAGCAGTCTCACAGGTCAAGTCAACTCCTTTGCTTTGCCACAAGATCATGACCAATCGAGCATCAACCAAGATATGACATCGGAGCGAACGCCAAGTCATGTGACCGTTGATTCTGTTGCAGACTTGGTTGCGGCAAGGAAGGCACGCGACTCTCAAGCAGAAAACACTTCGAAGGATGGTGCGATGGGCAGCAGAGGCAACATGGCAAGTGCCATGGACGACAATTGTTCATTGTTGACAGATGCGGACCACTAAGTTATGTTGTAGACCAGTTGTACATGTTGAATGGAAAGCGACCCGGCAACTGCGAAAGTTGGTATGCCCTTCTGTGTATCACCACCCTGCTGATCGCTTTGATGGGATGGAATAACCCCAGGAACCTCTCTGTCGTAGCAACTCTGCATCCCGCAGTCGACCAAGCCAGTGCGGCGCGGAGTGCTCTTGCCCACATTCCAATGCCGCGACGGTGACCAAGTCATTCTTGCGCACGTGTCGCCAAGTCCCGCCCTGTCTCGCATCGCAGTTGTTGGTCGCGTGCCCCACATCATGACTTTCCAATCCGTTCGAATGGTGTAGCGTCGATGCAGCGGGCCATGGTCGTACGTATCCGGACCATGCGCGCTCTTGACCAATGCGTGACATTGAAGCGCTACTGCAGCGGTTGCAGAATGGACGCGCTCAATGGGTATTGGTACCATTCGCCTCGATGGTGGTCCGGCGCCGTGATGCCAACCACGCTTGATGCGCTGCACTGCGATTAGGCATGGGTTCCGTCGCAGAACGAGGATTCGTTCATCGTGAAGTGCATCGCTGTGCTCGCCGATGATGATCTTGATGCTCATGCTTCGTGATTTGCCGCAACCGGATACTCGTCAGCATGGTTTTTCACGCAGACTCCATGTTCCACGATGGTGCGTGGGCTTCGCTGCGCCGATGCCTCCACCTCCTATCTCTTTGCACATTTGATGTTCTGTCTTCGATTCTCGCAGCGGCAGATATTCCCATCACAGCCATCACCATCATCATTATCACCAGTATGGCCATCATCGCGGTCGTCAACCATGGCTTTCGTTCCTCCGAGGCGCTCGCGATTTCGATGGATCGGGAGAACATGATCTTGGTGATTCCACATCTTTCTTGTTGGAGCCACGCAATCACGTTCACGATTGAAATCATCGATTTAGTCGTATGTGTCGGATTTCTCTCCACGTTGGCCATCGTCATTCCATCCCTTTGAGATGTCCTCCTTGTCAGTATCTGTACGGGAGGATGTGTGTGTGTGTGTGTGCTAATGATGGATTTATGGGAGGAGACTGTCTCCGTTGTCACTCTTCAGAGGCGGAGGCTGCGGACGTCTGTCCTGCGTACGTATGCCAACACCCCCCCACGCTGGAAGATTTCCAGCGGGAAAAATTGCTCTGACCGAGCGACGCCCATCATGGTCTTGAGCGAAAGACGGGCGGAAGCGACCCATTATCAAGTCAGTATGGCGGAAAAAGAGAACCGACGGCGTCTGTTTGGTGCATGCATCCGCTGCGTTGAGATCGGATGCGACGTCCTCGATAAGAATAAGATCCCGATCCACCCAGTCACTGACCGCGAAGGTTCGGATATCAATATGTCTCGAATTCCGTGTAGGCTGACTTGCGTTGGCCATCATGTGTGCTCCTTGATTGTCCTCGAAGATGAGAGTGGCGTGCTGTTGCGACACCCCGATCTCATCGAGGATGGAACGAAGCCACAGAGCCATGCGGCCAGCATCGCTGGCAGCGACAAACTCGGCTTCGGAGCTGCTGAGGGACACGGTCGGCTGGACACGAGTCTTCCACGCAACGGCAGCGCCGCCGAACATGAACACGATGCCAGTGACCGAGCGCCGATGGCGAATATCGGAGCCCCAGTTGGCGTCCACGTACCCATAGACCGTGGAGAATCGGACTGTCTCATGATCGTCCACGTTGTGCGAAATGTCCTCAGGCGGTGAAAGGGGCAGCGGCACAGGTATGTCTGGAAGATCAGGCAGGGGCGACGGCCGCCAGTACGTGATTCCAAGCTCCCTGGTGGCAGCAATGTATCGGAAGAGGTATTTGACCGCCTCATAATGGACCTTGGCCGGGTTGACGGAAAACTGGCTGAGCTTTACCATGGGGAACGATATGTCCGGACGGCACGAAACCATGGCCCAAATCAGTTCACCAATGGCCTGCCGATAACTGAAGAACGATGCCTGTAGTTGTCGCCGCTCTCCTTCAGTAGCTGGGACGTCTGCACTGTCCAGTTGTCGAATGTACCCATTGTCCGCACGCATGGGGAGTCGCTGCGACGACCGAAGATCTTGCCATCCATGCTTTTGGAGCACCTTGTTCAGGTATGTGGTGCAGTGTACTGTCACATGTGATCGGCCCTGAGTGAGGTCAAGCCCATTGTAGTGGGAGAAGAGTCCATGCCTAGTGATTGGTTGATTGAGTTGCTCGTCAAGCAAATCACAGAACGCGACGTAGGTGTGCTGTCGTGATGTGGCGACTGCGAAGTCATCGACTTGCCGGAGTATGAAGACACGCTCACCGCGGATGAGTCCAGTGTAAAGGCACGGGGCGTGCGTGGTGGATGTCAGGCCCATGCGCTTCATGATCCCATTGACATGGATGCTCCATTGCCGAGGCGCCTCAGGATGACCCTGTAGGTTCTTGAGAACGGGCACAACATGGCCACGAGGAATGGTAGCACCATGCTTCTGCTCCCACCACGAACGGAATTGATCGTCCACCTTCATGTAGTATCGTTGCGCGCTGGCCGGAGCTTCGGCAAAAGCATTGGCGACATCAGCCCCAAAGATGAGCAGGCGTTGGACGGCAGCAATAGCAACAAGGATGCGAAACTCAGTGAGATCCGGCGTGGCAGCGTAGGTATGACCAAAGACACGGACGTTGCCCCCTCGGGTGGAACCATCGCAGACTGCGCGGGCCTTCTTGCGGTTGTTCTCATGGGTCTTCACAACATACACCCACACCCAATTGAACACCGCCGCACCGGAAGGAGCATCCACTGGATCACCGAACATCCCTTGATGGTGGTATTGCTCCATCTGCTTGAACTCTGCAGCTTGCCACTCATCCCAGTCATCTCGCAGCAACAATTTGCGGCGTGTGAGCTTGGGAGCATCAGTGACAGCGCGAGCCTGCGGCGAAATCTGTCGAAGGACGTCCTGGACATGTCGAAGCTGGTCGAAGTAGAGCTGCGGGACACCCTGTTGTGACAGCGCATTGCGTGCCTCATCAAAAGCGAAGATCGCGACGATCGGACCTGCCTTGCGTTGCCGTGCACTCGAGATGACACGAACGACTTCATCACCACTGGAAATGTCTGTGCCATCCAGCGTGAGCAAATGTGCAGACCGGAGACGTGACCGCCATCGGGGAATGCGAGCAGCCGGAGTGCCAGGTGTACATGTCTGCAGCTGCAGCCGCCCTCGCGCATCGTCGTGCACAAGCACCAGTCCAGCACACGGGTCCGAGCCAGACACCTCAATGTCTTGTGCGAATGGAAAACCGAAAGGTTCGCTTGCCATCTCCAGCGATCGCGCAAAGCGACGAATGGTGGAAGAGCACGCTGCAGCGGCGGCGTGTAACTCGGAATCACCGCATGTCACGCAGGACTCGACCAGGACGCGGTGTCCACCGGAACCGTCGACTGGGACACTATCACCCTTCACCGGGATCGATGTGTCAACGCCATGAGGTGCGTGAAATCCCAGCTCGAACAAAAGCTGCGGTCCCGGAGGCCGACTGCTGGACGTGAAGTGAGCCTCGTCGAACACGATGTTGCCAGCAGTTTTGATGCGGCCAGAGTCCAGGTCGTAGTATCGATGAAGGGTTGGCGTTGCAGTGTGCCCCACGAAGACGCCATTGTAGGTATGTACGTCGAGCTTCGCAGGCGGATGCCCAGGTTTGCGAACAGTGACGCGGGATCCAAAGACACGCAGGTGTTGAAGATCAGGCTTGACCCCATGCTGGAGTTCGTACGGCGTCTTGGAGATGGACGCATGCCACAGTCGGTTCTTCAAGTAGACCGAATGCACAAGTGCAAGGGCCCAAAACTGTGGCTTGAGACCAGCCGAGTATAGCAGAGCCCTCGTCATGACGCCAAAGGTGCGGTTCAGCCGCTCCACTTTCCCATTCATCCAGGAGCAGCCAGCGCCAGTGGGCTCAAGGTTGTACCCTGCATCACGGACGGCCACTTGGAAAGCCCCAGATCGAGCGAGCTCGCCGCCAGTGTCCACTCGCACCGCACGATGACCTGTGCGCCGACCAAAATCACCCAGGAGTTTGGTGAATATCTCAACTGGAGGTGACCTGTCCTTGGTTGGGAACACCCAGGTGTACCGCGTGTATGCATCAGTGATGAGCAGGTACGATGTGAACCCCTCAAGGGATAGCACAACGCGGCGGTGAGCACCTTTGCCACGAAGCTTGGCAGCGCCATAAGCCTCATTGGTAGCACTCATGAAACCAAAATCGACATGGAAACGAGCGCCTGGATGTGGCTCGATAAAATCCACGTTGGGTCCACGAGCTGCCTTCTGCCGATGAGCTTGGCTGCACGTCTCGCAGTGTCGCATAGGATGTGCGCTCGACCGCAGCTTGCCAGGCATGCCAGTAGCATGTGCCGGGAGCTTCTCCAGCTGCGACATGCCAGGGTGCCCCAGGCGCATGTGCCATAGCTCGGCCTGCAGGGCGGGCGACGAAGTCTGGATGGAGAACGCCATGGGCGACCGAGTGGAGTCACCAGTGAAGAAGTACAGCCCATTGGACTGGGTCATGGATGCAGAGCAATCGCCACGCGCGCCATGGAACGTGAGGGTGGCACCACTGGAGTCGGACGCGAAGGTGAACCTTTGGAAGTCGTTGTCGCTCTGCCGCACGATGGACTGTGGCGAGATAAGTGTCTCAGCCAGATGAGGGCAGAGCGCAGTGCGGACGGAGATGGAAGATCCTTCACATGTGGGCACGTCCAGGAAGCCTTCACCAGGGCACACCATGGACTCGGCATGGGCATTGGCAGCCGCAAGCAGGAGGGGCGACGGGAATGGTTGGTAACCCCGCAGAACCTCCTTGTATGGCGTAGCACTCACATTGGCGCCGATGTCACACTGGCCCATTCCATTGAAGGGATTCCAAGCCCGGACTCCGGGTCCATCAGTGCGAGCGGCATGGACGCGGCAAGCCCTGACCACGGCATATCCCACAAGCTTGAGCGGTCGGATTGCCGAAGCAGCAGGTAATGAAAGCGCGGAAACCTCATCATTGCGATGACCTGCTGGTTTCCCGCTGTAGCGATCGTTGGACAATGGCCGCTCACCAGAGAGTTCGCTTACTCCTGGCCGGCAGTCCAAAAATCCTGATCGACGGACTCGAGTACCTCATCAGACACCATGAGGCCAGCGAAGGACTCGTGATCCTCATTGCCAAAACATTGGATGGCCCGAGTGTTCGCCTTGAAAGTCTGCTTGGTGAAGTGCCCGCGGAACTTGTCGCGCATGCTGGCCGCATAATCAGGGTGAGACGCGGCGAACTCGGTCATATGCGCATGGCGCCCAAAAGTCTTGCACGTGTCCTTGGTGTGGCCCATGTTGCAGCAGGCGTCACAGAAGGCACCAGGCATGGGTTTGTAGAATGCATGCTGGCGTCGTTCTGGACGCTGCCCGCGGCCACCACCATCATGGCGCCCTTGGCTGCGCGTGTTGACGCGATGCGCGATACCCCGTGCAGGAGTTTGGGGAAGATCGGCAACCTCCTGCCCAAGTTGCTCCACGCGTAGGTTGAGTGGAAGCTCCCGGGCCGAGGTAACACCACGAACCGCGGTATGAAAGTGCCCCAGCTCGTACCCATGGCCGCGGAGCTCCTCAAGGAAGTGGCGGGTGAGTTCCAGCTGAGAGATGTGGCGGCGAAACACAAGGCTCTCCACGAGCTGATAGCTGAGAAGCTGTTCAGCATACGTGGCGACCGAGCCATGGAATGCCGGCGCCTTGTGGACCTGCGTCTGCACCGCATCGTACGCGCCAGAGAGTAGAGTGTGCAGGAACACATACGCCGACAGCCGATGTGGCATGATGCCGATGCTGCTGGTGTACTTCAGGCGAAGTGCCGCATGCTCCAGGTTGATGATGCCGTCGGCCTGTAGCTTAACCACCAGCTGATCATTCATGGCAAAGACACGGGGGCCGTGAACATTGCGCGGAACGACAGAGGTGGACGGCTGGAAGGAGTTCAGCAGGCAAAAGTGTAAGTCTGCGCGCGCCGCAGCAGCCTGGAACTGGCCGTACCAGTTGAACACGGCGGCTGGCGAGTCGTCCTTCAGGGGAAGACGCCACTTGTCCCACGCCGGGCCGACACCGTAGTCCAGACGCTCGAGAGCGGGCGGGACCTCGTAGGTACGGTGCCGATGGAACGCGGGGCTGGCGTTGGCCACAGAGTAGTCCACGCCAGAGTCGGTGATGTAGTCAAAATCCGCGGTCTCACGACAAGGACCCTCGAAGTCAGCAGGCGGGAGAGTATGCGAGTCCACAGCAGGAGTAGTAGAAGCCGCACCATCGCCAGGCGCGTCGCCGTCGCGAGGAGGAGGACCACCTTCAGGCGGCACGGTCGCAGCAGGATCGGCCACCTTGGATATGTCCACGACCTCGTTGTCCGCGCGTAGACCTGTGTTACCAGCACGCGAAGCGACAGAGGCCACCGACATGGGGACGGAGCGGAAGGCGGGAGGGATCGGATTCTCGAGGCGCATGAAAGGGCGGAACTCGCGCGCCGAGAGGTTGGATGCCCACTGGTCGTCAGCCTCGCCGGTTGTCAAATACCACGCGCGAAGGCGCCACAGGTGCCGCACATGAAGTGGGCTCGTTGCAGACCACGCGCAGAGGCACTCGTGAAAGCCGTCATCGGGCGCGTAGAATAGGTCGTAGAGTTCGTCGTCGGAGCGCACCTGCAGCCCCTCCATGGCGGCCGGAAACCATTTCCATCCAAGGCGAAGCGAAATGGTTTGAGCAGTTGTCACCGTCGCCGTGGGCGGAGAGGTGTCATCAGCGGGGGCCATGGTAGAGAGCGGAACGAAGTGCGGAGCGAAGAGAGGGTGACGAGAGGGCATACAGCTCGAGGCCAGGGAATGAAACGTCCTGAAACGAAGAGCACGAAGAAAGGAGAGGATGTGATCACAATAGCATGAAACAAGCCATAACCTGTCAGTATCTGTACGGGAGGATGTGTGTGTGTGTGTGTGCTAATGATGGATTTATGGGAGGAGACTGTCTCCGTTGTCACTCTTCAGAGGCGGAGGCTGCGGACGTCTGTCCTGCGTACGTATGCCAACACTCCTTGCCTCTATCTCCTCTGCCAACCAAATAGAGTGATCATTGCATTGGTAGTAGTATGTTATGCTGAGTGTATTATCAGGTTCGCAGGAGGTGCACCCACGAGCGCCTCAAACTGAAAAGCAACGACCGAAGGTTCATGGTTCATGGTTGCTTGACACCCACAAGCCGACAGTCGCGATACATACATCCCGCCCTGTCAAGTTGCAGTGGGGTACGACGATCCATGCATGACACCAGCGGATACCACCTTGCTTTTCCACACAATTCCTTCCGCACAACTCCTTCCACATCATTGAAACCAACGAACGCGGAAAGCATTTGATTGGCGACGACGATCTCGGCGACAACAGCGGTGGCCAGACCATCGTCGTCATGCCACACTGCCCAATGATGCTGTATGGTACACCAACGTGCTGTTCACCAACCAGGATCATCTGCAATGCAGCGGCATGATCATCAGAAATGTATTGGCCAAAGAGCATGCCTTGCTGTCCAGCCAGTCAGGCTGTGCTGCAAATGATACGGTCGTGTATAGAACAGCGCGCTGCGCGAGTCACCAAAGGCGAGATCCAAGACGTGCCGGGCGCACCATTGGATGTATCACTGATAGCTATCTTACGAAATGCGGTAGTGTAGTTGCTTCTCTGATTACAGCCTATTCATTTTCCTCTTCTTCATGACACGCTCACTTCTCTGTCTACTGTTGTTGTGATTCACTCCTCTTCTTCAGCAGCAGCGCCATCGGCCTCAGCCAGGTGTGACGGACCGCACGAAGTTCATCAACGTTGCACGATCCATGTATGAATCCACTTGTGCTGTACCCTCGTTTTCATCCACGACCTTGTACAAATCCATCATGGACATGGCACTGTACTCGTCATCAACTTCATTGCTTACTGCTCTCCCACTGAAGATGGCATGGATCTCTCCCGGCAGTTGAGGGTGTTGAAACAACTTGCTGCAATCTTCACGAGCGAGTAAAGTCTGCATGTTTCGAGCTGCCATTCTCATTGCTGCATCCTTCAACACCACGCAGTTGTGTTGATCAGCGAATATCAACGCATGTATCATGGTGTCCTCTGTGAGATGAGTGTGGACCAACTTTGCTTCAAGAACAAGCTTGAGTCGCCAGAAGCCGAACTCGTTGGCAACAAGGATCAGCTGTTGTAGATCGTCCTGTCCATCGAGGGTGGGAGTTGGCTGGTCAGCGCCATCATCATCGTCATGAACGCCATCGCGGGTATCAGTATCGTTGTCCGGAGCGCTGTGATCGAAGGATATCTCACCTGTGTAGATGCATTCGAGGACACGTTGGACGTATTTGGGTTGATGGTTGGGAAGAGGGATGAGCCTGCGGGGTGGGGCATTGGCAGAATCAGTGTTGTCATCAGTGCCGTCATCAACATGCTGATGTTGGATTCCCGAGTCGATCAATGTCTGAATGGACGGAACAGTGACCATGAGGACTCCGGAGTTTGCTTTGATTGGCTGTTGTTCGTCGCCTTGTCCGCACAGGAAGGTGATGTCTGCCTTGGCCTCAGAACGAACAGCGCTGCGACGATCTTGGTCGATGCTGATGTTGGTTGTTGTGTGGATTTTAGGATTGTCGTGCTTGGTTGGTGTTGTGATGGTGTTTGTGTGGCTTTGCTTGTGCACCTGCGTCTCTGTTTGCAGCTGTGTCTGCAGTTGCAAGTTGCGTTGACTGAGATGATCGAGACGCTTCATGATTGATCTCATCATCTTGACCTGATCTTCCGCTTTGATTAATTTGACAGGTGTTTTGTTGTCGTTGTTTTGGATGTCGATATTGACCTTGGTTGATTCGACGAGGTACTTGACGCATTTAGACTGGCCCCAGTAGCATGCCTTATGAAGTGGAGTGTTGCCATTGTTGGCTTTGCAGTTGACATCGGCGTTGCATGTTTCGATGAGGTACTTGACACACTCCAGGTGGCCTCTATTGCATGCCCAATGAAGTGGAGTGTCGCCATCGTTGTTCTTGCAGTTGACATCGGCGTTGCATGTTTCGATGAGGTACTTGACACACTCCAGGTGGCCTCTATTGCATGCCGTATGAAGTGGAGTGTCGCCATCGTTGTTCTTGCAGTTGACATCGGCGTTGCATGTTTCGATGAGGTACTTCACACATTCCAGGTGGCCGTGGGAGCATGCCCCATGAAGTGGAGTGTAGCCATTGTAGCCTTTGCAGTTGACATCGGCGTTGCATGTTTCGATGAGGTACTTCACACATTCCAGGTGGCCGTTGGCGCATGCCGTATGAAGTGGAGTGTTGCCAAATTTGTTCTTGCAGTTGACATCGGCGTTGGTTGATTCGATGAGGTACTTCACACATTCCAGGCTGCCTCCAAAGCATGCCTCATGAAGTGGAGTGTAGCCATCGTCGTTCTTGCAGTTGACATTGGCGTTGGCTGATTCGATGAGGTACTCGACGCATTCATAACGGCCGTTGATGCATGCCTTATGAAGTAGAGTGTTGCCACCTTTGTTCTTGCAGTTGACATTGGCGTTGGCTGATTCGATGAGGTACTTCACACATTCCAGGCTGCCGTTGATGCATGCCTCATGAAGTGGAGTGTTGCCATAGTCGTCTTTGCAGTTGACATTGGCGTTGGCTGATTCGATGAGGTACTTCACACATTCCAGGCTGCCTTTGCCGCATGCTCGATGAAGTGGAGTGTAGCCATAGTTGTCTTTGCAGTTGACATCGGCGTTGGTTGATTCGATGAGGTACTTGGCACACTCCAAGCGCCCGTTGCGACATGCCCAATGAAGGGGAGTGTGACCACAGCCGTCTTTGACCGTGTTGACATCACGTCCTTCATTCTGCTCCTTCCATTCCCTCAACACCGACAGATCACCTGCAATAGCAGCATCAATGAGTTGTTCGTCTGAGACATTTGGCATGTTGGTCGTTGGTTGTTGAGCTGTTGGTAGACAAACAATTGCTGGATGATTGATCAATGTGTTCACGGTCTTATGATGAAGATGCTGACTGATGGTATGAGACCAAACTGTTGCAAGGAATAGCAAGGTTGTCGTTGTCTTGTTCGCACGTTCTGTTTCTCTGTTCCATGATCGCACTCTTGTTTGTCGTGGAAGAACTGGTTGGTGCGGATCCTTCTCGACATCCACCACAAAACACACACACACACAAACAACACGAAAGAAACACGAAAGAAACACGAAGAAGGAATGTGTGCGATCGAACTCGATGATCTTGAGTCCATTGAGTCATTCGACAGAAGCTTCCCTGTTTGTGCCAAGCTGTGTCGGATCGCAGGGTGTGCGTCCAACGACGTGACTGTTGGTGCGAGCGACTTGGTCGCCATGATACTTTTTCCGTCACACTCGTTTCCCAGTCGTACACTTTCCACAGAACACCTCACACACCATGATCTCCGACTACCACAATAGCAACACCCGCCCAAGCACACTTCCTTCTGCAAACACCATCCAGATGACGAGCGCGATCGCTGGTGCTTCAATTACCCCATCTGAACAAGTTCGGGTGGAGGATGCATGTCTTGTGCGGAAACGTGAAGCTTACAGATGGCAGAGCTGAGGCCAGATCACGCATCATGCTGGAGATCTGTGTGATGTCTCCGTGTTGATGCCAATGCTGCACATCTTTGATCCAATGATGCCATTGGCCAAGTCGTCAAGCTGGAGCATTGCTCAAGACACACACACCCTGAGGTGGATTGGTCCTGAGATGTGAAAAACAATGGCTTGATGCCAATGCATCATATGGTACCAATACATTGCACACAAAATACACTGCTTTGAACACCAGAGTATCCGCAAATCCAACCAATTGGTTGGACCAAAGCAAGCCTCGCACACTCCAACAGCAGCAAGCCAAGGTGGTGGAGGAGTAGAGCCAGGTAAGCTTGGTTTTGCTGTCAGCACATACATTATCACATCATTGACACACTTCAATTGGCATCACATGACATCCCCTTGGTTGCTATCCTGCTTGCATGCCATCTCTTGTTCTCTCTTCTCACTCAGCTTGATCCCAATTGTGCACCAAATCCAGATCAAGAGCCACCCACACATGTCAAGTCAGATGTCATCACAACATTCACAAGCTTCATCAAGTGATCATTCAGAGTATTGTTAGATGCAGTGATGAGGACACAAGTGTTGGAAATCCTCTGGGTATTGCAAAAACATGCTTCAGTTGCATCAAGCATGACCAAAGTGCAATTACCAAGGTGCATGGCTCTTTCTTTGCTCGTCGGCTCACCAGCTGCCCCATGGCTGGTTCAAACAATCGGGTGAATGCTTGCATACCACAAGGACCCAACAATTCAATGACGATGAAAGTGTCAATAGCAACTCCAACTGAGGTTCAATGCTGTTGATATTCCAAGCTCCTTGCTCACTCGCAGCCACATCCATCCTGTCTCACTATCCACAACCAAACCAAATCATGAAGTGTGAGCTAGCGGTTGTATGATGAAGTGCATCACCTGCACCACCTTCAATAGCACATGCACACTTGCCATCGTTGTTTCCCTGCATGTGTGTGGAAGTGTTGAGCCAATGAGTGACTTGGAATGTGTGACACAGCAGTGGGCTGATCGCCATTTCCACTTTGCGCCATCACCATCACTCCAACGAATGGAATTCTGATCACGAGTCAATCGCTTGCCTCTGGAGCTACTTCGTGATGACTGAGCCAGTCGTCTGGAGCATTCAATTCCATGGCACATTGGCTTCCCATGGCTGCTTCTGCAGTGTCCCACTTTGCTCCTCTTTCCCATTCTTGGCACCGGTATCAGCTGTCCACAAGATGATATGGTGAAGTGCACAAAGATCACCAACATGCCACGATGAATGTATTATACAAATCAACTTTCCCAGTACCCTCCTCTTCATCCAGAACCTTGTACAACTCCATCATGGGCATTGCACTGCGCTCGTCATCAAATCTGTTGTTCATTGTTCCACCATGACAGAGGGCATGGACATCTCCCATCAGCTGAGGCTTCCAACACAACTTGCTGGAGTCTCTGTGGGTAAACAAAGAATGTGTGTCTTCAGCAACCATCCTCATTGTCACTTTCTATGTGCACATGTGTAATGAAGCAGAGTGCAACCCTGGCTGCTTGTCGCCTTGTTGATATCGCCTCTTTCATTCTGCTTCTTCGATTTCTTCATCGCTGTCAGATCACCAGTGCTGGCAGCAGGGAAGAGTTGCTTGTTTGAGACATCTGGCATGTTGAGATGGTGGTCAATAGCTGTTGAGAGGTTGCTGGATGGGTGTTGGATGATTGGTTGAATGGTTGAATGGTTGGATGTTGTACGGTATCTCATGGTGCCTCTTGGCATGGTACGAGCAGGGACTCATGTCACACATGGCTCATCGAGGAGGACTGTCAACGTGGAATGCAGATCATCGTCGTGTCCAGGTCTGAGTGGTGTGGAGTGTTGGGTACAAACGAAACGAAATGAAACGAAATGAGACGAAGTGGAACAGAGGAAGAGGTCCCGATCTGGACATGTTGAGACAAGGGTATCCATGACTGGCAGGACCACCAAAGTTGACGGAACGTGGGCGTGATCCATGTGGAAGAACAAGGAATGAGAACCATCCTTTCGTTGACAACACACTAGTCGCAGTCAAGCTAGAGGTATGCGAACAAATCGGAATCCAAACACGGAAATGGCCAACACAAAGATCTATCACAAACACGCACATCTCTGACAGAACACAACACAACACAAACAGTTGCAACATCGACATCGACATCAACAGATCCGCACACCACAAACCATTTACATTGATTCCACCTGGACCTGTCACCAAGTCCAAACCATTCATCCTGGCAGAGCATCTACAATAGTTCATATAAAACCGTACAATACATGCATACGAAGAGAGAGGACTCGACCTTCTCGATACCCATACTTGTACATCGCACAGTCGCAGCTGTCCAAACCTCAACTCAACAACAAAGAACAGATCGTTGCGAGTACGGATCGCCATCTTCGCAGCATGGATAGCTCCTTCCCACGATCTTTCGACTCACAGAGCGACTGGCTTTCACGCCAGTGCATGCGCATGTGAGTGCACTACTGGTACTGGCGCTTGCCCTTGTGCTGGGGTCTACCGAAGTGGATGCGTGCATGTGCCAACACATGAATACGTGGTAGCTGCGTGGTTGCGGGGATGGTGGTAACCTCCCTTGCATGAACGACTTGACGTCTACCTTCCTGTCTGAGAACCAGTACTATCATATGTTCCCCTGCCTCTTGATCGCGCCCGTGTGCATTCGTACTTGTACATGTGTACCCACAGGCTGAGTGCACATGGCACTGCCATCTGCTTCTACTTGCCATACACTCATGTTGATGCAATCCACCCTCTCTTCCTCTCTCTTCCATCCAACTCTGAATGTATCCGCTGGGGCACATTCTCTATTCTACGATGCAATCAAAATGAAACTGGAATGGAAACAGTGATGACCCCAATGACAGATGGCTTATGCGATTGCTCAAAGCATGTAATAGGAACGACTTGGCATCGGTGCAGGCCTTGGTCGAATCATGCGAGGAGGGCACGCTTTGTGGTATTGTGCACGAAGTTAGAGATACACCACTCCATCGTGCTTCCATTCGTGGAAACATGGCCATTGTGAAGTACTTGGTGGAGTCTGATCGAATCAAGGTGGATGTCAACCTCCAGGATCGCTTTGGAATGACAGCAATCCATCGTGTTTGTCGTAATGGACGCACAGCTATCGTGAAGTACCTGATGGAATCTGACCGCGTTGACGTAGATTTCAACATTCGAGACTGGGGCGGCAATACGTCAATGCACATTGCGTCCAAGCGTGGAGACAGAGATACCATTGAGTACTTCATGCAATCTGATCGAAGCGATGTGGATGTCAACACCCGAAACAACAAAGGGCAGACATTGCTCCATCTCGCTTGCAGGAGCGGAAAGAGAGATCTTGTTGAGTACTTGATGGAATCTGATCGAATCCACTTCATCATGGATGATACTGATGGCAACAGCTTACTCCACCATGCCTGCGAACAAGGACACATCGATGTGCTGAAGTACTTGGTGCAATGTCCCCAAGTTGATGCCGCTGTCAACATCAACAAGCAGAACAACAAAGGTGACACGCCTTTGCATGCAGCATGTCGGGAGATGGAGATCAGCTGCGTTCGATACCTGGTGGAATCAGATGATATCAGTGACAGTGTCAATCTCAACATTCGCAACAACCACGGTGATACACTTCTCCACCGGGCTTGTTGCACACGCCTGCGTGGTTCTGAGGATATGATTGTGTATCTGGTCCATTGCGGCAAAATCGACACAGACAACCACATCCGCACCCAAAACAATGACGGTGACACACCATTGCATCGCCTTTGCTATTACGGTAACCGTCGCTTCTTACCTTGCTTGAAGCTGTTGCTGGAAGAGTACCAACCCAACAATGACAACAACGAAGACAACAGCAACAGCGAGTTGAGTATCGATGAAATATTCAAGATTCAAAACAGGCACGGGAACACACCTCTCCATGTTGCATGCAAGCGTCAGGAACGCGACGCCATTGAATACTTGCTCCAATCGTCCAAGACCAACGGCAGCTTCAACATCCAGAACCATGACGGTGACACACCTGTGCACCTCGCCTTCCGCAGAGGTCGTTTCGTTCCGTTGGATCATACCACCAGACTCACCCATCTCTTCGAATTCATCCAACACCAACTCATCCCCACCACCAATCTCAGCGATCTCTCACACCTCAACGATCGTGTGGGAGATACAGTCATCACCAAACGATTGATAGAAGAGGCCAAACCAATTGCAAACATCCAGAATCGTGCTGGCAACACGCTTCTCCATCTTGCATGCATGAGCAAGGAGAGTGAAATGCCCACCCTTCAGCAGTTGGTGGGACATGGCTCAGTAGACGCAACGCTTCAGAATAGTGATGGTAATACTCCGTTGCATTGCATCTGCTATGTCAACACTGGTACCGGAAGCGATACCGGAAGTGATGTCGGAAGCAACGCCAACGACCGTGATGACTATCTGGAGAAGTTAAAGCTGCTGATTGAATCAAGCAACGTGAAGGTGGATGTGAACATGATGAACAATGACGGAGACACGGTCCTTCACCGTGCAGTCAAGTATGGTCTGGTGGAGGTGTTCGAGTATCTGATGATGTTGGAAGAGATTGATGGTCATGTGCGAAACAAAGCTGACCATATGGCATTGGAATGTGCGCAGAAGGCAACCTATGATGCGAAGATCTTGGCTTTGCCTGAATTGGGGCTGGCTCACCATCCCACCGCGAAGAGGGATCGGCTGAACTGCAGTCCCGACGTGTCTGTGGAAGGCGAGATAGAGACAAAGACAAAACGGCAACGGTAAGGTATAATATATAATGTTCTATTCTATTATATGGTATAAGAGTTGGTCTGAAATGCTGTGCCGTATCTATTGCTGCTAGTCGTTGGATGCCTCCAGAGTGCTCGACTCCAAACTCTACTTGGAAGTGCTTGCCTCATGTTCGTTCGCAGCACATTGAATCAGTCCGTGCACAGAGAACCAACGCATGTCGCCGATGTGGAAAGAATGGAAGTTCCGCGGCGTCTGAAATGGTGTGCCAACGTCCGTAGCCTCCTCCGGCAATGCCTTGTTGTTCTACCAACCATCATGGTCTACGTCAGTATGTCTTTTGACATGCTTGCCACGTTCAGCCCTTCTTCATCCCATCTGATTCCCAGCCTGGCAGTGGCGCTGGCATCAACTTCGTTTGTGGTCGTTTGTGACCGTTGGGCGATGATGTACCATGGCTTCGTTCACACCAGCTGAGTTTGTGCCGCACCTGTTGGTCCGGTGGATCAATGCAATTGTTGCTATGAAGCACGGTTTCATGTGTTGTCGCCAGCATTTGTTTCAGATACCTCGTTGCCTTGCTGCCTTGCAGTGGTCACCGCGTGCAGGAGGCTGCGATTCTCGAAGCCTGTCACCGCAGTGCGTGATGCTGACGCGATGTGCACATGTGTGTGTGTGCCTTTCCACGGAAGCGCATTGACCTGGCAGTCCAGCACCATGGTCTGACACCGTCATCTCCCATCAACTCCATTCGTTACGATCGCATCGAATGCCGATCAGAGCATCAGCCTGGGCACTTTGCTACTGCAACTGTTGGTCCTCATGGATGTTGATGCCTCATGGATGCTGATGCCGCATCGTCTTGTCCCGCTGTGCATCATAGGTATGCTCATGGTGTGAAGGGATGCGGTACGAGGAAGATGGTGAACAGATGTGGGTTCCTCCTCAGCTGTTCCATCATGGCGCTGCCGATGTCGCCTCTCATTTCTGACCACTGCGTTCGATGGCCATCGTCCAACAGGGTTGTGCAACAACAGAATGGTGACCGTGTTTCTCTGTGATCGTGTTTGTGTGTGTCGTCGTGCACGGCCCATTTCGCAGCGAAGGCGAAGGCGTAGCATCGACTAGTCGGACCATTTGAACAGAACCACGACTGAATGACTGAAGTTGCTGTCGTGTTTGGGAATCAGAAAGAAATGACTGGCGCTGCCTTTCTCGTTCTCTTTGTTGTGATTTTGGATGTTGTGTCGAAGAACATGAGAAAACGAGACAGAGCGACGAGGCAATGAGAAGGAGCGAAGGAGCGATGCCGGTGGCCGCTCCTTGGGAGGCACGACAGCACGGATGTGAATCAACAGAGAGGCATCGGGAAAGACCGAAACATTGCCTGCCGTCCACGAATCGCCAGCACATCGCAATGGCAGTGGCGCCCACCAGTTGGGTCACAAGCCGAACATCGCGCGATGCTGTCTTGTGCGCTCCGCATTGCATTGGGTTATTTGTAGGAGCATCTCACGCCCTGACCATTCTTGGACATCTACGATTATTCACAGGCGTCGAATGGATTCCCGTGCAGAGACTAACGAAAAGCCCTTTGCCCCGGCTCTTGTGGCAATCGCCGAGTGCTGGACATGAGGGGGGCTGAGTCATGGTTCGAATGTCAAGCCAGAGAGACGATGGCACGTGCCGCCAGCCCTGTTCTTCGCAAAGAGCCGAATGAATCCCACAGCGCAGGCCACGATGATTTTTCGCCCTTTCGGAGTTGGCGTCTTTGGATTTGAAGAAATGGCCGGCCCAAAAAGGCCAAGGAACAACTCTGTCTCTCCACTCGTACTCGTGCCTGGGACTGCGATTGCGGTTGCGACTGCGCGAGAGTACGATCTATTGATCCACCACCAGGGAACAAATAGCGACGAGTTGACGAAGCAGAGAGCACGGTATAACATGGGTATGATGGAGGCATTGAGATCCAACCCATCAATGCACCCGAGGCTCGTACCAAAGAGCATGGGTGCGTTGCGCGAAAATGAATCTCACCGGGGGAAGGTCGCTGGAATCAATAGCTCTCCCGGAATGTTCTTTGCGATGCTGTACATACTTGTACGTACTCGTCTGTGGTAGACTGGCCGCTGCGTTATATTCTACGAGCAGTTAGCTTCCATGTGCCGAAACTATCTCTTTATCTCTCGTGTTTGGAGGTGCTTGGAGAAAGTGAAAGGAGAGGACGGACGCATACTCCGGCTTTCTTTCCCAAAAGCTCTGCCTCTCCGTCTATCTATCTGCCCGTGCCTTTGTGTACCAGGCTCGACGTTTGTACCTCCTTCGCTTCCACGATCCCACTCGCAGTACCGTCAACGATCAATCGTCTTTACTTTCTTGTGTGTCCCTCCACCTCAGCCGCGGCTGGTGGATGCAGAAGACGCCCACGGTATCTGTATGGCAACGTCGCCGATCTCTGCTTGGATGCGACAGCTTGTGACTGACACCATAGCTCGTACAATGCCCACAAGGGAGCACTCTCGTCCCACTCCTTGGAGTATCCAAGCAAATGATGCGACTATACAAGCTAGAGTTGTAATGGAAATGCGTCGTGGCCTTTGTGTTTCTTCAGGCCGTGCACCAGCACAACGCATATTTCGTAGCTTGCACCATCCAATACCATGCGAGCTAGACAACGAGCTAGACAACGAGCTACATGCAATACTTGCGGGAGGCCGGTTGGCCAGCCTTCGTCCAGCTGGCATTCCAGTGCAGTTCCAGTCTCGGTTTCCTGTGTTCCGCTCCGCCTTGATGACCATCCTTCCGTATGTTTGTAGTGCAGAGCAGAGTCATTCTCTCTGTGACGTGGATTGAAGGAGGCCCGGAGAGCTGAATAGACCGATCGAATGTTCGGTCTGTGTCGGGATTCACAACCACGCGAGTCTCTGTGGCTCGCACCGGTACCGGGTGTATCAATAGATCGTATGGCAGAGAGGACGCGTGAAGCAGAGTGGAGCCCGGATCGATGTGCCAGCACGAATCCAAGCGCTATGCTCGAGCTGGTACGACCTCCACGTGTGGCATGCGGCGGAGAGGGTGTTTGTGCTGCGCCTTTTTCCTCCATGGCAACATCTATGGCGCCGAGAAATGTGATTGCCACAATGGACGGCGCAAATGGAACAACCAACGCCCACGAATGATACTTTCTGGCAGACATCAGAAAGAGGGAGGCGGTTTGACTCCTTTTGGCACTGCTCGCACGGAGGCTTCTGTTGCGTTCCCTGGAATAGGTTTGTGGACTGTTGGGGGGTCATGGCCCACCCAGAAGTGACCCGAGAAGTGTCACAACATTGACGGAACGTAACATAGTGATAGCACGAGGATGTGTTGGACCATGGTGTGTGCGGGTGGCGAGGGGAGGTCGTGACCGTCTTTGGGGCAAACCAGCCACGCCTGAATGTTGCATGGAGGCACAAGACACAGGATCGTGCGTGTACCGACACGCAACGCAACAGACCGTTTGGTCGAGAAAGGCCTTCACTTTTTTGGCAAGAGAGGTTGCGCGCGATGTTGCTCCTCGACAAAAGCTTTCCACCTTCTTCGTTCTTCGATGTCGTACCGGCTCTGGGGGGGGGGGAAAGACGGTAATTTTGCATTTCCCATGATAAGGCAACAACAGTTTCTTCCATAATCAGCAGTTCAAAAGTCAAAAACCAAACTGAAAATTTGCCATCTTTGAGCATTCTTCCTGTCAGTTGTTTGCACAATCATCCTGATTTATGCAAAACCCAGATTCGCGGCTCCATTTTTGACTTTTACACCCTGTTGCCTGTTCGTGCGTCTGCGGCGCAGATGATGTCGTGCCGCGTTGTGCTTGCCAAGGCACGTGGAAAGTGTCGTACTTTGCCGCGAAAACGCCATCATCGCGCGATCGTCTCGCTGTGATGGCCATGGCGGCCATGGCATGCGCTGGTGTCTTGCACGCTTTCGGCGACAGAAACCCTTGTCCGTTCCGATGCAAAAAAGAGTTCTCAAGATGCGATTTGAACGGGTCGGAAATGTCTTTGCATTCCTTGATACGATTAAAAACGTCACCACCAAGCAAGGGTGTACTGAATTCAGGTACATACCACAGCAATGGGTGATAACAAAGGGAGGCATAAGCAATAAATTGCAATCATGACACATCAATTGCGGAATGGCAATACACAAAGATAATTATTAATTCACATGAACCGGAAAATGCAATTAATACGATGTTAAATGCTAAACATGTCAAAGCGCATGACATGGACAGACAGAGAAGCTTACTTAACCAATGACATCATGACACAATAATGTTTAAGCTTCACTTGAACGCAATGAGTAAGGGTCATTGTTTGCTTATAAACCCACATTCTATACGCACAGTATCGATCCTTCATGCACACTGCATTATCGCGCTTGTGTTGAAGACCCAATTTGGTGCTCTGGGCATAACGCTTATTGCGCTTGTGTTGAAGACCCAATTTGGTGCTCTGGGCATAACGCTTATTGTGCTTGTGTGGAAGACCCAATTTGGTGCTCTGGGCATAACGCTTATTGCGCTTGTGTTGAAGACCCAATTTGGTGCTCTGGGCATAACGCTTATTGTGCTTGTGTGGAAGACCCAATTTGGTGCTCTGGACATAACGCTTATTGCGCTTGTGTTGAAGACCCAATTTGGTGCTCTGGGCATAATGCTTATTGTGCTTGTGTGTAAGACCCAATTTGGTGCTCTGGGCATAACGCACCTTTTCTTGCTTCAAGTGATGCAAGAATTGACGTTATGGGGCACTGCAAAGAATAAAAAACGCATCTATGCCGCCTTCAAGAGGGTGATTTCGGCCTTATGCATCGCTTTTAGGGGTCAGAATTGCGCTTATGAAAGCTCTATAAGCACTTTTCTTGCTGTTTGGATTGATGTCACGAAGCACTCCAAATGATGCCTTTGTGATGTGGCATGTTTTGGCCTTATACATAGGCCAATTTGGTCACATTCGACTCGCATATTGCTTCAAATTAAGTCGAAGTGGTCATAAGAATCCATTTGGTCTTATGAGCGCCCCATAGTGTCGAAAACGCCTCTATGGGTGACTAAAAAGCGCTACTTCAGTTCTTTTTAACGATTAATATGAGGACTAATATAGCCCTTTGTTGGAATAAGACTCATTTGGGCTTTATGGATAGTGCACAATTTGTTTTTTGGGATAGGGCTCATTTGGGCTCTATGGATAGTGCACAATTTGTTTTTTGGGATAGGACTCATTTGGGCTCTATGGATAGTGCACAATTTGTTTTTTGGGATAGGACTCATTTGGCCTTTATGGATAGTGCACAATTTGTTTTTTGGGATATGACTCATTCGGGCTTTATGGAAAGTGCACAATTTGTTTTTTGGGATATGACTCATTCGGGCTTTATGGAAAGTGCACAATTTGTTTTTTGGGATATGACTCAGTCGGGCTTTATGGAAAGTGCACAAAGGGAAGAAATGAATCTGCATCTATTGGGATGAGCCTCATTTCGGCCTTAAGGATAGCGCATAAGGGTCAGAAACGCATCTGAATCTGTGCCATAGCCGCCGTTTTTGCCATATCGTTGGTGCATAAGGGCAGAACTGCACCTATTTCTGTGTGATAGGCACCGTTCCAACCATATAGATGGCGTTACAAGATCGAATCTGTGTCTGTGTGATAAACACTGTTTCAACCAAATGGAGTGCTTGCATAGATGAGCACGATTCTGTGTCAATGATTCATGCTGTTTCAACCCAATGAATAGCTAGTACGGATAAGGCTGAAAATTGTCATTGATAAAAGCTGTTTCTACGATTTGAAGGGGATAATGCTGAATATTTGTCATTGATAAAAGCTGTTTCAACGAATTGGAGGGCTTGCTTAGATGAGCATGCTTCTGTGTCAATGATTCATGCTGTTTCAACCCAATGAATAGCTAGTACAGATAAGGCTGAATATTTGTCATTGATAAAAGTTGCTTCAACAATGTTCGAGGAAGAAGAAAATGATCCGTGACAACTAGCTCAAACAGAACAGCACACGAATGCTCTCATCAGCTAACGAATCACAGAGACAAAAACAGTGTTCCTTGTGTTCTGCGAAATCGTGCAATGCAAGTGGTTCATGTGCGAAGCAGCAAGGAGGCGTAATCTGCTCCTCGACATGGCGACGTTGATACGCACAGCGAACACGGACACAGTGTAAAGTGCACAAAAGGAGCAACAGCGAAGAGCGAGAGGACACCGACCAAATTCTGCGGAAAAGCACCAATTATCCAAAAAAGAACGAAAATTATATATTATTCCGTCGAGGATAAGAACTAGGCGGAAACAAGTGATTTATGACTTAAGCGCTATGGAATAGAGCAAATTATTGCATTTTGAACTGCCCCCCTGGCATTGCCCACGTTGACCACGATTGCGATGTCTGTTTCTTGAATTCGTTCGCTTCTCCGATAGCATTGCCCTGGCGAAGAACGCGTTTGGACTCTTGGTTCCGTCTGGCTCCTTGCCTCCAGACAGCTTTCTGGGTGATGCAATGCGATGCCATGTCAGGCAATGCAATGCGATGCGATGCTGTGGCGATGCTGCAGCGATGCCGTGTGGTGTGCTGTGCCCTTGTTGCAATACAACGCAATGGACCAGAATGCGATAGATCTGTCACTTCCATAACTTGCCACCCAACAGTTCATAAAACCGCAACAGCAGCAATCCACATCTCCCATCACCAACTGACAGCAACAACACAAGCCAGCACACACCCTTTCCTATCAACTTCCACACCATGTCAAGACTGATCCAACGCGCTCTCCGCCTCAACAACAAGGCAGTTGAGAGCATAGTCCACCACCAACATGCTTCGCAGTCACAGACGAACTCCAGCGCACCGTACCATATCGTCAGCACAAGGCAGGTAGACATTGACATGACGATGTCCAAGCTTCAGCGTTCGCTCTGCCTGCTGCGGCTTGCCATGAAGGCCGAGAAGCAGCAGCAACCGCAGCAGCAGCAGCAGCAGGAGGGAGAGGACGCAACGACGGATTCCGCTCGAGACTCGCAATCCGAGCACCCGCAAGACAGCATGCACTTCACCTCGATGGACGACACCAGCAGAATGTCCGCATGCCAGGTCAAGCAGCAGCATGCATCCCGCAACAGCGACACCACCGGCGCCGAGCACGTTTGCTGGAACTTCATCCTCTTCCGCACCACACCGGCCGACGCAAAGAACAAGAAGCGTCGCGCTGGGACCATGGCGACATACAGCGAGCAGGACATGCGGCTCTACGCCAGCGCCGTCATGTTCAACGTCGCCCTGTACAACCACGCCATTGCGGAATCCTGCCAGAGGGTTCCGAATGGCATGGCGGAGACATACACCATGCACGACAGCGAGTGCTTCCGTTCCAGGGCCATCTCCGTGTACCAGTACATCCTGATCGCCCTGCAGCATGACACGCGCCCGATGGCATCGCTGGTGCAAATGCTGGGCTGCAACAATCTGGCCACGCAACACGCATCGCACAAGAGCAAATTCCAGCTCGTGGCCAACTTCATGGCCCAATCCACGCAGCCGTTGGTGAATGCCATGGTCGGGCAGGAGACGACGAATGGCATCCTGCTCAACATCCTCCTTTCTTCGATCCACCGGGCTGCTTCCGCGGCATGATGGCGTGAGGACATACGTATTGTTGGCCGAGACGACCTTAGAGTAGAGTCGAGTCGAGCAGAGTAGAGTCGAGTCGAGCAGAGTAGAGTAGAGTAGAGCAGACCAACCACCATAGAGTACACACATTGCATGACATAGTACAGCATAAGATAGAGACAACGAATCAAGAAAAATAGTGAATTGAACGATGCTTCTACTTGTATCGAATTTCGCAATGGAGAGCGGAATAGATCTTGCGCTATTTCTTTGTAACCGATGTGACTTGCTCTCTCAGGTAGTTCGCCTTCTATCCGCAGTTTGTATTTGTATCAACGCTGGGACAAGCAAGACTGAATGGAGTATCGAACATTGTCGCCGACAACTGAATGGCGTTCCTGCTCCACTGAGCGCCACAACTGCGAGTATCACCGCGTGAATCTCTGCCTGTGGGACTCTGGAAGTGGTGCACGCGTGTTGTCCCGCAAGCACAACGCCAACAAGCATACACTTGTTGCATCTGCTCCAATACCATTCGATAAAAGTCGCCAAGGATCCTTTGGACCTCCGGTTGCGTTCGAAGTGTCGTGTAATTTTCCTTCGTATTGGTAGTTCACGTCAAACGTCGAGGCGCAATGCTGCACGAGTACGAGTGCAATACTCTGTAATGTCACGCTTGCATTGGGATGATCGTGAATACTTCCGTTCCTCATCATCTCAATGTAGTGAGATGCGCCTGGGCACATACATCGCTGTCTGGTTCATTCGTTCGCCACGTACTCGTGCATGTGGCCTCACATTAACTTCATCCAAATCCTGCCTGCCTGCCTGCCTGCTTGTGTGCCATGAATCATACGATTGCATTGCCACTGTAGAGTAGCAGATCACAACGATCCTTTCTCCACATCAATCAGCATGCACGCATACTGCCTGCCTGCCTGCTCATTCATTCATTCACACGCTCATCGCACACGTCGATCCCACCGCCGACTCATCGACGCTGGAAGTCCCATCGCTGGTAATCTCCATGCGACTGCACGCCGACTTGTCAAATGGGTCGGTGGCCACCGCTTTGGTCTTCGCGACGTTGCCACGATCCCGCCTCGCCAGATTGCGATATCCCATGGCCACCTTCTGCCGCGCGATCTCACGATCGACGACGCTCCAGAACGCGCCCGATTCATCGCGCTTGAGGAAGCGGCCTCCCGTGGCCTCGACCTGCTGGATGATGGTCTCCGTGATGCGTGCCTTCTCCTTGCGCGTCTTGGCCTTCGTGTAGGCATGTACATCCTGATCCAGCAGCTGGGCCAGCGCCGTGTTGCCTGGAAATTTCTGGTAGGGCACGCCGCGGCCCAACACGACATCGGTCGATTCCGGCCAGCGGATGACGTTTGGTTCCGTCATTTCCAAATGCTGCCGGCGTTGCTGTTCCCATTGGCGCAGGGCCAGGATGCGTTGGTGCAGGACGTGGATGTTGTTGGCCGTGCCGTTGGAGGAACTGTGCGCCATTTGCTCCAGGGAGTCGCAGGCCTCGTCGATGTTGGGGTCGCGGTTCTGGTCGTCGTGGATATTGCCGGGATCGTAGTCATCATGGCTGGTGGCCATGACTAGATCGACGAAGGAGGCGTCGATGCCGAAGGAGGAGAGGGCGTACTGGCACTCGAGCAGGGACCCGAAGTGCATCTTGGTGCGCAATCGAATCTCCTTGGGCAGGACGGACATGAGGGCCGAGAAGAAGGGGCGCCTCCCGTCGCTCTCGAAGCAGCCGTGGAATCCCGAGACGCGGATGGGAAAGCAGGTCCCGATCTTGTACTTGGACAGCGCCGCCGCCCGCATGTAGTAGGAGGAGGAGCGCGGCGGCAGCCCCAGCGTGAAGGGGATGAGGACGACGCCCATGTGATGGCCCTGGTCGTAGAGCTGCCGCATGAGGTGCATGGAGATCCACCACATGCCCTGCACCTGCGACTCCACCGTCTTGTAGCGCCAGTTGGCCCACACGTCGCAGGACACCACGCGGCCGGAGCGGTCCTTCCAATCGGCGAAGCTCTGGTAGGCGCCGTTGTTGAGGGACCGCTGGGCGTCCTCGGGCAGGTCGTCCCACGTGATGTCCCTGACGAGGCGCTGCGTGCCGAAGAGCTTCTGCTTGATCTCGTAGTGCTCGCAGAGGCGCGTGGCGGCCTCGGCGGCGTCGAACTGCGTGGCGCGCAGGAACATGGTGCGCAGCTTCTCGTCGCGCGTGTAGGCGGGGTTGAGGAAGGTGGCCTTGTCGTAGCCCTCGCGGTTCTTGCGCAGGCTGGACAGGCACAGCTCCAGCTGGTGCAGCGAGGCCCGCAGCAGCTGCGGCGTCTCCCGCTTGACCTCCATGACGCCGTGGATGTCCTCGAAGACCTCCTCGCGCTTGTCCAGCGAGAGCTGCTTCATGTCGTTCGCCAGCAGCTGCTCTCCCTGCGTCAGCCCGCTGGGTCTGGTCTGGGTGGTGGGCGGCCTTGGCAGCGTGGCGTCGCTGCGCGTCTGGTGCTTGGACGGGACCACCGAGAGGCTGCTGCTGCTGCCGCGGCGCCCCCCGAAGTCCATTGAGCAGATTGTCGGTGGGAAGAAGCTGCAGTTCCAGGCCTTGTACGAATCATCATCGTCCGACTGCGACGACGTCTCCTTCAGCTCCTCTCGGATCGTGCGTTTCATCTTGCTTAGACTTGCTTCCACTTGCCTTGCCTTCTGCTGCCTCCTGTTGCCTTGCTTTGGTGCGATACTAGTATACCAACTATGCCAATGCACCAACTATACCAATACGCTCATATGCTAATGCACTAATATGCTCAAACAACAATGTGTTGATGATGTGAACAAATGATCCCGCTTCCAATTCAATCGAAGCCAAACAGTGTCAATTGCGTTCTCCTGAGTTGTTCTTGATCTGTTCTTGTTGGACTGCGCTGGACTGATCCTGTTCAGCTCTTTCTCTCCTCTCTCTCTCTCTCTCTCGTCCTCATCAACCACTGTCTGCCCACTGTCTGTCCACTCCAACTTGCAGGGGATGTCAAGAAGGAAGAAGAGAAGGAAGATGATGCTCCCAACGACGAGATGATGCGGATGTAAAGGACGGCAGATTCCTTCCTCCTTTGGTCTGTGGATTCTTCTCACTTGTTTGCGTTCTTCCTTGTTTGGTCTCGGTTGTTGTTTTGTTAGCGTTGTGTTGGCGTGGTTGGCGTGGTTGTCGCGGTCTGCCTTGGGGCCATTGTCACGTGAGACGGCGCGATTCCAGCACGGCAGATTGCTGCGACCAGTGCACCGTTCCATGCTCAGAAATCACGATCGATTCTTCGCCGTTCATCTTCCTTTCTGGTTGGGCGATTTTGGTGGCGTTTAGGTCCCTAACAATAATCGCTATCGCGGCGTGATGCGGAACACGTCGCCGAAATGGAGTTTTGTAAGAGCGCACAGCCAGGTCAACATCTTGCGCTGCTCCAATCATCTTGCGTGAAACAGTTGATGATGACTGCTGTCGTCACCAAGAACACAAGAGGCGAACAAGATCGGGATGGAATGACGTCATATGGTATGTGTGTTCTGGGTCACTTTTGTCCGTGAACGGCGAATACCCTTCGATGAAACCACGTTGAGGACAACATCGATTATTGACATTTCTTGACCAATACCGATGGCGTAACAAACACGCTTCACACACAACAGCTGTTTCTGGCTGATTAAATGTTGGAAGTTACGCAAAGAACTCCAAGCGTACTTGGCACACCAGCATGTCACTGAAACAAGGACGAAAGTTCGTCAAATGATAATGACAGGTACAGAACACGGTTCTCTGTGGTCTTCTGTTGTGTTCGTGTGTGTTCGACGTTTGGACCTGAAAAAGTGATGTTGGTGAATCAAGAACGACAGAAGGACGGGGGATAGACGTATCAACGCATGGCAGACGTAATACATGCCATATATAAAATAGTCAGTCCCGTATACGACAACAACAAGATATAGCTCTTTAGAATGGTATCAATAGTATCATGAAAACAATGCCACTTAGAGTGTCCTTCAACGATCGTTGCAGCCGCGCTTCGTTCGGAGCGGCGTTGTGCGATGCGATCACCCGACAACGGTCAAGTGGAGATGGGTGCGATCCAGAAGATGTCAAGCTCCATTGGTTGCGCCCATGGTGCCATCCATCTGGCGTTTCTACGAGCTACACACACTATTGTATCGAATGCGCCGCTCGCAACGTGGATGCGCGAAGCACAGCACACTTCCATTTCCTTTCATACATCTGAGGCCGGTGCCAGCGCTCAATCTCCATTGGTGATCTGTACCCAGAAGCCAAGATTCTCCTTGCCTCCGAGGCACAACACAGAGCACAATCACGGAGTTCGTCCTCCCTGAGCGTACCAGTTGGTCGTAGTTCGTACATAGACACCGTGCATAGACACATGCGCGTTCTTGTTTCTGTCTAGTCTTGGGCGACGAGGACTGGCAACAGCAATTGGATGGACGTGTGGTTTGTCCAAGAAACAAGGCGAAAATCACCAGCATGGTCGCATCTGTACTTCAGGAACCATAATGCATACTGATTCTCTACTAACGAACAGGTTCGAAAGGGGTGCGAGGCAACTCATCCCGACCTAACTCTCCGCATGAGGAACGACCGCATTGTACCTAAGCGGAGCAGGAAGATACTCCTTGTTGTCACATGCCCATGGAACAAGGAACGCCGCCTTGTCCACCCACAACGCCCAAGAATCGTTCGCTGCGAGAGAGCATGGCGATCTACACACAGGACCGATCTGTCTTGGCCTTGCGTCAGAAAGTGTCCAAGGGCGTCCCGTGTCTGGAGCCGTGGCCATGTCGAAGGAGCGGTGTCAATCGGGTTCAGTCAGAAATCGGAGCAAGGAACAATCGCAAGGAGAAATAATGGCACACATCCAGATCGATTCAACTTGGTCGTGGCGCAACCCCCGATTGGTCCTCCTTCTCGCAGCGCTCAATTGACTTGGTGTATGTGCGAGCTATCCCATGGTTGTGGCAAGTAGCACCGCAGCAACAGCGAAGTTGCCTGATCCAGCTCGCACTCTAGCTCGTATGCGTGCGGGCTTGTACCACAAACACAACAGCCTCCACGAGTTAAGAACGCTCTGCATCCTTCTTCCACCAACAGAAAGGGTGAAGTTCTACTCGCCAGCACATGAAAGTACTCGTGCCTTCGCGGCGCTTTCAGCATAAATGGCGGCATGAGATCGGATAGTTCTTCTTGGACGGGTGAAGTATGGAATCAAGGTCACAATCCATTTTGTCTCGCAGATCTGTCTGTGTGTATGCATAACAGGGTCGAAGTGCCTGCGATACCTCAGGTACGTCATCATCGTTGCCACCTTCCCCCTCACCACTGCCGCCACCAACGCCGACATCAAAATCCGTGACATCCGCTCTTGGGTTGCCCTGTCCACATGTCAACTCCTTGTTTGGTTGGTCTTGGGCTGGTCGAATAGGTACGTTCCCTTCTTGTGTCCGATCGCACCGAACAGTTCGTGATTTCCAGACAGATTTAATCATCGCCTCGGTAAAATCTATCCTGCTTTGGCGAAACGGCGACAGAAGGGACCTGCGTGGTCACAAACAGCAATGTTTAGTCTGCGAGTATTCGCTTCTACGTCACATCACCATGGATGTTGTCAACTTTGGGTCATTGTTCCCGCACATTCGGAGAATTTAGCACCGCCATAAATGGGGAATGGTGTAGGCTCGGCACAAATGAACATCGGGAAAATCACCAACCGTTGTGTTTGTCAAATGCTGCTGATAGAATCATGGAGTAGCGGCAACATGGAACTGACGAAGCGAGAGCCCAGCACACAAGAGAGCTACTATCCTTTCTCCTTCCCACTCTGCGGTGCGAGTTCCTTGATGCCAAAGACGGCGATGCAGCCACGCACTTGCAGTGGACAGGTGACGAGAGAAGGAAGGCACACAATTCAGCCACTGCGGAATCCACAAACGCACAATAGTCCATAGGCAAAGCACAATCCCAAACGCATCCACATCCCTGTCATCGATACTGGTTGCACCACAACTTGCGCCACCACTCATATCACCACATTCCCCACCAATACACATCACGATGACCGCTGCCATGACACCATCGCCACCCCCATCGTCGCCCCCATCATCGTCTCCGACCACATCGAGGCGCAGCAGCAGGGTCCGATTCGGGACGGTGACTGTCACCCTGTTTCCGATGATCCTGGGCAACAACCCGGCCTGCTCCGAAGGCGTGCCAGTCCAGCTGGGTCCGACCCCGATGGGCGAGACCATCACCCAGAAGATCGATCTCTACGAGTACTTCCGCAAGAACGAGCAGATGAGCCAGAACAGCCACAAGCGCAAGTCCTCGAGGAGGAGGTCCTCCTCCACCAGCCACTTCTGCCTCTCCGTGCAACGACGCGCCAGCATCCTCCTGCAGGCCGGCTACACGATAGAGGACATCGCCGGCGTCACGCACGAGATGCACAAGCTCAAGCAGCAGCGGTCGGAATCCTTCTCGTCGTCGTCCGATCGGTGGATGCAGCTGCTGCAAAAGACGGGCAAGCTGCCTCGCTACATCGTGCAGGGCGTCCTCACAACGGCCGGCAAGACGGTATCCACCGCGGGCAAGACCGTGTCGACTGTCATCCGCAAGACGGGGGCCGTGGCGGTTGCTGGCGGCAACGCCCTGCTGCTCAACTCCCTTGTCTCATCGACGCATTCCAAGAACGGCAGCGACAGCAATGCCGCCAACGATGGCGGTAGGAGTCAACCAAAGCTTCTGCAGGCGCGGTCCGCCTAGGAGTCTCTCAATCCGGTGAGACATGAGGTTGTTGAACCACCTTCCGCTCTCGCAGACGGGCGTCCATTGCGAGAGAGAAGTCACATGCCATATCCCTCCTCCTACCTGTTACACCAAACCATACTCACTTCCTACGCAGATGCGCGCGAACACAAAGAGCACAACTGGTTGTATAGTACGGTTCATACGAATACCATACACATACAATACCACCTTCCGGCTTTCTTCCTCTGCACGAGTAATACGATTTCAGAGAGATGTCCCTGCGCCAATTTCACTGCCGCCATTATCACAACCAACAACAACTTCTATATCACCGTAAACCTGTCATAATAGAGCAGCCGTTCATTTTTAATGCAAATCCCTGCACAATCATACTCGTTTGCAGAGCGCTCTCGTCATCTACTGTCCAACTTAATTGCTGTCTAATCAGCTCATGCGAGAGACGCCATACCGACCCTCGCAGCAGTTTGGATCTCGACGAAGTTGAGCAGATCGTACTGTCATTCCCTCCAGAGAGAGAGAGAGAGAAGTGGTGATTACGGTACCCTGCCGCAAAGACAACCACGAAGATGAATCTTGGTGATGCCATGTTTTGTCTGCCAAGTTGCGGAGGATGTCATGGAGGAGATTCTCCTGCCTCCTGTTCGTGCTGGTGCCATACGATCTGCGTAGCACCTCGCTACCATCAGAATCTTGGGGTATCCCGCCACGACCCTCAAGATGCCCTTGTTCTCCAATACCATGTTGGGACATCTTCGCCCTCGCATGGTCTTGGGTTGGACATTCGAGTGGCATCGCTTGGCGAAACATTGAAGCCTCGTCGAACATGTCGATGTTTGCATGGAAGCATCGCTAGACAGTCGCTCGATGCGACGGCACGATGTGGGTGGGACCTGTAAAAGATCGCGCCACTGGCTCGTACATAGCATAATATCTTGGAATAAGACTTCTCGTACTCGTATGCAGCCGCTTTGCAGGTACGATCCAAGCATGCGACTGACATCCGTCGCGAAATGTCCAACACTAGTCGTACTTGTACAGGTGCCGCGACGGTGACAATGTCGGTCCAATGCCAGCGCGGAAGAGAGGAGAAGGGATGACAAGATTGCAAGATAGTCGGCTCGTATGACGAGTAGACGTACGACAATGCCGAGTATGGGTACGACCTATGCTATGACACATCCTTTCATCTCAGAGCACAATGATCTTCCTTGACCTATCGCATGACCATTCCTCATGACCGCCAACCTCAATGCGCACACCGACCCATGACTCTGTAGCATGCCGCTAAAATGTCGAAGCTTCTTGTGCGCTGATGGATCGCAGCTCGATCTTGTAGCTGTAGATAGCGAGTGGGCGTGTTAAGTCATACGGTGGCATCGGCGGCGATTGCGATGCCTGTGCCTCCCACGGTGGCAGGAATGCGGACACAGTGATGCGTCCAGAAGCAACCATGCCACCATCCTCACTCTTTGTGCTTGGGACAACGGAAGGATTCAACTCCAGATGCCAATGCTCCTGGTACGCGGTCTGCAAAGCCTGCTCGATGTTGTGCTGGATGTACTGTCTCGTCATGATGTACGGTTCGGAGTTTGTGGTCCCCGAGGCGTCTCCGCCAGCTGCGGCATCTCCGTTCCTGCTCCTGTCCACATCCGTGCTGTCCATGCCATTCGCCTGGGAATACACAAGCGTTTGATCAATCGATTGCGATCGATCTGCGTTCCTGGAACTGCGAGTAGGACCAGAAAACTCCATCAGCAACCGAGATGATGGGCGGTGCAAGTTCGGATTGTCATCCGCGGCGCAACCATCGCCTGTTACGGAACAAGGAGGCGTGAGGGAGAACGTGGACGCGGCTGCTCGTATCTGTGGTGGCTCTGGCAACAATTCTCTCACATCATCCGGCGTATTGGCCACCCTGATCGAGGTGATCTTCGATTGTGGCCAGAATGCTTCGTATCGCCGAGGCATGTTGTAGGCGTGATCTTCGTACGCGCACACCGGTGGTTCCAACTGGGTGCGTCCTTGATGCGGCATCTTTGTAAACCTCACAACGAACGGCGGTGGTGAATACCCGACATTCGGAAGCGAGAGGCACGTTCCAAGCCCGGCGCCTCCCAGCCGCAGCGTGAGCCTGTCCCGACCCTGCGGGAATGTCGCCTTGTCGAATTTGTAGGTTGCCAGCCAGTGCGAATATCCACATGATCCGGCAACATAATTACTGGCGGATGGTATCGTTCGATTGTTGTCATCATCATCGCACGTGCCTTGGTCGGATACCAACCAGGACGGGAATGGGGTTGGGTGCACTGCGGGTGGAACCCGGCGACGTGCATCGCCCGAACTGAAGGAACGGGACTGCGGCTGCTCATCTCCCATTTCGCTCGCTGTTGCTGCCGCCGATGGAGAAATTCGCAGCGAAGATGTTCCGTATCGATACACCGACCAATCAATCGAGGCGGTTGTGGAAAGCGGATGTGAGAGAAGATCCCCGGACATCGGTGGAACTCCTTGCTGGATCCATCGGATGGTGGACGGGTCCAACGCAAGCGCCGTGTTGCCGGCAGAGCCGCCTCCGCCGAAAGCAACAGGCGGTGACCAACCAGGAACCTTCGCAGAAGCTGCATTCGGCAAGCTCGCTGTGAGAAAGGGAACGGCCAGGCCTGCCCCCATCGAATGCAGAACGGACCGTCGATGCGTGCAAGTCACCGATCCATTGCTCAATGACATGCCATCATCACCGCCTGCATCTGAGCTGCCGTGAATTTGATCACAACACTGCTGGCCCAATCGAAGGCCGCGGTTGCTGCAAGGCAATGGCTTGAATCGGTTGCGTCCACCATCGGGAATGACGGGCACAAACGCGTCGCACTTGCGGTGGCTGTCTGCACACCAGACGAAGGCCATCAGCACATAAGTGTACACCAACCATGAGCAACGAGCAGATCGAAGCACATCACGCCACCATGCATCGCGCAGCTTTGTCCGTCTCATGCAACGTCCATGCCGTCCACTAAGCCTGCCATGCCCAAGATGAGAAGTCATATCCGCTGACCCCCGATGTATGGTAACCAACGCTGCGCTTGTTCCATCCTGGAGCAGTGGGGTACCTGGTGGAGTAGATAGCAGTGGAGTGCTTGCCCAGGGAAGATCTATTCGGCTGTTTGGCGACTTTCCGCGTTTGTTCTCTTCGGTTGCGCATTGGTTGTCACAAAGTGGCGGCATCAGTCGTGATTTGTCATGGTTGGACACAAGATAGTTACTCGTACTAGTCGTAGATCCAGTTTGCGCGAGTGTCGGCAACAGCATGCGAGCACGGTACAGCTGGCTTGATCGACGCACACGATGACTTGGAGGATTGGTGGTTGGCTAGTGAGCAATTACATCCTGATGCTCTGGCCTTCGCTGAGTTCCGACACATCCAATCACGCACTGTGCTTCATTTCTGACGATACCCACTCAAAATGCTTGATGATGGTGGAGTACATTAGTAATGGAGACAATACCAGAGAGAGAGAGATCAGGACTACGAGTACATAATATCATATGTATGATGTTACAGTTTAGTATGGATGCATACTTCCTTGTGGTAGCATGTACTGGTGTAAATAGACGCCGGATGCGATGCTGCACGTTGTGGTATGGTAGCACTCGTGCAACGACCCTTTTGATCCGAAATTGAACATGGAGCGCATCCAAAATGATAGAAGAGGCAGAGGGGAGCACCTGTGAATGGCGCTGTATGAGAACGCGCCATTTGTTCTTGCAGGTTACCGTGATATCCCCTTGAATAACCCGTTCACCACAATAAGTACATCACTCCTATGCCTTCTTCAGGTGAACCATTCTTCGCTTCTTTATGGGAGGATTGGAGATGGTCGACATGACGCGCGCTACGATTTCCACGGACGTCTGTTTCTGCTGCTGCCGTTGTTGCTCGCAGATCTTTGCATCAACCTCCTCGTCAGCACTGCGTTTCCGTTCCTCGTCCCCGTGTTGCGAACGATACGACTGCTCCCATTCCTTGCTGTTGTCGTGGGGCCCGTTGGGTTTCTTGTCTTGGATTGGCTTCTGAGGACTGCGGAAGGCATCATTGGACATCTCCCCATGCGAGTTTTCCTCGCTGTCCTTTTCGGAGTTGTCGGTGCATTCGGAGATGGTGTGCTGATTGAAAGTGCCACCGTTCTGCCGCTGCCACAGACCGCGAACTGCGGGTGGCAGAGGGGCGCTGGCGTCGCTCACGGACATCACCTTCTGGATCCACTCCATGACCTGTTCATCTGTCGTGTTTGGATGTCTGGGACATGCATCGAACAGCTCTCGCCAGGCCAGTTGGCGTGTTGTGAGGGAGAGCGTTGCAGATGCTCCAGCGGAGACTCCAGAGGAGACAGAGGTCTGGGAGGTGGACACGTCTTGGCAATAGAGACCGTTCAATGTCGACTGCGAAACGGAGGAGGAGGAAGGTGCCTGTGCTGGAGCTGGTGCGTGTTTCGGTTGTGTCTGTTGCTGTTGATGCTGCTGTTGATGCTGCTGTTGCGGCGCCTGTGCTTGCTGTCGTCCTTGCGTTGCAAGCGCCGTTGTTCTTTTCGGGGGCGATGCTGTCACAGTTGCTGCCTGTGCTTGTTTGGATAGTGCTGCACGCTTTGGCAGGTTTATTTCGCGTAAGGGCCTTGTGGAAGATGGTGTGTGTTGTGGTATCGCTGCGGCCGCTGCACAGCCACGAGCAACAGTTGATGACCGTGTTAGAGGGGCGATGTCGTGCCTATCCTTCTTCGTGCGTTTTGTTCCCAACGCATTCTTGGAAGATGTTGACGCTTGTTTTGATTTGTTGGGCTTGCTACTGGTAGTGTCGTCACCCTTGCGACCCCATTCCAGTTCTTCCGGATGGGAGTGGCGGCCACGGAAGTTCCGATTGGCAACGGGCGCAAGGCACACCTGACACCAACGGAATTTGATCCCGTTGTTGCGACATGCTGGGTAACTGCAAACCAGCTGCGCACCATGGTGTGTGTCGCTCGGCACAACGAAATAAGCCGTCTGTGTGTGGCATAGAGTGCATCATTTGATGAATTCATCGATTGATCGATTGATTGATGGATCGGTGTTTTTTTGTGTTGGATGTTGGGAAATTATCGTTCCAGGTAGGTACGAGTAGACAGATGAATGAAAACATCAGTGGTAAGAGCGCGATTGGGAGAGCGTCATGAATCCCTTACTCTGTCTCGATCCGCTCACACAATCAGATTGAACAGAGTGTGCAGGAGAGGACAGTCAACCGCATCAATACTAATGCATTCAAGGAGAGAGAGAGAGAGAGCATTGCGAAAGAGGTGGAGATGGAGACGTACCTGATAGTTGTGATCGATGGGCATGCCCCTCGCACGGCACGGCATGACCGACTCAGTGGGAGGTGGATCTTGCTGGTCTTGCCCAGTCTTGGTCGCAGCGGATGAACCGTTGGATTTGCCAGAGAGACCCTTGGATTTTCTATCGCTGCGACGCCGGATGTTGCCTTCGATGCCATTCTTGCGTTCCCTGTGTGTCTTCAACACGGAGGACTCCAACCGCACGGACCCTGGCAGACCTATTGGGTAGCGTGTGGCGGGTTTCAGGCTGGCCGGCTTTATCGAGCTTCCGACGCGCTGAGGCACAGGGAACTGTTGCAGTGGCCGCGGTGCTGATTGGGCTGGTGGCTGGGCGTGTTGTGGGTGCGTTTGCGGTTGCTGTGACTGCACTTGCGGCTGGGCGTGCAGTGTGTGCTGCTGCTGCTGCTGCAGCGGGTGTGGTTGTTGTGGTTGTGCTTGCATTTGTTGTTGTACTTGCATTTGTCGTTGTTGTACTTGCATTTGTGGTTGTACTTGCTGTTGTGATTGTGTATTGACCTGCGGCTTGGCTGATTGCTGTGCAAGGGTTGTTGAAGCTGTCTGCATCTTGACCAGTGGTTGCACTTGCGGCCGTGATGTTGACCCAGCTGCCACCTGAGGGTTGAATTGAGGCGGCTGTTGCTGCTGTGGCGCAGTCACAACTGGCAGTTGCGCCATTCCTGGGTTGAGGAGCTGCATCATGGTTGCAAGCGCGTTAGCAAGATCCGCTTGCTGCTGCTGTTGCTCTTGCTGATCTCGAAGCTTGCGCTTTCGGTCTTCTTCGAGCTGTCGCTCAAGCTCTTCCTGTTGTCGCTGCTGCTTCTGGCTTTCGTTGATGAGACTTGACAGGAGGATGGTGGTGGAGAGGGCGGCTTGGATGTCGGGCGTCTCGGACGACACGGTCATCAGCAGCTGTAGCTGTTGCAGGAGCTGCTGTTGCTGCTGAGTATCAGATGGAATGGCGATTCCGGGGGCGGCCGTATTTGCGGTCGCAGTGGAGTTGGTGTATGCGTTGGCTGGGCGCACCTGCTGTTGCCTCTCTTGGCCAACATTGCTATTACTGCCGACGCTCGGACAGGTGCTGTTCATGTTGGTGCGCATGGCATCATTCCCGGCCGCGTTGTGGGGAACGAGAGACCCCAGCAGGTTGAGCATCATGAGCATGGAGGCGTCCACGTTTTGGGCCTGCGATGACTGGAGGTGGGTAGTTGTGGACGGTGCGAAAGCTGGAGCAGCCGGTGCGTTGGCAGGTGCAGTAGTTGCAGAAGAGATGACATTCTCGCTTCTCGGCGTCCCACTACTCGCAGTCCCAGCGCCATTACTACCATTCCCACTTGCAGGCACAGAGGCAACGCCGCTGTTATTGCTAATGCTGCCACGCCTGCTATTGCCCAAGGCTCCACTCATTGCGGACAGCTTTGGGGCCTGTTGCTGTGGAACACTTACTTCTGGACGAACTCCTCCTCCTCCGCCCACACTATGTGCCCCTAGGCTCAGCAGCGTCTCCACCAACGAGGCATTGGGAGCTTGTGGATTCCAGGAGTTGATCCCGGCAGGACCCTGGCTTCCACCAGAGGCTGTTGTTGCTGCTCCTGCTTGCTGCGCTGACAGTGATGCTGATAAGGATGCTGGCAGGGATGAGGCTGGTGCCAAGCCGCGCAATGCATTGATGGTAGATGTTGCTGATGTTGCTACACTAGTCTGTCCGGGAAGTCTTCGATCGACATCTGTGCTGATCGTGTTGCTGTGGATCGCGCCACCAACAGCGCGTGCACTGTTCGTGTTAATTCGAGAATGGTGGAGATTTGCGCCACCACCGCTCACACCTGAGCCGCTCGGTTGCGACATGAGGCCTGTCAAGTGATGGCGGGTTTGGAACAAGAGCGCTGCGGTCTCCTCCTCTGTGGTGCGCTTGGTCGATTGTCTCTGTGAGGTGGGTGGTTCCAGATGATGGATGATGCGCACGTTGACGAATGCTCGTGACGAAGTTGGTGTGTTGTGGTGTGCAGAATAGTATCGTTGTGTGGAGCACACCTGTTTGCGAGATGTGAAGAAGAGTCGATCTGTCTGCACACAGAGCGCGTCAATTGGTACTCCCACCGTAGGTTTCTACGAGTCGGTACCCAGCGCGAGTTCTCGCGTGTGTCGTGGCGCTGTTGCGCTGAGGACCCTTTGTTGCCGGCGATCGCGTAGTGGCTGCTTTTCACAGCTGTCAGCTCCTCGATGTTCCATGCTCTGTTATCTGTGATGGTTCGTTTGTGGGAGAGTGTTGTGATTTGTGGTGGAGACACGAACCGCAGTAACCGAAGCCACGTATGCGGCCTACGACGACGTCTCTACAGAACTTGGGAGGTCTGCGCGCATACGGGTACAGGACAGACGTCCACCACAATGACGTGCTCTGTTGCAGCACGCAGCCAATTTCTGGTTGTTCAACTGAATTGCGTTGCGCAGTGATTCTATCGAAGGACGCAGAGACATTTGTTGCCGGTCGCGGAACACTCCCATAATTGGGAAACGTGGAAGCATCAAGACCTCAACAGCACGAAAAAACGATCCATTTTTGCTCGGTAACAAAACGCCTGGGCGGCAGGAAGACGAACAGTTTCGTGTGTCGCGGCCAACAGTTGAGTTCGCGCCTCTTGCTGACGCACAGTTACAGAACAACACCAATTCTCCTCCAGCAAGCTACCTGCGTGTATCCCATCTGTATCACGCGCCAACAGCAGAGCCGTGGTGCACCACTACTCCACCACAATCCACATTTCTGCGAGACGGAACGAATGCGCACATGCAAATTCTTGGGTCTGAACCAACCACCGCTGCGACCTACACCATACACATAGTATTGGTAGCTCGTACTCCACTGTGACGACAACGACTACATCCTCATACTGCATTGCTTGTGGGCACTCACATCCCGACAAGCGTGCAACGAACGAAGTAGGAATGCACGAGCAGAGTATCTGGAAGTGGCATCATACGAGTACTCAATCCTATTGTCACTACGTTCTATTCGTATCGATTCTGGCCGTTCGGCTGGTGCGAGCAGCGGTTCGTATAATATTAATATGATACGATGCTTTACCATCCACGTGCATACCATACACACATACTCCACCTATCTCAGCATTTGGTCAACCAAGATCAACTGGGACGTTTTGTGTGACGAGTTTGCCAGTGCCAATGTTTCTTTTCCACGAGCTTCAAGGCTGCACGAACTGCTGGAAGTGTCGAGGACTCACACTCGTAGATAGTATCAGCACGTGCATTGTTTCCGGATGTTCGAATCCGTACTACTCTACATTCGAGCATATAGTAGGAGTGCAGCTCACGCGTGTACGTACCTATAGAGCAATATGACATGATATTATAATGTAACGTAATAGCTCTCTATCATTATGGCGTATTGATGTTGCCTACGATGCAAATCTTGGCTTCGCCATATAATCACTTCATTTGTTCGCTTTCTCTCTCTCCCTCCCTTTTGCCGTGCCCCCGTGGTCTTACTATTAGTACAATCCACGCTCGTTGGTGAGATCTCTCTGCGCCTTCTTGTCCTTGCGCTTCTCACCTTTCTTACTGGCATGACGCGCAACGGCGGCACCCACGGGCCCACCCAAAACAAAACCAACGGGGCCCAGCGCCAAGGTCCCCACGATGACGCCGCTGGCAGCGCCCACCGCCATGCGGCCACGTCGCCGATGCTTGCGTCGCTGCTTCTTGTCACCGGATCTTTCGTACTTCTTCCAGTCCTCGCGATACTGCATGTTGCCGTCACCGTTGGCTGCGTACCCGGCGGGGTGTCCCTGCTGATAGGGGTTTGCGCCATCGTAGGCATGGTGGTTGGCATGGCCGTTGTTGAAATTGTCGCCGTATCCATGCTGGTTATGAGATGCTGTCACGACGGCAGGTTGGTTTGGATTTTCGGTCGGCGCAAGGCGTCCGCCGTTCGTCATGTAGTCGCCATGTGCGTTGGAAGGTTCGGGCGGTGCCATGTCCGTTTTCGTGGTGATCACAGACGGTGGGAATGATGGAGGAGCCGAAGCAGGAGCGGCGACGGCGGCGGCAGCTGGCACGGGGGCGATGTTGTCGCCCCAAGGGTCGAATGGGACCGCGACCGCTTCCGTCTCCACCACGTTTGGTGGAACTGGTGCGGAAACCGGAGCCACGGCAGCCGGTGCGGGAGCGGCCGTAGGAAATCCACCAATGTTGCCGTTGCTATTGAAGTTGGCAGGCATCTGTGCATGCGCGTTCATGTTTGCACCTGTGTACAGAGTGTTCTGACCGTTCGAGTGGAAGGACGGTGCGGAGTAGGGGGCCGGCTTTGGACCAGCAGTGATGGGGTTGGCAAACGGAGCCGCGTGATTCTGCTGATACTGCTGCGCCGGTGGGGCTTGTGCGTACGGCTGCGGTGCGTACGGCTGCGGTGCGTACGGGTCGTTGGATGCCACGTGACCGGGCTGCTGGTAGTAGCCGATTGGAACCGCATTGGCACCAGCGGCGGCGCTGTTGAAGTTGGTGGGTTGGGCCGCGTGATTCTGCTGGCCGTTGGCGTAGTTGTTGGCGTACCCATTGCTGTGTCCATTGCCATTGCCATTGCGAGGTGCGTAAAATGGAGTCAACGCCGACGAACTTTGTTGTTGCTGCTGCTGCTGCTGCTGTGTCTGCTGTGGATGTGCGTAACCGCCAACGTTGGCTGCGGGAGCACCGTAGTTGTAGTTGTAGCTCGCCATTCTCCTTCTTCTCTTCTGCTTCTTCTTGCACAACAATCCGCCTTGTCGAAACGTCTGGCTTTCCACTTCTGCTTCCAATGTGGCTTATGAATACAGGATCACTCTCCCAATACTCGACTCCGACGGACTTTAGGTGTTGCTTTCCCGATCGTTTCAAACTTATGAGTGTCGGAATGAGTCTTCTTTCATTTTGTGGTCCACGATCACTCTCGGCCCCAACTGACACGACCAAGACAGTTGTCATTGTTTTGGGCGCAACACGCACCTTCCGTTGCGTTCCGTGTTGGTTTGTTCCTTCCAATCCATTCGTGTGCTGCATGCCGGTTTTTCTTCTCCAACACAGACATCATTCGGTTGGTACTGGTACAAACCCCTTCGGCGATGTTTTAGATGAGTACCACACATCTATTTGAAAAGACAAGGAGACAAAATGACAACGATCGACAGAACTTTCACGATTGAAACTGAGAAATCACGACTTGACATCCCAATCCCGAATTCAAGAGGGATTCGGGTCCCAAGATGCCAAAATTCCCGAAGCGCGCCACTTTCTCGGTCCAGAACAGAACAACAGACTGCGCGCTTTGTCTTTTGGTGTCTCGTCTCGCGCTCATAATGCTTGTGCTGTATTGGCATGGCAATGTGCTGTGCTGTGCTATTGATGGAGCGATAGCATCAGGCGACGGACACACGGATGATGGCAATAGAAGCAATGATAACTATTCGAGCCTTCGTGTGATTGTTGGTGCACTTGCTCGTGTGATTGCTCAAGCCGTTGACAACAGGTGCTCCAGCATGCCGTATCAGGAGCATCGAAAGTGCCGCGTTTTATCGTCTTGTGTTCCTATTATGTGATTTATTGTATTATATGTTGAGGAGCATATTGAATTTATGTGTATGTTGATGGGATGGCGTGAGATGAGATGAGATGGGGTATGATACATTGGTATTCGTTTCCATCGCACCGACGCATGAATGAGTGCATGAATGCAGTCATGCAATGCATTGCATGAATGGATTAGTGGAGAGGGAGAGATGGATGATCCGGCTTCGGAATCAACATCAAATAGTTGCTTCTTTGCTCCTTTCGATGCGATGCAGGGCCTGGAGGATCTGATGTTCGCGAGGGCTCCGTTGCATCACCAACGGATGCGATGGGAGCATTCCCACAGCTTCTGCACGGTTCCTTGATAGGGGTTCTTCTTCTGCTTCCTGTTCGTGCTTTGGACTGACGTGTTGCTGCGGCTGCTGCTGCTGCTGCTGCTTCTGTTGTTGGACATTGCGGCGGCTGCGGCTTCGGGATTGGCGTCGCTTCTTCATGAGAATCTGGCGCGTGGATTCGCGGGCTTGGTGCCAGTGCAGCTCGCCGACCCAGGGGCGTATGCAGATGGAAATGACTTCCTCCATCGACATCCCACGTTGTGCCTTGAGTTCCTTCGAGTGTCGGAGGCTCCAGCTCACCGACGTCGACACGAGGGCCTTGATTTCACGAGTCAGGGCAGTGTTGCCCGTCTCGTTGATCTGGTTGAGCAGCACCTTGATGAACAGGGCGAACTGCAGCCGTTGCATCGAGAGGGCGGAGATGTGCGGTGCGTAGCTTGGATGCTGCGCCTCTGCCGTTTGCGGGGCCTCCCGCATCTGCGTTCTCGTTGCTGCAGATTCGGCGAGAGGGGCCTGTCTTGGTGTAGGTTCGGGTCCGGCCATGGAACCTGGCTTCAACAGATGCATCTCACTGTTCATGATGGTGCTGCTTCTCTGTTGGCGGATAGTATCGATCATTGCTGCTTGGGCCTTGCTTGGAGTTTGCTGCTGGTCTGATGATGATGCGCTTGAGCTTGTACGAGTACGAATGGTGCGGATAGAGGATCTGTATGGTGTTGTGGTGGTGATGGTTGACGGTGGGAGATGGTGGGCTTGCGGTCTGTTTGTTTGGTTGATGGAAACAGGATGAGGCTGATGTTGATTTATGTGATGAAGGTGACGGTGAGGCCTCTCATGTGATCGTGCAAGGGCAATCCTTGCGATGGAGTACGTGTGGTAGTGTGTTGTCGGTGATCACAAGCGCAACAATGAGAGAGTCATCGAATGATGATGGCTGCGGGATGCTTCGAAACGCTGGAAGATGTGGAGTTGGAGTTGGAATTGAAGTTGGATTGTGGAACGACGCAAAAAGCCGTTCGCTGACATCCAGCGTAATCTCTTTTGCCTTGATACCTGGATTCTTCTTTTGCGGCACGAGAATTGTCTCCACAGTAGTACGAGAAGGTATCAGTATTCTCAATCCCCCCCAAAACCGATCCGAACACACGCTTGCATCCACCGCCCGCGGTGCTGCTGCCTGGTTGTTTGCGTTGGTCTTCGGCTGCCACAGCCTTCAAGTGTTGCTCGCCGAAGATCCGATTCGGCAAAGAACAGAACCGATGCAGCGGATCTTTGCGCTGTTGTGATGTGCGGAATGCCGGCTATCGCTGCCGAGGAACTACACGCGCGCACAAAGACACGAAACTCGTCAGCACCACACCCGTGCCATGGGTCATACCACACGTACTCTTACATACTGTCTTCTCGTACCCAAGCCATGAGCGCACGAGAACGGCCGACTATTCGATTCCCTGGCGGCGTTCTGGAAATCGTGCTTCTCTTTGTGTCTCCTCCTACTCGCCCACATTTTGCTATCGTGTGCTTTGTTGGTACGCACTGCCTCTGTCTTGGGGGTCTTCGGTTCTCGTTCAGCACCCTTCTCTTTGAGGATGTGCAACATCAATTGTCCCTGAGACTTATGACTTGGGATCAAGAAACGCGATCTCCCACTTATTTGGTTGAGGATGATGTCACTGAAATCGAGCTGACGCCTTTGGATCAAATCCCTCACACTCGACCTGGGCTCGTGCGTACGGTGCCTGCTACCAGCAGTATGGCTTGCTGTTGGGTTGTGGGCAGGGACATCGCATCCATGAGAAACGTGAAGAGAATTTCGAAGCTATTTGTTCTGTTTCCGCCTGGGCGAACGGCAAGAATGAGGAGGGGGCGTGAGACCTTGTGAGCGATCTTCGAGCGCCCCCCAAGCAAGGCTCATCGTACGACTATGGAACGAGGCAGCCGCGTCACCTTCGTGCGCGACGCCCGCACGAGCGAGACTACGAGTTGGAGCACCAACCAACCAAGTGCATGAGGAGCCCAAGATCTCACTTTCCACAGAGGGCAGGTACTTTCGGACAATACGGACAACGACTACACTGTGCTCGGATGGGAATATAGTAGGCAGGCCACGGTATTCGTATGGACGTATCAGCCCCTGTTGCTGCGCTCTACAATCCAAGAGGCACCCGTCCGCCTTTGGACCAGAGGCTGTTGCTGCCTTCGAACGTGCTTGGACTTCCGTCCATTGGCACCGGGTCTCCGTTCGCGCCATAGCACACTTATTGCTTTCCTTGGTTCTCGCTCGCGTGATGCCAGCCTTCTCAATCACGGCTTCAGGATCAAAAGAAGACTCGAGAGAGTTGTCGATGCAGTTGATCGATCAGTCTCCCCCCGACTTCTCGATCCGCACTTCGCACTGCCTCCATCCAGACTTCTTGATCCTCTACTACAACACCACCTCCAGCACATGCGTACGCACGTGAGCTGCACGCATCTTTGTGTGGAGAGAATAGCACACAATTAACTCACGATTGTGGTACGAGGTGGATGAAGCAGGCGCCACGCAGTCGGTGGATGGTGCCAGCGCAGCCTCCATTCGCGTTGCTCCGTGGGAAGGCCAAGCCAGGGCTCTTCGGCTTGTGATTGTATCAGACTTACTCGTACCAGACCTGGTGCTCCAGATTGGCAGACTTTGGGTCTTGCGAGAGGGACCTGCCAATCTGCGCTTCTCAAAGAGCGATTGGTTGAGATCCCTCGTGTTGGACGGCACCACCAAAAACGCTCATGATGATGATGCATAATGATGCGCAACGAGAGTCATGCAAATGATTCAGGGCATGAGCTACTCGTATAGTATAATAGTTGCGTTTTCGTGGTGTCTTCCTCAATGGGTCTCTCTCGACGTTTGCCGGTGGGTGTGCGATTGAAGTGGATTGGCTGATTCTCATTCATGGGCAGCGCGTCGAAGCATTTACGTCCCAGGTTGTCATCTGTGAAGGCGAGCTCTACGAACTTCAAGATTCTTTCGTTGGGCGAAACTCGTGTTCCTTGGATGTGGGATCCTCCACCGCTCACTCGACCTGGCCCTCCATTCCTCTCTGTGTCCATGCTCACAAGCACAACACCGCAGGCCGTTTCACACATTCTTACGTGCACACGCTTGTCCGAAACAAACAAACAAACAAACAAACAAACAAACAATTTCTGGATTATCTTAATGTACTCTACTCGACTGCTCCACTCGACTGATCGACTCTGCGAGGTCATTGTTCTCCACAGTGGCAGTGGCAGTGGCAGTGGCAGTGGCAGTGGCAGTGACTGTGGTTGGCTCGTTCTTCGTTCCTGCTGCAGTTCTTGCCGCGGAGTATGCGTTGGAGGAGGAGGATCGCGATCAACAATGCCGCAAGACGCCGCTATTCGAAAGAATCGCTTGAAAACAAACCATCGCCCCATTCATTCAGCAGTTCATCGCTGATGCTTCCATGTTCATGATCAAAATCGAGGTGTGATACTTGCAAGCCAAAGAGCGGGAAGTTTGTTTGTGTTGGGTGCGTCATCACCGCCGCTTGTGCTGTGTCTGGCTGCGCTGCCGGTGCGGCCTGCCTTGGTGCCTCATCGGTCTGTACTCGACGTTCGGGGACTTGCGCCTGATGGGTGTCTTGGTGGACATTTGGTCGTCTCAAGGCCAAATGATCGTCGTTTTGTTCGTATTGTTGTTGTTGTTGATGACGGTGAGGGTAGACAAGAGTATGTTCTTGAAGGTCTTCCTCTGCATACCCTGCGAACGATGATTATGGGCATAATAGTCAGCAACATGAATCGGATTCAAGCAATGCGTGAGGTGCGATTATCTGCGACTGTCACAAGCTCGTATTTATTCACGATGGCTTGTACGACACCACATGAAATTGTCAATGGAAGCGCGATCAAACAGCACACATCGTCGCGAATATGACCATAGCAGTATGCCGGGCAGATATGTAAGTCTTCATAACTCGTAACGTACCTAATTCCAATTTTGCTTGCGCAAGTTGTGTCTCGTGTGATATTCGTGGTTGACTCCTGCGTGGTTTCTCCTCCTCACGCAGAGCATGCAGCACCTTTTCCAAGCATGTCTGTGATTTCTCCTTCTCACGCAGAGCATGCAGCACCTTTTTCAAGCATGTCTGATCGTCAAGAATACTCCAAGCGACCTGCTTGGTGCCATCAGCCGCGCATTGTATTGACTTTCTCAAGAAGAAACCTCTCAAGACCTGCCGGATCTTTGCAAGTGTCCACTTGCCAATCCTGCCTTTCGAGCCGTCCGAAGGAGCATCGCAGAATATGCTCTGATTGAGGCGGATTATCCACCGATAGATGATGTTGGCCGGGTGCGCTTGCGTGTGCTTGCCTCGACCGGCGATAATATCTCGCACGGTCAAGGTATACATCTTGTTCATGATGGTGATGTTGGGCTGTGCGGGACAAGTCATATAAGGTGGCATTCGTCGCTGCTCAGTTCGTTGCTTATGTAGTTTGCGGAAGGTTCGTAGCTTGGCCTGACGATGGAGGGAGGGATGATGATATGAGTTGAACCATGGTTGATGCGCCCCGAGCTTCGAACACGGTCGTTTACATTACTTGTCTCCGCCGCCAGCTGTCAACACCAATGCATCAGGAGTCATCGCCACGAAGGACGTGCTGCTGCTGCTGCTTCTTCGAGGCTGATACAGGCCAGAAGCATGAGCAGAATAGCATGATGGATGCGTGTGTGGATGTCGCAGATTACGTGCGCGAACATGAGACGAAGATTCATCAAGTTCTGGCATCACCTTGGTCTTGCTTGCCGTTCTGAATTCTTCTCGGTGTGCTCGTCCTTCTGTGCATGCTGTAGGCGCCACATTCGTTGGTGTGTTCAAGAGGCGATGAAATTGCAAAAGAGTCGACACGAATTGTGGAGAGTACGAGTTGGTACCAGTATTCTGACAACTTTCGAAGGCAAGACGTCTGGCGCCAATTCTTGATGAGCTCGATCAGCCGAATGGAACAATACCATGCCATACCACACGGCGTGGCACTCGGTGTCAGTCCGCGCCGAAGCAAGGGAGTTCTCGCCTCAAGATCGACCCACACCATGCTTGTGTTCTGCCAAGTGGAGAAGTTGATTGGCTGTTTGGTCCGCCGAACAAGAATAGAACAATAGTCTTGCTACGAGCACTCCTGTGTCAACGCCAATGTTCTTTTCTTCCAGTTCGGTGTGGTCAAGCTGCTTCTGCCTCCTTTCCAGACACGATATTGGGTGATACTCGCATGGTAGGAGAATAAGTGATTGCATGTGCCTTCGAACGATTTCCAGCCGAATGCCAACAGCGCCAGTCACACTTTTCGATTGGAACTCCAGGAGTTGTATCGTCGAGATTCGATGTGCCTTGTCGCACCCAGCTCCATGGCTTGAAACAGGACACTGGAGCGGCTCGACAAGCTCACCAACCAGCTCATTTTTCCCCAGTGAGCGGGTTGGGTGTTTGGTGTGCAGGTCAATACCCGTAGTGAAATTCCACGTTCCTCAAACTTGGAGTGTCTGGCATCGTGTCTCGTTGGGCGATGCCTTTGTCATCGCCTGGGTTCGAGATTGATGCGACATGCATGCGTTGGATTTGCGCAGGAAATGGAAGCATGAAAGCATTGAAGCAATGATCGTGTTTGAAGCCACGTGCACCGTCCTGATTTCTGATTTCACCACTGGCGTGTGTTGCGCCATGCGCATTGAAGGCATCGTTCTGCACGTTGCTCCATCGATGCACGGGTTCAGAACATTGAGAGCACATGTTCTTTCACGACAGTTCATCAAAAACGCTTCTTGGCCGTCATCTTTTTCGCTTTTTCTTTCATGTCTGTCGCCCGATGTAGTCGCACCAGCCACGCTATTGGTGTCGCCGGCGCAGTCGCCATGATGGTTCTGATGAACTATCCAAGCACGGATACCCTAACCTTCTGTGCTGAACTCGCTGATACGGAGAAGCTGAAGTCGGTGATGGGCGGTGCACATGGCATCTCTTGCTCTGAGTTTGGGTGGGAATGTGCGTGGTTCGTATCCATCGCGCGCGGGCGAGTCCTCGCGCAGTGCCCGCATTTCAGCATGTCCGTGTGTCCATGAGTTTGCGTGTATGCACATGTGCATGTACGCGTGTATGTGTGCCTGTGCGTTCGTGTGTTGGCACGATTAGTGCTGCCTCCTCGCCAAGGAACACCGTCAGGATGCGATGCATTCCCCAGCATTTAGTCGACCCGAGAGGCTGGAAGTCGCACCATTTTGCTGGAACACACCTTGCGATTCTCGTGTGCGGTGCTATCAACCGGGCTGGCCCCTTCCTCACAGCTCGTCCACCGTATCGAAAGGTAATATTCGAGCGTGGGTCGAATGGGCCGAAAGACAAATCGCAAATCGTCCACTGCTGCGAAAACGTCCAAAAGAAAGATGAAATCCATTTCATTTTGTCGCGATGCCAATGCGCCTCGACACTCGGTTGGTGAGCGACGTTGATACTCTGTCCTGGAAGGCAGACAGCATCGATTGCGACATCTCACAGTCACACTGTCGTGTCGGTATGAAAGGACAGCGGAAGGGGAAGGGCGTGTGCTTGGACTCTCTTCACCTGCGCATGGTGTGGTATCGTGCAGATACGAGGAGTGAGGAAAAGCTCGCACCACATCATCATCTTCGCTGGTCGTCTCTGGCCACGTCGGTCTTGCCTTTCTCTGAGCTCTGTCCTGGCCAAGGGATCTTCTGTGATCGGAGATGCGTGTGGTGATGGTGTTGTTGTTGTTGTTGCCGTTGTGTGGTGTCGCTGCTGCTGCGTGCCAATCAACAGAATCGAGTGCGTGGAGAGAGCGGTGGCGTCTGGCATGTCGTCCTGTATGGGCCGGTAACAAAACCAAACCAAGATCCAGCCAGTGGAAATGGGGACGCGTTGTGACGACAGTGCCGTTAGTTTCAACGCGTCTTGCGAAGCAAGTTGGCAAATCACGGAGAAGGCGCGGAACAACAACCTGCGAATCCCGTGAAGAACGTGGACTTCCACGCTGGAAAGGCAGAGCCGTCGTTCCACGATATTCAAGTTGAAGCGTTTGCGCGAATCGTATCGAGATACATTGAACGCGTGAACCATTTTACACCGTATTTTTCCTTCTAAGGCTCCTGTCGAACGTTTTCTGACCGTGAAGACTGCTTGAAATAGGCACATGAAGGATTCTTCGTGATATAGTGTCCGTGTAGGTCCGTTAAACATATTGTTCGTTTATTGTTGGTCCTTCGGCTTGGCGCTAATAGTTTCGCTGCCACAGAAGGAACATGTGTTGCGACACAATGACTATTCGAACTCTGCCGCTTACATAACGCGGACGCAAAACAGCTCCACGCGAGTTCCCACTGTCGATACTACGACCTGCGCGAGCTGCGCAAAAAGTGGAAACGGTTGGAGGATGATGATTGGTGTGTGAGAAACGTCGTTCTCCAAAATAGGGCTCTTCGCGTTTGCACAACACGGAACGATCGCGTTGTGGAGCTTGAACCCTTCGGAAGTGTCAATGACATTCGTCAACGCTACTACGCGGGAGAGCAATTGTTTGAGTGGAGGTGGTTGACGTGGGACAACGACCACAACGGTAACAACGACGGAACTTGTTCACCATGACAAACGCTGATCCCATCCAGTTCCGCACGGTGGAATGGCATGACAAAGGCCGAAACGGCCACGACCACTCACTCTGCTCCAACAGTACTCAAGGAAAGTCGAGGACAAACGAACACATGTGGTGTTGTGATGTGGGGTGGCGGCGGAGTCATCGTTTGATTCGTCTGCGTGGTTGAGAATGTGTCATTGGAGGCGGTTTCGTTGAAGCTCGCAGTGCCGCATCTCTCTGCCTCCGCAGTTGCCGCCATCACTGGGAAACGCAATTGCGCAACCGTGGCCGAAGTGGTGGTCGTGGCCGCAGCAACTGACGCAACTGCTCTTCGAAGGCAATGCTCGCGTTGTCCGGGCTGTTTCCAACTACAAGGGCAACATGGTGTCGTCGACTTTCGTTGAAGAAATGAGGAGAGACGCCACATTACACCCTCGGAAGCATCACTCCGATCAGAGAGCATGTCTGTGCCCCTTCTGCACATTCGATTACGAAGCACGCATCAGTTCGCGGCAACGACCAACACTAACAAAAGGCAACGGCGGAGCAATCCAAGAGACAAGTGCAAGCAGAAGCCAACGCGAAGCGTGGACATCAGAGGAACGAACACCATCACCGCCACCATCGCCATCACCTTGCGATCACCACCACCTCCCTTCAACGAAGGAAGGCGGCGGTGTGTCTTCGCTGTTGGAAAGCTCCCGGTGTGCACCAATTGTCGAGCGCGAGACAGAAAGACCAGGAAACATTTCTCTCTGGCGCACTTTGTCTCCAAAGGAGATTCCCTGGGAACCAAAACCAAGATTGGGCTTGGAAGGGACACCACACCCACAGGTACATGCGGACACTCGTCGCAGCATCTCACTCCCCGTGCCCAATCACAAATAAGTGCCACAACCGTACTGATCCGTCACGTGTTGAAGTAGGCGCCTCGTCGCCGCGCCTCATAACAGTCACTTTCTGTCCGACATCCCTCTACCACAAAATACAGCAGAAACCAACAGAGAGCAACCGGCCAAAGGAGACACGAAAGACACCGAGGGACAACCCAAACAGAGCTGCTCCAGTCTGATTGCTATTCCGCTTCTCAACATCCTTCGACTTGTGCAAGTATCGTGCAGGTAATTCGTATTTGTAGCACATTGCAGTTGCATCACCACAGGGAGAGCAGCCATAGCTTGTCAACAATAGGGAGCACAAAGCAGGGAGCAGCCAAACTGACCCACAACCTGCTCAGCAACACCACACTCACAGACGACAACAACCTCATCGGCCAGCGCAGTCTGCGCATAACCATGACACTCGACCAAGATCTCAAAGAGATGAACAACCTGCTGGAAATGCGCCGCAAGACGAAACGGTCAAGGCGGTGGTGGAAATCAATCTCGTCACGCACACGGAAGAACAATCAATCGGATGCCTTGCTCTACGATCACATCAGACAGCAGCTGGACTCCTGTGAACGAACAGACAGTGGCAGCCCCGACCTTTCGGTCCTGGATCACGAGGCAAAGCACAAACAGCAAGGGGAGGACACCACCGTCATCACCAAGTCGACCATGTTGACTGATGAGGGAACGGCCGTCACCACGCCATCGTCTGCCTCGAGGGCCAATCCCGCACATTCGAGCGGCTCGCTGCGGCACCTTCATGATGACAGCAGCAACGGGGACGAGGAGGACGAAGAGGATGATGAACTCAGCACAAATGGAGATGCAAGCAATGCAGATGATGATGATGATGATGACGTCAATCCATCAGCATCGCACTCACAAAGCGAGCTGGAGACTTCAAATACGTTACGAGCGACCGCAATGGCCGTGGGGAGTGAAACAGCAGCATCCACTGACATCGACCCTGCGCTCCAACAGCAGCAGCAGCAGCAGCCTCATGCTGAGGACATGACAGATAGAGAACCGCCACAGAAGAGTACTACAACATCATCCTCGCGCGTCAATCTGGGAAGCGTGGAGATCCCAGTTGATCGGCTATCTGCGTCCGACCTCGCGGGGCTTTCATGGCCACAACAACAACCCGAAGTCACAAGACAGTCGCCCCATCCCTCTGTGCCGAGAGGTATCCCAGTTCCCGATGTGGCCACCGAAACATTACCACCAGACACCAAGCCCAAAGCGAATGATTCTGACCGAAACGCAACGCTGATACCCACATCAACCTCAACGCCAACACCGACAACGACACCAACATCATTGCCACAGTCGGCGGCTTCTGTTTCAAGGCACAACGAGGATGCAAGCCCCGCCACTCCTGCTGCTCCGGCAGATGCTGCTGTCGCAGACAAGCAACGTCAAAGTGATGGTGACCGCAAGGTCCTGCGTGCCAGCTCATCGGCGCTCTCGACGATCTCGTCGTCGTTTAGCTCCACCACATCGATTGCCCATGCGCAAAGCCGGCCATCGTCCTACAGAACCAAGAAGAGGAAGTTCGTGCGCTTCACATCCGTCCAGGTTCGCTGGTACCCGATCATGCTGGGCGACAATCCAGCATGTTCCTGCGGCCCGCCTCTGATGTTGGACTGGAATCCGATGAAGGCAAAGGAGTTCAACATCAACGACTTTGAGACCCAGCGCAACATCAAGAGGTCTAGCAGAGCCGATGGCAGCTCAAGCGCCGCGTCTGTTCGTACTTCGACGTCGACATCACGCTCATCCGCAAGGACCATCAAGAGCAAGTCCCGATCGCGTCGCACAAGCCAGTCCTCTCGTTTGTTCGTGGAACGACAGCTCAAGCTGAGCAGCTCGCACAGGAGGGAGCTTCTGATGCGATGCACGGTCAGCAAGCCGGACACCCGGCACGACAGCGCAACCGTGGAATCTGGCGTCTACGTCAACGTGCAGCGCTACACCCGAGAAGACATCGACGACGTTGTCAAACAGATGCAGAAGGTGCAACGCCAGAGGAGCCAAACAAGGCAGTCCTCTTCCATCATGGAGCCAATCGAGCTCGTCTGTGAGAGCATGATGTCCATCCTGCGTGGGAAGCAGAAATTGGAGACCTCGAAACGCAGGAACAGCAACGTTGTGTGATGCGAATGGCCATGGCCCATCATCATCGTCACCCAAGGTGTTTCATATGTGCGTAAACTGGGGAGATCAATTCCTTCCTGGACCCAGCCCTTGCATCGCAATGCCTTGCGCTTCCTTTTCGCGAGAAGAGCAGAGTGTCGTCAACTGGGGGAGAAGTGTCATGTCATGCCATGAGGTGCCCAACCAAACCGACATCAAACAGGACACACAACTCGCCGTCCAATACAGATGCAGATGCGAAGGATGGTGCAACAGGGCAGTTCCACCTCCGAATAGTGTACACTAGTTTACCGCTACAACGCAACGCACCACCCCATCGTACAGATACCAATACCAATGCTCTGATACAAACACATAATCACCTTAACCAATTTTGCTCTCTCGTTGCTCGTACCACACCCACGACGCGCCTCTACTCGTGCTTTATCCGTGTCCCTCGTGCATCATGTTGGACTGGTCCTGGGAGAGCATCTCGCCATGGCTGGCTTCATGCGGTTCCGCTTCGGAGGCGTTACTGGTACACAAGTGTGCTCGCAATGAGAACTCAAAACGTCAAGGGGAAGCGATGGGTTCGCGGTGGAGCCTTCGATCATTCCGCGCGTTGTGTGACACGATTCTACCGAGACCACTGCCGTGCATCGCATAGATTGGAGGTCTATTGGATGATTGTGCTACCTACGTCCGGTTTGTCGACATGATACTATACGGAACGACAGGTCGATTGACCGACTACGTGCCAATTGAATCTTGGCACTTGCGCAGGCATGGCGGTGCCTGGCAGAGCAGTCAATGCAATTCGGTAGATCCACCCGAATACTCGTAGGTATGCTAGATCTAGGTCCTGCCCGCATCGCACATACGACCCCATTCAGCGAAGTCGTGTAGTATCCTGCGGATTTGAGATACTGAAACGTGATATTTTTAGAACATGATTTTTCGTGTTGTCCATTAGGGTTAGATAAATATAGCTAGCTTTTACGACACAAAAACATGGCTGGCTTGTCTTCTCCGCAGACGAAAATGATGACGTCATTGACGGTCGATGTCAGACTGCGATGGTATCCAACTGTATTGATGGTGAAGTTGTGGCAGGTTTGGTGTCATGTTGATTCCTCACGTTGTTGGTGATTTGGCTCGGTTGGACGTTCCTCGCTTGTGCGTGTTGTGCCAAACAGCACAGCGTTGGTGGTGGCATCCCTGCGCGTCGGCTGCAACAGCGACACTTGCGAATGCTACACAACATAACATCATTTAATGGAGCACAGTGACTTATCCTATGGTATGCAAAATATAGTATAATATTATTTTACACCAAGCTTAGTTTGTTAGTACAAAGTCCTGCGTAACCTGCTTTGCTCCGCTTGGACATGGGATGCCGAGGTCATCTGCTGAGCTGTTGGCATGGTGCGGAAAGAGACTGATGGCGGCGGTGTTGTTTACCTTGTTGTTTCTCGTGTTGTGATTCGAGTACGTGCAGGTTCATTGATGACAGCTTTCACTGTACTTCTTACCTTTTTGCTAATCGTATAAATCCAAAATACTGGTTGGAGATCGTCCTCGGATGACTCACAATAAAACACAAAAGCTCCGACCAGGGCATGCACCAATGGGCCAATATGTCTTCAGTGGTTACTTGTGCAGTTTGACAGGTTAAGAGTTGTGGTTTACCACCAAGCTTACCACTTACAAACAAACCTTCACCATGGCAAGAGCAATCAACAACAGAACTGTTGCACCCATCATCAAGGAGCTAGTCCAGCTTGACTACTAGGAGATGACCTTCATCACATCCACCCTTGGGCGCATTGACCAAGCTATCCAGCATCCAGATGGTGCAATTGTGGCTTCCTTGACCTTTGCACCAACCCTCACTGCAATCAACATTGGAAACATCCAACACATCTTTGCATACACCAGATCCAATACAATTGACTCCACCACCAACTGGACTGACGTCGATGAATACATTGAACAGACAACTATGTGCCTCCAAAGATCAAGACCCCTGTTACAAACACAGCAGCTTGCACAAGAACCAAGATGGCCATCAAAGACGCAGCGGAAGTGGAGCCCCCAGTGGCAAACAACAAGATAGCCATGATGTCTCCATGATGTGGAGCCACCCTTGCACAATCACCCTCAACACCAACAGGTTGGTGCTAGGACAAGGTATCCATGCCCAAAACTCTGACTTTCTCTGGACTGAACAAAGCCTGGCGCGATTGGAAGATTTCATTTGCCAGATCGATGGCAACAATGAGATACGCAATGCATATAGAACCCAAGCAACCAACCAACTACAATTCACAGAACAACAACCAATTCTACACCATCCTCAACAGCAAGACCTGAGGTGACATGGATTTCATCATGCCATTGCACATTGGCAGTGGTCATGACACCTTCCAGGCACTGGTCTGGATGTACAAATTCAAGAAGAACAAGGCAGAGATCATGGCTGAGCAGGAAGATCTCCTGGCAAAGCCTATCTACGATGGATCAAAGCTGTTCAGCAAGTTTGTCAATGCCTTCTCAAGGTCCATCCATATGATGGAGGACAATGGAAAGGTCATGAACAAAAAGGAGACCACTGCAAAGCTCTTTTCCAACATCAATGACAAACAATTCTTGAGTGAGATTTCTTGGCTTCACAACGTCAATCAGTCATTTGACTGGATCCGCAATGAGTTGATGAGGCACGACAGCTCCATCGCCAACTCCAAGATCGAACAATCCCCACAGTGCAACCGGCGCTAACAGCAGAAGAAGGACAGGCAAACCAACTGTAAGCGTCGCTACGAGGCGCCAACGGTGGACCAAAGGCCCTCGGCAATGTCCCTGCTGATGGACAGTGTCTTCTGCCGACTTCCGACCCACATGCAGGTGCTCGTCGTGAAGTCTGCGCTTTACTTCCGCAAACACGGCAAGCCAATCAACGAGGACACGCCCAAGAACCTCAAACTAGCGGAGTACGCAAAGAACCTCCAACTTCCCACCATGTGAAGATCTCACAAGAGAGCCTGGACCAAAGTGTCCCCAGCGTGCAGTGGAAAGGAATACGGACCATGCGACAACAGCTCGTGACAATCAATGACAGACACAACTCGCCGCCAGTCGGAGATCATCATACATATCAAGCCCCGCGACTGTAGGGGGAGACGCGCGCAGCTGTGGAGAGAAGACCCAGGTGTGCACGCCTGGAGGTACTACAAGAGTTGGCGCCAAGTGGAACCCACCCGACTGTCCACCACTTTCTTTGCAGGGCAAGAGCAACAAGCAGTAGCCAAGGCTACATCGTTTGACTCAGGGGTGGACAGCGACATTGTACATGAATCCAGATGGGTGGTGACCCAACAACTCCAACAGACGTTCCATGCTCACGGGGCAACAATGGCCTCACCAATCAAGGCATTCCAGATGGTCGACGCGGTGGCAGTATATGAATCTCCAACAGGCGATGTGATCCTCATCAAGGCAAAATATGTGGCTCTGGATAAGCACCCACATCAGATGGAATCATTGTTTAAGACACATCACATGCGCGTGCCTGGACTGAATGTATACAATTGCCTCATCCAACACCAGGGGCAACAGCGCATTGCATCAGGTGACACCAGCATCCCACGGGCCAACCATGGTGGCAACACCCTGCGCATCCCCATTTGGAAATTCACAGCTCATGAGCTAAAACTCAATAATCATGTCACGATATGCGACCGACACCAGCGCCTTCGGCGGAATAACCAGGGAATCCATTTCACCGACATGATCAAACACTTCCCACACCAGGTTGTCGAGAAGACAATGGCGGCATCCACCCAACTGGCGGACAGACCAATCGAGACAGAGTCACGACTCATCCCATGGCAGTACCGAACACAATGAGCTGGAGTGCTCCAGCCGCAATGAATCCAAGGCAGAGTCAATACGGACCCCTTCTTTTCCACAGTGCAATCAATTTGGCATTCCAAGTGCTTCCGACTCTTTGTCCACAGCAAACCAAAATTCATCTGGGCGAAGCCGCTCCAAAGAGAGGCAATGGCGCCAGGGGCGCTCATGGACTTCATCCTCAATGTCGACGCACCGGATACCCTTGTGTCCAACAACTTGCAGGTCCAATCAGGAAAGGCCCTGGAAGGCGACCACATCCAAGCACATGATCAAGCACTACTTCACTACGCCCATGAACCAGAACCAGAACAGAGCGGAACGCATGATCGGCGACATCAAGTGGCATGCTTATCAGTTGATATGGGCGGCATCCGCGCCACTCGAATTCTGATGTTTGCATTGCAGCATGCCATCGACGTGTGGGACTAGATGGACAAGGGCAGCATCCAGTGGAGGACACCAATTGAACTTGTCCATAGCAACATGCCCGACATTTCCATGTTCCGATCCACTTTCTTCCGTCCTGTGTTGTTCTTCAGGCCAATGACAAAGTTCCCTGAGCATCCATTCAAACCAGGCTATATCCTGGGCATCGCGTGAATTCACGGGGATCCATTCACTTACCATATCTGGTTGCCACAAGACGAGGATATCAAGTGGGGCACAGTCCTCATGTGCAACATTGCCAAGCCGCGTATTCTGGAATACACAGACACTCTGCACATCAGCAATGGAGACATACAACGAATCGCAAGGCTCAACCTCATTGACGCAACCACAAACAGCGCTTCGGGTGGCAGGGCATGAGCAAAGACAATACCGGCTGAGCCCGCTCAACAGGTCCAATAGGCCATCGATGCGATTGCCGTGTGGCCAAGAGCGGCGGCTCGCATCCCAGAACCTGGTCCAACGAGGGTCAGGAAAATCGAGGTCAACGCAAACACAGCTTCACTAGAGGACCAATGGTTTGGACAGCCAAATGTTGTGCCTCATGACGAAGACATGAGCGGAAATGACACTGCAGATGTGATCTTGGACAGTGATGACAATGGTGACAGCCAAATACCTGGCGACGTCTCTGAGTAGCTCGATAATTTGGCGGCAGTACCCATGCTAGATCCTTTGGAGCACCGGATTCAGGGGCATCAAAGCACTCTTGCAGAACAACAGCACAATGAGATGTTCCAAAATCAAATCAATAAGGTCGACAAGAACACACCTGAAATCACCAGCATCACAGGACACAGCTTCCACGATGGACACCTACACCTCAATTCCAAATAGGGAATGGAGACAAGAACATGGTTCCGATATGACATCATTCGAGTGAACCATCCAGAGCTGGTGGCTTGGTACATCATTGCAAACAAACCAACTCGGCATGGACGACACAATTGGCAATCGCAACTGATGCTACAATGGACCAATCATGCAATCCAGGCAATCAAGCGGCGCATCCAGCGTAGCGAACGCACACACCAATTCACGATCGACGGCAATGACATTGTCACTGTACTACAGCGGATTCGACCAGGCAAAAAAGAAGCCGAAATGGGACTTCTTCACCACAGTATTCCAGTACAGGGGCGAAGTGCTACGCAACATGAAGCACGCACTACAACTCGACCAAGTCAACAACAACGACATGTGGAAGGCAGAAGCCAAGAAGGAGATTGATGCACTCATCAACCTTGCCTGCTTCGAGTTTTGTTCATCCACACATCAACCATCAACTGAATACCAGAGCACAAAGCTCAGGCTCATCTTTGTGGTCAAACAAGACCTGCGGCGCAAGGCAAGGCTCATAGCTGGAGGACACCTCATCAAGATTGTAGATAACATACGCATGTCCTCATCAACAGTCAACACCACCAGCGTGCGAATCCTCCATGTAATCGCAGATGCGAACAAATTCCAGCAACTCTGCAGCGATATTGGCAACACATTCGTCAACACCTACACCAACGAGAAGATATACGCGAGAGCAGGAAAGGAATTCAATCACAGAGAGGGCCAGACAATTGTACTCAAGAAATCATTGTATGGACTCTGATCCAGTGCCCAATGATTCCATGCTCACTTCGCCAACACACTATCTTCCATGGGATTCAAGCCATTGCGCCACAACCAAGATGTATGGATCAGACTCCAAGACAAATCCGGAGACGACTACATCTGCACACATGTTGACGATTTCAAGATCGTACCGAAGGACACAAATCAATACACGAAGTCAATCCAACAGGTCAACACAATCAAGGATATTGGCCCACCCATATACAATCTCAGGAATGACTATTCCAGAAATGCAAAAGGCAAATGGAGCACTGGATGCAGCAAATACATCTCAAATGCACTGGACAAAGGCAAGTGCCAGCATGGATCACTTCACAGCCAACATGTTCCCATGAGGAACAAGGACCATCAGGAAACGGATGACTCCAAACTACTAACACCTGGCAAGCAACAAAAAATCCAGCAGCTCATTGGCATGCTAAACTGGGATGTCCAGCTTGGATATTTCAACGTCGCATTTGCAACTTCCTCACTTTCACACTTCACTGCATCACTACGGAAAGGACATCTTGAACGTGCACTCAAAGTATGGGGCTATCTCAAGCACAAGTCCACTCCGCAAACACTGATCGATTCCAGGCCAATGATATTTGACAACTTCAATGCAACGCCATCAAACCCAGAACTGGTAACACAGATGAAGGAGGAATATCCCAAGGCCACAGAAGACATCAATGACAGATCACCAAAGCCAATCTACCCAGAGCTACCAATGTATGCATTCGTGGACACAGACCACGCTCACGATCTGGTGACCAGGAGATCCAATACAGGCATCATACAATTCCTGGGTAAGATGCCAGTATACTTCTCCAGGAAACAACAAACATCCATCACAACATCAACATACAGCGCGGAATTCAAGGCGATGAGATCGGTGAACGAGGAGACCATTTCACTCAGATACGCACTCCGATCGCTGGGAGTCCAAGTCAAGTCTTCGGCTATCACATTATGCGACAGCAATGATGTGATCTCAAACAAGACGATCGCAGACAGCCTACTACAAAAGAAGCGTGTGGCAATATCATTCCACAAAGTGCGCAAGTCTGTGGAAGCCGATATACTGGTTCCAGTATACGTTTCATCAGCACAGAACTTCGCGGATATGCTCACAAAGGCATTGGCGCGGCCAACACTAACCACTTTCGTCACAGCTCTGTTCTACAGGGGTCATCCTCAAGATCAAGGGGCATGACAGCTTTCGCTGTACATCATACCTTTTACTATTCGTATTAATCGGAAATACTGGTCAGAGATCGTCGTCGAACGACTCACAATACAACAACAAGAGCTCCGACCAGGGCACGCAACAACGGGCCAATACGTCTTCAGTAGTTACTTGTGCAGTTTGACAATTGATACCAAAATACAAAGCCAAGAGGAGAGCAGATGAACAATGGCCAGAAGCCAACAATGGCTGTTGGCGACGACTAGCAGAGAGGAGGTCCAAACACACAGGCAGGGAATAGACCTGAATCGAGGACGAAGCTGTACCATAGAGTAGACATATGGAGGGAAGGCAGTGTGTGCTGATTGGGATGAGGACGATGCTCAACGTCCCAGTGCATGAACAGCGGCAGAACCGAGGACAAGACAGTGTGAAAGTCAAGCTGGGGGTCAAGATCTGGATTACCCACCAACCCAAAACTCTAGATTTCGACCACTGATCCACGGTCCAGACGAAGTAGCAGCCTCATCATGCCTACCGCTACCACGCAATCCTCAACAATTCATCGAAACGGACCACCTCACCCACGCGAAATGTGGGAGCGTCGATAATAGACACTACTGGACAGCAAGCCGAAGCACGACTGGCGATTCGGAATCGCATTTGTCCCTCGACGTCTGCATGCTTGGCGTTTTTAGACGTAGACTAGTGCGAAAAATATAAACTTTTTAACTACGGCGCCCAGGACCTTGTTACTTCACACATATACTCTCTACAACATAATAGGATGATCTAAGTGTTTATCTCAAAAATCCGCAAATGACTACATGAGAACCCTGAACGGGGTCATACGACAATTATTCACAAGTATTCTACTCGTATGTTTCATATATTACAACCAACTCTATTGGCAGTCAACCACACGGCATCCCCAACCGCGCTTACTTCTTGGCCAGACTGCGACGGCACATCGCAACGCGAGCCTTGGCGACGTCGTTGGGCACCTCGATCCACCAATCTTCCGCGTGCTTCTTGAGAAATCGGATGCCCCGCGTCTGCTGCAGCATCTGTACGAGCTGCTCCGACGATGGTTGGCAGTTCTGCTGCTGCTCGAACTCCATGATGGATTGCTGCACCCAGAATCGGAATTGGATGTTGCCTTCATGCTTCTGATACGGCGTGCCGCGCCCGATGAGCAAATCGGTGGTGCGCACGGACCAAACGACAGGGAGGTCATCATCGTTGCGTCCATGATTGTGATTGCTCTTGGTGCCATCGCCGTTGCCTTGGCCATTGCTGGTTCCATCTGGATGACTATCAGCAGTGCCATCGCAATTGCAACTGCTACTTCCATTTCCATCACCATGATCATTGCCTGGCAAACTGGACAGGTAGTCAGCTTCGATTTGTTTGGAATGCTGGCGCACCTCCTGCACCGTCTTGTCAATGAGGCTGGACTGGAAGGTGCCATTCTCGTCGATGGGCAGGACGGAGAACGAGATGCCGTAGGACGCAAGAGAGTAACCGCACTCCATCATGGAACCGAAGTGGACCTTCGTGCGCATGCGGAAGTTGCTGGGCATGACAGACAGGAGGAAGGAGAATATGGGGCGCAGCTGCGTGTTGGGGAACATGTAGTGCAGGCCGGCAACACGGATCGGCATGGTGTCGAGGAAGTCGTACTTCGCCATCTGGACGGAATCATTGAAGCACGATCTTGGAGCGTCGAAGAAGTTGGCCACGATAATGACGCCCTTGCACTGCGTTTGGACGGTGTACCGGTAGGAGAAGTTGTAAAACCACATGGCCTGCACGTGGGAGAGAAGCGAGTTGTACCTCCACTGACTGGGCGAGTTGAAGACGATGATCCTGCCTGCCCTGTCCTTGAACTTCTCGTTCATGTAGAAGGATCCGCTGAGCAACGACGCCTGCGCATCGGGTGGCAGGTCTTCCCAGTGGATCGTGTGGGCGATCTTCGTCATGCCGAAGAGCTGGTACTTCATCTGAAAGTGCTTGCAGTACCGCTCGGCCGCCTTCTGAGGGTCCCATTCCGACGAGCGCAGGTAGAGCAACCGCAACTCCGGATCGCGCGCTACCTTCGGGGCCAGGAAGGACACCCGGTTGTACATCTCCTTGCGGTTGTTGGGCACCTTCGTGATGTTGCTCGCGAGCATCTTGAGACCGTGATCCTTGAGATCGACCGTCTCTTTCATGGCCATCGGGACGCCATGAATCTCATTCATCATGGACTCGCGCTCCTGCAGCGACATGTTGGTGAGCTCGTTGACAAGCAGCTTTTCGCCATCCACCAGTGCTGGATTGGACGCATCGCCGGTGCTCGCGTTGCCGCTGCCGGCCTCATTGTAGAGAAGGTCGGTCGTCTCCGACAGCTCGGGAGGAGAATGTCGTCCCGATGGCAACGCCGACAGGATGGAAGTTCCAGCGCCTGCCCTGGAGGCGGTATCGTGGCTACTGTGCTGCGGGAGGCAGAGGCATTTGGATACAGATGCGGACGAGAATGACATCTCGTCCCCAGACGAGCCCTCCGAATGGTGGTCCGATTCTCGCCATGCGCGCTTCATCTTTGAGCGTGCTCGAGTGTGCCTTGAATGGATGGCACAATAGCTGAATGTAGTTGTTCTGCTGCACCAGTGTGATGGGTCGAATCGAGTGGCTGTCTGACAGAGCGTCTCGTTGAGTATCGCGAGTATTGTGCAGCTCCACAACTCTATTGGTATTATATGTAATGCAATAGGTCGTATATAATATTCGTCTCTGGAGAGCGCAGAATATAGGTAGAGAGTATTGTCGGCACACTCCGACTGGTTGTACTCTACCGAGTTCTCGCAGGCGTGGTTATCTCCTGAATGTGAAGGCACCGCCAAAGCTGAGTCTGAGGGTGCCTTTGCCGCGCTTCACGTGACTTCACTTGACTTGGAGTGTGGAAGCACGAGCGGAGCCCCCCAGAGCACTATTATGGCTGCAGCGGCCGACCGCGAGGAATGCGAGGATCGGTGATGCACTCTGAGAGTGTTGCTGTGTGGGTCCAGACTTGGGCGGCACCTTCAATGGTGATGCTGTGTCGGCAAAGGGGGAGCAAAATACTCTGGAGAGCAGAGTGAGGCAAAGCAGAGTATGGATCGTTGTCTGTTGGAGGAGGTTTGGACTAGATCGTACTGGCCTGTGGTGTCTGCGATCGGCTCTGGATTTGTTCCTGATTCCTCCTCTAAATGATGCTGTTGCGCGAGTGGTGTGTGGATGCCACCTTGATTCGTCGATTGCTGGTGACCAGGCACTGCCACCTGCGAGTTGTTTGGATGGATGGCGATGATGGGTGTCGACAACTGGGTGCTGTGCAACTTCGACTGCGTGTATCTCTTGTCTGCCTCTTGGATGCTGTCGCTGAGTCACACCTGAGTTCCGTCCGGCCACCCTCTTCGTTGGCTTGGTACGACTACAACAATAGTGCGTGTTGACATTCATCGGTGTTCGGACTTGGATGCGGTCTCTCACCTGGCTCGTACTGAAACTGCCGCATGAAGGAACACCAACAACGCACGCCGAATTCGACGGATGTCTTCGGCGAACGAAATCGTGGTGTTTGCTTCTTCTTCGGAATTATTACGAAGTGTCGCATCTGATGTCTGAACGATAAGAACCAGATTGTTTCAGTCGTTGATATATTGAGGCTATAAATGTACATATCGAGTCACGTTCATGACTCGTTCGTCTCTCTGCCCAATCATCAATTCGCGAACGATCAGAAAAAGAGGACTGGCGAAACGCGGCGACTCGCGACCAAAAAACAGCACAACAGTCCCAAGGAGGATGCCCGAAGCCTGAATGCCACAGAGAAGTATCAATGAGTCCCTTGGCGCTGGTGCTGGGGGTTGTTTCATCCACGGAGCTTGGCACACGAAACTGCAGCTCAGACGACAAAAGTAAGAACGAGCTGGTCGAACGACTATGGTTGTGGGCATGAATGTACTCGTGGAGAAGGTAAAACACAACACCGCACAGCAGCCCTGTGGGGCAGAGAAGCAGCAGAGAATCAACCGAAGCAAGGGAAAACCGCCTCAAGTAGATGCAAGAGGCAACTTCTGGAGTCGCATCATGAGGAGAAGTCGTGGGACGTACATGACACTGAAAAACGCTTCAAAGTTGGCGCAGCGCTCCGCGACCTTGGCATCACCTTGCTGCATCCCTGATCACGACGTCTCGTACCCGAGTTTCAGGTGCCACCACTCTTCAAAGGGATGTATGACACTATTCTCCCATCCAAAGATCGTGCTCATCTATTGCGGCTCGGACCCACGCTGCGAGTACTGCAGGACATACACTTGCATTTCCGGTCCAGGCCTACGAGTAGCCATGCAGACTCAGCTCTGTCCACATCCGCGAAGGTCTCCTGTGAAGGGGAGAAGCAGAGGATGCTCTGACATTCAGTTTTGTCTCTGACACTGGAGGTGTTTGCGTGGCTCATAATTTCATAACTGGCGAGGCTGGCGCGCCCCTATCCCGAGTCACGATCTTAGTCCCGTTAAGGACATCGACTCGATGGATCGTTTTGAGTCGTGTATCTTATCCACGTTTCGTTCTAGATTTACCGGTTGGCGCCATCGTGCTCTTCATGGCTTTGTTGCCTCCGATTCTTGAGGTGTTTCCCTAACTACTTCAGATGTTCTTCATGTGCTTCCAACTTGCTCGCGTGCCACACGCGCCAGGGTGTCTTCCGATCGTCTATGTATTGCATCTTTCATGCATTGTTGGTATTCATCCTGAATATGCTTAGCGCGGAGGCGTTGGATTTGAAATGCGGTTCTGTTGACCCGATTGTCGACAACCGTCCTGTGTTGCCTCCATGAAGTCCACATCCATGCTTTTCGCGGAATCAGTCTGGCCCTTTCTTCCTCTGTCCATCGCCGTCCCCTTCATGTGGTGGTTAATTCGTATCGTCGTTGCATGTCTGCTTTCCTTCATCCTCCAATTTGCTTTCCCTGTATCTGCTCCACCATCCACGGAGCACAGCACTGCATCAATCGGTCCATACATCCGGAAAATTGACACATACTTCGCGTTCACCTTCGATTGATCCATCCATCCACCCATTCATACAATCCATCCACCCGCCCACTCTCATCATCATCGTCGCCATGACGCCAACACCATACTCCTGTGAAGATCTCTTCCGTCCTTCCTCCGAAGGCCGATCCTACCATGACAATGTCGCTTGGTTTTACCGAGTCTTCGTCACTGGCATCGCTCCACCGAAGGAGGTACCACCACTTGAGCGGGTCATCGCTGGTATCAATCACTGTGAAGGCGTGGAAGACGAACGTGGCAGCAACATCCTCGCCTCCCTTCGCATGACACCACAGAAGAAGCTCTGGCCTGGATGCTCTGCTCTACCGTCGACCCTTGCAGCCCAACTCTGGCAAGCAGCCGATCAAACAGCATCCATCACATCCGAATCTTCTTGGTGCTCCGCTCCCAGTGAGTCTGGCAATACGGATGTGCCAGTTGTCATCACAGCGCCTGTGGCCAGCGCAGATCTCTCCAGACCCAAAGGTCGAAAGATCGGATCCACCAAGTGGACCGACAAAGAAATCCACCTCTTACTCGCGACGGTGGGCCGCATCCTCCCTGTGGGACGCGACATGTGGGACGCAGTCGTTGCAGAGTGTGTTGGGATTGACCCTACGTGGCGACGCAACGCCACAGGGTGCAAGCGCAAGTTCCATCTGCTTGCGCTTCGCACCAAGCCAACCGGATCATCGCACATCCCTGGTGATGTGCAGTGGGCGCAACAGATTCATGAGAATATCCGAACAAAGGAATCGATCGGATTCTCTGGCCTCAATGATGAGGAGTTTGAGCGCATTGCTGACGAGGTGGACAACACCGTCGCTGCTACCACTGCCACCACCATCGAAGGCAACACCGCAGCCTCCATCGCGGAGCTCGTCGAGAAGCAGGCTGGCAAGCTCAGCAGGGCCCGTATCGCAACGGGTCTCTTCTCTGCTGAAGGAACTCCAGTTCGTCCCCTTCCACGCAAGCGCAAGGCCGATATGCTGGCATCGACCATGCTCGACATGCATAACTCGACAAATGAGTTGTCGAACAAGCTCTCAGGGTGCCTTGGGGAGCTCATCAGTGTGATGAAGGCTCCTCCTCCAAACCACAGCACTGATGATAGCAACAAGCGCCTTGATGCCATGGGCAGGAAGTGCGCCATGCTCGAAAAAACGTGCACAGAGTTGAAGGAGGCCAACTCCGATCTCAAGGTCGCTTGTGGTGGCCTCTCTCAACAACTCAATGCCATGTTCGACTACATGAAGAACAACTAGGCCAACCTTCCTATTCCTAACAGTACATGTAAACATCATAGTCACCATTTCTAGTATCATTCTGAAGTTGTGTATGCATGCATGTGACAGTTGTAGTGATTGTTGTGAAACCAATGTGACACTAAAAATGGTTGTGCATTTATCGCATGTCGATCCCAACACAAATTTCGTGATACAGAAGCAAAACAGACCTGGCGAAAAATATGACATAATCCAATCGCGTGGAGCACACCGCTCGAAATTGATACGCAGGCATTTTGCAGAACAATGACAAGAACATTTGGACTATGTTTCTGATGTGCACAGTGACACCTGTACAAGTACTATTCATACTTACAACTTCACTGTTCATTACTGTTATTTACAAGTAGTCCTCCTAGAGCTTGGAGGAGACGTCCCTGAGGTAGGTACGAATCTGATTGCGATCGCAGGTCTCGGTCTTCCAATTGTGGAGAAGGATAGAAGACCACATGATCCTGCCGCGTCGGATGTTATCAGTAGGAAGGGGAGTGAGGAGGCGGCGGAAGGTCGCTGTGAGGGTATGATTGCCCCACTCTGCGCACTGACGCAAGTGTGTGAGAGTAGAGTTGTATGCAGAGTGCTTGTGTTGCTTGCTCTTCTTGACCTTGATCACTTTGCCCTTCAGATTCTTGGCAGTGCTGAAGGCGACATCTGCAGCGACAGCTGTTTCCTTTGGTAGCTTCATGATGTGCTCGTAGATGTGCGCCCAGACACAGGACGTGGAATCGTGAAAGCTGCCAGGAGTGTTGACCGCACAGTCGACGACTCGCCCTTTCAAGTTCCAAACCAGCACGAGATTGCGGTTGACGTCCTTGGTCCACCCGTTGAAGTCGCGGTTCTGCTCGGCGGGAAGCGCTGGTGCGTGGCTGATGAGCTTCAGGCCATCAATCACTGCCACGACGCCAGGCGCAGCAGGGAAGGACTTGCTGATGTCCTTCATGTCATCGAGGGCGTCATCGCTTCTATCCCAGAACACCTTGGCAAGGTCATGCATGATTAGTGCTTCTAGGACTGCGTCCATGCCCAAGTTGAGGTAGTCATGGAAGACACTAACGATGCAACCGAATTGGGGCGAGAGGTTCTTGAGCTCGGCCTTTGAAGTGAGATACTTCAAAACGATTGCTGTCACATCAATGTGTGTGAATCTGCGACGTGCCAAATCACATCGACGCGGGGCCACAGATCGTTGGTTGACCGGAAGAGCCTCGATGGATGGCTTCAAGACAGCAGCGAGGTGGACGAAGGACTCCCTGGTGATGCCAACGAAGTTGTAGAACTCCATGGCATCACCATGTTCCAGAATGTTTTGCCAGAAGGTGCCAGTATCACGCGAGAAAACCCCTGAGCTCTTGTAGCGACCTCTGCACAAAGCAGTGGGCAAGCTGTCATGGAGGTAGTCAGCCACAGCGAACGTGAGAAGACGCTGCTGTGCCAGTAGTTGCTCGGCGATGATGATGAGGACGGTAGCGGTGGCTACCTCGCGGCGTCGTCGGAGGAAAGAGGAGTAATCCATGATGATAGAGCAGATGCCAATAATATAACACAAAACGCTAATCATACCACAAGCTCTTGGAACAAGCTACATGAAGGAAGGCCACGACGTGCATGAAAGGAGATGGACAATCGACACAGATTGATGGTGCATGCAAGGGAGGAAGTGGAGGGTCGCGTGACGATACTTGACCGACAGAGGTCGATAAAAACTGATGCCAACGCTTGTGAGGGAAGAAATCACATCGACTCGAAATTGCCGTTGGAGAAGGGATTTGAGACGAAGGCACGAGATGAGATCTCGACGAAAAGTGAGAGTTGAGTTATGAACGGTCTTTTTGGGGCGTTCATAACTCAACTCCAGGATTTCATAATTTTTTCGATTGACGTTATACGATCGTTTCGGTCTTGGTCACCCCCTGTTCGAAAGGTATCTTGTGTTCATAATGGAGTGATCTGATTGGCTTAGAAGCCGATATTATGAAATTATGAGCCACGCAAACACCTCCACTGGGCGACACTGGAGGTGGTTGTAAGGGTCATAATTTCATAACTGGTCAGCCTCGTTCACCCCGATTTCAAGTCACGACCATCAGTCCCGTACACAAATCTGCCCCCAAGACTAAATCAGTGCCCGTCAATCCATTGGGTCCTTCCATGCATCACCATTTCTCTCCACGACCATTTTCCTCGTATCACCCTGTTCAGGGTTGTCATGTCATCACTTGCGGATTGTTAAGATAAGCATGATGTACATCCTATTATATTGTGGAGAGTATAGTATACTTCTCATACCATAGGATGAGTCACTGTGCTCCATTGTATTATATAATATTATGCTGCATAGTATTCGCAAGTGTTGCTGTTGCCGTAAACGTGGGCATGTAGGGATGCCACAAACAACACTGTGCTACTTGACACAACACACACAAGGGAGGAAGCACACAACAGAGCCCAATCGTCCACAACGTGAGGAATCAACGCAACACCGAAGCTGTCATAACATCATGACCCACACTGTTAGATACCATCGCAGCCTGATATCGACCAACAACAACAGCATTAGTTCCATCCACAGTGAGCACAAGCCATGTGCTTGTGTCAAAAGATCTATCTAAAAATATCTAACCCTAGTGGACAACATGTCACATAGCTTGCTAAAATGTTGTGTTGTCCAATTCAATATCGGCAGGATGATACTCGACCTCGCTGAATGGGGCTGTATGCTGACACATCCACAGCTTCAGTTTCACACATCTCTTGCTGCTTCACACATTCACAAATACATGTGTCTTGCCCAAGTGCAGTTTTCAACTGCCATATACCAGATGGATGTGTATGTATGTATGTATGTATGTATGTATGTATGTATGTATGTATGTATGTATGTATGTATGTATGTATGTATTGCTCCTCACCATCCGCAGTTCATCTCCATACTATTCACTTTGCGTTGCCACTTTCCTGCTTCCCCTGTCTTCCTTTCTCTATTGGCTGTGCTGCTGGTGTCCACTCCTTCATTCATTGAACGTTCAACGTACCTATCCCAACCATCGCAGCATTCAGTGCAATTGTTTGCTCATCAATCGTCTCATTGTCAATGCTTTGATGATACAAATGGCCATTGTAGCTTCCCACTTGCACCTTCTTTGCTTCTGGGCATCGTTGATGCATTCCACATCTTCCTTTGCTTTCTTCTCAAGAGCCATCGCTTTGTATGTCAGGTTACAATTGTCATCCATAGTCCCTGTTTTGCGAGAGTGCTCTTCCATTGCCTCAACTTCAGCCTCTGCCATGTCCATTGCTCCCTACGTCCTCCAAGATCTCTTCCGGCGTTCCAACAAAGGCAAATCCTACCAGAAATGGGTCTTCAATTCTGACTTGGAAGTCAGATGCTTCATTGCAATGGCAGTGACATTGATGTAGTCAAACTTACAACAGTGAATATATGATGGTTGTGGTGGCGCCGTGTCTCATGGATCGACGGGCAATGCTTCGATGCCGGGCTATAGCAGTTATGCCAATCAATCGAACGATGGCCGGGTAAGCCTGATGATGTCGTAGAACTCCATGGAGTCACTATACTCTCAAATCAAAGACCTGAAAGATAATGCTTGATGATGGAAGATGCTTGAGCTGAGGTACCGACCCCTTCGCACACTTGTTGGCATGGTGTTGAGGATGCAGTGTGCCACAGCACACATGAGGAGGCGCTGCTGTGCAGCAAGATGCTTGAGAATGACAAGGATGATGGAAATCAAGGCAGCCTGGTGCCGGCGATGATACTGGAGGGTGGACGTCATGATGGTAGGGGAAGATATGATCCGCTAGAGTTCATCAGATGATAAATGCAGAGTTACACTAGGTGCATGTAAAGAAGGAATTGAACTGCAACAGAGAGTTGCAATGCAACGGGTGGCAACGAATAATCAACTTGCAGTAGAGCACATCGGATCAATCTGGTGTGAGCACAAAGTTTTGCTCCGATGCAGCCGTTGAGAACGAATTTTGGACTACCACGACTCGTCAGAGAGATTATGAAATTATGAACGGTCTCCGAGGAGCGTTCATATTCGCGGACAATGAGTTCATAATTATTTCGATTGACGTTATGTGGACGTTGACCCCCATTTCAATGAGGAGCCGAAAGGTATCTTGTGCCCTAAATGAAGCGATATGATTGGCTGAGAGGCCCAGATTATGAAATTATGACCCTTACAACCACCTCCACTGGCGGGTGTTGGAGTCGGGAGTACTGTGCGAGTATGCTGAGGTGAGTGGCAAAACTTCTCCATCAGCACTCACCTGGTTGGCCAATCCAGGGAGCCAGCGCGGATCCACCACTTCCCAATTTGTGGCATGAACTTCACTTTGAATGTTCAACGAACAAGGGTATTTTGTCATCTCACGACTCCAACATAGTCGCGGGCCGGACAAAGTATCAATCTGTGCCAACCTCCCTAAGTGATAGTGGTGTCAACGGCGAACTCGGGACCAACAGTGAATATCACCGACGACGAAGCTCGCGCCCTACAAGTTCTCGCATGAAGAGTGAGAAGAATGACATTCGCGTCGACTGCGAAAAGGCGATGCAAATCAACTTTGTGGCCACCAATTCGAGTGTGGGAGTGCTCTCTCGCACGCACCAAATGCATGGTAATGCGCAACCAAGACCACCCTTTCAGAAACGTGGCGCATTGCTGCGCCGCTGCTGGCGACAGGACATCACGATGCCGTGACGCAAGAGGATGATGACATCCCTGAGAGAAACGGATGCAAAGAGCGAAAGCAACAGGGATGACAAAGAAGACAACAGCAACCACGGTAGATCAGAAGCGATAGCCATACACTCACCCCACAAATTCCCGCACTTCTGTCAGTCGTCGTCATAACAACACATCACATCCTTCACAAGTTGGACGTGCACAATCACATTTCTCCGCTCGACCCGCACACGCTTGCACCTTCACATACTCGCGACAACAACAACAACAGCAACAGTCAATCTCTCTACGTAAACGCAGCCCACTATGTTTCGCTGGGTGTCGTCTGCCACGAAGAAGCATCTTCGGTTTGGAAGCACCCAACGTGACGATGATGCCATGCATCTTGGAGACGAAGGCATGTTGATGTCCGAAGTCCACGGCGTTGATGCGTCCGCATCATCCTACTCCGAAGAACTCCATCATCATGATCCGCGGCAACATCAGCAACATGTACAACGACAGCAACGACAGTTGCAGCAGCGCCAAGGCAGCAACAGACGAGGTCCGCGGCGGGAATGCAGCAGCCAGAGACTTTCGCTAGACGGCGACTCTCTCTGCAGCGAGGAAGATGAAGAGCAGATGATCCAGCGACGCATGATCGGCAGCGTGGTGATGGGCAGCGAGGCGGAGCCAGTGTCTCGCAATTCCGCCGATGAGAGATCCCTCGGCTCCACTTCTGGCCACATTGGACAGAATTCTGAGCGCAAGGCATTGTCCTTTCGAAGGGCCAAGAAGCGAAAGTCACCATTCTCCCTCAAACGACAATCGTCGTCCAAAGTGGACAGCGACGACCTGCGTTACGCCAACTCCGAGGACGGCCATGAAAGCCTCGCATCAAGGGAAACCCTCGATGATCGTGACTCCGGATGCCAAACCGGGAAAGGCAGACTGCGGCACGCGTCGTCCACCTTCCTTTCCAACCTCCTGCGACAGTTCATGGGAGTGATGTTTGTGTACATCGCCATCGGAGCGCCTTTCGCAATCTTCACTTTGACGCACGCATACCAACGTCATCAGATGGAGGTGGCGTTTGAAACCTTGGTGGACAAGGTGGGATCCTCCACGAGGGAGCAGGTCGCAACGCTGTTCAAGGCGCTTGACGGCCTCAGCATCACCGCCACGACGAACGGGATGCCAGCCTACAAGAACCAATCAGCTTGGCCGTACATCACCGTCGATGACTTCGATCTGCATGGCTACGTGGGCCTGCAGCTCAGCAACTCGCTCCTCCTGTCCTACATGCCTCTGCTGAATGGCACTGAACAACGCAACGTATGGGAGCAGAGCTACATCTACGAGGAGGGATCGTGGTTGACACAAGCTTTCGAACGATCCGATCTGTCCACAACCCCGGGCGATTCTGGCGATAGCGGCACCAACGCAACTGCGTCCAACCAATCGGCAACCCCCGCTCCTTCGTTGCCATTCCAGATTCCTTTCCTTTGGACCATCGACGATGATTCCAACGTCGCTGCAGTGCAGCAAAGTGAAAGCGGGCAGTACCTGCCAATGTGGCAGTACGTCCCGCTCAACGACTGGCTTGCCAATCTCGATCTTCTGGACCATCCCGACACGAGAGATCTGATGCAGAGAGTCCTGCAAACGGGGAATGCAGTTCTGGGTCACATCGACGAACCGAGCATCCTGCCGGAATCCGAGAAGGAGGGATACGTCGCCCTCTATAACGGCCTGTTTTACTCTCGGTACAACGCCACCTACACTGACGAACCGACCTCGTGGGTCGGGTATCCCATATTCGACTCATTTCCGACCAACGCAGAAGACGATGATGTCGACGCTGCGCACAGCGACCGGCCCAAGACACAGCGCAGGATGGTCGGGGTTCTGGCAGCTATCATTTCGTGGGAACACTATCTGAAGCGCATCCTACCTATGTCAGTAGAGAAGAGCGTCATGGTCGTTCTGCAAAATGAATGCAACATCGACCCCAAGACGAACGAATTGATGTCGTACTCCTTCGCGCTGAATGGAGGGCAAGCTGACTACGTTGGTGTTGGCGATCACCATGACCGTGCGTACGAGTACCTGCGCAGGACGATATTAACCAGGGGCTGCCGCAAATCCACGCCGGGCTTCACGCAAGGCACAATCTGTTCAAGAAGTACCGGCGACCACTCCACGCTCCAGGCGCCAAGCATCGATATTGGCTTTTGTCCCTACATTATGCATATCTATCCAACCGACCAACTGCAGAATCACTACATCACAAACGAGCCAGTGTACTATGCATTCGGTTTCCTTCTCTTCTGCGTCATCTTCTTCTCCTGCCTCAACAGCTACGATTGGGCGATCCGGTGGAAGGTCCAGCAGATCTGGGACGACTCCCAAACGAACCAGGAGGTCATTTCGAAGCTCTTTCCGGAACAATTCCGAAAGCAATTGATGCAACGCGGGTACCTGCGAAGGACCAAGCGCGTGATGGCGCCCCTCATGCGGAACATGCACAACACCAGCTTTGATGATGACAGCATCGGCGCGATGTCTTGCGACGTGGAAGGACTGGCATCTAGCAAAGGCACCGATGGTTACCAACAGAATCAGCCGCTGAATCCCAGGAATCAGCTTCGCGGTCTGAAGAGCCAGCGACAGCTTCGCCACAAGGCATCGAACCAGGATCTTCGCGCGAGCGGGGATGGGAAGGGCAAGTCCAGAGTAGGCGCTCGTGATGAAGAATATATGAAGGTGCTGCTGAACGAAACGCCGATTGCCGACCTCTTCCTAAGGTGCACCGTTTGCTTTGCGGACATATCCGGATTCAGTGCTTGGAGCTCTGAGCGGGATCCAGAACATGTGAGTTGCTATGGACGCGGAAGGCGTGTCCCTTTCATGATTGATCCATGACGATAGTGATGATGCTGATTGTTCTGATGATGACAATGGTAGCGCGAGACTTGCAATAGCACGATCGTGCAGATACAACCGCCACATACATGTGAAAGGAAGGGAGGAAGGAAAGACTCTACTCCGCTCTCGAAGTACTCGTAATCTGCGCTACTCTACTCTCTCACACACAATCAATCTCGCCGTTTGTTTCGCCTAACCCGTCCATCCTTACGATGTTGTGCCGCACACCCTCGTATGATTGCCAACAACACACCGGGATTGTACGGTACTCGTGCGTATGCACATATGATCTGCTCGTCTTGATCAGGTCTTCACGTTGCTCGAATGCGTATTCCAAACCATGGATGCGATCGCGAGAAAGCGCGGCGTGTTCAAAGTGGAAACAATCTCCGACTCTTACATGGCCGTGACCGGTCTTCCAGATCCACAGTTCGACCATGCCGTGCGAATGTGCAGATTCGCCCGCGATTGCATGACGCAGGTTCGTGCACAGACACGGATGTTGGAAAGCCGCTTGGGTCCTGACACAGGCGATCTGCAGTTGCGCGTCGGCATGCACAGCGGTCAGGTGACGGCCGGTGTGCTGAGAGGTGAAAAGACGAGATTCCAGCTGTTCGGTGACACGGTGAACACAGCAGCACGTATGGAATCAACATCGCACAAGAACCGCATCCAAGTGTCAGAGGCGACCGCAGCATTACTGAGGGATGCCTGCAAGTCGCATTGGCTGACAGAACGTGAGGACGAGGTCCACGCAAAAGGAAAGGGGCTGATGAAGACGTTCTGGTTGGCGTCCGCGACATCGTCGAGAAAGATCTACGCCAATCGCTCGGACGACAAGGACTCCAAAAGAAGTAGCGCAAACACCGACGCTGCTGAAAGAGACGATGTTGTGGATGAGATTTCCTCCACCAGTCAAACATCCAATCCATCGGATTCCGATGTGCACAGCACTCATGAAAGCAGTTACCATAGTGGTGGTGTAGGCGCCAGCAACACTGACACAAGCACCACTGGCGTGGACAGCAATGGCATGGCCAGAAATGGCGCACATGTAGCTGACGACATTGTGCATCAGGCCAGCCTGGCCACAGCAAAAGAAGGGCAGACCAGCCGTCCCGATGTTGGCGATACTCGCAGATCGCAAGGTCGACCTTGGCTCCAAGACGAGAATCAATGCTCACAACAGCAGCAGCAGCAACTACAACAACAAAATGACCTTGGCGACCATGAAATACGAACAACATTCCACAACAGCACAATGAGCCAAAGCAATGATGACAGCTGCAGTTTTGGCCACTTCCAGCCCTCCTCATCTCTGTGAAGCATGAAGCAGAACCACTTCATCAATTGGCTGACTGACATGCTGGGCATCCATCTTCACCAGATCCTTGCTGCCTGCTTGAACAAGGCAAGGATGTCAGCCAGCACGGAACTGCATGCACCACTGGATCCAGATGTGTGGCCTGAAGCCAACTTGCACAGGAGTGTTAAGAAATCCACTTGGCGTAAATTGAGAGTCCTTGTTTCACACAAATTGTGCTTTATTTTGTTGTTGTTGTTGTTGTTCTCGTTTGTTGTTCTCGTTTGTTGTTCTCGTTTGTTGTTCTCGTTTGTTGTTCTCGTTTGTTGTTCTCGATGGCAGATTATGAGACCAAGATTTCCATCTTGTCACACAATTTCCATCTCCATTTTTGTATTCATACACTGTTCCACTTATACAATTCTCTTCACCTAGTGTGCCACTGACATGCAGCTGTTCTTCACACAGTTTCATAGTATCTGTGATTCCCAACATGTAATACGCGTTGCATGAAACCACACCACCTCCGTCCATCTCTCTGTGTTCTCACGGAATGAGATTGATGAACTCTTCGAATGTGAGCTTGCGAGAAAGGTATCTCGTGGGCTGCTCATTTCCGTTCATGGTGCAATGAATGTTGGGGAGAAAGACAACGACATAGTGAATGTGTGTGTCAATATTCTGAATAGTCTTGTTGGCACTGCGGACAGTCACCAAAGGGAAATCTTGGTGATCTCCTTGAACTCCCACTCAACACAGATGCATCCCAATGCTATGTCTGCATTACACTGCACCTCTGGCAATTTGGGATACACAGGATCACCGTATAGACAGAAAGGTGGATTGTTGTCATCCATGGGCATCAACGCTTCAAGGTCCTCCTCCATACGGCTTTTGGAGAACATGTATCCGTCACCATGTCTACCTGTAATCAACCCAAAGTAGTGGATGAGCAAGCCATCTGGCACGATGATGCCCTGATGGTGGAAGCCATGCCTGTGTTTGCAACCAGAGTATAGGTCACTTTGATTCTCTGTGGGATGACACATTTTCCAGAAAGTACCATCAATGTATGTCAGGAATCGAGGGTGCAACTATGTCGTGTTATCCTAGATTGCCGCACCTCCCATAATACCAAAAATAGACTGACCGATCTACCAAAGTCGGACACACTCCCAAGTCGATTGTGGACCTCCTCCTCTGTGTGTCAAGAGTATGACGGATGAAGGACAGACTAATGATGTGACATGTTTTGAGGGGATTGACGAACTAGCATGGCGAATGATGGATGTGAAAGGGAGACTGGAACACCGAAGTGTTCCAAGCATGAGTGTAAACCGGTTGACCTGAAACATCTATGCGCAAGCGCTATCACAGTTGAGTCGCTCGGAACCCAGAACATGATTACGTGACTGACAGAGAACCAGCAAAGGAGAACAAAGCGCGGACTGGAACAACATCGAAGGACTGGACTGATCGTGCCAGAACTCCATGTTCTGACCAAGTGTGATTGTCGGTGAACATGTGAGAAGAGTGAGTGAACAACACGGAAGAGTGTACTGAATGAATGATGGATGCCTGATGAGAAGAAGAGTGAATCGAGCATCGGCATGCATGCATCCCAAGGAGTGTAGATGGATACCTCAACAGACCAGCATGGTGAAATGCACCTGTCATGAGCAATAAGCTGTGCATGATGGAGAGAGTTTGCAATGATGATTGTGAGGGGCAACTACAAGAGGCCATCAGCATCATGGACAAACGAGTCAAGGATTTGAGAAATGAATGTGTTGTTCTCACAGTTCTAAAACGGTACAGTTTGATAAACATTAAACTACAGTATCTATACCCCGGATTTCCAACAAATGTAAGTGAACACATCATCTACCAAGCTGTGGGTGAGATGCTGGTTATTCTGTGCATATTGAGGGAAACAAGGATGGAACAAACCAATATTGCCCAGGCATGGCCTGGAGATGGTGTAGAAGAAAGTGTAGAAAGTATGGAGAATGTTGGATATGCAGATGCTGTCCATGCTGAATCTATCCTCCATGTCGCCCAATCGTTCACGATGCACAAGATGGCGCAGCATCACAAGCAATCCCATTTCGTACGATAGGGTGTATCTGTTCTTCACTTGAATGCAAGCAGGGTCATTCTCACCGGACACTGCCTGGAACTTTGGCCAGAGATGTTTGGCCAAGCATTGCAGGTAGCATTCTTGGAAGCGGAAACATGGCACGGATTCAGTGTACACCAATTCTGCAATGGCGATGTTTCGATGGGTGTACAGAGGAGGAGGACCCAACGGACCAAGATAGAGCTGCCGCATCTCCAGCACATGGCAGCCCAATGCAACGATGTTGCTGTAGTGCTACAGAAGAATGGTGCCGGCATAATCCAGACCCTGCATATATTCTGCAAAAGCTTGGTGACAGCCTTCACAAATCTACAATGGGCTTGCTCCATAGCCTACCTCTCAGGGAGAGTGTTCCAAGAATCTAGAACCATGGGCATGATTTGGAAATTAGCTAGTGCACAGAGAATGAGTGAGCATGTAATGGCAAGATGAAGGTAGAAGAATTGTGGGCAAGTTCTGCTCACAGATACTCTTGCAACTGCTGAAGATGGTGTTGGTTGTTTACAATTCTGTTTGCTATTTCATTACGTTGTCACTCCGATGCTCTTGGTCTCTTCTGTTGATGTGCCTTTCTATGAGTTGACATGCGAGATGCTCTCTTGCTGTTGCTTCTATTCTCTCTCAACGTTGAGTGTTTGTACCATGCAATATTCTGTACTTGATATGTACTCCATATTTGAAACATACTCTGTCATCTCGTCCTCTACTGGCTCACTACTCCACACGTAATCATCAATGTCTTGTCTGAACTCTTCCTTGTATATCCATGATCTTGATGTCTCTTGGTCTTTGAATCTTCACCTTCTTGATCTGATGTGGAGACAGATGTCAATGTGGTGACACGATGACATCCTGTTGATGTCAGCTGTCACCTTCCACAGACCTTCAGATTCCATATTCCATTGATGATGCAGTGGTCTGGCGAGGATATCGTCATTTGAGGTTTAGTTGGGAAACGCATCGAGCCTTTCTTGATACCATACATTTCAGTTGGTTGATGGATGGACGGGATTCCTGATACTCTCAGAAATCATTGTTTACAAATTTCCTTCCGAAATGCTGATTGTTTTTGTGTGTCCGATTTCGCGATGTGATTTCGATCAATCACAGATCACTCACGACACGAATGTAGTTGTACTGTCCGTACATGAGTATAAGAGGATAACGGGTGAACGATGCACATACACATATGCACATCCTGACAAAGAATGGAGCTAACAGAAAGTGTAGACCCAAGTCTAGCAGGGAGGAAACCCATCATGCAGCAATGAAAACTGGAAGGAGATGATGTGTTGACATGGACGCCACCAAAATGTGATGTTCTTGAGGAGTCGAAGCGAACATGTCGCATTAGATACCTTAGTCATGGCACAGACTCAATATTGCTCGAGTTAATCCAAACAGGATTCTGCCACGAAACAGTGCTGTGCAGTTTCACTACTTGAGAGTCAATGGGAACTGTGACATGACACAGGACCCGAGGGAGCTGAATGCGGAAGCCCCCTTTTGTTGGTGACAACAGGGAGGACCAGCGGGAGAGAAGAAAAGATCATTAGATGGAATTCGTGTACGTCTCGTAGACGAACCGAAGAAGGCCTTGTGGACTGCCGGCTTCAGATGAAGACCGATTGATGCAGTTCACTGGGCTTAAACGCCGTTGGCTATTAGAAATTGTAATGATGAATAGAGTAGTAGTGTTGTACTATTCTGAACTTGTGTATTATGGGTTAGTGTCGTCGTAGGCAGGATGAAGAAACGATGTTCAATGTATTGACACGGCTCTGCACTGATCCTCATGGTTCAGTGCTGAGAAGAGACTGCACTTTCCCTCAATCCTTCTCCTCTTGATTGCTGATGACGTCATGCAGATGGTCTTGTGGGTTCAGCAGTGGTTGAAGCGATAGGAGCAATGCAGCAGGTGTCAGCGGCTTGGACTTGCGTCAGGATTTCATTGCTGAGGTTGAAGCAGCTTGGATTGTCCACGACAGAGCCGGCATAGTCAGCGGATGTCGTGGCAGTGGAAAGGAATCCAGGTGAAGCCCATCTGACAGGATCTGGGGAGCCTATAGTTCCCACGTATGTTGATTGGTTAGATGAACCGTAGCATGGGAACCGGGAATGGTTCGTGACAGAAAAGAGGGGGGACAAGGAAATGTCTTTCCGTTGTCGGGTTTGGGCAATTGCGCGCCAACAGCAATTTCAAGAAATGACACGGGACACTCTAAGAAGGAAAGAAGTCGGTTCTTGGTTGAACTGCAACTGTCATCGTTGGTCACAACGGGACCAGTGAGAGAGAAGAAAATGTCATTGTCTGGCCGACGTCAGTTTGGCACAGCTGTGTCTGGCTTCTCCACAACAGCAGAATGACCTCATGAATTCTCTGTGTCTCCATCTGGCACAGACTCTCACAGAAAAGAGTTATCGTTGGTCGCAACGGGACCAGTGGGAGAGAAGAAAAGAGTAATCATGTCTTGCGTTATCCCGACTTTCGTGATCTGCTGGCTGCAACAGTGCGCCGCTTCCTCCAGCCACCTCTCTGTCGCCCACACATTCCGGAAATCATTCACATTCTCCACACCATCTCATAAATCGAACAACAAGAAAAACAAGAGCAAGATCATCCCCACAATCTCGACAACGACAACGACCACGACCACGACCACGACCACGATAATAACGACCACGATAACAATGACTACGACCACGATGGACTTCGACATTACGACGGAATTGCGAGACAACATCACATCGGTGCTTCTTCTCCCGCTGGCGCTTGCCATCGGATGGTTGGTCGTCGCCTTGAGTAGACCACCCGCCAAGGATGCTCCCGTGAAGAGCCCTGTTGGGATCATGGAGTCTATCAAGATGCTAACGTCATCCGAAGCACCTTATTGGCATGTCCAGCTTCGAGAATCTTTGGGATCGTCTATCTTCCAGCACAACATCCCCCTCCCTGGTGGCATGTATGTCCTCTGCTCCGCGAAGGATCAACGTGAAGTTCTGCTCGACAAGACGACTGACAAGCCGATGGCCATATACACAGGCTTCGATGGTATGGTTGGACACAAACAAATGGGGACACGTCCAACGCTCGACCTGCGTTTCAAGAAAATGAAGAAGGCAGTTGCGCATTCGTTTTCCTCTCGCGAAGTCAGTCGGATGAATTCCATTTGCACGAAGTACGCCAAGCAATGGGAAACTGATTTCCTCGAGAAGCTGGCAGACACCGACGCCACGTTCGATCCATCCACGGAGTTGCCAAAGATCGTGTTCAAATCCCTCATGGAGGCAGCCTTCGAATACGAATCGACTCCCGAAGACTTCGATCTGTTCACATCCAATTTCGAGGTGGCTGCACGTGAGTTCGCCATCAGTCAAGCCGTCAATCCTTTGCGGAAAGTATTCGGCTTCATGATCCCAGAGGTCTGGGTGGCGCGCAAATCCTGCTCCGCTTTGCACGACTTTGCGAAGAAGGTCTTGACGGCCTATCGCGAGAATCCCAACAAATCGGAACATACCACGTTGATCAAGGTGATTGAATCAAACCCGTACAGTATGTCCGAGAAAGAGAAGATTGCGGAGCTGCTTATCTTGCTCATTGCCGGTTTTGAAACGACAGGACACACTCTTGCCAACACCCTCGTGTTGCTGGCCAAACATCCCAAGGAGATGAGAGACCTGCAACAATCGTTGTTGCAGGATGGTCCGGCACAATCCAAGGATCATCTCAAGCGCGTGATCACCGAATCTCAACGAGTGACCCCCGTTTTTGCCATAGGGTCTGCTCGTCTCGCCAACCGCGACTTCATCTTGGTTGATGAGCCTTCCAATCACAAGGTCAAGATCCCGAAAGGTGCCACCATCATCCTTCCACAGATCACGGCCCACAGAGACGAGATGGTGTTCGAAGATGCTACTCAGTTCAAACCTGGTCGATGGGAGAATCCGACAGAGGAAATGACGCAGAGCATGCTGATATTCGCTGTGGGCAACCGCAATTGCCCTGGCCAATCGTTGGCGATTGCTGAACTCGACTCGGTCTTGCCCAGCGTCTTGTCGAAGTACGAGTTCGAATTGGTGGCGGAAGGCAAGTTGGATTACTTCATGACGATGAAATACGCCAATGCCAAGCTTCGTGTGAAGAGGGTGAAGGTTTGAGCATCCACTTTGGCAGTGGAAGTCTACATGCTGGGGCCTTCGATGTTTGCGTCCGAGCAAAGCCAGAATTCCCAAACAGAGCGATTGGCAACATTGAGGATACGCCAACAGCGCCTCGGATTTAAATTGGAGGAAAGACCATGAATTGGAGACGGTAAATGATATACTCTAACAATACCGATTATGCATCGTACATTCTCGAGAGCATTGTTCCTCTCTCTACAACGTAATCGGGGCGCCCCATCTGTAAGCACGCAACAGAGCTGACGGCGACAACCCCTTTGCGCACACCATTTATGGAAGCCAACTGGATTCCTTGAGCTTCTGTGCAGCGTATGCCCCAACGATGTCGGCAGGTACCCAGAAATACACCATCGACGTGTCTCCTATCGCTGCAAGGAACAGCGCGGGCCCCGGGACAGTACAGGCTAATACCCCACCCCATTCCGAACATCGCAGCGCCAGCGACGAGCTTGCCGTCGATGGTCTTGCCAGAGAGAACATGGACTTTCGCAGCGGGTGCGTCTTTGGAAGCATCGGCGGAGATAGCATTGGGCGGTGTTGGTGCAAGAGTGGCGCAGGAGCGCTCCTGCGCGACGCTCAGGTTGCACATCCCGTGCGCTTTCACGAATTCGTATGGCACCGTACTCACGAGTAGCGTGCCAGTCAGGACAGTGGCAAGGGTGGGGTCCCAATCTCCCTTCTCGATCCCAACGACAACATCCAGGAATCCGTAGAGCTTGGTCTTGAGCACCATCTGGCTGATGGCCAAACCGTCCGCGAACATGGATCTGGAAATGGCAGCGATGGAGTTTTTGCTTTGCTGTCCATCGGCAGCTGTGTCCTTGCGCAATGCCAGCCTCGTCGATGCCAGCATCGTGGGCGCGACGAACAGGGAGGTGAACACGAAGCCCGTCGTCGGTTCCGAAGCATTCGAATTGTTCGACGAGGTCCGCAGCGCCTGCGCCATGGATGACCACGCAACCTCGGATGATGTGATGTACGCCGTGGCGATGGCCGACGACATGAAGGTGAGGACGGCCGCCAACAAGCACGCACTGCGGAGTCCCAGTCTGCAGACGCCGCGGATCGATGCGCGTCCGATGGAGAGCTTCGTACCGAAACCGACAAGCAGTCCTCCCAGGGTGAATGCAAGGGTGGATGGGGCTGGGACGCGCGCCTCCGGGGAGTTGATCGTGGCGGCGGTCCCGAACATCCAGGATGACGTCACAAGGAAAGATGAGATGAAGACTGGCTTCTATATCTGCGTCCCGTCGGTGAGCACTTTCTTGGGGTTGAGCGCCGTGGTGGAAAAGATTCCGGATGCTCCCATGATGTCGCCGTTGAAGAGGAGAAGGGTCGCGGCGGACATCCTGATGATGGATCCGCCTCGGAATCCGATGATGGGTGTGAAGCTGTCGAACATCTTGAAGTGTATTATATTGTTATTTTTTGTGCGAGTATGCATGGTCTCGTGGAATAGTTGTGGAGGAGGGGGATGCCGTGTTGGTTTGTTGGTTTGATTGATTTGATTATTGTGGGAGTGGATGTGTTGATCGGGAGATGATGTCGGCGTGAGTTATTCCGATGGCAGTTGTGGGCGTGGTTGTGGTGTCTCAGATTTGGTGTTGTTGTTGGCGTGATCTGGTTGCATTCAGTCTGATTGGATTGGATTGGATTTGATCGCCGCTCGTGTCTCAACTAAGGGAAGAGAATGAGACAGGCCACAAACAAACAAGAACTGATTTAGACTCCTCTTGACATGCATTGGAACCAGATTGAATGACACATCTGGATTCGGACACCAAGACAGATCCTGACATAGTGCAGTGGCGAGGACTGCAAGCAGAGAGAAAGGATGCAAACAACAGAAACATCTCATCACTCCACAACTGCAACATCCACCACATCGAGCATCAAGCCAGCACGTGGTTTCATGGTTGATCATGGAAAACCCATCCTTCCTTGCTGTGAACACTTTCCTTTCCCCTCAGCCTGCCTCTCTTCCTGCCATGACAGTCTTTGACTTTGGGGCCATCCACTCTGCCTCTCATTCGTCTCCTTCAGGTTGTGGCAGTGGCTCTGCAGCCCTGGCTGGTGCCCCCTTTGGGTGTCAGAATGTGCATATGTGCATGTGCATCGCTCACCCATTGTTCTCTCACTCGGCGCGCAAACAGTACTGACATTTGGGTCATCAGTGAAGTGTGATTGAGTGAATCACATCACGAATTTACGTGTGCCAATGTGTTCACAATTTCTGAGAGCCTCAGATATTTGGTCTGTCCATCTATTTGACAGAAACAAGTGACACTGAATCCAAACCAACCTACTTCCCAACTATGCCTTAAATGACATCACCTTTGCCTTGCATCTACATCATCAACAGAGTATGAAATCTCAAGGAGCGTGGAAGATGATGACAGCTGGTGTTGACACAATGTCATCATGTCACCACATTGACAGCTGACTCCACATCAGAACAAGAAGCCAAAGATTCTTTGACGTTGGGTTCATGGAGATCGTGGATATGCAAAGAGGAGTTTGAATGAGGCTTTAGCAACTCCACGCAGAGTAGGGGCTAGGAGAAGATGAGACAACCAAGTACATGTCGAATACAGAGTATCACGTAGTACCAACATGCAAGAAAGAGAGAGAGAGAGAATACAAGAAACGGAGAGAGAGCATCTCACGTGCCAACTCATAGTTGGGCTATTGGAACAACAATGAAATGAAATAGCAATTGAAATAAAAACACCACCACTACCATCGTCTACAGTGCAAGAGTCATCCATGTGTGGAACTTGCCAACAAACAATATTCTTGGATTGATGTTTGGTGCACTGTTGGATGATTGTGGGATGTGGGATGTGCGATGAGTGGTTGAAATCTGGTTTTGGGATTGTCTCAAATTGATTTTGTAGCAAATGATGATGATGATGATGATGATGATGATGATGGCGGTGGCGGCGGCGACGGCGTTACATCGGGTGCGAACATCCTCACTTTTCCCCACTCTGCCCTTTCCGAACAGGAACGAGTGTGAAATGAACAGTTCAAGCGCAAGGAGCGACACCGACGAGTCCATTGGTGTCTTCGGAAAGCCAGGTGATTGCTTTCTCGTTCCCTTCAGCTCTTCCCCCTTCAGCCCAGACTGGATCTATTGCGCTTGGATCTGCCTCAAGCAAAATGCACATCACGTCGCTGATTGCAGCATCTTGTTTCAGCCTGACTTTGCCGAATTGTGGAGCTCTTCCCTTTGTGTCGTCGTTAGTATGCATGGCTCGACGAGGATTCATGTTGCGTCATGGACGTTGCGCAGGCAGCGAGGAGGTTTGATGGAATTTACGTTTGTGTGGCGGAAAAACAAATTCGAATTTAACGCTCAACGCGCCAGTCGGACGACAACTCACCTGTCGCTCTTGGCGACCTGCACCCACGGATCCAAGAAACAGTGACACGATGGATTGTTTTGAGACAACGAGGAGAGAGAGAGAGAGAGAGAGAGAGACATCGTATTCAGCGCAGCAAGCTCAGAATGACATGTGCATACAAGAGTACTCTCTGCATCTAGCTTATGCTTTGGCTATCGAAGTTCCAACGGACTGGGGGCTCTTGGTGACATGCACATCGCCTGCTGTCCTCGTACACAAAGTTGATCCGAGCACACACATTCACTGATGAAATGGAAAATGGATTTCGTGCCGCACGACCATGGCTAGCGAAAATAAGATACTCGTCATGTTGGACATCGCAATCGGGCCGCCGCAGATTCCATCCAGCATGGTAGTCATGATTCGGTGCCATTGGATGCTTTCATGAATAAACAGTACTGCGATCGCTGATGTGTTGGAAACATTTGTTCGCGTTGTTAGTGTTTTGGAGATCTTGGATCGCTCTAGGCCTCTTCGTCATTCTCCTTGGCTTTTCCGACATTCTCGGTCGATTCCACTGCACCTGCGCCTGCTTCAGTAGCTGCTTGACCTGCAGCGTCTTCCTCAATCTGCGACAGGCGCATGGAGAAGCGACGGGACAAACGCTCCGCCATCAACGTGCGATTGTCGCGAGCATTGTCGTATTCCTCATGACACTGCACAGTCAAAGAAGCAAACCAAAGATTGTGGCAGAAAGGGATGGATGGTTTTGGAACAAAGACATCATGTCAGATGCGAGTACGATAGTGTGACGAATGAATGAATGAATGAATGAATGAATGAATGAATGAATGAATGAATGAATGAATGAATGGATGGATGGCTGAATGGTTGGAAACATAGATACACCATACGTGCGCATCATCATGCCACCCACTCATACCACAGGAAGCACACTCACCTGACCCATGAAAGCACAGAACTCAAGGAAGTCAACATATCCGCTGCCATCGGCATCCATCACCGCCCACAACGCTTCGAAGTCATGACGGTTCATTTCAACAGCCTTTCCGGAGCTCAAGAACTCCCACATGCCCTCCTTCGTGATGTTGCCAATGGAGCTCGCACGTCGGTCACTCTTGTCGGCCGTGGATTGGGCGTCGATCTTCTGGAACTCGCGGGCCAATGCAGCGGCATCCATGCGTCTGGCCGGTACGCGGATGCTCATGGTCTGTGCAACACGTGCGGCGAATACGGCACGGTATCTCTTTGCCTGTTGTTTGTTGTATATGTAGACTGCGATGGCGACTACGATGAGAAAGAGGAGGACACCGCCGATGGTGAATCCAGCGATGACTCCTGACTTGACAGGTGTGGTTGGCTCTTGGTATGGGTTTGTGGCGCAGTTGGGATCGAACTGTGTTGTCCATGCATTGATTGATTGGTGGAATGCATGGAGGGAAGGGAGAGATAGAAAATTAAAGAAGATCAGGAATGTGAGAGGGGGGAAGCAGCGGCAGATATGTGAGGTCAAAAAGGTCGCCGATGCCAACTGCACTCCGAATATAAGCCTTGGTATCTGTAGAATACAGAATAGATGTACTTGCCTCACACCATTGCTCCTCCGATGGGAATACACCAGTGAGCGAAGTGTTGGTCATGGGCACCTCGATGCGGAATGCTTCAGGCACAGCGAACTTGTTGTAGTCGCTCCTGATTCCCACAATGAACTCGTCTTCTGTGATGCGCTGGCTGTTGCAGCTCACAAAAAACAGCAACTTGGAGCTGTTGTAAACAGAACTAATCTCTCTTTGAGCACTGCAGGCTTCATCGAGGCATGTGATTGTGGTCACAGCGGTCAAGAATCTCCGACCTGCCACAACTCCCTTGGTCACAGTGGTGTCATTTCCAACTGGGTATGTGATCGTGTTTTCTTCACCTGCCTGGCGGCGAGGGAAATCCAGGTTTTGTTGAAAGGGCAAGGTGACAGTTCTCCCATCCAGCTCAAAGGTTGACGTTCCAAAGACGTCCAAGGCCTGCGCCAGCCCGATTGTGCCGACCTCTGGTGCTGGGGGCAGGATTCTGTATCGATGAAGGAATGTTCTTGTTCCTGAGCGTGTGTAGTTGCTGTACATCCTTGATGGGAACCCACCCGTCAAGAATGTTCCTAGTCCAGCGATGGGGGTTGCTTCCACCACGAGAGGCTGGGAGTCTGGTCCGTAAGTGTACGAATCACAGACGAAGAACCCAGCAAAGGCAGGCTTGAGAGAGAGAGAGATGCAGAAGTATGCGATTGATATGCGCCGGGATATGCCAAGCAGCAAATTGGCCACACACCGGAGAATAGGACGAAAGGTGAGGCAAGGACAAAGAAAGTGGGCAGTACTGGCAGAGGTGCAAACATGATCAAGCTCCATGGTTGCGTTGCGAAGACGTACCAAGATTCCTGGCTGATCGGCAACGTCGTACTTGGCATTATCCTTGTAACGAGGATCTGAATCAGAGAGGCAGGGTTCGCGCCATGGATTGCCGCATTTGGCACCAGCCACCATGCTGCCCGTCATGGCGGCGGCGACGGCGATACCTGCGATGAGGAAGCGAGAGGTCATGCTGAATTCATTGATCTCATGGAGGCTGAATTTCTGGCCAGATCAGAATTTGTGAGAACATCGACAGTTCGTTTCCCACCTGCGGAGCTTCAATGCGCCTTGCCCACAACTCGTTGTGGTCTTGATGTGGTCCATCAGCTGCGGCTGCGGCTGCCATTGTGACCGTGCTTCAACGCCCATCATGCCAATAGCGCGTACACACACATACACGCGTCTGTGCAGAGCGGTGCAGCACAAGCCAGACACCCATCACAAGAAGAAATTGAATCAGCAAATCCGTGTCCACTGTTCTCATTCCCCCTGTCTTCAACGCTCCGTCATGGTGGGACATTGTTGGAACATGACGAATATTCAGATTCGTGTATGACCCGGTAGGGGTCACAGTTGCGCAAATGACTGCTCACACATATTTGTTTGTCCAGAACTCCTTCTCACGATCAAATGTTCCAAACCCGAAAACGGAAATTTACAGCAGAATCCTCGAATATGACGAAAGAATCTCGGAATCTTCAGAAACAAATAATCTACGAGCCGAGAGGAATCTAACGTCAGCGGGAACGTGAGGAGCAGAGCATGAACGTCAGCAGAGGAGCAAGACCAGATATATATGGATGAGAGGAACCACTTAGGTAAGACGTCAGGATTAGAGACTGACGCAATCGAGTTCCTGAATCTCTGTCTGACACAACCAAGACCAAATAAGACAACAACACGACGAACTGCGGGAAACTGGCGCAGGTCGAGGATTCACATCGCGGTGGATCGTTAGGAATTAGGAAATGATCTGACTCAATAGGAGTCAGAACTACACGAGTTTGCAGGGCAACTGGAGATTGACATGAGTTGACTTTTGACAGACAAGTCGAGCTCATAAATCGCAGAGAAAGAGGAATCACCAACCTACAAACCCGGGATAACAGAACAACTAACTTAGTGAACCAATTGTAGCCCCACCCGGTCTACATGAGCAACAGGATTGAGACCTGTTTCAACAGGACATGGCGTCAACTCTCGACTAACCGGTACTTGCGCTCCTTGGAGGCTGGACAAAGCGGGAAGAGACAAGACCGAACAAAGCTCCAGCAATCAGTGAGCATTCGCACCTCGAATGCACAATCGTTCTGTGATGTGTTACTAGCACACCAAGTCACACATCCATCGCTGTGCCGATGTTTGTCACCTCACGCCAGAAACCGTGATTCGTGAACACGCGAATAGATACGGGGTTACGGTAAAAGCCTATTAGTTCATGTTTACAGGTAGTTGATCGTGGCTTCGCCTTCGCCATGTTGGTCATTTTTGAGCTTTCGTCATGATCAAACAAAGAGCAAATATACAATCGATTGGAGGGCCACCAGAGTGCTCAACCCAACCAGCGGTGACGATGACGATGTCGGAGCTGCTGTCGGGGTCGATGTGGGCGACGATGACGGGGCCCCCGTAGCAGCTGTGCCGACAGCAGTCAAGTCGGTCATGTTGAAGCCGCTGTTGGCCATCTTTTCGTAGGCGTTGCGGAAATCCTCCATCCACAGCTCGTTGTCGTTCACGTATTCGTTCAGCTTGCTGCTGGTGCTGGCGACGGGGCAGTCCACAGCGCCGAGGGTGGCATTGACTTGAGGCATGTTGCAGCTCACGACGCCGCCGGCATCCATGAATCCATCGAAATCGTAGGCCAAACCGAGATCGGAATTGAGGAAGACGAGGAAGTCGCCCACCTGCAGGTTGCGGCTTGTGCCGTCACGGTAGATACCGCTGTTTCCAATGTACTGCCAGATAGCGACCCCGTTGGGCGCCTGCGCCACATTAAAATCTCCATCCCGCACACTCTCAAAGAATGCATTGTCCAACGTCGTTGGGTCGGCCACCCAACGGGCGCTGGTGATGGGGCCGGACGGCGCAACCGTGATTTGTCCGCTGCGTTGTTGGTGCGTACATGGATGGATGGATGGATGGATGGACAACAGATGGAAATAAATTATTGGTTGGTCGAGAGTCGATGGAGGCAGAAATGGTGAGCGAGACGCTTGTGTCGTGCACATGACATGCATGTGTGCTCCAGGTAGATGGATGCTTGCAAGGATGTCGGCAGAGCTCGTACCTACAGTGCGCATTCAAACTCTCACTAGAACAGGAAGCTCAACTTACATTGTGTGTGCTCCAATAGCGGCGACAGTCTCGTCAGCGGTGAGACCGAAGTGTTTCTTGAAGTAGGCGACAGTTTGTTCGGTGGTGAAGTCCAGTCCTGGCATTTCCCGTGGTGGACCTGCGACGTCGGTGTAACCTGCAGCAGCATCGCATGTTGGCCGACCGAAGTAATCAAATCGGTACTCGAAGTTGTTGTTGGGTTGCATCCCTTCCGCTGCGACCAATCCAGCCAGCCCCCAGATATCTGTGCGGGTGAGGTATTGGGAGTACGTCTTCACGAGCGGACGAAGCGCCTCGACTGGAGTGAGCAATCCGCCGTTGTCCTTGTTGGAAAGGTCGATGCATCCATCACACACATCGACGCAGTCATGGAAGGTGAGACGAATGAGTTGAGGTGCAAGGCGGTAGTTGCTTGCGATAAGGTCAACAATATCCTGTCGCAGCGCGTTGACTGCGTCGCGTGGGGTCGGGAAGTTGAGCGGGGTGACATCATCGCCAGTGGCTCGGCCAGATGCATCCTGGCTCAATCCACGGGTACGACGGGCGGACCCATTCACGGCATTGTCTGTGCGTGGAGAGGCAGCATCGCTGTCGTGGGGGTTGTCACCGCCCGCGGTGTATCCGAGGTATGGGCATGCCTGTGCGGCAGCAATGGTTGCGAGGAGAGTTGCGAGGCTGGTCTTCATGCTGGATCTTCGGTGATTTGTTTTTGTGTTTGCTTTTGTGTTTGTTATTGTTATTGTTTTGGCGTTTGCGTTTTCTTTTGTTGGTGTTTGATTTTATGAAATGTGAGTGGTGTGTGACGAATTCGGCATTCCCTCGCCGGCATCTCTCCGAGTGGTTGGTGCCCTTCTTCCGTGCCGGCCAGCACCAATCTCCTGCCTGATGGAGATGGATAGAGGAGGAGGATTTGCAAAGAAGCGAGTGTCGCGACGGTGATGAGAAAGATGTACGACTATCCATCGTTGCCAGCCTGTGACGAAGAAGCTGGGAGGAGGCCACTTTTTTGTACTTCTCACATGGTGTTACTTGGCGGTCTGCGATGGCTAATTGAGTCTCGGAAAGGGAAAGAGCTTTGATTGGCACAGTTGCTGTTCGTGCCGGTGCGCGCTTGTGACAAGATCACGTTGTGTGGAGATTGCGTGATGGAGCATAGAGTACACGCGCGTGCTCGCGGCTTGTCTCTATGCATCGACAGCGAGCACGCATGGACGCCCGTCATCATTTGGTTTGGTTTGGTTTCGCCCGGCCAACGAAACACGATTTGTGGCCGCGACGGTGACGCACCTGTGGCGATCGTTGGTGGCTTGCAAATGAAAATTACTGCATACGACACCATTCAGGGTTTGCACGTTCGCAAATGTCAGGAATCGGGTGTTCTGAAACACCTTATTGCCGCATCTCCCATGCGTGCGGATGATCGAGCGTCATGAAACGCAACATTACCGCACCTCCCAATCTGGATCGTTGTGTGACACCAAAAAATGTGAGCTGCACGTTTGAGGCGAAGAACATGGCATGACGGATGCGAACCAGATCATGACGTTTGTGACCTCAATGCACGAATGGGAGTCACACGTGTATGTTGCAGGGGGCGGCGATGTTGGATTTGTGACCAGCATCACGATACACGCGACTACAGTCCTATGTCGCAACGAACAAGAAAAGAGGATTCGAGATGGCCGGTGTGATGAAGTATGAGATGGCCTGTGAATAAATCCCTGATGGCAAACCAGTGAATGGTTGGAGAGGATCAGAGATTGTCCCAAGATGAGAAACTGCAGGAGCAATCGCCCAAGCTGTTTTTTAACATGGAGATGGCAATCCAATCGAATGGAACAAGTTGGCAACGACTGTGAATCAACGCTGTCTATGCTAACAAAACTATTGGAGGCAAGACAACAAGATGAATTCATGGAGATGGGTAACATTGCTAAGCATGCACAATCATGGTGGATGCAAGATGAATGCATGCTGATCTAATAGATGCAGTCATGGAGATCTCAGGAGGAGATCGAACTTTGGAAGTTGAGAGCAATGAAGAGCTCACAGTTCAGAGAAGTAGATTCTAACAAACGATTAGTTTTCTACTATCACCACCACCCTGGATTTCCAACAGTTGGATTTGTGCGCTGTCTGTTCACACGAATTGGTGAGAAAAGTCTTGCAAACTGCCGGTTTCAGGATAACCATTCGATGCGGTTCACACAGAGTGAGCTTGTCGAAATAGAGTAATAGAACGATGATTAAGAGTGATGCTTGTTGTACTAATCTTGTGCTTGTGTTGTATGAGTTAGTTTGTTGTAGTAGTAGGATGAAGAAATGATGTTACACGGTGCACATGACTCTGCACTGATCCTCATGGTTCAGTGTTGAGGACAGGCATTGTTTGCTTCTTCTACTCCTCTTTCCACTTCTGCTGTTGCTTTGCAATGTAGAGCATAACAGCTCAGAATTCTGTTGAAGTTCCAAAGGAGATGCAGCAGCAGTTGTTGTTGGAATGCACAGTTGGATTCTCTGCTCTTGTTGAAGCAGGTTAGATCTCTACGGCATTACTGTGACAATGTGATCGTTGCCATAGTCAAAGAAGGAATCGAGGTTTGCAATTCAAAGGATCTGAAGAGCATAGCACCCAGAACAATTTGAATCGAGTCGATCATGGTATGGAGTTAGACAATGATTCGTGAATGAAGAAGAGGAGAAGGAGGCAGGTGTTGTGGTCATCAGGGTCAGAATGTTTCCGTCATGCTAATTTCGAACATCGAGGTGGGACACCATAAGTGTGGAGGTAGTCTGTCCCTGCTGAATTCCAACGATTCCTTCGTGTTCGCATTTACGATATTGTCGAAGATCCAGTATTGACTACTTCGACCAACTTCGGGTTCGGATATCAACGAGCGCGATCTTGTGGTGCCTTGGGCGTTTGCGGCCCACATCACCAAGGCATCACTTCAAATGGCTTCGCATCACGTGACATCGAAGACGCGGTGGCGCATAGTCGCAATAGAAAAATGGTGTAGATTCAATGCCTCGACTTGACTTGTCTATTCCACTATTATATTCCAAGAACTTCCCATTGCGGAATGTGCACGCATTCAGCTGCGCATGCGCTTTTGCCCAACGTGTGGCCATGAAACGACATCTTGCCATCACCCCTTGCAACCAGCTGGTTGCCTCATCATCGACTCGAATTTTGGTCTTTGACAGAGCATCCCCAGTTGATCTATGATGGTGAATTCCTCAACTGACGATTAAGCACTACCTGGCACATCTTCTTCCTCCTTCTCTTCTCCAGGATTCTCAGGATCGGCTGTCGCTGCAGCATCAGCAGCTTGACCTGCAGCGTCTTCCTCGATCTGCGACAGGCGCATGGAGAAGCGACGGGACAAACGCTCCGCCATCAACGTGCGATTGTCGCGAGCATTGTCATATTCCTCATGACACTGCACAGTCGAAGAAGCAAATCAAAGATCGCAGCAGAAAGGGATGGATGGTTTTGGAACAAAGACATCATGTCAGATGCGAGTACGATAGCATGGCGAATGAATGAATGGATGGATGGATGGATGGATGGCTGAATGGTTGGCAAAACAGATACACCATACCAGCTGCGCATACCATCCACGCATACCAAATGAAACACACCGCGCCGCCCCATAGAACAGGAAGCACACTCACCTGACCCATGAAAGCACAGAACTCAAGGAAGTCAACATATCCGCTGCCATCGGCATCCATCACTGCCCACAACGCTTCGAAGTCATGGCGGTTCATCTCGACCGCCTTTCCGGAGCTCAAGAACTCCCACATGCCCTCCTTCGTGATGTTGCCAACGGAGCTCGCACGTCGGTCACTCTTGTTGGCCGTGGATTGGGCGTCGATCTTCTGGAACTCGCGGGCCAATGCCGCAGCATCCATGCGTCTGGCCGGTACGCGGATGCTCATGGTCTGTGCAACACGTGCGGCGAATACGGCACGGTATCTCTTTGCCTGTTGTTTGTTGTATATGTAGACTGCGATGGCGACTATGATGAGGAAGAAGAGGACACCGCCGATGGTGAATCCAGCGATGACTCCTGACTTGACGGGTGTGGTTGGCTCTTGGTATGGGTTTGTGGCGCAGTTGGGATCGAACTGTGTCGTCCATGCATTGATTGATTGATTGATTGATTGATTGATTGATTGGTGGAATGATTTAGAGAAAGAGGCGAAAGGAGGAAACAGAATGGAGCGAATCAGCAAATAATGATCGAGAGGTGATGAGAACGACAGAGCGAATGGCGCGATCGCCACAATTTCACGAAATCATGAAGTGAAACATTTGGAATCGGTACGAGCAACATCGTCAGGCTGGTCGATCGTTTTCTCTCCGCTGCTGAACTTACCTGACACCACTGCTCTTCCGTCGGAAAGAAGCCCGCGGCAGAGGAACCTGTCATTGGGACTGGGACTTGGGCAGCCGGTGGGACCCTGAACTCCTGGTAGATGGCCACGATACCGTCGATGAATTCTTGCTCTGTGATCCGCCTGAGGGTGCATCCTTGGGTGAGGGAGAAGTTGCCGCCACTGAAAGTAACGCTCTGTTCACGAATGCTATCGCATTCCTTGTCGATGCAAGTGATCGATGTAGCTAAGAAATTGCCTTCTTCACCTTCTCGAAAACTCTTGGTGAAGAGGGTGTCGTCGCCAACCGGAGAAGTGACCGACGTGTCCGTGATGGAGAACGATTCCTCTGTGATATTGAATGCGGTCTGAAACGGCAAGGTGATCGCCCTACCATCCAGCTCGAAGCTTGATGTCCCGTACACATCGAAGGCTCGAGCAATACCAACGGGAAAGCCCCCCTCAACTGGTGGGAAGATGGTGTATCGGTGACTGCTGCTCCTGGTGCCTCGGACAGAGTAGTTGCTGAAGACCCTGTATGGGAAAGCTCCAACTTGAAGCACTCCTCCATCCGGTGTATCAATCGTGAATCTTTCGATGGGTTGATTATCAGCGCCGAATGTGTACGTGTCGCACGTGAAGTATCCGGAGACCGCTCTCTGTGCAGATTGGATGGAGACAAATCGGGCGTTGCATGGCTCGTGGCGAACAATTGAGTGAGCAGATGTACTCTCGATACGCAGATCATGCGACATAGCGGATGCGGCGTGCCGAACCACGGCCTTCGCTTAGACTCAAATCATGGTGTACTCGTGCAGAGTCGCACCATATCTTCCACTCAACTCACCCAAATGCTGTTCTGACTTTCCATATCGTAGTCGTTGTTTTCTTTGTATCGGATGTCGGAATCAGAGAGGCAGGGTTCACGCCACGGATCGCCGCATTTGGCACCGGCGACCGTGTTGGCTGTCATCATCGCAGCGACGGCGGCGCCCGCGAGGACAAAGTGAGAAGCCATGCTGATTTCTTTGGGTTTCGTGCAGACGGAGGCAGCGACTTCTGAACGAAATCAATGAGTATTGCAGCAGCGAAAGTGAGCGGTGGCCGATGCCTCAAGAGGTATGTGAGGATCGTATCTCATCATGGTACCATACGACCCGCGAGGAAGTAATACACGTCGTACGTGCGAGCCATCAATAGACACGGTGTTGCCGAACGCCCGTCTCTTGAAGGGAACAAAGCGGATTTGGTGAACCTCAAGTCACCGATACTTCTGACATCCCTCTCCGTTGCACACCAAAGAAGGACGGAATGGTCACATTCCCAATTGACCGGTGGACATAACGAGATGATGGATCGCACTTCCCCATGGTCGGGAAGGCGCGGATGTCGTACATGTTCTATCTATTGGAATCTGGGCTGATGGTAACGACTGTGGATGATCAGTGTGTGTGCTAACTGTGTTGTGTAGGGAATTATGAGGCATACCTCGCTACTTTTGTTGTGTTTCGCTTTGTTCTGTTCCATCAGCGTTCGTGCACGTATTTCGATGTTTGCCTTCTCATTTCTCTCTGCTGTTGCGTCTTGATCGCTGCTGTGTGGTCGTCGTATCTTTTGTGTTTCCGATTCATGCGATCGTAGCTCCATGTCTCCGGCTCGTGCGGTCGTGGCTCCAATACGCCCCTTTATAACCTCACTTGTCAATGGGCACGTGAGGTTGTAATCCAGACACAGGGCAACTCACGTGTGCTTCTTTCAGCATGGGTAGTAGGCTCAGCTGGTTGTGGATCGTCCGGACAGTAGGTTTTGGCTTCGATCAGATGGGGATGGATGCAGAAAAGAGACAGCTGTCTCAGCCTCATGAATACGGATCTGCTGAGCGATTTGGTCAGTGTGTCTGCTTTGAGCCAATGTGGTGGTGGTGGCTTTGGTTCCGGCCGCAGTGCAGCAACAGGGATATCTGGTGGCATGCGAAGGATGGGAGTTGCGTGATGAGCATGTTTCACCCAAGATCCGCAGCGATGTGTCAGGGTCGACCAAAGATGAGATGATTGGCGCCCCTTTATCACAGACGGACGGCTGGGCTGGATGTGGCGCCCCTGGACAGAAGGAGGCGGACCAGGACCTGGAGTACGAACAGGAGCGAGGACAGGCAGTACGGTCGGTGGTGATCGGACATTGTCACTGGGAGGAACGTCATGTCTGGTTGTATCTGGAACAGGTGCTGGGGGTCGCAAGGGAACACGATACGCAGCTCTGTGTGGGTCACTGGTTTTGGTTGCGAATGGCTTGATTGCTGTCCGCATGGGGAATGGCTGCGGAGGTGGAGCGTCGGAAGTACATGGTGTCATGATGTTGATGGCTGGAGGTGATGGCAAAGTGGCCAAGTCGCCATATATTTCTGGCGGGAAGTTACTGTCATAACCCCCTTTCATGCACTTGAGCCATGCGGTCGGAGTGAGTTCAGGGATACCGAACCATGTCGCAGAGTTCTTCTGTGCGTGCTTGTCGTGTGAGATGACTGCCTTGGTGATGTCCTGTATTGGGGACAGCACTGTGTCACAAAAAGCTGCATATGCATCCTTGGTTATGTCGTCAGGATCTGGTTCAAGAACTTGATTTGGAGCGATGGTCTCCAAATCCTTCTCGATGTACGCGCGAAAGCGATGGAGCGCAATCAAGTCTGGGATAAGCGAGCAGGTTGTGGCGGGGCATCGCAGGTGGATCAATATAGATCCAGTCTGTAGACGTGAGAGGAATCCCACCCTCCGGAGGACGCGTTTGATATCCAGGCCATCGCGTGCTTGCTTGGTCTCAAACATCGGGGCGAGGTAGATGAAGGGTTCGGAAAACCCGAGGACGGTGCGGAGGAATTCGACGGTTTGCTTTGTCTTGTCAGGCGGCTCGCGGGGCATCCGGAAACCGGATGTGGTGACAATCCCCTCAACAGAGCGAGCCATCATGATGCAAGCGCAGTGCGTAGCAGTCTCAGTTCGAGATAGCGCCAGGTATCCCCCCCAACAGTCGAATCCTCCGCGCGAAGAAGTGCCTCAAAACCAAACTGCCCCAAAATGCCTCAATGCCTCAATCAAACGGCGAACGGCGACGGCGGCGGCAACGGCAACAGCAAGCGTCCGGGAACGATCAGTGAGTCGAAGGTCCTGATAAACTATTGGAATCTGGGCTGATGGTAACGACTGTGGATGATCAGTGTGTGTGCTAACTGTGTTGTGTAGGGAATTATGAGGCATACCTCGCTACTTTTGTTGTGTTTCGCTTTGTTCTGTTCCATCAGCGTTCGTGCACGTATTTCGATGTTTGCCTTCTCATTTCTCTCTGCTGTTGCGTCTTGATCGCTGCTGTGTGGTCGTCGTATCTTTTGTGTTTCCGATTCATGCGATCGTAGCTCCATGTCTCCGGCTCGTGCGGTCGTGGCTCCAATACTATCAACCAAGGATACTTCGTGTCACATTCCTCGTCTCGTAAGAAGGAGGTGTCATGCTCTTTGCCAAAGCGCACAAGCGGCTTGACTGATTGGACTACAATTCTCCCCCAACGCGACACGAACACCTTCCAACGGCCACGATCGCCAAAATCAGTGCACGACTGGATTCGCATCACAAAATGAAGCGATCGTCACACCAGCAACAAAACGGCAAAACAGCGAAGAACATGGTGTCGAAAGGCGAAATGAAGCGTTCTTCGTCTTGATGTTGTGACTGCTGATGCTGGTTCTGTCGATGGTGCTTCAACTCGCCAGAACTCGCCAGAACTCATCATCACCATCATCATCGACGGTTCTGTCATCGTCACTGTCGTCGTCAAGGTGCTCGCAGTGGATGATTCTTCATCGGACCATTCCTTCAGACTCCTCTCTTTGTCCTCAGCATTACATCATCATTCACACGACATCAACGCCGCTCGATCTTTTTCGAAACGACGACAACAACGACGACGACAACGACGCGATAAGAACAAGGCAAAGCACTCTGGGCGCATCCTCTGTACAGACGTCCAGAGAGAAAGGGAGAGGCAGAGACAAGGTTATTCACTGCAAGCCTCCGTTGAATTCGGATAGAAAAGTGAAATCAGCATGGTGAGAGCGAGAGGTCCACCAAGACGCAGCGTCGCAAGGGGACGGCCTGCAGCAGGACGAAGAAGAGCACGACCTGGTACGTACGTTTGCTTTCTTGTTTTCCTTTTGGGCGTACGAGGACGGGATGGATGGATGGATGCATTGTGAGACCATCTTGCAGCCGTTCGCTTCACCATTGGCGCATCATTGCTCACTCGCGCAGTGTCTGACGTCACAATGAACAAACATGCATGTTCTTTCTTGCCTTCCTTTCAACTCATCAACGCACAAACGCACACTTGCAATACGCCATGTTGCCACATATCAATATACTGATACTCACCGATGGACGCATGTATGCTGACAACAGGCGAAGCGGCGCTGCGCCAAATCCGCAGGCTGCAAAACAGCACGGACCTGCTGTTGCGCAGGCTGCCATTCGCAAGGCTCGTGCGTGAAATCCAGCAGGAGCTGACGCGGCGTCGGTACGCCTGGCAAGGCACGGCGATATTGGCGTTGCAAGAAGCCGCGGAGGCCTACCTCGTTGGGTTATTTGAAGATTGCAATTTGTGTGCCATCCATGCGAAACGAGTGACGATCATGCCGAAGGACATGCAGCTCGCCAGACGAATTCGAGGACAGCATCGCGAGTAGATGGTGTTGGTGTGCTTTCCAGACGTCGAACGCATTGTACGAAGGGTGCACACAGGGGGAAATGGGGATCAGACACGAAAAGACGATGGCAGAATGGCGGGTGCGTGTGAGTGGGTGGGTGGGTGGTTGGCGGAATCGACTTCCAGACAAGAAGACTTGCTGTACGAGTGCGATCGCGCAGGGCTGCGCTGTCATACTCAATGCTGACATCATGTACTAATGATCTCAGCCGAGTGAGTCGGCCTGCAGCCCATAGCCAAGCATGTCAACTGTTTCTCGGTGCATGAAAACCTGACCACATATTGAGAATCCTTACCATCACATTATAGAGTAAACATACAGTTCATATTCCTATTATCAAATCTAAACTTTTGCAACATGGACTTCATTTCCCCGTATCATGTGATGGTGAGGATCTTGAATTTGTGGTGAGTATACCATGGCATTTGCATTGTGGGTAGAAGATTGACACCAGGCCCATGGGAAACGCTGGCACATGACGAGCAATCGAAGGTCGCACCGAAGCGCGTTGAGAAGCCCGCAATTGACCCTTCGATACCGCGACAGGAGGGATGACCTCACAATAAATCCAGAGCACAAATGGTCAGGATGAGAAGCATGTCAGCATCTGCGGGGAACTGCATCGGAATGGTGGAGAAGGATTACATCACGACGAGAAGACCCATGACGGGATTGTGGCTCATGTTGGTGTGCCCAGAGAGCAACAGAAAAGAAAGCAGGGGCATGCGGAAGTGGACTTGTTCGAAGGGGCGCGACGAAGAACCAAGACAAGGGCTGCAACCACGATCATGCTCGTTCCGGCAGGACTTGGTCGTACGTGGTTATAGGAGTCGTATAATACCATACAATCGCATCCCACTGGTTCAGTAGAGTTGCGAATGCGGGAGTGAGACTTCCGATGGTTGTGGGTCGTAGAGCAGCGCCGTGTGATGGCCAATGCACGGGCAGTACGAACAGGCGGAGCATGTGTGTTGGACAGCAGGGGTTTATCGATAACGGCGCCAGACGAATGACACCTGTACGCGCAGTCTCAGGACAGGAGGGGACGTGTTCTGGGCTGCGCTTGTCTCTTGAGAACGCTCTGGTGCGCGTGCGTATAGCACTGTGTTGGAAACAGGCGCAGTCTGTGGATGCTCGCTCTGCGTGGAATGATGCGTTGGTGGATGTTGCAAAACTGTGTTCTATTGTAATAGGTATGTCTCTCTGGAGAGATCCCGTTTATGGTTGGGACATGATTGATTGATTGATTGATTGGTTGCTTGGTTGACAGCGCAAAATTGGTTTCAGTCGTTGCAGGAGTGTTCCAGGGATTCAGGCGCATCTCGCCCGGACCCGGCGACTGTCGCTCTCAAGATCATCGACGACGAGCGTGCGCTTGGCACCGCAGATGGCTGCATGAGGCTTGATTGCCTGTGGTTGTGGTTGTGACTGGGCTTCAGTGCGGTTGTGGCTGCTGCTGTTGCTGCTGTTGATGTCATTGTTCATGTTTGCATCAGTACACGTGTTAGTGTTGTTGTTTGATTCGACGCTGACACTCGTGTGCATGCTTGCGTTCATGTCCACCATGAGGTATACCTGAAACAAGTCCTGCAGGGCCTGCGCTGCGGCCAGCTCTCTGGATCTCGTGGAGAGGTTGTGGGCGATGGCGGCGACCTTGTCCGCAGGATAGGCGCGCGATGCCTTGGTGATGAGCTTGGCGTAGAGCGCCTTCTGCTGCGCGCGCTCAATATCGTAACGTTCCAGACCTCTGGTGTCTTCGTTGTTGGGATTGCCGAAGAGGACGATGTTGCGCGCGTGCAGACGGAAGCTCAGGATGTCGCGTGCGGAGTACCATGTTTCGGACGGCGTCTGCTGCTGCTGCTGTTTGGGAGATGGCTTGCACTTGGTGACGACCTTGCTGTCCGCCTTCGCCTCCACATCTGCGCTGAATCGCAGGCGACGCTGTCTTCGTTGCTGTGTTCTTGCTTGCGCTTGTGATTGTGCTGCGATTGCATTGCTATCTCTCGTGTGGCTGCTGCTGCTGCGGCTGCTGCTGCTGGAAGCGGAGAAGAAGGGGAGAGCGGAAGAGCAGGCAAGCGCGTCACCTGCTTGCTTCATGATGGGTTCCGAGGACATTGTGCATGCTGAACATTCTGAACATGCATGGCATGGCGTGTTTGCATCAGATGTGGATGCGGATGTAGACGTGAGTGTGGCTGGGAGACACATGGTGTTGTTGAGCAGAGGGATCGAGTTGTTGATGGGTTGAGTGGGTGCGGATAAAGTGTGGAGATGGTGTAGACAGAGTGCAGAGTCGATCAGTTGTTCTTGACTTGGGTTCTCTGGGTTGTGGATGTATTTTTATGATGAATCGTTGGACAGCGCAGCGAGAGAGAAGGGAGGCACCGATACCGGCTGGTCGGGCAGCAGATGTTCGAGCACGCGTTGAGTCGCACAACCCACCGCTGTGCAGCAAACGCCGACACGCAATGTGACACAAAACTACACGCAAACTTCATCCATGCGAGTGCACAGAGTCATGGCACGAAGTGACAGAAACGAGCAGAAACAAGACCACATCCAGCTACATCACGACAGGAATAGCTACAGAACGCTCTCTGTAACTTGAGGTTCACATCCACGCCCATTCAGCCACTCCTGAGGCGTGCACGCGCATTGGTACGATGAGGTAGCACAACAGTGCCACTCCAACAGGCAGCAACACGGTACCTGGCTGACGAACACGAAGGATTCCGATCCGAGAGCGAAACAAACAGCGTGTCACGGAGTTTTTGCCGAAGAACGCTTCTTAACCTTGGCAGATGCCGCATGGAGAAGTCATTGACATTGTGCCTCGTGCATGACATACGCATGATCATGTCCGGTGGGACTGTTCCTTGGCGCTGTCACCGTGACATTTAACATCTGCCCCAAATGTTGATCTTGGGCTGATTGCACACCACCAACATCACAACGCAGCACGTCATTTCGCGTGTGCGTCCAGGAACAGAAGCCGTGTTCTACCTGTCAGCGGTCACTGCTTGAAGTATCAGTCGATCGGAGATACGAACACGTTCCAACGGACGCTCCATGTCCATCTCTTGTCTCCTTGTTTCCATTGTTCAATGCAATCTGGTACCAAATAGTAGTGACAAGTGCATGGATGATCCTCGATGAGAATGTCATTTGTTGCAAAGTGTCATTCGTTAAGTAGAGTCGAATACCCCAATGGTGACAGACGACGATCTAACAATCGACAGGAGAACGTGCGCACAACGGCATCCAATCACACCGGCACACAAAAAGGCAGACCAGCGCCAGGCACCAAAATCAAGCTCACGTTTTGAGCAGGAGGTCCGTGACATCTTTCGCACCTTGAACATTACGGATGATGCCAAGTTGCGCCCTTGGAGTGTCTGTTTCTGCCTGTCTCTCTTTCTCTTTCGTTGAACCTTTCGTTGAACTTCCATCTATCTCTGCGTAAGCTTGCAGTTGGGAGTCTCTCTCCATCAGCCTCCATCTCTGTTCACCTCAATGAGAGCTTTCGCCGTCCCTCTATTCATCGTCTTGGTCGCCATCATGACAACTCCATGTTCTCAAGAGACCATGTTCCTCGACGACGATGGTGCGCAGCAGCAATCACAACGGCATCAGCCTTCGTCAGGCACTGCCGTCTACTTACAAACCTTGGCACGAATACGAATACTTTTTGCGCTCGTATCACAGACGTGACAAACGGGGTGGACGTAGTGGTCAGCAACCTCGTATTCTGTCACCCCATGCACGCCCTGCTCCACCAACGATCATTCCATCCACTATCACAAACATTCCGGGCGACGGAAGAATTGCTTGGATGCCTTCTGGTTTCGGGGAGACATGTCGTCGCATTGACAAAGGACTACTTGTCGCATCCTCCTCGGAAGGCATCCATCTCCCCAATCAACCAATCAGCCAATCACCGTGCCAGTCACGGTGCCAGGGAGGCCGATGGGCCGAAAATGCAAACGTGCCAGGCACACCAGCAGACATCCACACAAGACAAGAGGCCAGAGACAATAGAGGATTCTCGCATTCGGATTATTCAGTCCCACGGTACAAAATAACCTGATAGAGACACTACTGAGGGGGGCGGGATCCGAACTTCCCCCTCGGAAATTGAACTTCAACTTCGATTTGGTGCCCCAAATCGGAAACGGCACCCAATTCTGAGTCCTGCCAAAAGCGAACTTCCACGCGTAGGTGAAATGTGCGCAATCAACACAGCGTTTTCATTGGCCAGTTTGTAGTCGTGTGTGTCCATTTGTTGACGTCGTCTGCTTCGACTAAGTTCGGCTCGCGCGCGCGCCTGCCGCTACCCCCAGAAAGCGCCACCATAAACCTATGCGTGGTCCGTCTTACAGGGGGAGCCCCGTTTTGGAGGCTTGAGTGTTCGCGATGGAGATGCTCACTTTCGCGAGGATTAAGGTCTTCGCAATGCCCATGTGTCGTCACGATTCGTGTTTTCCCACGACAGCTGCGATGGATTACTCAAACAAGACTTATTTTTGCGATTCGTCCAACACTCCTCGCGCACGTTCGTCATGTGTCAGGTCCCGCACTTTTTCATCAAACGGCTCGTTTCCGCATGGTACCAACAATGGTTTCGCGTTTTTTTTCAATTCTGAAGGAAAATGGTTGATTCGATTGTTGAGATCAATCTCTTTTCGCATCTCCTGTGCGCCAGCCACCACATGATTCCTGCCTCTTCTTGTTGCTTTCTGTCCAAACATCAACCAGTACACAAAATAGGGACGATAATGCCAATAACTACATGCTTTGGTCTGTGAGCCATTCATGTCGGTAGCGATGACCAAGAACGTTGGATTCTTGTGTGTTATGATCCACACCCGACCCTCAACACAAACATGAAGACACTCGTTGACAAGACTGCCAATCAATGCTGCCTCCTCCCTTCCTTTCAACTCACCTTCATCTGCAGAGCAAGTATGTAGCTTGTGTGACAGTGGGATCGACAATGGAACAACAAGCACGCCAGGCAAAGCACCCAAGTTTTGCCAACCAATCGACATCAACAACACATACGTCCATATATGTTGGAAGGCTCCGCGCACGGAGAATCGGTAGTAGTCAACACTCTTTCTCAAAGTGTTTCTGTTACTGTTATTGCTATTGATTGTTGATGAGCGAGCGTGGGGAATGAGATGATCAAGATGCTCTCTTGATCCATCTCTTCTTTGCTCTCATTGCTTGGTGCAATCCTCTTGCACCTCCATGCACATTGCTCTCATGTTGCTCGTTGATGTTGACTTGATTGTCAACATTGTCGTCTCTCTGGTTTTGTTGAATCCGATGATTGATCGAATCTGATGATTGATCGAATCTGATGATTGATTGAATCCGATGATTGATCGAATCTGATGATTGATCGAATCTGATGATTGATTGAATCCGATGATTGATCGAATCTGATGATTGATCGAATCTGATGGAATGTTCAAAACATATTTCATTCCTGTAGACCTGGTAGGTAAGGTCTCGATGTGGCGTCACGTGTGGTGGATACTGTGGTATCCGCTGGTATCGCGGTATCCTGGCGCCGTAGTATCGCAGTGTTCTCATGGTACAGCGATGGTATCGCTGTGACATCATAGTTTTGTGTCGTGATTCCGCCACCAAATAGTCTAGATGATGGCAAGCAAGTGTGACTGATGCATACACATCCGAGTACACACATTCCGACACATATATACCACACTGATGATAACTGTTAAGTCATGCACCAGGGGCGCTTTCATTTTGCCTTGTTTATTCTACGTGGGCGCACGTAGCAGGAACGGATCTAATGCTGTGTAGTGTCTTAGTTGGTGGCATGTGTAGGCCAATGGTGCGGACGGGCTGCCTGCGTTGGCGTTGTCAGGCTGCATGGGGCAGGCACTTGGGCTTGCCTGCAGTGGGTGCGCATCCAGTTGAGGAGCACCTTCATGGCTGGAGGTGCAGCATTGCAGAGGCCTTGCCGCATGGCCTGAACCCAAATGATTTGTGCCAGGAGTTGGTCCTGCAGTGGCGGCTTACTCCACAGTGGTTTCAGCACAGCGGGGATGGTGCTAATAGGCCAGGCTCACATATCTTGGAGTTGTCTGTGTTGGCAAGTTCCACTCATGGATACCCTTGCGATCATGGAAGATGGTGATGGTTGTTGTTACAATTCTGTTTGCTATTTCATTATGTTGGCACTCCAATGCTCTTGGAGTTGCTGCTGTTGGTCCGATGCTCTTGGAGTCTTTTGTTGGTCTGCCCAACCATGAGTTGGCACACAAAATGCTCTCTTGCTATTGTTCGTATTCTCTCTCTCAGTATTCCATGTTCATACCACGGGATATTCCGTGCTCGATACGTGCTCCATATTTGATACTCCGTCAGTTCATTCTCTACTGGCCCACAACTCCACGATTAATTGCCAATGTCTTATCTTCAACTCCTCCTTGTATATCCACGATCTTGATGTCCCTCGGTCATTGAATCTTCACCTTCTTGATCTGATGTGGAGACAGATGATGACGTGGTGACATGATGACATCCTGTCAATGTCAGCTGTTGCCTTCCATGGTCCTTCAGATTCCATATTCCATTGATGATGCAATGGTCTGGCAAGGATATTGTCATTTGAGGTTTTGTTGGGAAGTACATCGATTCTTGCTCGATGTCACATGTTTCAGTTGGTTGATGGATGGACGAGATTCCTGATGATCTCAGAAATCGTTGTTCACGAATTTCCTTCCAAAATTCTGATTGTTTTCGTGTGTCCAAATTCGTGATGTGATTTCGGCAATCACATTTCACTATCCACACGAGCATAGTTATGCCGTCCGAACATGAGTATGAGAGAATAGCGGGTGAACAATGCACATACACGCATGTACATCCCAACACCCTTCCTGTATGCATTCAGTCACTGGAATGTTCTCGATTTGTCAAGGTACGACTTCTCATGCTCTTGTTGCAAGTCGGACTTGATGTTCTTGGTGAAGCCATCGCTTGTATTGTGTTCGGATTTGACGAACATGATTTCGATGCTCTTGTTGGTTACCATGTTCCGCATGTAGTGATGGCGCACGTCGATGTGCCGCGATCGTTGAGATGTTGATGGGTTCTTGGCGATGAAGATTGCTCTGATGTTGTTCACGCGGACCTTGATCGATGTCTTTACTGGAACGCCCACACTTTTAAGTAGCTGCATGACAAAGAAGATGTCTTTTGCCGCTTTGGAAAGGGCAACGTATTCTGCTTTGGATGAGCTGAGTGTGACAGCCTTCTGTGCCTTGGATTGCCAAAAGGATTGGCACCTTGCACAGGTATAGGATGAACCCTCCTACGCTGATTCTCGTGTTCTTGTCTCCTGCATATTCGCTATTGTAGAAGAGCTCCATGTCCCAGCCATCGTCGTCTGAACATGCTGGATGGATCTTCTATCTATTGTCCTTTGTATCAATCACATATTTGATGATTTGATACATCTCCTTCATTGCGGCCTTGGTGGGCCCGATCAATACCTTGGAGAGTTCCCTCACAGGGTTCGCGATGTCTGGTTGCGAGTGCTTGATGAGGAAGAGCAGCATACCGACGCCTCAGCGATATTCGGCATGTTCTTTTGGTCCGACCTTCTGCAGTCCGTTATCTTCGGATGGCCGCACAATGATTTGACCCGGGGTTCCCGGTGTCGCGTAGCGTTGCATCGTCTCAACCTTGGCTCCAAACTCTTTGATGAGATGTTGGATGAGGTGTGGTTGGCATAGCATTGCTCTGGTCTTGTCATAGTCCAGTTCGATATTGCACCTGAGGTAATCTCCAAGTCCTCGCTCGATTGTCACCTTGAACTTGCTGCCTTGAATGTCCTTCAGGAATCTCTCCAATGCCTTGGAGTCCCCGCAGCAGAAGCAATTGTCCATGTAGATGGCCACGATCATACTTCCTTCGTTCGTCTTTTGATAGAACAGGCACGGATCTGCCGCGCTCTGTTCGAAGTTGATGTTCTTGAGGGTCGACACCAACATCTTAAACCACTGCCTGGCGCTCTGAACAAGTCTGTAGATTGGCTTGTGCAGGGTCAGGGCTTCGTCTGCTTGATGATCCATCCCGTTGGGACAGTTCATGTAGATCTCCTCGTCGAGGTCTCCACGTAGGAATGCCATTACAACATCAACGAGTGCGCAGTCCATCTGCTTGATCAGCATCATGACTCTGTAGGTCACGTCATGGATGACAGGTGAGTAGTGCTCTTGGAAGCCTACTCCTGCAACTTGTGAGTAGCCACATGCAACGAGTCTCGCTCGATGTGTGCCATCGCGTTTCAACTTGAATACCCACTTGCACTTGCAGCATCTGTGGCCTCGTGGGATGGCGTTTCGTCTGATCTTGATGTACACTTTGCGTGTATCCATGGAGTTGAACTCCTTCTTGATGGCTGCTTGGTATCCCTTTTGGTGGATGGAATCCGGATGGTTGAACGCTCCATTGAATGTTGTTGGTTCGATGTGCTTCTCGGATTCTTCATTCTGGTTCTGCTTCGACAATCAGATGTTGATCGCTGGTGTCTTGGCGATGGTTGCGTTCATCCTGTATAATCCGCTCGTGCTGTGATGTACAACCTCTATCTCTTCTACTTTGTCTACAATTTCCTCATCGTCTGTGTTCTCATTGTCATCACTCGTTTCATTGTTCGACTTGTCGGCTAGCTCGTCACTGAGTTCGTCGCTCTCCTCATTCGATGATGATTTGCCCTCATCATCTCGTTCTTTTTGACCTGGTATGTTGTAGTCTGCGAGTGCGCACAGTGCTCTGGGAATCTTCTCCCCTGTGGTAAGCTTGGATTTGTTCTGTCCCTTCCTGCCTCTTGCTTCGTGGCGTTGGAGTCGCTCCTTTCTGTCAATGTCACACTTGCTTGGTTTGGTCGGTAGGAGTCTATATGTTGTGCCATGCGTATACCTCGCTGGAGTGTTCTGTGGAGTGACATCCACGTCGTCGTTGGCTTCGTCGCCGGATGGTGGAATGTTGACATCCTCTGGGTCGGATTCGCTCCGATCTTCCTTGTTCTCGAGCAGTTCAGTCGCTGCCCCCTCATCCTCATCACCCTCATCATCACTGTCTGATAGGATATGATACCTGTTTGTGTCTGCATAGGATACTCTCTTCGCTTCTGATGTTCGACGCATTGTTGTCCTTGGTGTTGCTCCCTTCCATCCAATGGTTGTGAAGCCGTCTGTGTCCGTCATTACTACATCGTTGAGTGTGTTTGGTGCTTGTGCTCAGCCATGGAACTGTCTGTATGATTGGTTGAGCCACTTGATGTTGCAGGAACAGACCAGTGAATTGGTTGATGGTCTGTACATATTGTACACTCCTGATGCATGTTTGTGTGCATATCCAATGAACACCATTTCTTCACCTCTATTCTTGAGCTTGGCAGTGATCCTGCTGTAGGTAGTCTTCACAACACCCACCTCTCCGAATGTTCAAAGTGAATTGGCATATGGTGGATCGCTGTCGAAGAATTGGCGATGTGGCGATGCTTTCTGGTTCTTCGCCATAGTGATGTTGGCAATGGCAGTGGCAGTGCTCGCAGCTGCTGCCCACAATCCATGCCTGTACTCATCATTGAGTTGTGCTCTGTTGAGCATGGAACGGATCTTGGTGTAGAGATATGCAAACTTGCGCTCCACTCTACTGTTCTGCTGTGGCGTGTTGGACACCGTGAACTCGAATTTCACATTCAGTCCAGCATCGATGAGAGTATCCTGTGTGGATTTGTTCTCTCCGCTGTTGTCTCCTCGGAAGATGATTTGTTGATCACCTGTCTGTGATTTGATCGTGTGGACGAATTGTTTGATGTACCCTGGTTGGTCACTCTTGTTCTTGAGAAAGAAACTCCAGCAGTGGTCCATGCAGCCGTCCACGATCAGGGTCCAGTAGCGTTTATCTCCGAAGCTATGTGTTTAGTGTAACTAATGTTGATGAAGAAGCGTTTGCTGTGGCGAGTCGCTCGTGTGATTCTGGCCATTGACATATTATTCACTCTCGCGTTCGCGACCGCGCAGTCGCAACATACCGGCATCTCGCCGATGATCTTCCATCCGTATTGGGCGGCTGTCCGCTTCATGGTTTTGAGTTGCACATGACCGAGCATTCAGTGCAAGTTCCTCGCGCTCACCTCCTTGGATGGACTCTTGACAATGGCTTTGGAAGCCTTATCGTCCTTGGTTGGCATGATGGGATGCATATGCACTCCCATGATGAATCCGTTGGATGTGGGGAAGACACGATTGAAGATGATCTTCTTTCTGGATCCATTGATGATGTCCATCACAATGGCGTCGTTACCAATCTGGTAGCCGTTGTACAGCGCCTTGTTCGTAGAGAAATGGTTCACCCACATCTTGGGTGTGTACTTCACATCGTCAAGTCGGATGATGTGGCATGTGTTGTCTCATTGCTTGACCTTCAAGCAAATGGACCCAATCTTGGGAGAGTCCAGCTTTGTGCTGTCTCCCACTTGTATGAAGGACTTGTTGTGCTGCATGTTGAAGAGGGCAGCGTCTGAATTCACGATGTGACACAAAGCTCCGCTGTCAGCAAGCCAGGTGTCCTTGATGACCTTGTCCTTGTACTTGGTGCTCAGCTCATGGAGCTGTTTCATGGCAGCCGCTGCCATGTCGTCTTCATGGACTCCATCTTCGTTGTAGGGATTCCCGTCTTCATCATCCATGCCATAGTAGTTTGGCTCTGTGACCGCTGCTGGCCATGTGTCTTCTTGGTGGGTTCCTGTCACCAGATCGTAGGGTGTGACTTGTGGTCGCTCGCGTAGGAGCACCTGCACGCACCCTCCAAGAATGTAGTGCAACTCCGTCTCTGGAATGGGCTCCTCATTCACTCCTTCCAACAAACGGTTGATGATGACTGAGTTGGCGAGGATCTCCTCGATTGATTTGAAGTTCTCGGACAGTATGGTGCCCATCATGCTTGTCCATACGTGTAGTAATCCTCCATTGGCGATCCCTGGGAATAGATGCATCCCTGCTGCCATCACTGCATCATGGATGAGTTGTCATTGCACTGTCTCTGCTGTCACTGTTGGGTATGGGATTGTGTCATGTCAATAGATGTCGTCCGATCTTCTGGGATCTGCAACTGGTGGGAATTGGATGTCCATTGGGTAGATGACCTGTTTGTTTGGATTGAACCGGTCTTCCTCTACCGATTTGTTGCTGCTGTCTTTGTCAACGATGCCTGTTCTATTGTTCCCCGCTGCTGGAGGAGGCGGCGCCTCGCCGCTGTTCGTCTCGTCGCCGGAGACGTCTTCGTTGTCACGATCCGCGCCGTTCTTGTTGGCGCCGGCATCGTCTGCGTTCGTGGCTGCTTCGATCTTGATATCAATGGCCTCTGTTCCCATCTCGGCTCCGTCGCTGGGTGGATGAATGATGTCGTTCACGTTGAAGCAGCACTCGTAGCTGACTTCACGGCGTGGGTCCACCTTATTGGAGCGTAGGCGACGGGAATGAAGTCAAATGAGTCGAATGGAACGACAGCAAGGAACGACGGTGACGACAAGAACGAGAACAACAAAACAAACACACGGCAGTGGTCGTGACAACAACAGCAGCAGGAACAAACACAAGTAGGAGCGTTAGGCTCATAATCCCCAAAAGTAGAACAGAACACATCATCGATACACACCACGTTCCAATACACCTCGTGGATGATTGGCTCCTCGCTGAGCCATTCTGGTATGACCTCGCCGTCGCATACTTCGTCGTCGTTCTTGAAGTGTTGGAAGTTGTCAAAGAATGAGTCCTCGATGTCGTCGGACACCTCCATGCAGAGCGGCGTGTCTCTTGCTGAGAGCACCATCTCGTGGCCGCTCTTGTCGTGTCTTTCCTTCGCTGTGTTGGTCTGCTCGTCAGCCTTCTTCTTCTCATTGAACTTCTTCTTTTGGCACTCCGCCTCACAATGCCCAAAGATGCCGCAGTAGTTGCATTTCCTATTGAATCCATTTCCTGTGCCTTTGTTGTTTCGGTTTCCGTTCTTTTTGATGTTGCTATTGTTACCATTCTTCTTGTGATTCGTTTTCTTCCGTTCAGGACAATCTGCAGATCGATGCCAATACACTCCACAGTTATGGCATGTTCCCTTGAAGTTGCTGGTGCTTGCAAACCTGGCATCATTGCTCTTTGAAGCACTGTCTTGGAAGTCGTCAACGTACGCCTTCCCTCCTTGTGTCGAGATGTACATGTGAGCATATGTCGAGATGTACGTGTATATGTGCATCGTTCACCCGTTATTCCCTCATACGCACTTGGACGGTATAACTACATTCGTGTCAATAGTATGCTGTGATTCGTCAGAATTACAGCAGAAATGGAACACACAAAAATGAGCAGAATTTCTGGAGGAAATTTGCAATCGACGATTTCTGAGAGAATTGGAAATATCGTCCGTCCATCCATCAAGAGAAATGTATGGTACCAAGAGAATCTCGAGGTACTTCCCAACTAAACCTCAGATGACGATATCATCTGGCAGACTGCTGCATCACCAATGGAACGTGACATCTGGAGAGCAGAAGGATGCCTACTGATGTTGACAGGATGTCATCATGTCACCACGTCGACATCTGTTTCCAAGTCAGAGCAGGAGGCAAAGATCCGATGACCAAAGGGCATCAAGATCATGGATACTAAAGGTGAACTTCAAATGGTAAGTACTCATGGAGTAGGAGCCAGTACTGAATGAACAGAGTGTCAAATGCGGAGTACGCATCGAACATGGAGCATGGTGTAGCACGAAGTGCATGATGCTGAGACAGAGAGAGAGAGAATACAAAGAGCAGCGAGAGAGCATCTTGCACACCAACTCATAGTTGGACGACCAAATCTACAAAACAGATTGAAGCACCGAGAACATCGAGCAAGAGAACAAACAGACACCAAGAGGATTGGAGTGCCAACGTAATGAAATAGCAAACAAACAACTATCAACCAATACCATCTTCCACGATCATAGGCTTCTGTGAGCGGAACTTGCCAACATGCATACAACTGGCAATCTTGCTGTTGCCATCACCTCCAATGAAGCAGGTGGGGTCTGTATTGTTGGATGTGCGCCCTTGCATGTGTATCATTGAAATCTTGGTTAAATGTGTCCAGGACGTCGTCGTTCCAAGCACTATACAGTGCATGGGTTGATTCTATTCGATAGCACAAGCCTGTGCACAGTTGGACTCAATAGCAGAGTTGATATCATTGTCTTTGTCAATGCCAATCCTAGTGTTGATGTTTGCATTGTTGATGGCGCTGCGTCATGGTTCACATCAAAGGAACACTTCCGTCCTTGTTTCGTTGTTGGAATTTTGCAAAAACTATTTTTGTCAATTTTCCACATGAATCGGAATTCTTTTGGAGGTACTTGTGATGAGCCACAACAACGCGAAACAGTTGATAGTCCCATCGCAATGATACCATAAACGTATTGGTTGGAAAGTCGGAGGAGATACGGCAATGATATTTCTCTCTTCGAGGTACTCGTACGCAGATACCGCAAGGAAATAAGTACAGTTTATTTGTCCATACCGTGGTTTCTTAGAAATTGTGGAAGTTGCCCAAATCCTTGTGCGAAACCAACCACGCAGTCCCACCACTGAATTGTTGCCTGTCTCAGCGCCAGCAACGAGAATCGTTCCATGAAGGGAACAGATCGATTGCGTCACACGGTTCCAAATGAGAACCCCAGGGCAACAAAGCTCGGGATAAATCTTCAAAACTCCCCTCAATTCGCCCTTCAATGGGATGGCTTGTTCGCATTGGCGATATATTTAAATCCCTTTGATTGGCTGGGGTCGCCAGCCGTCACGATGGAAAAGCGAATCGAACCCCTCCATCAAGTTTGCTTGTTCGCATTCCTCGATTTTATTGCGAACGCTACAGGAGTCGAACCAATCTAAGCAGGAATTTGTCACGGATGAGTCCTGTGCAGTTCTGGCCCAAATTGGCCCAAAATGTCAATGTGACACGTACTTGGGGTAAAATAATCCGAATGCGAGAATCCTCTAATGGTTCACTCTTGCCGACAATTCGCGCACCTTCTCGCACTCTGCCGCCATCACCAGATACGCAAAGCAGCTTTCGCCCGTCTTCGTCACTCTGGGGATGGAGAAATGGCAATGGTAAAACCAACGGGACAGACGCTTTCCTTGCGGTTGATGTTGCTGTTTCATTCAGCTGTTGCCGTTGCTGTTGCCGTGTTGCTCTGACAGCCTTCCACCCGCGGTGACACAAGATGCCACAAGAGCAAACCACATGCCCCGTCTGGACGCTATGGGCATTGTGATATTGTTCCAAACCAACAGACGCGCCACGTCTCTCGCGAGAGGAGAATGATCAGAGAAAAATATCATCTGCTCGCAGCGGCTATGTCAACCTTCACAATGCACGATCTCCACGGAGCACAGAATGAAGAATCGTCAATCGGATGGTGACAGCGGAGGCGACCATGGCCAAACGGAAGCAGCGCAACACAACGCCATGGCGGTGCATCGCAAACATCATCCCGTCGCTCCTGCTCGTGCCATCAACGAGTGCGGCGTCGCCATGGTACTCGTAACGATCACAGAGACATCGCGTGAAATTTGGCGAACTGGCGCAAACTAACGCATTATGGCGTCAACGACCAAAGAGAGAGAGAGTTGCGTATCCGGAACTTTCCGCACTTTCCTTGATGCGGACGCGTAAAACGCAGCTCCTGGTAAGGCTCACGTGTCATCGGCGGGGCCAAAGATCCACGATCCAGAACACGGGATGATGAGTTCGGCGCAATCACAATCAACGAAGCAAAAAGGCAGGAGGAAAGGAAAGGCACCAGATTGTATGAGATTGTATGATCCTCCTGTTTGATGCGGGCCAGAGATTTGCCAAGTGGCGATGGTGGTGGTGGTTGCGGTTGATGGCGAGTATTTGTTCCATCCCCAGCAGTCCTCCATCACTTTGTGGATACATACACGTATCACTGTGCTGCGCTCCTCAGTGATAACATTCGCCAAGGCGAGCACAAGGCGGCATGTATACAGAAGCGCATCGCGGCATTGCGCGTCGACTGTCCGGCGGTAACGGCGGCTGGTCGGAATCGTCGCGAGGCGCCGCATCGATCCCTCGAGTTGGTGTCTTCTTTTGGGGGGAATTCAGCACCCCATCAGCACTCCGGGCTGCCGTTTAGATTTCGTCTGAAACCGTCGACTCACTCTTGCCTCTCTACGATCTGCAAGTACGATCAATAATACCTGCACAAGCTCTCTAGAGAGTGCGGGTTCCCCTGTGCGTTGCCGGATCGACGATGTCGCGGCCAGCCAGAACCGTAGAAGATCTTCAACTACGAGTACGAATAAGGGCGACCCTAATGCTTTCCATCATTGCACAGGATTGTGCTGTGCTACCGTCCTCGCGGATGTCATACATACTCGTACGACTCTGCGTACATGTCTCGGCTCTGCTTTGGGGCCTGGTGCAATCGCACCTCTTGGGCGATGCAAACATTTGTCAACCATGCGTGATCATGGTCATGTCGATCATTCGCCAATTCGCGGGCATCAAGTTGCCCTGCCGCCAGGATACATTGTGGACGCTATCATCCAACATTCACGTCCGCAAACATTACATCCATCGTATCTTAACTTGCAACAACAGGGTGGTACCGTGCTGCTGTGCGACCGACATGACAGGCACAAAAGCATCTCCAGTTGTAATGCAGGTGCTGCAATAGGCTATTGTGCACTTGGCTGGGAGTGCTGTCTGATTTTCTATTTCACCAACCGGCTGCGTTCAATCCTCTTGGTTACGGCTTCCGAGAAGGTGGTTTGCTTCGGATGCAACGCGTCTTCGAGCAACATGCCCGCACTCGACTTCTGTTGTTTCTTCCCATTACCATCCGCCAGTGCTTGGATCATGCGCAGCGCGGAGTAGAAGATGCGGCAGATGACGGGATCCTGTCGCAGCATCTCGATGGATTGGGCGGTCTTGATCTTGGAGACCTTCTGCTGCCGTGCCAAGGGATTGCAAAGGATCCGAGACTTCCAGGTGGAGTAGCTCTTCGCGGCCAGTGTTCTGCCCTCCTCAACGTTGTCGATCTCGGAAAGCGTTTCGAACATAGCCATGGACCAGTTGGTCAACAGCTCCGTTTCGATCAGAGTCACGAAGTCGACGTTCGATATGAGGCCGATTGAATGCCATTCGAACGTCATCTGCAGTGCTGACCAGTCCTGTTGTTTGCCGTCGTCGTCGTCGGTTGGCAGGGACACCGGTGTCCTGGAACAATAGAGCTTGAGCTGCTGCAGAGCAATGGGTGTAGTCCACTCCTGTAAGGTCTTGGAGGAGATCATCTTGGACCATGGCCGCAGCATCTCAGTGTACGATTTCAAGAATTCGCCCGCCTGCTTGCGTTGTTGGTCGTCACTCCCACCGCTGCTGCCTGGCGCAGCTCGTCTGCTGGAGTGATGTCGCTGCAGACCGACCAAGGCGGATCGGATCTTGGGTTTGCATTCGAGCAAGAGCATCGGAACCTCGCCGTGCGGGTTGAGATGGATCAACCACGGCAGGATCCAGAGATCCAGACGGTGGTTGGTCTTGCTGCTGCCGTAGGAGGCCGCACCATCGAAGCTCGGTCGCCAACTCCCCAGGGCGGACAGCAGCTTGGAGAAGATCGTCTTGTGCAGGAGCTGATCCCGAACCACCTTGGCCAGATCCGGCAACCGCGTGGATGACTCATGACCCATCTTCAAACCTCCTTTGCCGCCGTCGACATCCATGTCATGTTCATCGTGATCTTCGTCCTCGCTGACATCGCCCATGGGGAAGACCTGAACCTCATCATCGCTTGCGGCACCGTCACCTGCGGCACCGCCTTGTCGCTGCTGTATTTTTCTGTTGTTTGTACGCCGTTGGTGCTTTTGCCGGGTTCTGTACTCTTTCGATGACTTGTAGATCAATTCGTACAGATCCACGACGTGGTCGACCTGCTGGTGCGGCACCCACTTGTAGGAATCAAGTTCCTTCTGCACCATGGGGATGAGCTGATTCTGGAACACGGCCATGCCGAACACGACGCTCTCCAAGCTGGCCATCTCGCCTTCGGCTGCGGCATCCGTCGATGCGAATGCCATGATGGAATGGATGAGCTTGCGGCTGGTCTCCAAGTTGTCCGTAAGTGGCTTCCAACGTCGCAGCTTGCGTTCGATGACGGGACTGAGCAATGACGGCGCCAGCATCTGCCAGAAATTCAGCTCCTGACGTTCCTTCGGCGACAGCTTGGATGCCAATTCGCAAACCATGGATCGGGCCTTCCGTTCCAAGGCCGCGTCGCTGGTGCCAACACCACGGTTGGGCGAGGACTGCTCCAGGAGTTGCTCGATGGCATCGATCGTGTCCGTGATATGCGTGAGTTTGGATCGTCTGTCCTTGATCTCATCCAGCCTGTGCTTCATCTCCTCCACCTCGCCTTGCAAGTGTTCGATCTTGCGGTCGCTGGATTGGATGAAGTGATGCGACGAGCTCATCTTGGTCTCGTACGTGCTCATCAGGAAGGAGATATTGTGCAGCACTTCGGAACCCAGCGGGACGGGCTCCCGCGACGCAGCGTCTCCGAACTGCTTGCTTCCCGTCATGTCGACGACGACGGCCCCATCGGCATCGTTGGCGCCCTCGCCGGCACTCCTTCCCCAACCGTCGGTGATGGAAACGATCTTGGCCTTTCGCTTCTTGGCCTTCTTGTTGGGGTTCTTCCGCTGGCGCTTTTTCCACTGCTGCTGTGCCATCATGTCGTCCACATCCTTCATGTAGGCCGAACTTTCGATCCCCTCGTCGCCGTCCTCGTCGAATTCATCATCACCGTCTTCGTCATCAGTATCGCTATCCATGTCGACATGATCGGAATCATCATGATCGTCACCCCGCTGGGTTCGACGCTTTCGTTTCTTTTTCTTTTGCTGCTGCTTCTTCTTTTTGTTGTCGTCCAGTTCGCCCTCCATGCCACGCACCTCCGCTTCGATCTTCCGATTGGACTTGAGCTGGGATGCCTCCTTGAAGTCTCCGAAGCCCAATCCCATGTTGGCCGGACGCACGACGACTTCGATGGGACGCGAAATTCCCTTCTTGACCTCGATGATGGTCGGTGCCGCCGACTGGGTTGCTGCGGCTTCGGCCGCCGCCTTCTGCGCTTGCAACCGGGCTTCGATCTGCTGCTGCAGCTCCGTCTTGCCCTCGCCTTCTGGTTTGGCGTCCTTGTTGTTGGCATCCGCAGTTGCTGCTGCGTCCGTTTGCGGACCCTTGGCTTGCTCCTCCTTGAGCTTCTGCAGCTTCCTTCTGGCTCTCCTGTCGGAACCCAAACCTCCCGAGCCGCCGTATCCCATCTTGGACAGGAGCTTCATCCCAATGCCCTTCGTATGCTTCTCCCACTTTCCCAGGTTTGGATTGGGTGGCTTGTTCTTGGTTTTGGACAACACGAAGGCCGGCTGTTTGGGCTGCTGACCGAAGGAGGTTGGCGGCATGGCAGGAGCCGTTGCTGCGGACGCGCGCGCATCGGTGGAAAGCATCGGCGTAGGTGGGATCTCCCGAAGCTTGGCCGACGCCTTGGATTTGCTCCGGGCCGTGGCCTTGTTGAGGAGGGAGAGGAAGCGATCGTCCGCCGCCTTTTGCTCCGCTTCCGTCTTGCGATCCTCTTCCTCCTCCTCCACTTTCTTCTGTTCATTGTCATTGTTGTCATTGTTGCCATTGGTGGTGGCGTCACCTTCCTTCTTTTCTTCATCCGTCGATTTGCTCGCCTTGTGGAAGGTCATTGCGGAAGCTGCCGATTTGTCACCCGCATCCGGCTTGGATGCCTTCTGGAACATGCCCGCAATATCGCTCTTTGCTGCTTGGTTAGCCTCCTCCTTGATGGCCGTCTTGGACTTGACGAACAGGGGCGCTGTTGGCATGACATTGCTGCTGTTGGTGCTGTTGGCATGATTGCGATTGTCATCATTGTCACCACCACCCATGAAGACACCGTAGATGGCCTCCTCCTTGGATCGCTGCCTCCTTTTCTTCCTGCTGTTGCCACTGTTGTTGCTGCTGCTGTTGTTGGAGTAATGATGCTTGCGAAAGCCAATGTCGACATCATCATCGTGCATCACATCATCATCATCGTCGCTGTCCATGTGAATGACGCTGGCATCATCGCCTTCATCCAAGTGTTCGTAACCTCCAGCCTCCTCTCCCAGGAATCTGAGTTTGGACTTGCCGTTGGTGTTGGCAATGCTGTTTCTATTGGCGTTGCTGTCGGCCTCAGCATTGTTCTTCTTGCGATTCTTGCTGCGACCCTTGCTGCGGTTCTTCTTCTTCTTCTTGGATCTCGCAGAGCCGGCTTCAGCGAATGCCATCGTGAGACACGATCGTGGATCTGCAACGTCAACTCAGCGCGTGAGAATGGAACAGTGAAGAGATCGAGGTTGTTGTCCACACTCTCCGTAACTATAATGCTGGCCTGGCTCTTCTTGCACTCGGAGGTCCACCGTATGCAGGGCTGCTTGCGGTCTGGTGCATCAATGGATGATGGTCTCCACATCCACAAGAAAGTGATTGTGTTGTTGCGTGGTTGTTGGTTGGGAATGGACAGATGACGAAGGTAGACGGAACTGGCGCCATCGTTCAATGGTTGGTCCTCGACACAAGACTCCATTTCTGGTGAATCACGAACTACATTTTTGTCGATTCAGGCGACTGTTCGTTCATCCAGCACGATCAGAATCTTTGCTTCGCGGAAGTTAAGTCGTGTTTCGCAAGTCGGAATGTCCAATGCTTTCCTGCTTGTTCTTCGGCGGCAGAATTGTGACGCGCGTTGAGGTTGTCGCGTGCGCACTGCGAGCAGAATGGTGTTGTGGGTCTCCCTGGTGCCGTTGTTTGCGCAGAAGTTGCACGTACTTCAGTTTTGTTTCGCAGTTTTGTTGGTGGATGGAGATCATGTGAGTTCATTTGTTGTGGTTGTTGACGTTGTTGGATTTCATTTCATTCTGCGCTCTTGTCTTTCATGTTGGTGTTGAAGTCTCATCACTCTAATAATAATAGCAGTAGAATACAATACATGCGACAAGCACAACAATTGCATGTGCACCATAGCCGCGCTTTACCATAGTCGTATTGAAGGTCGTCCTCCACCACACCCGTGCCAGATCTCGCAGCTGGAGGGACTCATTGAAGCAGCATTCGAACAATGAGCGGCACATGTGCGAGTGCTTGTGGACATGCGCACGCAGACGCCCATGGAGATGGAGATGGAGATGTTGAGATCCCGATCATCTTCATCCACTCTGACGATTGCATTCCTCAAGCGCAGACAGCTCCAGATCGACCACATGCAGAGCTTGCCTTCGGTGTTGTCAGTGCCAACAGCAATGATAGCAATAACAACGATAGCAATAACAACGATAGCAATAACAACGATGACAACAACGATGATCACACTGATCAGAATGATGAAACCAATGACAACATCAACAGTGACATTGAGGCAAACGCCCAATCCAACGTCCCACAGCAGCACAGACAGCAGCAGACACAATCAGATCTAGCTTCGTCGCGTGATACGAGCACACGAAGTGCTCTGCGCACTGTGCCACAAGCGGCACCCCAGGATGCACCTCAACCACTCCCTGCAGGCCACAATGAGGCACCAGACGAGAATCATCAAGCTGCCTTGCTATCTGAAAACACAGGTTCCGAGCACCATCTTTCGCACATCCTCAACGGAGATGTCACTATCTTTGCTGTGGGCATCGATGACGACGAGAACTGCATGGGAGTCAGCCGGGATGTGCCGTCAGGCACGGAGGACACAAGGTCCGCCAGCCTCACAACCGAATCCAACGCGAATGAGAGCGTCCCTGCCAGCACGGACAACGGCGTCGCCAACAACATCACAATCCGGATCTCAGATGGAGGCCTCTCCGTGGTCTCGGTCGCACGTGAACGCCAGTCCGACCCCGCGACAAGGCGAAGCAATCGCATGGGCCTCGCTGTCTGCTACGGCGCCTGTCTCATTATCGCGATTGGAGCCGTCTTCATCGTCACTGGCGTCCTGGACGTAGCTCTCGACGATGGCTACTGGCACAGGCCCGTCGTTTGGGGCAACTACTCAAACACAGCTGTCTTCAAACTGCCCGACTCCCCGCTTCCGATCGGTAGCAACGACACCCTCATGTGGAGCTACGGTGGATCCTTCTCAGACGTATCGTGCGGCCAGCATTGTGATATTTACTATGGATCAGATGTCGTTGCGTACATCCACTTCATCCATACCTTGGACGTCCTCCCACAACCAGACGACTACAGCTGGAGATCCAACTGTGCCTGCGTCATGTATCGCATGGCAGATTGCGCTTCGCAGATCGACTTCATTTCGGATGCGCGCGGGTTGATGCGATCGAAGGTGCCAATACCTTCCGAGGAATGTCCAACGTCACCGGGCGCGTGATGCCATCTCCTTCCACAATGGGGCATTCAAGTTTTGGGAGTTCACGAGCAAGCATGAACAAGCTTCTCCTTTCACGTCGGTCTCCATTTCTCGAATAACTTACGAACACCATCCGTCGCACCAGCATTCCACCGCCAACAGCAGGCAGCAGGCGCGGCGATGGGCAGCCGAAGGCACTACAGCGTGGTACATTCTGGCCCGAGAATATGGTGCCCGGCTACGAACACAGAGGCATTCGTTGGGAGAGATTTTCGAACGCCACCTCCAAATGCTATCGGGGATTTGGAGTAGAATGCACACATCGAATAATCTCTCCAGAGAAAGTAGAGCGCTCTAAGCTCCAGACCATCTCTCATCTTGTCGCTGGTGTATCTCCGTTGCCCTAGTGTGCTCAGAACGTGATGCTGTACCATATTATACTACTCATGTCCAGAGAATCGAACAAGTCTTGTGCGAGTAGTAGTAGCTCAGTGACCTTTGTCCATGCAATTCTCCTCTCTCTCTCTCTCTCTCTCTGGAGAGGTCTCAGACAAGATCGTTACATTGCAAACAATGCAGTGCTGCTGCACGACCTATTGGTAGGGTCTACCGCAGCATAATCCTACACACATGCAAACGCGCAGGTATGTGCGGGGACGGTGGCTCTCCCGAAGCAGCCTTCCAGGTAAGACTGGGTTGATTCGATTGTATTGAGTCGTGTCAAGATGTTCGCAAATATTGTTCGTTATTTTATCGGCCATATATAGTCCGTCCAATCATGTGCATGAATAATACAAAGGTAAGAAGTATTAACCGTAGCTTACATGTTGACGGTTGTATGCGACGTACACTGACAGACGTACTATGTGACATCGGCAAGGTCGATCAACGTATTCATGTAACCATTCCAAATACGTTTTACCGCATACCCCATATTTCCAGGAATTGACTTGTCGGAGCTTTTGCAGACTGAACGTGTGGCAAACTATCTCGAAACGAAACAGGGCCAAGTGTCGGGTGCTCGAGACAACACAGCTCGTTGCGCCCGTGCTTGAGCTCTCCCCGAGTGAGGACAAGACCAAGATGATCAACATGCTCGTGAGCACTCAGGATATTCTCGTCTCTCAATTGAATATGCGCATCTGAGGTTCATTTCAAGTTTGCTGTCGCATTTTTGAAACGTGATTCTGCACAAAGCAGACTTGACGGGAATGGTTGACGTCGAAGTTCGTGAGCAGGCTTCCACAATCCCGTGTGTTGGTTTGCAATTATAGTCATGGCCTGTGGATGCACTCGAGAGAGAATAGAGAAGTGTGGCATGGTTTGTGTTGTCTGTGATTGCAGAATATGTAGAATAGATTAGAGTTGTGTTGGGTCGTCTACTTTCGTGTGGTATCGTACCTTTTTTTGGAAACGTGCTAATTCACATTTGGCTCGCTTTTCAGATCGTGTTGTTGCCTGTTGACGTGGTCGCTTGCGTGTTGCAAAGATGTCAGTGCGCACGCGGTGCCTTCTGTTGACTCATCACGATTATGACGCGTCTCAACCAATGGGAACACATACAGTTTGCGTTCGTCACGTCAGAACCCAAGGCGAACATCAGGTCGTGCTCACAAAATCGAAGAGTTTTGGACAGAGACACCAAGTCGAACTTTCTCCCGACTGTTCCTGTTGCCTTGTTGTTGTTGCTTTGTTGTTGTGGACGATGTGACATGAAGTGGTGTCAGAACGATCTTTGTGCTTGTGCGAGGAGGATGGTGACGTCTCGATGGGTTGTACTCGCTGTCTCCTTTCGCGTCTCTTTGGCTGAGATTGCGATCGCGATTTGTTCTCTTGGCGGTGACACGATGAGTTGGCGTTAGTTGGATTGATGGTGTTTGTGGGTGAGCAGTGATGTTACTTGACGTTCATTCCATTCCAACAATTACAACAACAACAACGACAACAACGAGCTCATGATGACTCCCCATTCGTACGTCACACACTTATGCGGGTATGCAACAATCGAACGCTTTTCGGCACATCCATGAGAAGCCTCTCCAGATCGTCATTCACATCAACCCAAGCCCTTCATCAACACATCCAGTCATGGGGCACCATGCTTCCATCACCATGATACAATGTGATCATGAAACTGGAGGCTGAAGTCACACTCGCTGGCACCAGCCTCGCTTGCTCTCCGTACCAATACCATGCATGGCCAATTGGTCAACATGTAGGAAACACCAGCAGCAGGGGAGAATCTGGAGCTACTACCATTATCCACCACTGCGGACGCTTGCCGCATCCTCCTCAATAGAAAAGCACCGTCGCTGTTGGACCGTACCCCGTGCCAAGCAAGAAAACAAGCAGGCAGGTAGGCAGGTAGGTAGGCAGGCAGGCAGGCGAACAACAGGTCGACCTATCAAGCCAGCAGTTGAGCCAAGCAACCAAACCAATCGGTTCTCAACGCCGTTGCGATAATCATTGGCCAAAGATGTTGACCAGGCAGTTTGGTTGCAAAAGCGGACACGAGAAGCGTCTCGTGAAAACTTCGATGATGGCCCACACCGAATTCAACAACAAGCCCAACCCAAATCAAGGGCAAACAAAACAGCGGTGTCAATCACGATATAATCGCGACGTGCACTTTTTGCGCAATGCCACGAACGCTTTCATCTGACTGGCAGTAATGGGACACCTATTCGTACCAGTACGAGTAGTCTGAGCACATCTCGCCGGATCTATTCAGTGAGTATTCTAGCACGTGGTGGCAACTGCGAAATTCGGTTCGACTCGTAAACCAGACATGTTTGTTATCATACCGATGGCATACCCTACAATCGAATGCCCCATTTCCTGCTTCCGCGATCCTATCATCCTTGAAGTCTCACACCCTCTTGCCAGGCTTGCAATTCCCCTGTTCTGAAAACAGTATTGGAGTCTACGACGAGCCAGTACGAGTATGTTACTGGAATCGATGCTGTGCGTGCAAGAAACGTGTGCTCGCATGCCACCCCTCTGATTGTCTCAGAAGTGTGATTGATGCCAAAACCTAATTGGTGTCAACACTCCGACGGCGTCGGATTTCGAGCGCTCCAGTGCTCCAACCTAACTCGACTAACATTACATATTGCATGTTTCACATGCTCCAATATGAACCCACGGCCACTCAACTAATACAAGCATCGAGCCGAGCCAACAGCCATCCATGTACGTGTATTTGACGATGTAAGCAGCCAAGCGCGCTTTGGCATCAAGCCGCGAAATTGGCTCAAGGCAGCATACCACGCGGAGAGTTCAGAAGGTAATGAATATATTGCTCTACGTATCCGAGTCTGGCGCGCCACCAGCAGCCACGAAGACAATGCACAAGCGTACAACACTACCTCTGCTGGGCGCATGCAGACATCTCGCCAAGTCCATACCTTCCAGACCTCGGATCTGATACCACTACACGATCATCACTTACAACAATTGCGCAGTGATGGCCAGTGCCCAACCTGTTCCATTCTGCCGCGCCAAGCACAAACGTGTGGCGCAACTTGTATCATGGCACGAGAACTCCGAGGATAGAACCAAACATGATAAAACCTACGTTTTGCGTGGACTTAAAATTGGCCTTCTCTCGTCTCCGCCGAATGGCGGCGCAGAAGTGCAATAGAGGGCCACACTCCGTCCTAGGTCTATCACATCAATCGATCATAGATCTAGCGGGATCGTATGCCAGTCGCCAGCATCAAGATCGACTTCTACGTCTCTCTTGGCGCCGTTCTCGTTGGAGCGCCCCCGGCTGCCGTTTCTGTTGCTGTCGCTGTTAGCATCGCCAGTCTCGACGGAACTCTCGGGCATGGTATCTCTTCGACGATGATGAGAGCCTGATATGAACTCCAAGCCACCGTCCATGATGTCATCGCCGTCGTTCTTGGCAGGGTCACTGGCGTACAGGGCGAGCATCGCGTTCGCGACACTATCTCTCTGCGCATCCAAGACGGCTTCAAAGCCTGGCGAAGGCACACTGGCTGCCTCGTCGCTTGAAAGAGATGTTGGGCCACGCTGGAAGACTCGGTAGGAGAGCCGCCGCAGCTGGATGGGGCCGCGCGGCAGCGTCAGGGCCGGTGGGAGGGTCGAGAGGAGCCTGGCATTCGCCGGCGCTTGACACGAGGAAAAGTCGCACGCGTTGACAGACCCATGGGCGGTGTCAAGGTGTTGGCAGGGATACGAACCACCCGGAATCTTCTGACCGGCGCCCCCAGAACCCATGTCCGTGCGTGTCACGATCTGATGACAGTCATCCAGCCGTGCGAAGTCATGGAACAAAGGAACCTCGGCATGCCGGCGCCTCAAGGTACCCAAGATTCTCTCGAAAAGCTCCAGGTCTGACTCTTCCTTCTTCTCTTGCTGGTAGTGACCGTGCGGTTGCGACCTCTTGTCACGCGCGGACATGGCCACGGCATCGACCATCATCGCATGATTCTCTTCTTGCTCTTGCTTCTGTTCCTGCATCGGGTCGTGCCTGGGATTTTGGTCGTTGTTGGGTTGGTTGCTCGGATCGCCGTTGGTTTGGCACATTCTAAGCTCGTGAACTACAAATTCGATGGTCTGGTATGATATCGTATGGTAAGGTGTAGTTGGCTATCGCAGATGGTTTCGCGCAGTCCGACATGAAGTGTAGAATATCATCATAGAATATAGAATAATGTATTGTATTGCATTACAGAACACATCAGTTTCCAGATCAGAGTCGACCCGATACGAGTAGAGAATGGCACAATTGTGGCAGAGCAAGACAGAGAACAGAACAGAACAGAGCATGCGTATTGTTAGAAGACCATGATGCACGGGTAGTGACGGTAATGTTCGCTCATGTTGCACCAGCACAGCGTACTCGTGGAGTAGCACGGAACGTTGAGGTGTTCCAAGCCTTGTGTGGTGGTGGCTGTTGGAAGTCCACGCTCCCAATTCCCTTCCGTCAATCACACGCAGCCAACAAGCAGGCACCTTGCAACATATTATATCTGCTTTTTGCCATCGCGCTGCCCATGAGCAGTGGACTATTACCTCAGTCCATCATCACGGTCCTCGCGATCCTCGCACTCAACCTCGCAAACTCATCGACTTGCAAACTCATGGACTCACTCACACACGCGCGATCTTCGTTATTGCAATAGCATGCGCAAAGGTGCAACAAGGATGGATTCGGTAGATATCTATCTGATCGAGGTTCGCAGAACCGCTGTTGTTGTTGCAGCAAGCACTGATGCTTGTCGTGCATGTATGTGTGTGTATGTATGTGTGTGTGTGTGTGTGTGTGTGTACGGTACGAGTATGTTTGCAACTGTGTGAGGATCCACTTACCCTTCAATTGTGGTCGACTACTCGTGCTCTATTCCATGAATGTGCTACACTGCAAGAGCTGACGGGAAGTGGGCGGTGTCAGTGGTCGTTTGTGAGGTTCTTCGAGTCGCGGGGGAGGATCTAGCTGAGTGGATCACAGGTGATGGATGGTGCATGAGTTCGTTGGGATGCCGAACGATACGGGCCTCTGGATTGCGGGTCCCTCTTGTCGGCGCTGCGGCACGAGTATGGTAAGAGGCACCGAGGATGTGCTGTGCTGGTGGATACGACGAACTCTCCTCGCAGATGACAACGCGATCTCGGGCTGCAGTACTTGGCACGAGTACAGACCAGGTCGTACATCTCCACACGCACACACATCACCATGGTGGGAAACGACAAAAGACGGCGAGTTGAGCAAATGGCACAGAACAAGGAAGACATCGAAACAGATGCCGTGCGTCACCGAACCAATCAAATGCGGACAAGCCATGTCTTCCAGACGTCAGTAGCAAAACAGAACCAACCGGCCTATTTCAGTCGTCGACGTTTGTCGAACGTGAGATGACGTACTTCGCCAGAAGTTCCACCTTCGATATTTGCTGGCTTAGTCAGCATCATCGAATCTAGAGAGAGATGATTCGAATCGTAGTTTCGATGGCCGTGGTTTGAGCTACGCTTTCACCCCGCCGTGCAGAAGGAGACCATGAAGTGCAATAGAGTCCATGCGGGGGTTGCCATTTGCTTTTCGAGGCTGGCGATCCTCTTGCGCACTCGTGCACAAAGATAGCTCAAGAGATGGGTGGACAGCAACTGTGAGGAACAGAATTGCGTTGCTGTGTGTTTGAGTCTTTCTGTTTTGCCTTGCCGAAAAGGGGGAGGTGACCTATTTGGGGGAGAGCAAATGGCTGGCGACACAGAGCGATGCTGAGTCGCGGTCTATGCTTGAATAGTAGATATTGGGTTGTGGCGGACGCAAACACCTTTTTTGTGAATAACGCGCTGTACGTGCGGAATACTCCGGAAATGTCTAGAGAATGAGGGAACACATGTTCCTGACGAAGGAAGAAGAACACGGCTTCTTTTTCTTCGGGGGCTGGTCTCTTCGTGATCCCAAATGAATCCAAACCGTTCTGATGACCTTCGCGACGCTCAATGGTATTCCAAGCCACGAGGAGTCGTGTGCGAGGTTCCACACAAGCATGTTGATGTGAGCGTATCACGCGCGTCACGAAATGAAACAACGTAATGGATTCCAAGAGAGACCAATAGAGGCCAACAGAGACCAACAGAGAGACCGAAGAAAGAAGAGAGGAACGCGCTCGAACTCAGGGCGGAACCTGTACATCGACGCTGCGCACTTCACATCAGGCGACAACAAGTATTCCATAACCATCAAAGACAAGATCAGACAAGAGCTGCCTGACGGAGTCCTTGCTGGTCGTCGCGTCGAAGCGCTCATCAGTTGCAAACACAGTTGCGGTGGCGCACGAGTAGGCGTGGTGCAGCTGCGATCTTGATGAACCAACGAGCGCCCCAGCCACTTGACGAGTAATTCAGCTAGGGAACGCAAGAAAAGAACGAGGGAAAGCGCTGAGGATCACACAATCTGGATGAATCATCATCACGAGACAAGAGAAGGTAGGCAGGCCAGCATTCATTCATTCATTCATTCATTCAGCCACTGCACTGTCATTTGTTGACTCATTCATTCTTCGGTTGGTACTGTGCTCGTACTTGTGCCATACATACTCGCACTACTTTGTCACTCACATCTGCTATTTGCCTTCGAGGCAAGCACAGCCATGAATCTCCCGCAGCAACAGCATGGCAACGATCACACCAACCACCACAACGAGACTCACGTGCAGCATCATGAACATGGACTCCAGCACGAATGGCTACGTCAGCTTCTCCAGTTGCGCGTTCACCAGCAACGACAGCTCCAACAGCGGGGGCTGCAGGTGCAGCATCCACAATCGAATGGATTTCGAATGCTGAGCAGTCACGCAGCAACCATCGCGCATGCACACCACGATGCATCGGCGCAACGTAACCATCGCAAGCCATGCGTCCATCGTCATGAGAGGACGTCGAACAAGCATTCCTTGCACACACCAAACCACTCTCATCACAACAAGCATCTCCAGCAAGTCCACAGCATACCAATGCACGGTCCCAACAAGAAAGCGCCCAAACGAGTCTGGTTCGACCAAGAAGCGATGCAAGCCTCGATACGATGTCATGAACATGCAACCACACGAAACAAGCTGCAAAAGAGCAGCGCCGACCGGGCATGTCACAGTGAAAGATCCAAGCTATGGTACACGGGACGCGAGCTGCTGATGTTGAAGCTGCAAGCCGCCTACGAGCTGCGCAGCCAAGATCCAAAAGCCGCCGATCGGCACCTGCAGCACTTTGCCTCGCAGCGCAAGGCATCGCAACGTGACATCCGATCTGCATTGGTGAAGGCATCCCGCTTGGCTTGCGATGAGCAACGGATCTCTAGCATTTCCGAGCAGCTGTCGGCGCAGTGTCGGCAACGCGCAATTGTAGATGGACACCTGAACTACGTCGAGTTGTACCATCCCAACGGCGATGTGCAGTCTGTGCAGTTGCCAAACCTTGTGGGTGGGGGATCGTCGGTGCGGAGTGATGAATGCAGATGTGCTCACACTTGCACCTGCACTCGCACCTGCAGTTGTGTTGCTGAGGTGGGAGAGCGCTGACAAGAAGTGCAGCGCACGGCAGCGCGGCCCTGTCCTCTGTATTGGTATGTGTTGCTGAGGAAAGTGCCACACATTGTAAATAGCGTAACGAACATAGAATATGTACTTATACTGGCCTCTATCGACGTGGAAAGGTGACGTGGATCCCTCGCGTCCACTGCCACCAAAGCGCGATTGCGACGGTCGTGGCACTGAAGTTTCCCAGAAGAATGCGACAAACCAGTTCGCTAGTGGAGTACAATTGGGTACAATTGGCTATGCAAAACACCGGTTGTGACAACAAGCTTCGGAAAGCATCCTAGTGGCGGGGCCATAGTGTGGAAACTGACAACGACAGTGGGGACGCGGAGAAAGAAGCAACAAATAACCGTAACGAAAGCGATTCTGCTGAATGCACCAAAGGCTCGCGAGCAAAAACCGTACTGGTGGGTTTGTGCTCGCAACACGTACGACGCAATACGCAACAACGTTGTGCGAGGGCGCTACGACAAAGCGCAACAGCGTGTTCGCGTAGTAATGCATGGCACAAATCAACAGCGCTCCCAGCCACCACCGTTCGCGCCACAGAGCACATCCACAATCATTCTCTGTCATAGCCGCACGGATCACACACACCACGCACGCTCCATACTCGACCTCCCTTGAGAGAGGAGATAGTGACGGAGACAACAAAGCAAACACGCAAGCGCAGGAGCAACAAGAGGACACAAAGCACCTCCCCAACATACCTATTACGTGCCAGCCGCTGCCATCGTCGACGAGACTCTCCAGATTCGGACGGCAACACCTCTGCCAAAAGCGAACCAATCCGTCCTGTTCTGTTGTTTGTCATCGCCTTCTGTCGTGTGGGAGGCAGGCGAGCAAGGACAGATCGTTCCAAGCCGGGGCTTGCATTGGAGATCACAAACCAGAAACAGACAACAAATGGCAACAACAACAACAACAGAGCTTGCTCCGACCATGACAGCCACCTCGACTATCCTGCAACGCAATGCCACCGAGCCTTTGCATGAGAGGCTGTCCATGAATGAACGACAGATCGGCAATGACGATTATGATTATGATCAAGACCATGACTGTGACCATGACGATGCTCATTATCACCATCATCGTCAGCATCATAATCATAATCGGCATCGGCATCCATCTCCAGGTGAACGCAAACCAGTTAGGGCGTGCCACAGCAACGGCAACGGAAAGGGCAGCGGCAAGCACGATGAGCGTGAAACAGAGGATGACCATGATGCTCACGAGTCTGGCGGGGTGATCATGCTGATACCTTTGCGGCGTGATGGGGTTGATCAAACTGGCGGAGTTCATCGACGAGAAGGCGGTGCGAGTACAAACACCAACACTGGTCTAAATACGAGCGCAGGAACAAGCACGAGGGGCAATACGAGCGCAAGTACAAATACGAGCGCGAGCGCGGTTCAAATGAAGAGCTTCAGCAGAAAGCTTGGCCACAACCGCGGCAATCGTGCCAACCACTTGCATCCAACGAACACCTTGCCGAATCACACATCGTCGACAAAGACGATCAACACTTCCGTATCCACACTCCTCACGGACATGTCGATCAGCACAGAAGATTGGGCCACCAACAGCACGGACAACGATGCCCACACGCACACCACACGCTGCGAATGTGGGGATCACGGCAGAATAGACGCCTGCGGTGCTTCTTCTGTGCGGAGTTCAGCGCCCCACAATTCCGTGCGAGACGCGACGCTCGAGGTGATCGCCGACAGCGACTTGTCGTCGTTGTCGTTGCGCTTGCCTGCGACGTCAGGCGCCAGAACCGCAACAAGGCGACAGCATCGCCGCGTTCGATTCGGTTGCGTGCATGTCCAGTACTATCCGACGATTCTGGGCGATAACCCGGCGGTGTCATGCGGTCTGCCCATCTCCATTGGCTGGGATGTGGTCGGCACCAGGACGTACTGGTTGGATGAGAGCATCGCTTCTGCGAATGAACGTGCCGCGCGTGGTTTTGCTATCAGCCCGCGGCATCATCTTTCCACAACGCACAGCGACGACCAGATTTCGAATGCCCAGCTTCCTGAATCCACCGCCCCGCAACGCACATTAACACAACCGCAGCGCACCTCGTCGTCGTCGTCGTCATCATTCGCAACAACGCCATCCTCGTCCGAGGACTTCAAGCGATGGTCTCGCCAGATCAATTCCACCATCCGATCCTACCACCGCCATGGCGACGACCTCAAGCTCTCCAGCATGCACCGGCGCGCAATGTTGCAATCCTACGCACCCAAGCAGCTCAAGGCCGCCCTGAAGCAATGCGAGAAGATACAGAGGCAACGCCAGACCACCATCCAACGGTTGCGGCTGGAGAAGGTGCAGCTCACCTTCGAAGTGGTCACCAAGAAGTTTCGTCAGGTCGTGTCGCTGCGTCGGTGACGAACCTGCCTGTGTGTCTCATGCATGGTATGGTATGTTATGATGTAGTACTGCCCCATCCCATTCCCATCACTCTAAACCTGTCGTAAAGTCGCAGTCCCTTCAATCTTACCTTCATCTTCAATTTGCGTGGTTGTCTTTCTGTATCCACACGATACTGTATTCTGCACGGAATCCGCAAGACTTGATACGCAATGCGAACATCGGCAGCAGGTACGCATGTCAGATGGTGATCGAACAGATTCGACACGGACCACAGCCCCTCCTCGTCGAAGGGATGGCGTTTCTGGATTGTGTCGTGCAGCGAGAACCGCAATCTGGATTGGAAATAGGCGTGGTTGCGTGCGCAATCCGACAAGCCCATCGAACGAGAGGGCATTTCGGCGCGACGGTGCACGGCGCAGGGATCGAGGTTTTAGCATGCATGTGGAATGGTATGCTGCTCTGTGCAAGTCATGCCACACTCGTACGTACGTTTTGTAGTCGAGTAGTATTGCTGTATAATATATTATAGTATTGTAGTGTTACAGGCTTTGATTGTGATTTGTTTTTCTTGTTTGTTGCTTTGGTTTGTTTGTATAATAATGTTTCGTATGTGCAGGTACGGTGTGGTATGCAATAGTAGAGTAAAATGGGTGCAGCGTAACGATGGAGTGGTATGGAAGTAGTCGGTGGCCTGCTGAGCCGCCTCATCGCTCCTCCGAGTCAGAATCCGCTGACCGCCGCTTCTGCTGTCCTTGCGACGTCGCGAGCATTGTTGCTGCAAAGCAGCAGTCGTCGGTCGTTGGGGTGCTCGATGGCGCTCGTCTTCGATGCAACCGGATGCGGCGGATCAAAGAGTCGCTGCGTGATCGTGTGCGATCGTCATGGTGGAGCTCTGGCAGGCGCAGCGGCATGACCGTCGTGACTGCGGCATTCGTAGCGTCGTCGTTATCGTTGCCTTGCGTGAGACGGTTGGGAGAGGACATGATGAGCTCCATTTCGCGCTTGCGGATGCGGCGGTTGCGTCGCAGCAAGAATTGTTGCTTGGATGCAGAAGCTGCACTGATCTGCGACGAGTTGGTGTTTGGCATGGGCTGTTGCTGTTGTTGTTGTAGTTGCTGGGATGCAGGTTGAAGAGCCGACAAGTCCAACGGGCGAAATGGTCGTCCATTGTCCTGCCATTGCTGCTCGTGATGGCTGCGGATGGATTGGATGAGATTCGTGAACATGTTGAGCTCGTTGTCTTCCGAATCCTCATCTCTTTCGTCGTCATTGCCGTCGTTGGTATTGCTGTTGCAGGGACGGCGTGTTGTTCCCATCGGAAACCCAACCTTGCAGGCAGCCTCGAAGTTGTTGTTGTTCGTGACGGGCATGGATCCGATCATGCCGAACCCGACATCCATCAACGATGCCATGTCCCTCTCGAATCTCGAAGGCATGCAAGCGAAATGGTCAGATTGGTTTGGCGCCATCTCAAATTGAGGTTGCGTTGCTTTACGTTGCGTTACGTTGTGGCGTGGTGGCGCTGTTGCTTGTGCGGTTGCGAGCTCTGGGATGCTTCGCTGGATGAATGTTGAACGGTGTGGATTGGTCGAGTCGTCGCATGAAGAACTGAATTCCTCCACTGCACTCGCTTTCTTCCCTGGTCGACGATAGCAGTGACAGGAGGCAGACCATTGATGAAAGAGCAGAGCAATGTATAATAGAATCGATGGTTGCGACACATCAAGGTGATGTGATGAATGCATTCATTGGAAAGATGAACGGAGCGTTGACGATCAGATTGGGAAAGCAAAGGGATGTCAAGTAGACCATAGAAAGCAGAAAGAATTGCGATGGGTGAGCATCAAGGGCATTGGAAGGAATCCATCTCTTCGTTTGTTGCTCCATCCAACCCACTCATCTCATGTCATCTCATCTCATGTCATCTCATGTCATGCCGTTCCTCCATTCAATCCTTTGTTTCGGCACATGGCAAAACGAACATCATCGCTTCCCCAACTTCGCCGCACAAGTTGGAGTACGTATGCAGGTAAGTGCGTACGAGCAATCACGATACGAGCACAGCGACTCTCCGCGCAACACTTTACACACCTTGCGCTTCGATTTGTGAGCCCCAAACCGTGCACTTTGTCTTCCTTCTGTCTCTCTTGTGCTTGGTGATTGTGGTTGTTTGGTGTAGGTGCACCTACGACTATGATACTCGACTCCTACAACCTCCTACCATCCACCTACATTGCGGAGGAGGGCGCTCAACCCTTCTCTGCCAAGACTGGCATCGACGCGACAGGAAGAGGCACGGATCGCGTGTGGGTGTTTTGTCGCCTTTGTCTTCGCGGTTCTTGGTGTGGCGCTTTCGCGGAAAGGAACAACAACAACAACAACCCGAACGTCTTCGCTTCACACAACGTCATGCAACAGGCCAGAAACGATGTTCCGTTCATTTCTTGTTCATTCTTGTGTTGTGTTGCCCACACGACAATCGTCCGTTTCCCTTCTGGAACTTCCCCAAACTGATAATAGCTCATAACCACAGAACAACGTCGTGTCATCGTCTCACCAATCAGATAGCGAGGAACAGTTCTTTACACCGTGGAAAAGGCTGTTGTATTATCAATATTGAGTCGAGGGAGTCAATACACGTTTCTCTAGTACTTGAAGAACAGTCGGCTCATCGTTTCGTCACAAACTCGATATTATTAGCGCCTCGTCATCACGTTCGTATACCCAGTCAACCAACCAGAAACAACGTTGGGGATGATGCCATGCATGCGCGGGCACAAGTGAATCTAATTGGTAGATCGTGTTGACATCTGCTTCTGTGTCTTTGCGTCCACACAACGCAAGTGTTCTTCCTGTTCTGTGACGTGCGATGACAGACGGTGCCTTTACGCGGCACCATGTCCTCCACAAAATGGGATGTCCCATCGCCGAAACACGAACAGACACAAACAAAGTGAACGCGATGGACGGAGCGACATGGAACGCAACACCGCACACGAGGCAGCCGTGGTCGCACCTCTCAAAGCCCACCAACCGCTCGTCTTCTGGCACAACGGCACCAAATCCAATCATTCACAATCTCATTTCGAGTAGACTCATCCCGTCATCGGGCAAGACCAAGAGAACACAACAGGTTGCGACGGCTCCGCTTTCTCTCTTCTCTGTGGGGCTACACACCCCACTGCAGCAACAGTCCAACTCAGGTCATCTCCGTCCTCGCGGCAACCCGCACGTGGGAGTTCCTTCGTCGCGATGTGCTTCTGCTACCAGTATGGATGAGAGACGAGGGAGGGATCGAAAACCGGGAACGCAGTTGAAGGGACCATGTCTGCTCTGCAAGACACCATCCGCGAAGCGTGACACGACGGAACAGACTCTTCTTCTCCCTTTCTTGCGGAAACGGGGGTGCCGGTTGGCGTCGTTTTGTCTCTTCGGAGTCGCCAAAGAGTGCCGTTACTTCCGATGTACAGTGTGTATGCTACGACGGAGAAGAGGTATACCGAACCACTTCCTCGCGAGGTACTGTTGGAGTATGGCAGAGCAAGCTGCGGAGCCCCAGTTGCTTGGACTGCGTGATGAGGTTTCGCTTGTTGGGCTTGTTGTGCAGTTGCATCGAGGATCAAACTCTCCGTCCATGCGCTTCCAACAACAGATCGACAGAGCATCGGTTTCGTCGAACGTTCATTTTCTTGTGTGTGGTCTTCCTTTCTCCCTCGCCCTCCCCAGCTATTGGCATATGCAGACCAACGTGCAGATTGTGGTCCCGGTGATGACCTTCAAAGAAGACAGGCTTTCTTCGCTTGTGTGATCCACCACCGTGACCTGCGAATGTTCTCGGTGCCCATCCTCTCCTTTCAACGAGCGCATCCGCGTCACCCGTAGTCCCAGTTTGCACGCTTGTGGTGGATGATGCCTCGGATGGCACATACTCCTACTGCCCAAGATACTGCCAGTTGCGTGTGTCTCGTACCGGCGGGCACGACTAGTCGAACGACCCATAGCGGAACCTCAACATTGCACCGGAATCGCTCTACCCGTATTTTGTCTGCTCGCCTGAGAGACATGGACGAACAGAGGGGCCTGCCTATCCCTGTAACGCGATGCTTGGTAATGGCACAAATGAAGTGCTGCAGGAGGCATTGCTTTCGTGGTCACCCGAGTCCTGGTGGAAGGAAATGCTTGGACTGTCTTGGTTTCGGCTTCGTTCTGGCTTCGTTCGTTGTGGGGAACAAGATCAACTTCAATCAAGGCCTCTGCAGATAGGCCTCCATCTCCAAGTTCTCAGCACTTGTGCGAGTATTCTACACACTGTGGAAAGATGCATAGATGCATAGCTCATGCTCGTGCCATACGTATCACGGAAAAGTCGTACTGGTGTGGTTGAGCAATACACCGTCTGGTACTCCGCAGAACATCCAAATCAGTACTATATGGAGGAAAATGAGGCAGAATATGGAGCGGCAACGGAAGGAGGTCGTACTCTGAACATGCCACCGCTAGGCATCGCCGTTGGTGGCGCTTGATGATGGTGTGGTTGAATGAGACAGAACCTCGCTCGTGTGTCGCATCCCATACAGCACACCTAGTATTATTCGTAGAATAGATTCGTGTTCAAGCATGGCCAGCACCCCCGCAGAGAAAATCATCGCTAGCACATCCGCAGCGAGATCCACAGATAGCAGACCTACAAATAGTACACTATGGCGACTTCGGGTTGAGGTGGACTATGGTACAGCCTTCTGCTCGTGTTCTCTGTTGAGGACCCGCACCCATGCTGTACCCCCAAACGAACATTGGGCAGCGGTGGCATCCATTGCCCGCAAGATGGATATTGTTCTTTACTTGGCGTAATCGAATGACACCTGCTGAGCGACAAAGAGAGGATGTGCTGTTTCCAATCCTCCGGTCGATTGGTCTCACCTTCAACTCTCCTGCGTCTCCAAACAATGCATTCAACAAGAGTGGCAGTAGGATGCGCCAACACGTCGACGCAATCAGCACATATCTCAAATGCTATGACGTAGTATGCCATGGATACGCAGAGGAACAGGCTCGGACACCTCTCGTCCCAGGTGCGGACGCCGCGATTGATCCCTCCGCCAACGGCACTGGGCAATCGCCGATGTCCAAAAATAACATATTATAGAATACTATTATATTATGTATTATCATAGAATATTATAGTATAGAAAGCTATATAGTACGTGCTTCAGTGAATCGCGCACAAACACAGGATCATGGAGTATTAGAGAGAGAGAGCACCACCGGGAGCCATGATGCCACCCATATATATATATGTATGCGCGAGTAAGAACGCGCATGCATGGTACCTTACTCACAACTTTCTACTGGAGACCGACCTCATACACTTCGAGTGGTCGGCTGGGTGCTTCATTGGTAACAACTCGAATGTGCTCGTGGGTGGAGAGCCGCTTGTGGCACTGCCCGGAACAACTTGAGGACATTCCAACCAAAACGAACGTCTCATCCTGTACGTACCACTGGCTTGCAAGGCGCATCACACCTGGGTTTGCGGGACCACCCAAACGCCAAAAACCAGGCAAAGAGGCCGCTGCCGCGAAGCAAAAAGCGCGACCATCACACGAGGAGACGCTCTTCTTTTCCGCGCTCAATAGCGGTCAACCATTCTGGAGCGACAGCTGTCCGGGATAGTACCACACGAGTATACTCCAGAGTACTCGAACCGCAGCGTACCAACGCACGCAGCAGCGAATATGGCATCATAGTATCGTACCATGAGGGTGCAAATGTTTGCAAACCTCTGCTGCTTGATGGCAGTTCTCCAGTTTCATGCGCTTTGCACGTTGACGCCTCTGTGTCCGCGCCTCCTCACAAATGTGGACAGAGAAGTCTCCAAATAGAGAGCAGAGAACAGAAATTCTGGAGGTGGAGAGGCCGCCGTTTCTCTCTCCCTCTGGAGGGGGAAATGGATGGATGAAGTCCTGGTGGCCAAGCCGCATCGCAGGTCTGCTGCGCAGCCACCCAACCAGCTATGTGCAAAGAGAAAGAGAAAGCAAGAGAGAGGGATGGCAGTCTGTATGTGCAAGAGGGGCACATTTCGTTGGAACTTCTGCGGAGCCGGTGGTGCAGAGAGTCAGGTTTGTAACTGAAGAATCGTTGAAGTTGGAGGCTCAAGCCATTCCCTCGGTAATCCGGTGAGCATCTGGAAGAGTACATGCAAATGCTTGTGATGCAGGTACGGCCTCCCAGGCAGAGCAGTTCCTTCTCATGCATTCACCACCACACGATCGGATGCGCTGCTCCGCCAATAGTCGTACCTCCATGTATGGCGATCGCGCATTGCTGGACAATTCCGTGTGAGGAGGGGCTTAAAGCCTTGTTCCCTTCGGCTGCAACTTGCACTGCCGCGTCATTGTTTGTCATTGTCTGTCATTTCGTAACGTGCATTCTACCTCCTCCAGACAAATGCGTACATTCGACAGTGATAAAAACTGGCTGGTTGGGCTTCGGGTGTGCGTGGGTGGCTTTTTGTTGTTACTTGGCCGCGACCTATTGCTGGCGGGTGCTTCGGTTGTTGGTCGTGTTCGCGCTGGTCACAAAGAAATGCAATTCATTTCACGCTGCAACTTCTCTCCATGGTTCGTGCAGTCGGTCATTGGCGATTGGGGGACGGAGCTAAGCGCAACTTGAAGTCGAATGGGCAATAGAGGGACAATCGACGAATCACATTCACCGCGACAGTCGTCAGGACAGCATTTCTTGAGAGGTGCGAGTGTCGTGCGCTCACTCGCCTTTGTCCTGCTTCCTCCTCGCGTACGTCCAGAGACGCCCGCTTCCGCTTCTCGCTACTTCTCCTCATGAGGCCTCCTCTCTCTCTCTCTCTCTCTCTTCCTTGACTGATGGAAGCATTGGTGCAGAGATTCCACACTGCCTTGCGTCCGTTGTGGCTGGTTCGGGAACCACATTGTTGGCTCATTGAACCAGACCACGCGTGGAGCGAAGAACAGCTTTGGACGCCCAGGAAAGGGACATCCCCGTGTGTTCCCATAAAAAGCGCTTCTGACGTCCCAACCAACAACAACCCAACAAAGAGCACCACCACGGCATAATTTGTGTGACTGAAACGATAACAACAGGGGCAAATTGCCTTCCGCAAAAGGAGACGCGACAACAGACATCGAGAGGCGACATTCTACGAAGGTAAGAGCGTGAATAGTGGCCATGGGTTTTTGGGGCAGAATGGGGAAGAATGCTGCGCGCTACTACCAGCACAATTCATTCCGCGTCATTCTTCCCAAACAAATCGAAGCAACCAAATCAAGCCGATTCGATTGACACCAAGAACAAACACGGATCCTCACATGCTATTTGCATCGACTGACGCTGGCTGATACTGCGCGTGTGATCGATCATCTTGCAACACTTCTGGCAGTACGAAGGAGGGGGACTTCGCTGCGAGAGAGGACCATACTTGCACACCCACAACAAATAAAATACGTTCACACCAAGTTCTTTCTCTTGCCTGACACGGGTGCCTCATAAACATGCCTTCCAACACTGACAGTGAGTATCGACGACAAGCGCAAACCCAACCTGCCTTGCCATCACCTTCAATCCTCACAGAGCAACATCAACAGAAGCACCATCCCCGTCCCAAGGTCAGTCTCGACCACAGCCGATCTCAACTGCGCGCAACCGAGAGCGCCATGATCGTTCAATCCAAGAGCTCAGTTCCACCTGTTGTCGCAAGAGAGTCAGGGGTGGCGCAGATGAAGACCAACCCCAACAGTGCTCCGACTGGTGCAATCACAAACACTGAGGAGGCCGTCTCCCAACCACAAAGCAGGAGTATTGTGTTCACGATCCAACCCAACGACGTCCTGTTTGGCAGGGGAACGGGCCCCAACGAAAACCCTGGCAACAAGGTCTTCCGCAAACTCATGCGCAGGTACGCCGAGGGCTACAAGAACGCCGCGACTCGGTCCGAACGAAGAAACATCGTGCGAAAGGCCCTTGCTCTGGTTCACAGAAAGAAGACTCGCTTCCTCAGACGCGTCAAGTCGCCATCGCCTGGGGCAACGGCAACACCTACGGCAGCGGTACCAGCCACGGCAATGGGAACGACATTGCCACCATCAGGGCAAACCTCAGCCTTGGCGAAAACAAGCGATGCGCCCAAGGGCGGCGACGCCGACATGGCGGCAGCAACCACCATCGACAACAAGGCAAAGGGCAGGACCACCATCCGTGGCCCCTTCGAGGTCGTACAAGATCCTGTCACCATCCATCAAAAGGTGAAGCTGGCTCTTCGGTATGCTGGAGGTGACGAACAGCAAGAAGATGACGCAGATAGTGCCAACGCCAGCCACGGTGGCCAAGGCAGTGGTGGCGTACCACATGCCACTGGAGACATGGCTGTGCACTCCACCATCATGGCTGCTGCACGAAAAATGTGCGCGCCCCGAAATGACAATCGTGCTACTCATCCCCGCGTACACACCCGAGAGCTCGAGGGCGAGGCCTACCACCGGCACCACGACAAGAGCATGGGCCTGGGCATCAGCATGGGCGTAGTGAAGCCCTTCGATGCACGTCAGGCAGCAGGCGCAATGTCGAGGTCAAAGAACTTGCTGCATCCAGGGCCAATCAACGCTGCTGTCACTTCTCCCATGTTCCTTGGACGTATTGACCAGCGACGATCACTGCTCGATCTCAAATCCGCTCCTGTCGCGCATCTTCAGATGGGAGCCAACCTGGCCCCGGTGCAGTCTCTAGCAGCCGCCACACAAGCATCCTTGCAACCCTCCGTGGCGGGGGCTGGACCTCTGGTGGACCCGCACGTCTCCCTCGTCCTGGAACGGCTCCACGCAATACATCGGGCAGACGAGCGGCGCCATTTGGAAGAGCAGTCAGCACGCAGACTGCTCGTGGAAGGGGCTCTGCAGCAAGTCAATGCTCAACACAACGCCTTGCTCGATGCGCTCCTGCACAGCGCTGTCAACAACAAGATGCCAAGCAACGTCGGTATGCCCAGGGATCATCCTCTCGCCCAGCAAGTCCAATCGCTGTTGCTTCAAGCGCAACCACAGCAGCAACAACAACAGCCACGAATGCACGCTCAGCCGTCATTGCAAGTATCCCTTCAATCATCATCGCAGGTGCAGGTGCAATCATCATCGCACTTGCCCATGCAGTTTGCTTCGCAATCTCCCATTCACTTGCATCAGCAACTGCAACGATCATTCGTCCGATCCCGCAATGAACGGGCAACGCGTTCTCATCCCACCCAATCAACGTCTGACCAAATCCTCGCTTTGCTGGAGAGCATCCAACAGAACGATGGCACGCACCCCACGGGATTGTATCCATCTTGATACATACGTACGTGTGGCATACGTAAAAGTGTGACTTGGCACGATATCAGGAAGGAGAGAATGCCACACAAGGGTGAGGGTGCGCACTACCCCACAGTCAGTACTTTGCAAAGAAGACATCACGGACACCATCCGGAACCTCAAACCAACCTCCGGGCACACAAGCCTTGTGTCGAAATGGAGTTTCTTGGCGATGTCGGCGGGTTGCCAAAGCCAATCGAATCAGAGCCGTTGCGTGCGACCCCACTCCTCAATCAATCATCGTGAGCTTCCTGCTCCTTGCTCCGTCGGGGAATGCCGGAGCTAGACGGAATGGAATGTCGCCGAGGTGGGTGGCAAGAGACCAAAGCGGCGACGCGTGGTGTGGGGTGGATGGACGCTTCAGGCCAACGACAAAAGAGCCCAAGCAAGACAGCTGACGACAGCGCCGACCGCGGCGGCCACGGTAACTATGACGGCAATGGCGGTGCTCTATGGATACATGTATTGATACAAACAAACGACATGCCTGCACTTCTACCAAGATAGTACACATACTCTGAGATATACAATATTATATATTATTACATAAACACGAGCAGCAGCGTCACGGTACTTACTCTATTATTAAGGACTCCAACGATGGGTTGTTTCCGCCCGCTCCATGTCTCTCCGTCCAAAACAGGAGAGGGTGCTGGTACATTTGAACGGAGCGCAGTGTGGATAGGATTATCCTGCTCTGCCGTCCTCTGTTCGCGAAGCAGCTCGAAATGCATCTCCACAGCAACATCTTGCGTGCATCTCCCATCGGCATTCAGGAAACCTCGCCGCATAGATGTTTCTGGCTTGACGGACAACCACTCTGGTAAACTTCGTAACATCTTGGGCACAGTACTCATATATACTCTACTCGGGTGCAATGGCACAGCAATGTGGTACGACACGACCCAAGGTCGAGGAATGCAACTCCATGCGCTATGTGTGTTTGTCCCTCTGCATCTCAATACGCCCCCTCTGCTTTGTGGTGTCATCTCTGATTCCCAATCTCCGCTTCCACAAAGGCAACGGCAACAACACAGGCGATCGCACGAGTGCAACTGTGCGAGTGTGGCATTGATGGAGAACAGGGATGAAGACATCACACAAATTGCTTCCGTATCGGTCTTTGGAGCGAACGGAATGGATGCAGCCAATTGCAGACCAACAACGGCTCTCTTGTTGTGAGAGACTGGTGGGAGTCTGGCGATCCGGAATCGTCGCCAGTGGGTGGCATCAAACAAATGCAATGCATGGTACGATATCACTCCTCGCTGTTGCCGTGATCGCAGTTGTGGCTGTGCCGCTGGTGCGGTGACTGTGGTGACAGTTGTGATCGTGATCATGATCGCGGCTGTGGCCGCAGATGTGACTGTGGTTCTCGTGAATGTCCCTCTTTGGTGATTGGTCTACGAAACCGTGAAAAGCCGCTGACACGCACTCCCCTTTGCACGACTATGCCATGCGTCGCTGCACCAGTGAAAGTAGAGTAGTCTAGTATGGTGCTTCCTTCACAAACTTCGCCTCCCACATGGTTCCACAGAACGAGCTTCGCGAAAGGAGTGAGAAGTTCCAATGAGATGTCACGCCAACTTGCACAAGCATCATGTCATGCCACACCAGGCCTACGCGTACGTGATTTGTTCATGCCCAGAGTATTACCAACCACCAATGAGCGATCACCCCGCGTTCGGCCCTCCCAACCAGTCTTCCAATCTTTCGCGCAGAACAACTACAAGTTATGCAACTGCCCACCCACTAACGGTCGCCCACAGTCGAGCTGACATGCATGCGCATGGCTGGAGACTCGATTTCATCCATAGTCTGACACCTCGGTGCATGCCATCATGAACTTGTCCATGCGCAAAGCCACAGGTCGTGTCCGCGTTTCTTCCTTCACGACGGAAACTTGCCACAGTACTTAGCCTTACAGACTGCCGAAAGGATGGCACGGAATGGTGGTGGGGGATGTGATGGTCGGAAACATGAAGAAATTGGCAGGGGGGAGCGAGAGAACCTTGGATGAGTGATGGGTGAGGACTGGCTCGTGTACTCCGAGTACAAGATGTTGACATTCCGACTTCTTCGCTTTCGGCGGAATGGTTGCGTTTCTGGAAGTAGGACTTTGTTGTGGCGTGTGAGAGTTGCCGCGAAGCGTTCGCGCTAATGCGATGCTTGCTGTGTGGAAGAAACATGGCATGTCTCAGTGTTGTCACGTCGTGACCTTCCTCTTCCTCGCTCCCCGATGGCAAAAATCAACGCAACATCGAGTCAACCAACCCAGAACCCAGAACTTCCACATCATCAACGCTGTGTTTTCGTCCAGACACGACGCGTGTTGCGGTTTGTGGTTCCTCAGACTCGCCCTCGCGGTCGCAGAGCAGCGGGGGATTGTTCCACCCTTGGTACCGCACCAGTGGTCACATGACAACGGAGTGGTCGTGGATGCTGTTGTGCTGTGCCTAAGCAGGTTTGGTTTCACCCATCACAGGCGTGGTCCGCAACAAGGAGCAGAACAAATTGAAGCACAGGACAGCGCCAACACAATTTGTCGAACAGAAACGACAAATCCAGACACGATGCGAAGTTGTGCAGAGGAAAAATAGTCCTTTGGGAGCACCAAGGAACAACCTGGACATGGGTGACGGACAAAGCCAATTCGTGGATGTGCTTCATTTTCCCGAGCGTCTCTCCTGTTGCAAACGTGATGGGCAACGACCTGTACTGAACACGCTGCGATTGTCGGTTCCCAGTTGGTCTGGATTGGGACGATTCCCACAAAGCGCAACATCCGCAACAGCCTGGTCCCAGCCTTGTTGAAGTCTTGTCTTGTTTTATCGTCAGGGAATGGTTCAGCGAGATGAAGGAAGGCGGTTCTGCCTTCTCGAGGCACAGGTTGAGCGGAGTCACATCCCACAAACGCACACGTTGGTTCTTCTTCTTTGGGCAGCGGTTCCTCATCACACATAACCCACCATCAACGTCACATGGTGAGAGGAGGCGGCGTGTCCGTTTGGCTTGGTGCAGGGATCGACTGTGGCGTCAACATGGCCTCACGTTTTGAACTAATTCGAGACCACCTGTGCGATGGGCAGTTCACGGCCTGCGACGTCCAAAATGGGAGGCTGCGCCACTGCGCTACTGCACTACTCGTACCATAGTCGTACCAGACAGGAAGGAGTGCGTATGAAAACCAACGACTTACCGTCGTTTGAATGTTGACGCGAAGCGTTTCTGCTTTCTCTTCTTCCGATCCGAACCATTCCAGGTGTCCGACGCAGCGCAAATTCGCTTGCAAGGTCGAAACCCCTTGTCGACAAAGCGTTGCCCTCGCGCGTCCGGCACATGGTAATGCCCTCGGTTTACTTGTCTCTCTATCCATCTGTCTATCTGCCCATCTGCCCATCTGAAGTGTGTGCATCTCTATTGGTCGCTTGGCGCCCTTTTGCGCTCTCATCCAACGAATCGTTTCTTCGCAGTGTGTTTTTTTTTCTTACATGTTGATCGCATCCGATCACATGGTCAAGGCAATGGCCACTCCGGATAGCGCTTGCGGTTCACAGAGAATGGCCCCCTTGGACTTCAACACCAACATGAATGAAGCATGCTGTTCCTTGCAGATCGTCACTCCCCATGTCCGCGTGGTCCCGCTACGCAAATGCAAATGCAAGATGCAAATGCAAAGTTTTCGATGTGCTGCCACCGAATGTGTGACCTATCAACCCTCCCACCATGGCCTACCTCCGCTGCAGTACATTACCACGCCGACAAGCATCTTGAGAGCCGTTCTGCCGCACTTCGATGGAATCCCTTCACAGCAACGCAACTCTCTCTCTGGAGTCAGAGCGTGAAGGAAAATGCAATACGACGAGGTCGGATTTGGGCACCTGTAAGAGTGTTTGGAGCAGAAGGTCAATTTGCTCGTTTCATACCTACGAGTGCGGCAAGAGTACCTCTCTGGAGTATTGTACACTCAAAAGGCAAATTGTTCCCGTCGCCTCCGGTTGCAAGAAGGGATGGGAGGGTGCAATACTCGCATCAACAGTAATCGTGGTGACTTCTCGGAAGACTTTGGGGTGACACCACTTCATCCATCAGCAACAGAAGCGAAGAAGTGAAGAAAGGATGTAACGGCAAGCGAGCCAGCGAGCAAACCAACAACTCGGGACATGGGGAACATTGCTTAGGAGCAGTCGACTCTGGAGTGCACAAATTGGCGTTCTTCGCCGTACAAGTAAATAGCTGGTAGAATACAAGCTAATCGGTTCCTTCTTTGCACGGAGCGTCGCTGTGACGATGCGATGCCTCGCAGGTTGGCTTCATCCTCATTACCATCTTCCTCGATGCATGGTATGGCATGGGGACGGTGCCAATTCACCCCCATCAAACAGCATCCGCTGTCCTCTTCTCTCTGCTGGGGTACCGCGCAATACTCGCACACGGGTGCGAGTGGATGATTGCCAATACACTCAGGTGAAAGCTGCATTGAACCCGACTATGTCAGTCTGGCGTACCTGGAAGCGTGTTTCATGTGCGATTGGGATGTTCGCGATGGCGTGAAGCCTTGGAACGTTTTAGGTGGCGCGTGGCGGAGTTGGTCTGGGGGAGTGACACGCTGTAAGAACGGGAGTCCATCCTGTCTCTCTCTCTCTCTCTAGACCCAATGTTGCATTGTAGATTGATGAACAATAGGCGAACGAAAGGTGACAAACACGTTATCGGACGAATGAAGATCACGAACAACTGTTTCTCTCACGGACCATACGTGAATGGGTTGAATCCCGAGTTTCACGCCAACTACAAAGCACCAATCCTCTCCGGAGAGCGTTGGTTACTGCGACGTGCTGGACAGAGCCATGGCCGCAGTACCCACCGCGATGGCGCCGCCCGCCAGCAGGAGAGTCTGCGACATGCCGCCCTTCGACTTGGTGGGTGCATTGGGAATGTCGAGACCGTCGGGGAGCTCGATCTCGGGATCGAGCCTCACCACGATCTCCATGACGCATTGCTGCATCTCCTTGAGCCGCTGCGGCGTGACGGCGCGGATGTCCGGGATGGCATCGAGCAGGGGCTTGACGATCGCCTTGCGCCAGCGCTGCACGACCTTGTCCTGCGCATCGTCGCCGGACTGGCTGGCGTCGGCCTTGCCCAGCGCACCGATGCGCTTGGCGCCCACCTTGGTGAGGGCGAGATCGATTTCCGTGGGATTCTGGAAGAAGGTGGGGTACATGCTGTCGCCCAAACCGCACATGGCGTAGTGCAGTCCCTTCATCGGCTGTCCGGTCGCGGCGCTTTCGTTCCACTGGTCGCAGACATCGCGGAATCGGTAGGCACCCAGCGGAGCCTGGCCGACGCCGTAGCTGCTGACGAAGATGACGAGCAGGGCTCCCGTCTTGGGGAAGTCGGCGAATTGCATCTCGAGGAAGTCATCGAGCTGCAGGTGGTGCGTGTCGAGGGTGTGGTCGCTGCCGAGCTTCTTGGCCTCGTCCTTGAAGTATCCGCAGAAGTCGATGGCGTGCTGTTCGCAGTTGCCCGTCTGGGAACCGTACAGCACGTACACGGGGACGGTGTTGTTGTCGTCTGTGGCGGTGCTTGTCATGTTGTCGGTGTTGTCGATAGCACTGTGAGTGATGCTGTGAGTGATGCTGATTCTGTGAGTGGTGATGAAATGGATCGATGGGTTGCGATAACGATCCCCACAATAGCGATGGTGATGGTGATGGTTATGGTGATGGCTATGGCTATGGCTGTGGAGATGAAGATGTGATGACCAAGCAGCGACAAGAGGTGTTGTGTGCCTCCCTGTTGGTCAGAGAATGACCCACGTAAGCATTTGCGTTCTGGTGTGGATTTGTCGCATCCTTGGACATTTGTCTTTCTTGTGTGTCATTCGCTTGACGAAGGTACTACACATGCAGTATAGCGAAAGCGTGGTATCATTCAGAGAACAGGATCGAACCGCCAACAACAACAACAACAAAACCAACAACAACCCCGCCAAACCCCACAGACCAAGAAACCAAGAAAACAATCACAAGAGCGCGCCGTACACATACCGACAGAGCAAGATAATAGTCTTCCTGAAAGAGTTGCATTGTATCGAACAAGAATACTCTCTGGATTAGGTGCACTTCCGGACAGTACGCAGAAGTACAATATTGTGCACTACATTTCAATTTGTACATATTAGAATAGAATAATATATTCTATTCTAGTTTTATATTGCAATACATTGGTACAAGGAAAAGCAGAGAGGACAGACAAAGAAGGTCCTGAGAAGATGGACGACTCCGCATTGATGCCACCGCCTCCTCCGAGGCCCTCAGCTGCATCAAGCAGCTCCAATACAGATACAGGCGCAATGAATGCAGCGAATGGAACGAATGAAACGACAAAGAGCAGGATCATGCCAGCACCATCCACGGCCGCATCGGAAGAACGCCACATGAACGACACCACCATGCCGCCACCGCGCAGATTCAAACAGCCAAGCGCCAATCCCGTGCGATCGTCGTCCTCACGCAAGACGGCCGTCAATGTGCGCGACCGCGGATTGAAGAAGGGCTACGGGCTGCATGATTGGAAGCGTCTGCTGCTCAAATCCAAGGACCTCGCGCAGCGCAAGGGACAGCCACTGAGACGCGACATCACGCTGGCCGAAGTCAAGCAGCACAACAAGGAGTACGACGGATGGATGGTGCTGCGCGGTCGCGTCTACAACATCGGTCCGTATCTGCATTATCATCCCGGCGGCGTGCGCATCCTCAAGGGGTTGCTGGGCAAGGACGGCACGGCGCTGTTCGACAAATACCATCGATGGGTCAATATTGACGGACTCATCGGTCCCCTGATGATCGGCGTGCTGGCCAAGCCCATCAACAGCGATCTGGCGCAGCGGCAGGCTGCAGGCATGGCGTCGCCCGTCATACCCACGGGGACGGCCAACTTGCCCAACGCGCCCAGGGTGCCGACAAGGCCGAATGGGAAGGCATTGTCGTCCTCCGTGTTGGCGTTGGGAGGCGGCGATGACGATGATGACGATGATGAAGAGGAGGAAGATCTTTTCTTGCCGCCACCGCCATAGAAATCATTAGTCACGATGCTGCTGCTACTGCTGCTGATGATGATGATACGACTACTGCTCTGGCTGCCATTGAATGATCATTGAATGGTCAATGGAGTACTCGTATGGGACGTGCGCCATGAAGTAGGAAGGCATCATACCACACCATACGCAGTACGCAATGCACAGTACGCAATGCACAACGAAAGTGAAGTCCGAAATTAACTGTAAATCTCTAAACTTCGCTTACTCGTATAATACGATTCCGTGCATTGCTTCGCACACTGCGCAGCAATCTGATGCACTCACTGCAGACACTTCGGCGAACACTTCAAACGGCAAAGATATGGATGGTACACCATTCATTGCTGCTTGCTGCCTCAGTTCTTCCAATCCTTCTTCCACTGACCGGTCAGCCGCAGCCACAGCCGATGGAACTTCCATCCGATGCAACGCCAAAAGTGCGTCGTGCCGGGCCGTCCCATCCCGCTGCTTATCCTGGATTGCGCGTTGAGGATGGCCTTCTCGTACTGCACGTTGCGCAGCATCGCCGTCGCCGCCTCCCAGCCCCATTTCTCGGCCTCCGCGCGCGCGTTCTTTCCCATCTGATCGCGGAACTCGTCATCCTGCAGCTGGTTCAGCCGCTGCACGAAGCCGTCCGTGTCACCGGGCTCCACCAGGAATCCGTCCGTGCCGTCATTGATGATGCTGGGGATACCGCCGGCGTTGGCACCCACGACGGGGACGCCGCTGGCCATGCTCTCCAGCACCACGAAGCCCAACGTCTCGGAATCGCTGGGCATGCAGAAGACGTCGGCCGAGGCGAACACCTGCGACAGAGCGTCACCCGACATCTGTCCCATGAACTTGGTTTTGGTGTCCTTGAAGTACTCCTGCAGCTCCTTCATCTGGGGTCCCTTGCCGACGATGCAGAGGCGCGCGTTGGGAATCTTCTCGAGCATGGGCCGGATGTCCTTGAGCCTCTTCTCTCCGCCGAGGCGTCCCACGTAGATGAGGAGGAAGTCGTCGGGGTTGTTGTCCGTCATCTGGTTGCGCATGTCTGCGGAGCGGAAGGTCGGGTTGAAGCGTTCCGTGTCGATACCCTTGCGCCAGACGTCGACGCGCGGGATGCCGTTGGCCTCGAGCTCGGCCTTCATCTGCGGGCTCGTGACGACGGTGAGATCGGCGCGTTTGTGGGCCACGCGGAGGAGGAACCAAGCGAACTGCTCCATGAACGGCAGGAAGGAGAGGTAGTTTTTAGCGTACGATGGCAGGTGGGTGTGGTAGCTCATGATGATGGGGATTTGGAAGGCGCGGGCGTACAGCAATGCCGGGTACACGATGAACCCACTGCATATAGAGTGTAGGAGAATTGGTTGGTTCGATCGAATCGAGGAGGGTAGAGCGAGGCGAAAAGGGTCAGATATTTGGTTGGATCAATGCACAATCACCACCGCCATCTCTCGATAGTACATGGCACATTGTAAGTACTCTCTCTCTCTCTCTCTCTCTCTGTGTGTCTGTCTGTCTCTTTCCAGTGAGAACAGAGCAAAACAGAGCAAAGTAGAGCAGAGCAGAGCATTGCACTCAAATATCATCTCCTGCCAACATCAACATCAACACCAACACCAATGACAATGCCAACACCCATTCTCTCCAATATACAAGATGTGACATGCACCATGCAAGATACCATTCCTGTTGTCTCTCTGGAAGACTCTCTAGAGAGACACTCTGGAGAGCCTCCCTGGAAAGAGTACGAAAGAATGCGTGCATCCCAACCAACTTACGGACTGCTGACATGGATCAATTCCGGCCGATTGCGTTCCAACATGGTGGCGCCCTTCAATTCCGGCACATCCAACGTGAGGCTGATCTGGTTGTAGAGAGGAAAGGTGAAGCCCAGGGTGTGCTGGATGGGATAGCCGAAGACTTCGTTGGGTAGGTCTTTGGCTGGCGTCATGCTGTCCACCGTCAAGACGCTGAAGCTATCCTCCGCCTTCTTCATGAATTTGAGCATCTCGTTGAAGCGGTTGGCGTAGCCGCTGACATGCGTGAAGGGAGTCGGTTCGACCATGAGCACGACCTTGCGCGGTGGCATGATTCGCAGCTTCGGCGCTTTGTCGCTGGCCGTCGAGAATAGCGCCGATGCCGATGGTTGCTTGCGGAAGAGGGGAGAGTTGAAGGCCGCCCGTCCCGCGGTTTCGAATGCATCGCAGGTGGGCGACGATGCGATGGCAAGCATGACAACGAAGGCCGTCGACATGATGGACATGGCCATCGCAGCACCATCCGATGCATCGCAGCGCGTAACGCGGCCCATGGTGGTTCGATGTGGGTCCTTGCTTCCTGTCCGAGCTATTAGAACGATCTAGAGTACGTGCTCGTAGCTGCGGAGTGTTCGAAGTGGAATTAGAAGCAGGAACAGAAGCAGAAGCAGAAAGATCGGCACCTATATCTGCAAATAGGGTCGATGGGAGGAATGGAGTATCAGTACTTGCGGAATGGCAGGGTTCTCTCTCAACGATTCCAGCAGAGCAGAGTAGAGCAGAGTAGATTGGTTCGAATTGGATTGAATTGGATTGAATTGAATGGGATTGGCCCGGAGTTGATCCGGAGGGTCTGAAGATTCAGATACAAGCCAGATCACAGTCCATACGTGTGGATGTGTGTTGATGGGTGTGGATGCGCCCTCTTGATGTGATGCCATCCCATCTTCCGTTGTGTCTTGTTGCCGCGAGTGGGTCGAACCAGCACAAACAACACGACAATCAGCGCGCCATCGGTGGTCGGCGATCGGACAACACCGACATGACACGCACTCGGCACAAACAACACGTGAGAATCAGATCGGCCATGCACCGTTCTCATTGGCCGAAACAAGGTCTGGTGAGTACAATCCGCGATCCAATCTTCAATCCGAACAGAAATGGTCCATCGAGTCAAACACCCATCTTCAATTAAACCTAAGGAAGTACCATGCATCAGTCCTGTAATCAAGGCGAAGGAGCAACACATGCGTCAGCAAACGTCATGCGTGCGTAAAACGATTGTCTGTGTTTCCGGAACAGGTACAATTCGTCGAACATTCACAAAGATGACGTGAGTTTCAGTGTACAGAAGCAAAGATGTCACCCCATTAAGTGGGCACCAGGAGATGCATGTCATGTATACCGATGTGCATCTGCCTTCAACAAAGTGACACAGACAAAGCGCACAATAATCATCTCGGCTGATGTTTGTGTTGCGCAAACCGTTTTCGTGACCTGGAAGGGCACACGTCCCACGTCATCTACCTCTCAGGGGCAGTGGCATGGAACACGAGGTCGAATGTCGCAACTGTCTGACGTCAGAATCATTACCAAACGCACCAGTTCACGTTTCCATCCAATGCCACGCTCTGTTGGGCGTTTCTTTGGCGCTTCCCCATTTTACACCAGTAAACATGTCACCCTCCAGTGCAAACCAACAATGAAATCATCAACGAAACCACCTGTATCCGGAGGCACGATGCTCGACAGCTGTTTGAAACTCCTGTCATCAGCACTGCGAGAGTACGACTTAGTAGTAGTACAATAAGCCCTTCGTGGTCTCCACGAAAGAGAAAGGCACCCGCACAGTCCCATCTGTCGCAGCGCGCTGCTGGTTCGACATTGCCAGGACGTTCTCTCCTCACGGCTCAAAGAAAGCGGGGCCGATTGCGTTCCGCAGCTGGCCGCTTCGCTGCTCCGCAACTCTTTTCATCCACCACCAGCAACGTGCCAATTGTTGAACACATCTCTTCTTCACTCAATCAGTGGTCAACAATCAGCACCACCACATCGCGCCGTCTTGGCTTGGATTCAATTACTTGGCATCCACTGATGCAAGAGCTCTGCCATACATCACAAGCCACGGCAGCATCCATCATCATCCAACGGAAGTCCATACTCTCTCTCTCTCTCTCGCTAGAGAATAGAACACTCTGCATACTCGTATGTATGGTACCATACGACACAGCAGCAACAGCAACAGCAACAGCAACAACAACACCCGATCGATGGATGGTTGGACGGATGGACGGATGGATGGACCAACCTACACCAGTAAACACATCACCCAACACTGTCCCGCCCACACTCACGACCACGTCCAACCCAAAATACGAATTCGCCTGTGCTCAGCAACGAAGGAGTTGACAGCCTGGCATAAGCGCATTGGCACGTTTACTCGCATGTATTATACGTGTTCTACAAGCAACAACCATCTCGTTGTTGCAACACCTCTGCCCAGCAGGCAACCATAATACCGACGCCAACCGCATCAGCGTCATACTCGGCTGCCTTTCCGCACTGCCGTCTGGATAGAACCACCCAATACCCCACAATCCGCTCTTGCATTTCTCATCAACGCGGAGGACTTGCGAGCGCATCCACAACAAACTGTATCACAATACTCTTCTTCACAACTTAGAAACACACTCGCCCGGTCATCCATCCCAGCAGTCTTGACATATAACAAGACATTCAACAAGAATCAATAACAACCAAAACATCAAGCAACGAGGCAACCGTCAACGCGCAGTACGGCATGTCCGAATCAAGGGCGGCAGGTGTCACGATGGGTGAGACCTCTGCTGCTGCCACTACCGCTGCAGCTACTGCTGCCAACCAAGTCTCGGCCAGCGAGAGCGACTGCCTCTCGTTCGCAACCAACAGTAGCTCCAGCGACACCGCATCCGTTGACAAGACCAACGCCTTCAGGACGCTATTCCCCGGAGTCCTGCATCAGATTCTCGAGGATGCGCGCAAGAAGGAATTCGTCTCCATCGTCTCCTGGAATGAGGATGGCAAATCCTTCAAGATTCATGACCGGGATGCATTCGTCGACGTCATCCTCCCGCGCTACTCCATCAATCAATCCAAGTACAAGAGCTTCGTGCGGCAGCTCAACATCTGGGGCTTCAGCTGCGTGCATGGAGGACGTCGCAATCCGTTAAGAGGAAGCTGTAAGTTCATTGGATGGGCCCATCCTGTTGTGATCGTTGGTTTCGGTTGGTCTCGTCCTCGTGGTTGCATGGTATAAGTTGCACAGGGATTCAACTTGCGAATCGCTTCACCTTTGCGCCTGATTTTGTGATTGACGTATTAATACATGCGTCGGTCTTCATGATACTCACGGCATGAACGCGTTTGGATACACCATCTCTGCTTCCTTCTTCTCTTTCTCCGTGACGTACGCACCAATACAACACGCAACGGCCGTACCAATAGACACCAACAAGAATTTCATCCGAGGAAACCCTGAACTCTGCCGGCACATGGAGCGCACGAAGATCAAGGGATTGCGCAAGGCCAAGGCCGCCCTTGCCAAACAGACCAAGCAGAGCAAAGCGTCGGCACAGGTCGTCCCACAGCGGATCATGCCCAAGATCCAATCGTCTCTTCCGGCCCTCCCAAACTCTGGGAATGCCAAGTTTCCCACGCAACCATTGTCGTTCCCAGCAGTGGTGTCATCTCCCCAGCTCAAGACGGTGCTAGTCGCAGACGAGAGCTCCCCTGAGTCGACTATCTCCGAGTTTCAGTGCCTGCAGCAGGTCTGGAACAATGAGCCGTTGGTGCCGCCGTCCTTGGCGCCCCATGGTGTTGTCGCATCCACGGCCACGGCATCGACGATATCACCCATGCAACGGTTCTTCGACACTTTGAACCCGATGGCCGACGTCGCCAACATGGGCAGTTCCATGAATGCGCCACTGCAACACTCCGCTTCAACGGAATCGTCCAGCTCGTTGGGGATGAGCACCATCAGCTCCATTCATAGCAATGAGCATCCGGTCACAGCCAAGGATTGCATTACCCAGCAGTCCAACTCGGTATTCTCGCCGCTGACCGATGAAAACATCGGCGATCACAATGAGTGCAACCAATGGCAATTCGATCTATCTCGCGATCCATGGCATGTGAATGCACATATGTGGAAAGATGGAGACGAGGCAGTGAATGCGCAAAAACAACAAAAGCAACAGTATTTTGATTCAGCTCTACATCCACTGCCCTTTTCTACACAAGCACCACAACCTGCACAGCAGAGTAAGTACGCGGCTCTCCTCCACTCCACTCTGCTCGACCATGATCTGCCGCATGCAAGCCGCGTCGTGCGTGCTGAAGGAGAGTTGCTTGCAATGCACTGTCGTTGTCCACAGATCTCACACATCCTCAACCATTCTTCTCCTCTCGTATTCCGTTCGGCTCTGCGCTGCGCCTCATTTCTCTGCTCCCTTCGTCATCAATACCCATCCCACAGACAACGTTGCACGGAACTGCAACGGCACACCTAGCGCCTCAAACTGCCCGCAGCAGGAGCAGTATGGATTGAACACGAGCTGCGCCACAGACGTCGTGGACAGCGCTAAACCGACGGATCGATCAACCTGTTCAAGCTTGTCGGCCATCTTCGATGAGTTCATGGAACAGATCGCCGTGCCATTATAATGGCACGATGAGCGCCAACATCCCAAGGGTGGAAGCGCTGCGTTCGTCCATATTGCGAGCATGAGAATCCACCTCCGAATGGATGCTCACGACAGCGCTTCCATCGAATGTAGATAAACCCTGTCTCTATCGTAATTTGATAGAGATTACTTGCACAAAGCATCATCCTGCGATCGAGTAGCTCGTAGAGTACATGCTCTACAATTGTTTGTTGAGGATGTCGTAGTGTGTCATACGGGATACATTTATTCATGAATCAGGACTGTTCCATCGATGCGGCTCCAGGAACTTGTCGGAATGCAAGTATTTTGTGCCCCAAAAGAATGATCCAATTCGTGCACTTGTGTCCGCAGAACGCTTCGCGAGATGCTTGAACCGCAAAATGCCGTTTTTCTCCTTCCTTTGTGACATAAGCCGTTGTTAAGTGTTTGACTCAAGTTCGCGTTTGTAGCTTGCGGCATTCTGGTACCAATGCAACATCGCATCGTTATCTTGAAGTTATCGCAAAGTGAGAAGGCGCTTCCATGTTGATCCACGAGAAAGACGAACGTGTTACGTTCGGTGGCAGGAGTAGTGAATGTGCTATGTGAATCAGAACATCTGTTCTTCGCCCACCATTGAAGTTCGACTTTCCGCTTAATAGTTGCTCGTATGATAAGGTCGTTTTAATACTACCTGTTTTCACATTATTTGCGTTGAGTGACACTTCGGATAAATGCCGACTGTGAAGCGGAGCAATAATGACATTTCTCAAGAAAACGGAAACAATCGGAGATGCAAGTTGCGGTGTCATTGCGCATCGCGTTGCCCGCGTAGCGATGAAGCACAATGGTATTGGTGCGTCCGAACCCGTGCTCGATCGTGACGTGTGTTGTTTACCGATGTGGCACAAAACCCACGCTCATTCGACAAGGTGGACACATTGCGTGTGTGATGATCGTGCCTTTGGTCGCGAGAAGCAGCACAAAACCGAAGCAAAAACAGGAGTCTCTGCACCTGCGTCTCACTTCACAACGACAGTTGCGCCAACACAAGGGCCGCTCTTGCAGGTACAACGTCTCACATTCCACTTTGACGCTCTGCTCGGCAACCACTCTGTACTTGGATCCAGATCAGCAACAACCTTGCTTGCCATTCGACACGAGAGCCCCTGCCAACACCGTTGCAGTTACATTCCTCTTATATCACATTACAATAGTGCGATCTGCACCAGACATCCCACCAAGTGTCGGTTTGAAGAAAGAGGGCGTTGAGCAGAGAGAGAGAGAGAGATCGGTGCAAGAAGAAGTCCGGAACCGCTTGGCTGAAGACGAAGGCGCAACCGATTCCGTTGCGAGCGACTACCAGCACGCGGAGAAACAACACGCAAGGTGCTGCTGCCATCTGCCACATCCACAAAGGCTGTCTGCTGATCGAGAAAGCTGAGCACACTCCTGGTTCATCCCAACCGCATCGACGTGCTCAACTCCATAATCAACACCATCCTGACACCAGTTCTGATTCCCGTATTGGTATTGGTGCTCTAGGTCGTGCACAATAATCAACAGCAACGCTTATACTCTGCATAGAACAACCATGATGCGAGTCGCGAGTCTGTGGAACGGCACGTCCAACGTCAAAGCAGCGGCGAATGGTGTCCAGAAGGAAGCAAACGCGGCTGCGAAAGATGACTGCCTTCCGCAGAATGATGTCTCAGCTGCGCAGCCTCTCTGCGTGCCGGCCGGTCACGGTGATCCCGACTGTCAAGATGGTGTCAAGCCTCAGTGTCCGCAGCAGAATCATGAAGACAGTTCGGTTCCATCCAACTCGCAACATCATGATGATCCCAAACGCATCAACAAGAGCAACAACAAGAGCAATAGAGTGCGCTTCCGACACAGCAACGATGATGATGGCGATGATGGCAACCCAGCCTGCGTTGAGGTCATCTCGTGCGACTGCTGCATCGTCCTGGACAAGGAGGAAGCCAAGAAGGATCTGTGGTATCCCTTGTCGGAGCTGTCCCGTTTTCGCAAGGTGGCTCTTCTTTCCGCCTTGATCTATGCTCAGCAACAACAACAACAACAACAGGGCACCGCAGACGCCAACGCCAGCACGATGGCGGGCATCGCCGTGGACAGCAGCGGTCTGGAGCGCTACAACACAGATCGATCGCAGATGAAGGGCCTGGCCCGCAAGTGCGTCATTCGAGCCCAGCAGCATTACAACCAAAGCAAGAACGAGCAGACGGAAGCATCCCTGTCCATGAGCAAGGAGGACTTCCTCTGCAAGGTTTCGTTGGAGTGCTCCTCATGGGCGCATGAGGCGGCTTTGGCGCAAGGCATTCGGGACTACGTTCAGGCCTATCGCTGTCACAAGGAGGCCAGTGATGGTTCCACTGGTTGTTCTCTCGATGTCTCCGCCAACACTGCAAACGCCACAACGAACAACACAAGCAACAAGCACAATACCAGCATCCACAGGAACGAACCCCCGCAACAGTCAGCGGCAGCCGTGCTGCAAGAAGCGACGGATCTCGTTCATGGCCAAACCGGTGATCACAGCGACACGCCCACTCACGTTACAGCCCCACTGTTCAAGACAGCGCACATCCACAAAACGCCGCAACATCTCACGCGACCGTCTCTGCCATCCATATCCGAGCTGCATCCAACGACATCGGATTCCCCGCCGCTGCTCACCACATCCTTCCAGGCCATGTACGCGCCATCGCACAACAACCTCACGCAGCACAAATCATCGACTCGGAACGACTTCCAGGACAATCGCAACGCCACGATGGAGGAAGGTAACCGCAACAAGCGCGCGCTGGACTTTCATCCCGAATCACGGTTGGCGTGCCTTCTGGGATTTGATCGTAAGCGGCAGAAGGTGTCGTGAGGGAGGCACACCTTGGGATCATTGTTATCATCTGTATTATTACTATTCCATACTATTATATAATGGAAGACACTGCAACAATACGATACACTTGATCTCGCAATGGACTAAGAGTGCTGTACTGTGTTGTGTTGTGTTGTGTTGTGTTGTGTTGTGTTGTGTTGTGTTGTGTTGTGTTGTGTTGTGTTGTGTTGTGTTGTGTTGTGTTGTGTTGTGTTGTGTTGTGTTGTGTTGTGTTGTGTTGTGTTGTGTTGTGTTGTGTTGTGTTGTGTTGTGTTGTGTTGTGTTGTGTTGTGTTGTGTTGTTGAGTACTCCATATCTCCTCCGGACATGCTGGTTCGAGTTCATTCTAACGGGCTTACGAACAATATTTGTCGTGAATGAGATTTTATTAGTCTTGGTTGCAGTGTCCTTCAGACATTGTCGTCGCCACTTGCGACTCGTATCTGTGCGATGTCAAAAATGCCCTATTTAGGGCACCTTTTCAAAACGTGCCTTAAATAGAGCATCTTTTCAAAGCGTGCCCTAAATAGGGCATCTTTGTTCGATGTGGGCTAGAGACAATTCTATCACGGATTGATAAAACCAGAATGTCCGAATAAGACTTGCCAACCACGACGAAGGAATTCGCATTCACGACTACGAATGTCCGTTAACCAGATGGTGATGCTGTTCGTTAGTCCGATAGTCCGTTTTACCGGAAGTCCCTGGCACACTTCCTTCTGCAAACACTGTCCAGATGATGAGCGCGATCGCTGGTGCTTCAATTCCCCCATCTGAACAAGTTCGGGTGGAGGATGCACGCCTTGTGCGGAAACGTGAAGCTTACGGATGGCAGAGCTGAGGCCAGATCACGCATCATGCTGGAGATGTGTGCGATGTCTCAGCATTGATGCCAATGCTGCACATCTTTGATCCAACAATGCCATTGGCCAAGTTGTCAAGCTGGAGCATTGCTCAAGACACACACACCCTGAGGTGAATTGGTCCTGAGATGTGAAAAACAATGGCTTGGCACCAATGCATCATATGGTACCAATACATTGCACACGAAATACACTGCTTTGAACATCGGAGTATTCGCAAATCCAACCAATTGCTTGGACCAAAGCAAGCCTTGCACACTCCAACAGGAGCAATCCAAGATGGTGCAAGAGTAGAGCCAGGTGAGCATAGTTTCACTATCAGCACATACATGATCACATCATTGACAATCTTCAATTGGTGTCACATGACATCCCCTTGACTGCTCTCCTGCTTGCACACTGTCTCTTGTTCTATCTTTTTGCTCAGCTTGATCCCAATTGTGCACCAAATCCAGATCAAGAGCCACCCACACGTGTCGAGTCAGATGTCATCGCAACATTCACAAGCTTCATCAAGTGATCATTCAGAGTATTGTTAGATGCAGAAATGAGGACACAAGTGTTGGAAATCCTCTGGGTATTGCAAAGGTATGCTTTAGTTGCATCAAGCTTGACCAAAGCACAATTGGCAAGGTGTATGGCTCTTTCTTCGCTCGTCGGCTCACCAGCTGCCCAATGGCTGGTTCGAACAATCGGGTGAATGCTTGCATACTGCAAGGACCCAACAATGTGATGACAATGAAAGTGTCAATAGTGACTGCGACTGAGGTTCGATGCTGTTGATATTCCAAGCTCCTCACCCACTCATGGGTACATTCATCCCATCTTGCTATCCGCAACTGAACCAAATCATGAAGTGTGAGCTATCCATTGTATGATGGAGTACATCACCTGCACCACCTTCTATACCACATGCACACTTGCCATTGTCTTTTCACTGCATGTGTGTGGAAGTGTTGAGCCAATGAGTGACTTGGAATGTGTGACACAGCAGTGGAGTAATCACCATTTCCACTTTGCACCATCACCATCACTCCAACAAATCGACTTGCCCAGTACCCTTGTCTTCATCCATAACCTTGCACAACTCCATCATGGGCATTGCAATGTACTCATCATCAAATCTGTGGTTCATTGTTCCACCATGACAGAGGGCATGGATGTCTCCCATCTGTTGGCAAGTTCCGCTCACGGTAACCTGCGGTCGTGGAAGATGGTGTTGGTTGATAGTCGTTCGTTTGCTATTTCATTACGTTGGCACTCCGATCCTCTCGGTGTCCGTTCGTTCTCTTGCCCGATGCTCTCGGCGCTTCAATCTGTTTCGTAGATTCAGTCTCCGACTATGAGTTGGTGTGCGAGATGCTCTCTCACTGCTCTTCATATTCTCTCTCTCTCTCTGTCTCAGCATCGTGTACTTCGTGCCACACGATACTCCGTGTTCGATGTGTACTCCGCATTCAATACTCCGTTCATTCAGTACTGGTTCCTACTCCATGAGTACTTGCCATTTGAAGTTTATCTCCTGTATCCATGATCTTGATGCCCTTCGGTCATCGGATCCTCGCCTCCTGCTCTGACTTGGAGACAGATGTCGACATGGTGACATGATGACATCCTGTCGACGTCAGTAGGCGTCCTTCTGCTCTCCAGATGTCACGTTCCATTGGTGATGCAGCAGTCTGTCAGATGATATCGTCATCTGAGGTTTAGTTGGGAAGTACCTCGAGATTCTCTTGGTACCATTGATGGATGGACGGACGATCTTCCAATTCTCTCAGAAATCGTCGATTGCAAATTTCCTCCAGAAATTCTGCTCATTTTCGTGTGTTCCATTTCCACTGTAATTCTGACAAATCACAGCATACTATTGACACGAATGTAGTTATACCGTCCAAGTGCGTATGAGAGAATAACGGGTGAACGATGCACATATACTCGTACATCTCGACATATACTCACATGTACATCTCGACAGCTGTGTGGTTTGCACAGATCCTCACGAACGATGTACATGTGCCCTCTGGACATCACTGGGGTCACCATGACCATTGCCACCTTTCCTGGTGCGAGAGGTCCATCACGTTTGATGGTAACGCCCTCAACATTCAGCTTCATCAGCGAGTGGACATGACACACACCAAGGTCATGAACCCTGCCATGTGAGTCCGTGTGGGATGTCACCTTCACATAGTCACCAGCGAGCATCATGCTTGCGAGCTGAAGATCACAGTGATTGCAGGATGGTGTGTGCTGTGTTGATGGAGGCTGCAGTTGAGTTGAAAGGCGCGTCGCAACACACACCAGAAACACGAGGACAGCAACACAGCGCACCGCATCATCAGCCGTCGAAGCACAGCACAGCACAGCACAGCGCATCACAGAGGGCATGGGCAACATGGGAGGACAGTCACAAGGTGCATTGTATCATCCGCTCTCTCCCATGTGGAGGGTCATAGTCATTCTACATTGTTGTACAAACTATAACTACAAGCATCACAGAGACAGGAGCAGCTGGTTCGAGATGCGCAGTGTTTCCGTTGTCCACTTTGTGAGGATAGTTTTTGGTGTTGTGGAATGGAGCCGCAATTCGGGACTCGCAAAGTGTTCTCATTGATGGGCACATTTGGTAGAATTGTGGTTAATCTCCATGGCCCCCAACAGCAAAAACTGAATGAGAACACCAAACACAACACAACAACACGACAAGGGAGACACACAACAAAACTCCTCAAGCGCCGTCGAACGGCATCATCGGCGCTGCGATAACCAGCGGTCCAGTGCAAGATCTGAGCGTATTGGCGGAACCGCCATGGAAAAATTGGTGGATGAGCAAGAGGGGTCTGTCGGAGTGGTTTGATTTGGGACCGTGGCAGGCCCATGCGCAACCGACACGATTTGGAGGAGAATCCGCTGGTTGGATATGGTCTCTGCCTGGAATGCACAGGCGATTCCAACAACTATTGATGGGCAAGACGCATCCAGGAGGATGATATGAAGGTGGCCACGAAGTTTGAGGGTCGGGGGTGGCCTGGAAGGTTCCCTCCGCAAGAAACAAGTGGAGGGCAAGAGTGTTTTGGTGGGTGGCAGCAGACACATCACGTGACTTCGCTGGTGATGGGTGCCATTGACAAGTCACCCAGATCGCCAAGCCACCCATACAAGATGTGTTCGGAATCAAATCAGGAACAAGGATATGGAAGATATTCCGAGTTGGATTGTCTGGAAGAGGCTGCAGCCTGGGATGCACACAAAATGGTTTGTTTGGGGTGTGTCAAAACAACTCCATGGTGGCATCATCACATGGAGATGTAACTTTGGAGGTATGAACTCCCACCCCATTCTGAACACATCAGTGTGTCGCCAGAGAATGTGGGAACGCATGAGGGGCATGTGGAGGAGCTGCAAGGATTGTATCGACAAGATACGGATCCAAATATGAATGGCATCCGCGTCGAAATCGGGTGTTCAAAATTTCTGCGTTTCAGCGCAGGGAGGCTTTGGGGTGTGCAATGCACATCCAACACGGAGAGCTTCATGGAGTGGATAGATGGGGCGTATATGGAGCCAATGTGGTGCGCATATTACGAGAATGCCAGGATGATGATGATGATCATGGGTGCTGAAGGTAGGGCAGCATGGTGCTGTTGAGAACTTTTTGCGGCATTCACCACCTGACAGACAGCAAGCCAAAACGACATTAATAATAAAGTTCATACAAATTTAACTTCAATATTCAGAATAAGCGATAGCTAAACGTCCGGATACACTGTCTAGTTTTAATTTTCAATGGCGTGGTGTTGAGATATAGCATCATAAGCAGTTGTTTGGATGGTATTGGGTGTGCTCTATTTTAGTCTACTTTAACACGACTCATCACCCACAACACTCAACAACACTCCACAACTAGCGTTATCGTTGGTGCATCAACTACGATCTGCAGCTCGTATGCCATTCGGAGCTTCCATTCATCACAACAATACCTTACATTACATTGCATTACATGGCATTGCACAGCATTGAGTAGAGCACTATTCTACATAGCACTACATATAATAGCATCACATAGCATCACATAGCATCACATAGCATCACATACTCAGGCATACTACTGCGACTGATCACAACAGGACAGGCATGACGACAATGATAGAACCTCTCTCAGTGTTGACAATGTTGGACACTCCCGCTGCACCACCGCAAATGACTGGAATGGACAGCAGCTGCAACGACAGCACTCATGATGCTGCGCCGCGCACATCGCTGCACAAGAGCGATCGCAGGCAGCAGCGCGGCTTCGTCTTCGAGATGGACGGTGCTTACGATTGCAAGCACTCCGCATCGCTGTCGTCCATCGAGACGTTGCCAACGATGCGGTGCTCCCTGTCCTCGGAGTCCAGCGACGCTGACTACTACTGTCCATTCGAGGACCCCAAGCAAGTGCGCTTCGCACCGATGGTCGAGATCCGCGAGATGCCGACCACGTTGGGCGTCGGACCTGTGGCGATCGGACCGCCGCTGACGATGCAGTGGGAACCGAGCCGAGAGTACACTGCTGTTCTCAACGACTCCTCGCGATCGCTGCCGCGCCGCCGATCCTCGGTGCTGTGTTCCATGACGACGTCGCTGCTCAACAATAGACGCAACACGCTGCAACCACTGACGCCGCAGCAACGGCATGTGCGGTTGCGCCAGAACGGCATCACCGTGCAGGAGATTCAGAGTGCCATCGCCGTGTCGCAGCTCATTCTGCAGCAGCGCATGAAGACGCAGATGAAGGTGATGCAGCGGCAGCAGAAGCGCAGTCAGAAGAGCAGGCGGCAGCGGCGGCAGAGCCATCCGGCCGTTGTCGATGAGATGACGCGTAAGGATATCTTTCTGGAGTGTGCGTAGAGGGGGAGATGCAACAGGGAATGAAACAGGGAGTGCAACGGAGAGAGAGGCGCAGCACATTTTTGAAGAGTAGCCTCAATAGTTCTACAGTTGTCCATTGAGCAACTACACTACCAGACGACTGTGTTCGTGACATGACTTGCTTAGGACTCTCATGTGTACTGCTGCAGCGTACGAATGTTGATGTGGTAGGAACATATATAGCATGTTATTACGATAGGTCCCATCCATTGACAGTATCTTTCATGGTGGAGATCAAAAGGAAAAGCAGAGTGCGGTTTGAGGATGGCGAGATGGCGAAGGAACCACATCGCAGATACCGACACTGAATGTAACCCTATGTTAATGGTGGAAACAAGCAACCCATGTTCACAACCGCCAAGAATGATCGCATGCTGACGATGGCGTTACTCGCAACAGTACATGCCATTCAATGAGGTAGATAATTACCTCCCGATTGGTCCTCCCTCGATTCGCCTCTATCACAATCAAACACTGGTTGTTGTCCGCAAGCAGCGTCGCAAGAGCCATGTTATCGCGTGATTCGGGCCTCTTTTGTGCCCTTCGTGATACAATGCACCGACAAAACTCTCACATGTGTATGAGTGAGATTTAGAAGGTAATAGAGCTAAACTAGTAACCACCTTAGCGAGAGAGACTACGAATCATCCGACTCATCAGCATTCCAGTAGATCGAACGGACACTTCGCCGAACCCCACGTTTGGAGACAGATCCATAACCTTGAAGCGGATCTTCGGAATTCGTGTCAGGGAACCATTGGGGTTCCGATAACCAAGTTTCTGACACCCGCCATCGCCAAAATGCCGACGCACGGAACCAAAGCCACAACAACGAGCATCACCGCCCATTGTCTCTCACAGAACCCAGACGACGGATCTCGACCCACGGTACTTGGGCTACACAACCCACACGCATTGTCATACAGGACATCACAGGAGATTCCCCTCGAAGAGAAGAACCATAGCACTAATCTCATAATCCGCACGTTTCTTCACCATCTACCAGTATTCTAAATTGACTACTTGTGGAACAGAAGACTCTCGTCCGGATCGCTTGCCAGTCAAGCCTCTGCCTACAGCTAAAGAACAGCCAACAAGACAACAGCCATTACGTTTGGGCTCTATTAGATTAACAGTCGCAAAAGATTGTCAAGCTCTTAGACCTCTGCAAGATGACCGTCACCAACCGCCTCCAACTCTCCAACCGGCCACCTCCCAAGAGGAGCCCAGGAGACAGGACCCTAGCCTTCGAGACCGTCCCCGCGGACCCGAAGGACCCAAGCCTCTCTGCCATCCTTGATGGTACGCCAGGCTACCCAACGACTGGGCCATCTTCGCTCTCCTTCGAGGACATCGGAGATAGCTTCATCGAAGTCACCTTCCGACACCCCATCATCGTGGATGCATGGAACCGAAAGGAAAGAACCAACGAAACCGAAATCGTGCGCCACGTCCACAAGACTACCTGGAACGCGTTCACGGAACTCGGACAGGAGTTTCGGATCAGCATCGAGACCGCCATGATCTTTGATCTCTTCCCACCCAAGACCCTCGCAGAAGAGAAGACCATCTCCCAACTGTTGATCACCATCCACGAAGAGGCCACTGACATGGACCCGGCATTAGTCATGTTCAACCTCAAGCACCCGGACGACGTAGCAAGGAACTACAAGACAGGACTCCTCATCTACCACATCGGAGAATGGGTCAGATCCATCGAAGTGGAGGAGGAATCCACCCTCGAATCCACCCTTGACGCGATGTTCGTCGACACGGCCACCACCGCCAAAGCCATGGCAGACTTCTGCCGTTCCGAAAGATGCGGCAAACGCCACCACCACAAAGCGTGGTTGGAGGCCATCGGGGAACACAAGAAGGCACTCTCCAATGCATCCGCGACCAGCGTCTCATCTGGATCAGAAACATCTACCCGTAGAACCGGACGCGACAACGACAGCCACCCAGGAGGAACCCCATCTGGGCTCTCCCTCATGCTTGAAGGGAACACCCCGAACCGTACTCCACCCGACTTCCGGAACGATACCCAACTCTCCAGCATCGCCAAGCAAGGATCATCAAACACATCGCCAGTAGTCATCGACACCCGTGGTACCACCCCACCCAACGAAGACACCGAACCAGGCACTGACTACGACCAACACCCTGGTAATGACGAAACCGTAGACGTACCCGACAACCGCGGCCCCACAGGACGGAACCGACTCTTCCCCAACGTAGACCCCGCGACGATCGGCGATTACAACCGCAACCCAACCAGCGCCAAGGTAGTAACCTTCGCCCCCGAAACGACCGCCAGAGACCCAGGAGGTACCAATGCACCCCGAATGAACCACCCAGAGAACGATGGGAACCGTCCACCCCACAATCGGAACCCGCATCCCTACCACGGTATCGCGGATACACCAGCCTCACATGGCGTGGGTAACTATCGAGGCAACAACGGACACGAACCCGTGAACCGAAACCCTGCCAGCAACCTACCTACGAACCATGGGACAAACCGCCCGCACCGCGACAACCATGGCCCTCCAATTAACCATGGACACAACAGCGGCAACCCGTATGGGTATCCCCCTAACATGGGAAACCAATTCCCTCATGGCCCACCGCTCCCGATGTACCACGGAACCCACCCAGGAGGATTCCCGCCCATTGGGATCCCTATCCCCATGGGCCATTTTCCCCATGGAACCGGAGGTTTTCCAATGCCACAAGGAACCTTCACCCCCGTTGGACACCCTCACCCCGGGTATCCACCACGACCGCCCGCGTATGGGTACCGCCCAACCGATCCCAATGGAGGTTCCGGAAGACATGACCCACGCAACATGGGCCCGAACACCCCACACGGGCAACACGAACCCGGGCATGCACCCCATCGAGGATCAACCCGCGGTGAACCACCAGTCGCCCAGACCAAGCTACCGAAGCGACGCCCCATCCCTGACTCCGTCAAATTCACGAGTGATGCGGCATCCTTTCAAGTGGTGAAACACCAAATCCACGCCCATCTCCTTGGAAACGACATGGCGTACCTGATCAATGACCAGTTTCGGCACCGATACCATTCCCAAGGAATCCACGCGATCAGGGACCACATCGACCCGGTGACAGGAGTGCCAACAACCACCTCGCCAGAACAGGTCGCGAGCGACGTCAGGACCCTATTCGCGGGACTATACTCCGTCTTTGCCGGCGGCCCAGCACATGGACTCGCCACCAGAGGACTCCTCACCGAGGACGGTATCCTATTCTGGAATGAACTCCTCAATACCTACGATAACGACTGGATCAGAGGAATGGAGGTCGACTCTCTGATGAAGAGGGTACACGACTTCAACCCCAGCAGACAGGACCTGGGATCCTATGTGAAGGAAATCCAGGATATATTCGCGAACGTGAATTTCCTGGCGACCAACCCGGATCAACAAGTCTCCGACGCACAACAACGCCGCACGCTCCTTAACCACCTCATCGGTTGCGACGACATCAACGTTCGCACCATGGTTCGGAGCATCGAGCGAAGCCCGGACATGCAGTCAATGGGAGCCACCTGCATGTACCTCATCTCCGAGTCCGCCAGGGACAATGCGGTAGCCAACAACCAACGGGGATCAAGGTCCGGCAAACGCAGGATCTTCAAGGCAACCACCGAAACCAACCAAGATCAAGGTGAATCCAACACTGAGATGGTCATCAATGCCATTTCGAAGAAACTACAGGAGGATCCCACCTTCATCTCACAAGAAGTATTCGATGGACTACCCGAGAAGGTCCGTCGAGTGATCATGAAACTCCGCAGTTCCCTCCGCTGGGCCCGCCGCAATAACGACCGGAACGGATCCGGATTCACCCGCGTCGAGGGCAAGAAGGAGCAGGAAGAACCCCAACCACCTGCCAGCGTGAAGCCCCCAGAGAAAGGGGAGGAAACCAAGCCACGCAAGCAGTATGGAGGTGTCACCCACGCGAACCTGGCTAGGTACACCGCAGGATCCACCGAGGGATCTGATTCCCAGGACGGGAATGGATCGGACCTATCCTCGATTGACGCTTCGGAGCTTGCCAAGTTCCTGGTCGATTATGGAGGACACGAGGAGAACGGCAACGACCGGCTCGTGAAGATGATCACGATGAGCGATTCATCTGACGCCACAAGCCCCATCGACCCACCAGAATCCAAACAACGCCAATCAGTACCCGAACAGCTGATCAACCTGGCGACCTTCTCTCCGCAAACATACGCGGTATGCGACGGAGGCGCACAATGCTGCGTTATCGGGAACAAGGACCGGGTCTGGAAGATTGACTACATCTACCCGCATCGGACGTACAACATCGTCGGTGCCGTGGCCAGCACGATGAGGAAGAATAACCTCGCGGTGGTAGACGCAAGTATCAAGGCCAGGACCAGAGAAGGCAACGAAGTGATCCTCCGGATCTACGAAGCCGCTCTGAACGTTGATAGTCGGGTGACGCTACTCTCCGACCACCAAATCCGGGCCAGTGGAGCCGTCCTCGATACGGTTTCGTCGGAACACCGGGCATCGTTCTCGACACCAGGCACAGGTCGACAATGCCTAATGCCTGACGAAGACACGACGATCAACTTGGAGATGCGAGACGCGCTGATGACGTTCGACGTTTTTCCCATCATGGAGGACGATGAGGGTCTGCCCACCTATGACATCACCCCAAAGCAAGGATGGAACCCTTCGGATCACCAAGGAGGACACGTATGCAACGTGCCCATGGGTTGCTACCTTACCAGGGACCCAATCGGAGGAGACAAGGTAGTCGACTGGGATGACCAACCTGATGCACCGCATGACGCTGGAGCAATGGATCCAAACGCCCACAACGCATCGAAGGATCCCACGGAACCCAGGACACGCCAGGCCATAGACGGTATCCCGGATAATCCCATGGAAGGAAGAGAACCCATGGACCCCAACGCCCGTCACCCAGATGAGCTCGCCACAGGAAACCCCAACCGTGTACACGAGGAGTACCCCGAGGTGGACGCATTCCTTGACACTCTAAGCCTCGAGGAGCTCATCGGAATGTCACATGCAATTGACACGGTAACGTTCGCGAAATCGGCTACCGACACAGCCATCTCGATCCAAGGCACCCTTTTCGACATGGTGGACAATCTCTCCGCGGGAGACATCGACCACCTATACAGGGAGCTGGGCATCGATCGCGAGGCCAACGCGGTAGGAACGGACCAAAAGGGATACACCGAGTCAACCAACGTTCCATCGACAAAGGTATCAGACCCGGACGACGAGGCAGACAGCGTCATCTCATCCTTACACTCGGTAGGATCTGAACCGGCGTTCCAGAGAAATCGGGAAACATTTCGCATCCCCAACGAAATCGGCGTGACCAAGGCAACACGTGTTGACAACCTCCGGGGAGACCCGCAAAGCATACCTGAATACCACGGGCACTCCAAGGGCGAGAACCCGGTTGGGATTGATGATCCAGGAAAGGACAATCCCATGAACACCATGGACCGACACCCTGCGGAAGCTATGACCGAGTACAGCCACCAAGGGTTCCCTTTCCGAGCCAAATGGAAGTCCGTCGATCTTCACAAGATCCGACCGTACCTCGGGTACCTGCCCACGCACGTGATCAAACAGACCCTTGCCAGAACCACACAACTCATGCGGGCAGTGATCACTTACCCTATGCGAAGGCACAAGAAGTCCAGATTCGAGTGGATGCGACGACAACGAATCCGGGAGATTGTGGCGACAGACACCATATTCTCCAACGTCAAGTCTTTTGGAGACAGATACTCCATGGCGCAAATCTTCTACGGGACATCCTCCCACATGATCAACGCATATGGCCTGAAGAAGAAAGAAGGAGTTTTCGTCGCCTTCCAGGACTTCATCAGGACTGAGGGAGCACCATGGGCCTTCCACAGCGACAACGCGAAGGAACAGACCGGAGAGAAGGTCCTCAAGCTTCTTAGGGACCTCCACATCAAATCAAGGCTGACAGAACCACACAACCAGCAACAGAACCCGGCCGAACACAATGCCATCCTGTACATGAAACGATGTGTCACGACACTCATTGACCGGACAGGGGCACCGCCAAAAGCATGGTTCCACGCTTTCCGATACATGTGCTACGTGCACAACCATACATCAGACCCGTCCCTACGATACGCAATCCCATACACCGTACGACACGGAGAAACCGTCGACATCTCTGCGCTCTTGACTTTCCAATTCTACGAGAAGATCTTGTACCATGACCCCAACGCTACCTTTCCGAACTCGAAGGAGAAATCAGGGTACTGGCTCGGCGTGGCAGAGTCCCATGGGGATTTCCTCACCTACCACGTGCTGGATGACGAATCTCGACGTGTACTGGTACGAAGCGTGGTCCGCCCCTTCAGGAAGGGTATAAACAACAACAGGCGTGTCACCTTCGATCAAGACATGGACCCCGAGGCGGATAACCCCAGCACACGGACCCCGCTGGAACTGTCCGGTACCCCACAAGGATGGAAGACCAAGACCCCACCTAAAAGAGGATATGCAGCGACAGCCAAGACGACACACCCGCGGACATGGGAGAACAAGACCGACAAACTGACGCGACCCACCGGGATCCCCAATTCAGGGGAGGCACGGAACACAGGACCCGTCACCCGATCCCAAACGCTAACCAAACGGACGGCGAAGGCACACACGACGCGTGCCACCGAGAAGGACAATCCGCGAACGAGCCCCGATGCGCCAGACAGGGGAGACTCTGACCCAGGGTCTTCGTATCTTCCGTGTTCGTCGGGACCACCATCATACCAACGCATGGATGACAGCCCCGAAGAAAGGGGAGGGAATAAGAGGACCAAGCAAAACAAACGATCTGTTTTGTCAACAGGCACCAAGAAAGGCATCCCATGGAAGAACATCGTCCATGGAACGATCAGATCCATAATCCAGACCATCGCAGCGGATCCAGTCACGACAGGCGTGAACACCGCGCCACCGCAAAGGGTACCCACCCTAACAAACCATCCAGGGAACCCGAGGCAGAACCCACCAGGGTGCAACACGAACCCCCCATGGGACACGACATCCATCTCTTTTGCCTGCAACCTCACAGCAACAGAAGTCAACCAACTCGCATACCTGGCCCAATGTGACCAATACACCGAAAGAGACAACTTCATCCTCGATGGAAGGAACCTCAACTGGAAGGCAAAGGGAATCACTCGTCACCACCACGAGACACGAGAGGACGGGACCACCGAAGCAATCCTAGAGATCCTATGGATGAACGGAATGCGATCATGGTGCAGGATGGGAGACCTAAGGGCCCAACAGCCGGACATCATCATCGAATACACCGAACAGAATCGCCTACAGGACCAGAAAGGGTTCGAATGGGTGGAACTCCACAGAGCAAGGAACCAGCACATGCGATCAATGCTAGCCACCAAACTGGCAAACCATCACCCAGGAAACAAGTACAAGTTCGGCACCCTGGTACCCAACAGCCTGAAACACGCCATGGCCATCGACAGGCTCAACGGAAACGGACTCTGGAGCGAAGCCGTCAACAAGGAACTGGACCAGATCAAGCGATTGGGAACCTTCAGACAACCAAGACCGAACGAAGCACTCGATGGGTACACCAAGATCCCATACCACATCGTCTACAATGTGAAGTTCGACCTACGTCGAAAGGCAAGATTGGTGGCAAACGGGAACAAGACATCCCCACCAACAGAAGACGTATACTCAGGGGTGGTAGCATCAGACACCATCCGAATCGCCTTCGCCATCGCAGCAGCCAACGGACTGAGAGCATACGCCGGCGACGTAGGGAACGCGTTCCTATACGCCGACACCCTCGAGAAGTGCTACATTCGAGCAGGCCCTGAATTTGGTAACCTCGAAGGCAAACCCCTCATCATCCAAAAGGGACTCTACGGCCTGAGGACATCCAGTGCGAGGTTCCACGAACACTTCGCGGACACCCTTCGAACCATGGGATTCCTACCCTCCAAGGCCGACAACGACATCTACACCCGAGAAGCCGACGACCACTACGAGATGATCACCACATACGTGGATGACGTACTGATTTTCAGTAAGGACCCCATCCCAATCATCGACGACCTCAAGAAACGGTACACCATGAAACAATGCGGTGACCCAGAGTACTACCTTGGCGGGAACATCGTCGACCTTCCCAAGAACTGGAAGGACAGGGGAGTCAACATCGGACTCTCAGCCCAGACGTATATCGGAAACGTCATCAAACGAGTGGAGCAACTAGTAGGGAAGACAATCCCGAAGGCATCCACCCCCATGGTAGAAGCCTGCCACCCAGAAAGCGACACCTCGGGCTTCACAAGCGCTGAAGACGCCAGGACCTACCGATCGATACTGGGTTGCCTCAATTGGGTCGTGACCCTCGGGAGGCTGGACATCCAATACGCCACGACGACGATGGCACGGTTCGCCATGGCACCAAGGGAAGGACACCTCTTGACCATCCAACGCATCATTGGATACCTCAAAGGTCGAGAAAGGGGAGCCATCCTCTGCGACCCCAACCCAGTGGACCACACGAACATCGACACTACCCTCTCAAGCCATTGGAGAGAATTCTACCCTACCGCATCAGAGGTCACCCCCGTATCAATACCAACACCAAAAGGGAAACCGGTCCAAATCACGTGTTACGTGGACGCCGACCATGGCCATGACCAGGTCACACGGAAATCAATGACGGGCGTGGTTCTACTGATCAACAACACCATCGTCAAAACCATCTGCAAGCGACAGAACACAGTGGAGACATCCACCTACGGATCCGAATTGGTAGCCGCCAGGATAGCTACCGAGGCGGTCACAGGTCTGCGCTACATGCTGAGAGACCTCGGAGTCCCCATCGACGGACCTGCAATCATGCTCGGAGACAACAAAGCAGTGGTACTCAATACTACGGTTCCATCCTCAACGCTGAAGAAGAAACACTGCTCATTGGCCTTTCACCAAATCCGGGAATGCATCGCCGCTGGAATCATCGTGTTCGCCCACATCGCGTCAGTCGACAACATCGCCGACATACTCACCAAGCCCCTTTCCAAAACACCATTCCACCACATCACGTCGAGAACGATATTCCGGAACTCAATCCATGAGTCCGGATACCACAGCGAAACCATATCACAAGCCATAACAAAGAGCAGGACGACCAGAGCAGACGATGATCCCGATATAATGGCCACGGAAACGCAAGAACCACCACCACCAAAGAAAGAACACACTATGAGCGTGAACATGGCAAGGTACCAACAAACCTCCATGAAGTACAGTCCGACTTCAAAAACCCTTCGGCTAACCAGAACCCAACGAGAACCGAACCCCCTCGAAACGGCACAAAGGAAATCACCCAGAACCATCAAGCGCACCAAGAGCACACCGGCCTCGCCCAACCGCCAACAGACGCGAAATCCCAGTGTCGTATACGACATGACCGACAACCGTACCACGAATCAGAACCACGAGCCAGCCGACGCGCCAACCGACAAATTCTTGATCCGGCGTGGCGACACACCACCATCAGCCCTCACCGACGAATTCAGTACACTCTCGAGTATCAACCCCTCATGTGGAAGCGACGTCCTCTACTACCCAAGAGACATGCTGGAGACAGGGCCCATCATGCCAAGCAACCAATCACACGTCGCCACATCGACCAAGTTCCGGAAACCGCCACCTGGAGCCACCATGCCAGCCATCAAAGAAGGTAACTGTGAAACTTCCTTCCACACGGGCCTGGCACCTCGGGCTTTCGTCACACCTGAGCACGAAACATACAGGTGTGACATGCTGATTGCTGAACTCCAGGAAGACTTGGCACGGAACGCGACCGCACCCTCTATTGCATTCCGCGACATGAACATGCTGTCACCACAAAAACGGAGCCGCCACAACCAGGACCCCGGACACAACCTCTCCCCATTCCAGACGAGGACACGCAAGATGACATTCCCAAAGTACACCCCGTTCTACAAGGGCATTCATTGTCCTGTCCCTGGATCCAGGGTGCTATATCCCGCAGGAAAGAAGGGACCCTTCCAAGGAATCGTCGTCGGATACAGTGGCCGCAGAGTCCGAATCTTCTGCACGAAGGGAAACGATAACACACCAGTTGGCCGTGTTTCCCACGTAGAGAAGCAATCCATCTACCCTCTCACCCTCTCCGAATACCTGGATAACGACCTCCAAACCACCGAGGTCCTCAGCATCGCCATAGCCGATGGTCAGTGCTTCTACCCCAAAGAGGACGGCGCATGGGGCGAATCACCCAACGAGTACCGCGCAACCTTGCGAAAGCCATCCATATGCCACTTCTTCAAGGTGAGGATGAACCGGATCCCAATCATCCTCGCACGCGCAAGGAAGGCACGAATGGTCCGGAAACAAAGCGACACCCTCGCCATCAACCTCGCACGAGAGAAGGAAGCACTCGCGAACGAGCCTTTTCCCCCTACCGATGAGGATGACATGGTCGACGGAATACCATCCCTCGAAGACACCCGTCCCAGTCTCGAAGAGGGAGAGACACTAGAAGGCAGGTTCCTGGATGAGATCCCGGACGGATTCTTCGACGAGAAGATGACCGCAGAAGAAACCAGCCATCAGGAGTCTGAATCAGAGGCGTACCGCGATGGAGACCAAGAATCACAGGACCCAGGAAGTGTGATTGACGTGGAAGCAGAGATCGCAAGTGGAGCGGTGATCAGCCATCCCAGACCCCCCCTCAGACGATCATCACGACCATCACCGGCGTCCAAAATCTTGACCGCCACGCGAGATGGACAAGGGTACACCGACAAGGTGCGACCAAAGCCCGTGATCCCAACCGACCACTCCGTGGACAGCGCGTCCGCCCAAGAGCCCGGCGACAGCGACGAGTCTGGGTCCAACTACCGACCAGAAGGCAAGTCAGCCAAACGAAACCAAGCGCCACGACGAACCAGCTCTGGAGCCAGCAGCAAGCAAAGCAACTGTCCCAAGAGAGAGGGGCTCTTCGACGAATCCGAGGACTCCACCATTTCCTCGGGAACATCGGGAATCAAGATGATCAAACAAGTCAGGTCCGCCAAGAAATCCACAAGTGGGACCATCAACACAGAAAGGGCCCCCACCACGACCGTGGAAGAACCTACCGAGACGGTGGAACCGGTGCCTCCCACAACCCAGGATGAGCAACCAGAGGTCCCCACACCACCGGAGGGACCAACCGATGATGGCGTGCCGGTGGCAACCGCGTACCCGGCACCTGTGAACCACAATGAGTATGCAAGCATCAATACCCGCCAACTCCGTGCCTCGAAACATCCCCTACCATCGACCCCTGACACTCCGGAGACCAGCAATGCTAACAAGAGAGCCCGAACGGATGCCCGACCAGCGATAGCATACCCGTCACCCCGACGCCTTCGATCCGGATACATCATGTCCAGCGACCGAGGACCAACGATGATGCAACCGTCCATCTTCCAGATGCCTCCCGACCCCACAGCTCAGATCAAGGCCGTCCTCCAAAACGACGAGAGGACACCTATGGTCATCCAAACCCTCGCCGATATCCTCTTCTGCGGAGGGCTCGACCATATCAACCAAGTTCAGCAGGTCAGCATCACCTCCTCGTTGAACAAGGCATTGGAAGCCATGCTCACCAACCGCCGCCAAGGCCGCGGCTACTACGACAACAACGAACAGTCCGAATGAAGCCCGCTCGCCGCCATCTTGGGCGGCGGAACAAACCACACTACGATTAGCTTTCTTGCTTTCAGTCAACTCACGTTTCAACGTGAGATGAAGGGGAGTAATAGAGCTAAACTAGTAACCACCTTAGCGAGAGAGACTACGAATCATCCGACTCATCAGCATTCCAGTAGATCGAACGGACACTTCGCCGAACCCCACGTTTGGAGACAGATCCATAACCTTGAAGCGGATCTTCGGAATTCGTGTCAGGGAACCATTGGGGTTCCGATAACCAAGTTTCTGACACCCGCCATCGCCAAAATGCCGACGCACGGAACCAAAGCCACAACAACGAGCATCACCGCCCATTGTCTCTCACAGAACCCAGACGACGGATCTCGACCCACGGTACTTGGGCTACACAACCCACACGCATTGTCATACAGGACATCACAGGAGATTCCCCTCGAAGAGAAGAACCATAGCACTAATCTCATAATCCGCACGTTTCTTCACCATCTACCAGTATTCTAAATTGACTACTTGTGGAACAGAAGACTCTCGTCCGGATCGCTTGCCAGTCAAGCCTCTGCCTACAGCTAAAGAACAGCCAACAAGACAACAGCCATTACGTTTGGGCTCTATTAGAAGGCAAAGCACAACTATGGCATTGAAATAGCGTTACGACAACACTGCAATAGCCTCGCAATGGCCTCAGGCTTAGTCATATATCCAAGCAAACGACAGCCAAAATCGCCCACAAAGTGGCCACCAAATCGATTCTTCTCGCATTTCGCAATTGACTGGCGTGCTCTGAGCAACGTGGAGAAGTACATGATGCATCTCCATCAATTGCAACCAACGCATACCGAGCAACACTCCCGTGGCTTGAACACCGAGCGCTTTCGAAACAATGAACACAAGAGTGTATTACAACTCAACTCTCTCAAAAGCATGGATTTCTGGAGGCATCGCTCCATTCACATCCTTGCAACCGTTGATTGTGTAATCCCACACAATTCCAAACCAACGAAAGCATCGACAGGCTATCCTACACTATCCTTCCATACATCTTCCATACATCTCCCATACATCGTCCAGACGAGCATCCACATCTCAGGTTGGAGCGATCTCTCAGGAGGTCAAACAATAAATCCCGACGGTCGCACACTCACAAAGACTGACGAAAACGAGAAACACTAACGACGACGGCGACGGCGAAGAAGGGAGCGACCAAGCAATTGATCCAAGAGAGAGGGCGACCAAGGAGACGCAGCAGCGGCAGTGCAAGTATCGGTTGCGTCCACTGAGTGACTGAGTGTGTGCGAGCGACGCCAATCCAGACATTGAACGCATAGATTCAGGTGCATGTGACTGCAACGGCAACTCCAGCTTCGGTTCCAGCCAGAACAACGCAACCAGCAATACCTCCAGCACATCATCAACCGCACCAACATCAAGATCAATAACAATACTCATACAAGAACAGCATACGTGCACAATGGCCATCCCCGAAAGCCCATCGCGAAAGTCGCCCCGCTCTGTGAGTCGTTCACAGAGAGCCGCACCTTCGACGCCCGCCCCCGTGTTCAACACCAAGCGCAGGCAGAGGAGAACACCGACCTCCCAGGAGCATCGGGAAGCCACACAGCAGCAGCAACGCCGAACCTCGCTGCCAGCCTCGCCTATTCCAAGATCGAACAGGCGAGAAGTGCTACATCCAGCAACGCCGCCACCTGCCGCGGCAATTCGCAGTGCGCGGCGCAGCTCGGGTTCAATGGTCGCCCACGCTCGATCGCAGCAGGTCGTAGCGGAGACCCGGCGAAGGAGAAACACGGTGCAGTTCACTCAGATGCCGGATATCTTCGAGTTCCCCATCACTCTCCACGCACCCTGCAGCACGGACGTGCAACCACTCAAGTCGTGCCTTTCGCCCGAGTCCTGGTCTGCAAGAGCCGAGACGTTGAGGGTCCGATTCTCGACCGTCCAAGTCCAGGAGATGCAGACCATCTTGGATACCGGCGGCGCCATGGTTCCGTCCGGTGGGGCGCCCTTGTCCATGGGGTGGAATCCGAAGCGCAGATGGGCAGTCTCTGTGGACTGCGTCGAACATCAACGGCACAGCATCGTCATGCACATGGCCTCATTCAGCGAATCGGCATCGTTGTCGTCCAGCGATTCATCGACAGTGTCATCATCATCGTCGGCAGAGTCCACGCCGACGCGCACTTCCTTGCTGTCGCCATCGAGTTCACCCGCCCGGTTCTCTCCATCTTCCGTGATTCCGGAGACCTTGACATCGCCCATGTCACCTTACGTCAAACGACCCCAATACCTGCCACTTTCACCCGCGGAACGGTGGCAGATCCTGCAAAGGATCGGATCTCCTCCAAACCAAATCAAGAAAGCCATCACGCGTTCCAAGTTGCTGCAGGAGCGACGGCTTGAGACGAATCTGCTGCACGACATCGAAGTGGCGCAGCATCAGGCCCGGCAAAAGATGTGGACTCAGCCACGACACGCGATGTACTCGTCGCATGAGCTGCGCGAGGCGATGGGCATCGATCACACGTACGCTGCGGCCAGCAGCCCAATCCAATTGCCGCGACACAGATCGTCGGTGTTGTTGCATCAGATGTCGCCCAACTATGCTTCGCTCAACCAATCGCCATCGTATACGAACGTGATGAAGCGTCGTCTCGATTCCGACATCGCAAGGCACATCCAGTCCGTGCCATTTTAATAGCATGCCCATGCTGTCCTTGCGCAAAGGGAGATCCACTCGGAATCACTCAAAGCAATACACTTGAGTGCAATTGCAAAATGGGATGGGATAGTGTGGTGTGGCAGTAACAGATAACATCACCTCTCTCTCTCTCTCTCTCTCTGGTGTTGCTTGACGGAGGTCGTCCGAGTACTCAATCTCTTGCGTCGACACCACGATCACAACAGTAAGAATCAACAACGAATGAGGACAGAATCAAGGTGTTTCGAAAAGTGCGGGACTTGTGCCATCTTGTGCGCACGCATTCTTTTCTCCTTCAACTTTATCACCGGAATCGTCGCGACCACCAATGACGTAGTTTTGTTCGGTGGAACTCTAATTGCTTGGTGAGCTGATTCGTCAGTTGAGTTCTCTGGACAGAATCTGTGACTTTTCGCGTGTGCTTGTGGAGTCATCACACCGTTCGCGTTTGTCTGTCCCATAATTATCATTGTCACTCAGACAAGAAAAGGCATCGCAACAAGATAGCGAAGATGGAGGTGTCTTGCGCACAATTTGCCTGTCCGAACAACGCATCCGATCAACACCATGACGCATGTCACGAGTTGTGGTACCCACACGTTTTGTTCCTCCAACCTTCCCACAACCAGTCTGCCTCCAACACACACAGAGAGGGGACTGGAGCGTCTGATCATTCACAAGAGGGCGCGAGTGTCGGCACGGTATGGAACTGCGTTTCTGGGAATGCCAAACGCATAGCCACTCCTCAGCCAGGTCATTCACCACGAAGAAAGCAACGACTGCTGTGGCGACATCATCATCCTCCTCCTCCAAAGAAGACAGTCAGAGCACCATCTCTCCAAGAGCGCGATTATTCGCACGAGTAGATAGTGATAGATAGAGACCCCCGCATCCTCGTACCTCCGTTCATGCCTCCATTCGTACCTGCACTCACTGCCAACAAGTCAATCACAAACAAACGAACCCGATGCGATGGGACAGGATCGCACTGATGCGCAGTACATAGCGATGGGCGTCGCGATGACGACATCCAGCCTGCTCTCCATTGTGGGATCATCCTTGATCATCTACATGGCCAGACGCGACCTATCCTTGGTCTACCATCGCATCCTCATCGTGATCTCCATCGCGGACATCATCGCTGGTGCATTCAATGCGGTCCATCTCTTCCTCGTCCCGTCCGACCGCACGGACAGCCCCATCGCATTCGGAAAAGACACGACGTGCACCATGCTCGGTTTCGCCCTCAACAGCGCCCCCATGATCATCACGCCGTACAACACCTTCCTGGCCGTCAACTTTCTGCTGCAGATACGGTACCGATGGACGAATCAACAAATTGCAATGCAGATCGAGCCGTACGTCTTCCTCCTCACGATTCTCATGGCCGTCTGCATTCCCAGCGTCGGGCTCCTCCAGAATTCATTCGCATTGAACTACCTCAGCGGGTATTGCATCTTTGGCACGTACTACTCCGACCGGAAAGGATTCAGCCCGAACACAGGCACAGCACGCTCTGTTTTTGTCGTTCAGCCAGCCTCAGAAGCTGCGGGAGAAATATAAAACCACACAATCAAGTGCTGGTCGAATAAAAAGAAGCACGCCCGACGGACCCTGATAATATGCGCTTAGAGAGTGTCGAGTTAATGCGAGACCATCGTAGTTGGTACCATGGTTGTGTCCAACCCTCATTTCGTTGCTGTCTGTGTCATCTCCTGGCATATTCTCCTTCACTCGCGTGATCTTGTTCTCTGAGGTGAATCGGTTCACACACGGACACGACCTGGGGTAACTCGGGTGAACTTCGCGCACAGGACACGCATTCTAGTCCACTCAACTGACAAATTATTCACATACCTCTCCGACACTTCCGCCCACAGGTTGCTCATGGCATTTTGAAGCCTTCATCTCCATCTCCATTGGAATCTTGTTGTGTCTGTGTCACTTCATCTCGTAGTTGCTGGTTGCTGTTCTTGCATTTTTCCTGTGTCTGATTGGAATACTGCTCGCGAGCTCACTTGCCTGTTTCTTCCTCACTCTTCATTCCTCCATCTGACAGACTCCTGCATCACCAATGGAATGTGACATCTGGAGAGCAGAAGGACGCCTACTGACGTCGACAGGATGTCATCATGTCACCACGTCGACATCTGTCTCCAAGTCAGAACAGGAGGCGAAGATCCAATGACCGAAGGGCATCAGGAGCATGGATACAGAAGGTGAACTTCAAATGGTAAGTACTCATGGAGTAGGAACCAGTACTGAATGAACGGAGTGTTGAATGCGGAGTACGCATGGAACACGGAGTATCGTGCAGCACGAGCACACGATGTTGAGAGAGAGAGAGAGAATACAGAGAAGAGCGAGAGAGCATCTCGCGTACCGACTCATAGTCGGAGACTGAATCTACGAAACAGATTGAAGCACCGAGAGCATCGGGCAAGAGAACAGGTGTACACCGAGAGGATTGGAGTAACCAAGTAATGAAATAGCAAACGAACGACTATCAACCAACACCATCTTCCACGATCGTAGGTTACCAATTACAGAACTTGCCAACACGTTTATAAACGATAGATCAGGGCAAGCCCGCGGATCGGATCGTGCGAGGAAGACAAACATCATTCAAGAGCAGCAGGCTGAATGAGCGAGGAAGAGGAATTGAGAGACATCCCTCTGTCCAACCCGACTATCAAGCAAGAAGAAGGTGCGAGTGAGACTCCACCACGACAACAGAAGGAAGCAGCTGCGGCTACTGTCCTATCAGGCGCAGAGGCAAGCGCAATTGACGAGACCGAAGAAGAACGGTCTGCAAGACTACACCGCAAGAAGAAGAGGATTCTCAAGGCGGCCAAGCAAGAGGAGACTGGTGTGACGAAGAGCATTCGCACAGCCAAACAGGGTGAGAAAACTGAGACACCAGGAGGAGAATTTGTGACGAAAACAATCTCCGCGCAACAACAAGCAAAATTCGAAAAAGTGACAACACAGAAACAGACGGAAATCAAGGGCGCGAGCGCACCAACAACGAAACAACAAGACAAGATGGCGACATCAGCCAACACGAGCAAGCGACGCATCAAGGCGCCGATGTTCAGCGGCGAACAAGAAGACTACAGCGCATGGGAGTCCCAAGCGAAGGCATACGCTCGTGCACAGAAGACGAGAGACGTGATGTTGGGCAAGACGAAGATCCCAACAATGAGCGAGATCGCAGCAGCCACCGAAGCAGACAGGGAAGCACTGGAGGAAACCTACGAGCTGGGATGCGACTGCTTCAGCGATCTGATCCTCATGATGGATGCAGAGAAGGGAAAGGGCAAGCAGGCCATCCAATACATCAATTAGTGCATCTCCGACGATTACCCCAAGGGGGATCCACACGCAGCATGGAACGTTCTCGCGGAGAAGTTCCGCCCATCCGACGCAGTGACGAAGATCAAACTCAAGCGCCAATTCAACAACGAAAAGATGAAGAGAAACACAGACCCCGACGTGTACATCACACAACTCGAGATACTACGCTCTCGTCTCCACGATGTTGGATACACGATCACTGACGAGGAAATGATCATGCAAATCCTCAGTACGGTAAGCATGGAATACAAGACACACGTCGTGAGCTTCAACCACCAACTCACGTTCAATCCGGAAGTGGCTACCATCAACGCGATCAGAGGAGTACTCCATGAAGCACACGCCACTCATCAAGGAGGCAAGGCGTACATCGACGACTTCCAAGACAGCAACACGAAGAGCAATGACACCGGCTTCACAAGCACCGGTAACTTCAAGGGGACCTGCCACATCTGTGGTGTGTATGGTCACAGATCCGCCGATTGCCCAGAACGCAAGAAATCGAACAACAAGAAAAACAACAACAACAACAACAACAAAATGAACGGAAAACGCAACAACAACCGCAACAAGGGAAGTGGCTTCAATGGCAAGTGCAACTACTGCGGCATCTTTGGACATCGCGAGGCGGAGTGCCGAAAGAAGAAGTTCAACGAGAACAAGAAGGCCAACGAACAAGCCAACACGGCAACGGAAGGACACAACAAGAGCGGGCACGAGATGGTACTCTCGGCAAAGGACATGCCGCTCTGCATGTTGGTGTCCGACGACTACATCGAAGACTCCTTCTTCAATAACTTTGAGTGCGTCCGGAGTGACAACGAAGTACAGGACGATGAGATCGTCCCGGAGTGGCTCAGTGAGGAGCCCATCATCCACAAGGTGGATCCAAGACGCGAAGTGAGCTACGAATGCTGCTTCAACGCAAACAACCTGATCAGTCCATACGGTGACGGAGCTGAGATGGGTAACGAAGCCATCGACATCAACGTCGAGGAGACCATGAGCGAAGACGACGAAGACGCCGACGAGAACGGTGCAGATGAAGACGCAGACGAAGACGGCGCAGACGAAGACGACGACGATGTCACCAGAGACAAGGGGAACCACAGTGAAGCGCCGCCCCCCGCAGCAATGCGAAACGAGAGAACGGGCATCTTCGACGAAGAGGACAGCGACGAAGCTGAGGACCGTCCGAGCGATGCATTCAATCCCTACGAAGCTGTCGTCTACCCAATTCGAATCCAATTCCCACCGGAACCAAATCCCAGAAGAGTCAACGACACCTACCGACTCCAGACCTTCCCGGAACCAACGGTCACTGCAAAACGAATGCAGAAGCAGCTCATCTACGACGCGGTTCTAACAGCTGCACTGCCAATGTTCCCAGGATTCGTGAACGAACCAATGCAATACATATGGGTGAACATGGTGAGCACCATCCTGTCCGACAACTTCAAGTCGATTGAAGAGATACTCGCCAATGCAGCCATCCTCAACCGACTATTGGAGGCAGCAGAAGAGGATCAACTCTCAGAATTGGATCTACACTACATCCTTGGAGGATGCATGCAGATGCTCCTGTGCGAGCGACCACACGTCGCGCCATACGACACAGGGGCCAGAATCCATCGGAACAGCACGGTTCCGTCAGACTACGCAGAACTACCAAGCGATGACGGCATGGATGACGAGAACCATCATAATCCATACAACGAAGATGGAGCTCACGAAGATGACGATGACGGCAGCTTCGACGACGAGATAGCTGCAGCAGCCGTGGAGCAGCTCCACAAGCTGAGCACCAGATACATGGACAAGGTCAACAAGGACACCTGGCTCGCCGACAGTGGAGCTTCGTGTCACATCGTCAACTCAGACGCCGCCCTCTTCAACATGTGGCACATCAAGTCCTTTGTCCAAGTGGGAGACAGCACAAAACTGGACTCTCCCAAAATGGGATCCATTCGCTTGAAGGTCAAGCAACAAGACAACACTGGCCACATCATCTGGCTCGATGATGTGAAGTACACACCGAAAATGGCGGTGAACCTTTTCTCAACAAACAAGGCTCTGTACAATGGTTACCAGCTTGGTAACAACGGCATTCTGATGGACATCATCAACGGATCCGGAACGAAGATCGTGTTCGATCGAGTCTTCCCTACATCCAACGGATTCATCACGGGAGTGCAGATGCATCCCATCATGCCAACAGATGACGACAAGGCTTGCACAGCCATCATCAAAAATCCATCCAAGGAGATCAGCATGGTGAACTTGCATCGAATGCTCGGCCACGCGCCACTCGAGACCATGTCGAGATGTACATGTGAGTATATGTCGAGATGTACGAGTATATGTGCATCGTTCACCCGCTATTCTCTCATACGCACTTGGACGGTATAACTACATTCGTGTCGATAGTATACTGGGATTCGTCAGAATTACAGGGGAAATGGAACACACGAAAAGGGGCAAGATTTCTGGAGGAAATTTGCAAATGACGATTTCTGAGAGAATTGGAAGATCGTCCGTCCATCCATCAATGGTACCAAGAGAATCTCGAGGTACTTCCCAACTAAACCTCAGATGACGATATCATCTGACAGACCACTGCATCACCAATGGAACGTGACATCTGGAGAGCAGAAGGACGCCTACTGACGTCGACAGGATGTCATCATGTCACCACGTCGACATCTGTCTCCAAGTCAGAGCAGGAGGCGAAGATCCGATGACCGAAGGGCATCAGCATCATGGATACAGAAGATGAACTTCAAATGGCGAGTACTCATGGAGTAGGAGCCAGTACTGAATGAACGAAGTGTCGAATACGGAGTACGTATCGAACACGGAGTATCGTGTGCGACGAGCACACGATGTTGAGAGAGAGAGAATACAGAGAGGAGCGAGAGAGCATCTCGCGTACCGACTCATAGTCGGAGACTGAATCTACGAAACAGATTGAAGCGCCGAGAGCATCGGGCAAGAGAACGGGCGTACACCGAGAGCATCGGAGTAGCCAAGTAATGAAATAGCAAACGAACGACTATCAACCAACACCATCTTCCACGATCGTAGGTTACCGTGAGCGGAACTTGCCAACACGTTTATAAACGATAGATCAGGGCGAGCCCGCGAATCGTATCGTGCGAGGAAGACGAACATCATTCAAGAGCAGCAGGCTGAATGAGCGAGGAAGAGGAATTGAGAGACATCCCTCTGTCCAACCCGACTATCAAGCAAGAAGAAGGTGCGAGTGAGACTCCACCACCAGAAGAGAAAGAAGTAGCAGCGGCTACTGTCCTATCAGGCGCAGACGCAAGCGCGATCGACGAGACCGAAGAGGAACGGTCTGCAAGACAACATCGCGAGAAGGAGAGGATCCTCAAGGCGATCAAGCGAGAGGAGACTGGTGTGACGAAGAGCATTCGCACGGCCAAACGAAGTGGTAAAAGTGAGACACCATCAGGAGGAGAATTTGTGAGCAAATCAACCCTCGCGAAACAACAAGCGAAAATCGAAGAATCGCAAACACAGAAACAAACGGAAATCAAGGGCGCGAGCGCACCAATAACGAAACAACGAATCAACATGGCGACATCAGCCAACGTGAACAAGCGACACATCAAGGCGCCGATGTTCAGCGGTGAACAGGAAGACTACAGCGCATGGGAGTCCCAAGCGAAGGCATACGCTCGTGCACAGAAGACGAGAGACGTAATGTTGGGCAAGACCAAGGTACCAACAGTGAGCGAGATCGCGGCAGCCACCGGCGAAGTCAAGGAAGCGATGGAAGAGACCTACGAGCTGGGATGCGACTGCTTCAGCGATCTGATCCTTATGATGGATGCAGAGAAAGGAAAAGGCAAACAGGCCATCCAATACATCAACCAGTGCATCTCCGACGACTACCCCGAAGGAGACGCACACGCAGCGTGGAACGTTCTCGCGGAGAAGTTCCGACCATCCGATGCGGTGACGAAGATCAAACTCAAGCGCCAATTCAACAACGAAAAGATGAAAAGAGACACGGACCCCGACATCTACATCACGCAACTCGAGAGTCTACGATCGCGTCTCCACGATGTCAAGTACGAGATCACGGACGAGGAAATGATCATGCAAATCCTCAGCACGGTGAGCAACGAGTACAGAACTCACATCGTGAACTTCTGTTGGAAATCCGGGGTTATAGTAGTAGACTAATCTGTTATTAGTCTGTACCGTTTTAGAACTGTGAGCACAACATGCTCATCTCCTTTCGATTCCAATTTCACAACAAGCATGATCTGCGGTAGCCACCCAAGGTTACACCCTTTAGCTTGGCTCCTTTCGTCTGCATCTTCATCTTGCTTTCATCGTGGTTCATCGCTTGCTTAGCTGAGGCTTGGAGAGTACCTACATTCGTCAAGTTCATACTCGTAGACCTGTAGGTACCTCTCCTTCGGTCTCCTGTCACCTCACTGGTCCCACTTCATTTCAGTTCCTCTCTCCGGTCATCTCGATGGTTGCCTTTGGATGTTTGGGACTTATTGTCGTCTGGATCGTGGTCTTGGGTGAATAGGGGTCGCCTCTGTTTCGCTTTCTCACATTAGGTTCTCAGGGACGCGTCGACTTGTTCAGATATATTAGTTGTCGCGCACGTTTGATTCGCTCAGGGCTGGTGTGTTGCCATCGTCATAGATCTCTCGGTTCCCGACCGTTATCGGGACATGGCCGAGTAGGCCACTGGATGAGGGTGTTTGGGTGTCGCATAAGACAGGTAAGGCCATTGGGCTGTCCGAGTGCAACTGATCGATTGCTAGGTTGCGGTTTGTCTGGGAGATGCTATTGGGGGTTGCGGCAATCATGGGTATCTTTGCACTTAATACCATTCCGGTTCCAGTCAGTCCTCATGGGAGCTGCGGTAGAACAGGGTATCTTTGCAAAGTCGTACCCCCGATTCCTGACACCCTTCCATTGTCGCACCACCATACTTACTCACACACACAAATCGTTTCTCGTCACACTCCCTTGTCTCGCTCTTTTCACTCATCTCTTCTGTCCCATTAATCCATGGTCGATCTCAATTGAATGATGCTCCCTTTGTGTCTATCGTAGATCTCCTTCTTTGTGTTCTTGATGAAGCCGTCTGCGATGTTGTCCTCTGAGCGCACAAATTGAATTCGTGCCTCTCCGTTATCTATCAGCTCCCGAGTGAAATGATGTCGTATGTCGATGTGTCTCGTCCGCGCTGATGTCGACGGATTGGAGGCAATGAAGATAGCCCCCACATTGTCCACATATACATCCACTGGTTTGGTCATCGTCAAGCCGATGTCCTCCATTAGTTGCGTGAGGAAGCGAATCTCCTTTCCTGCCTCTGACAGGGCGACGTATTCCGCCTCTGTTGAGCTGAGAGTTACACTTCGTTGTGCCTTCGATCTCCATATTATGGGCACCCCTTGCAGTAGTACGAGATGTCCTCCGACACTGATTCGGTTATCCTTGTCTCCTGCAAACTCACTGTCTGCGTAGATCTCGATCTTCCATGCGTCGTTCTCCAGTGGGGTTGGTTGCATTCGTAGTCCGTAGTCCCTCGTGTCCGATACGAACTTCATTACTCGCAGCATCTCCTTGTATGCTGCAGCTGATGGTCCGTCCAGCACCTTGGTAAGTTCGCGCACTGCATTCGCAATGTCTGGTCGCGAGTGCTTCACCAAGTATAGCAGCATACCTACTCCGCTTCGGTATCTGCTGTGTCGGTCACTGTCCACTTTGGGTAAGTCGCTGTTTCTCTGAATACCCTGTCCTGGTGTTCCTGGGGTTCCGTATCGTTGTAGAGTTAGTACGTCATCCTTGAATGTATCGATGACATTCTTGATGATGTGTGGCTGGTTCACCCAGCAATTCGACTGGTCGTTGTTGAAGATGATGTTGCAGCTGAGGTAGTCTTCGAGGTCGTTCTCCACCTTGATTCCGAATTGCTCAGCCTTAATGTCGATCGTCAGTTGCTTCAACTCCTCCTTTTCTCCGATGCATAGGCAGTCGTCGACGTAGGTGCCTATTAGCAGTAGTATCCCTTCCTGATTCCGAATCAGAAGGCATGGATCCACTTTGCTCTGTCGAAATCCCAGCTTGAGTAGAATGTCGACCAGCTTTTTGTTCCATTGTCTGGCGCTCTGCACTAATCCATAGATGGTCTTCTTGAGCAGCAAGCATTCGTCGGCCTCATGCCTCATGCCCTTTGGGCATTGCATGTAGATCTCTTCATCGAGTTCTCCATGCAAGAATGCTGTCTCGAAATCGATGATCATACTATCCATGTGCAGCAGCATCTTCATAGTGAGCATGATGCGGTAGGTTGCATCATGAATCACTGGTGCGTGGTGTGCTGAGAAGTCCACTCCTGCGATCTGTGAGTAGCCGCAGGCGACGAGTCTGGCCCGGAAGACTCCGTTCCTCTTCTCCTTGAATACCCACTTGGTCTTCACGCATCGCCGATCTCTCGGCATTCGGTTCCTCTTGATCTTCTCCCATACTCCTCTTCTGGTCATATCGTTGAACTCCTTATTGATGGCCTCTCTCCACTTCTTTCTCTTCTCGGGATCTGCATGGTCCCAGCATTCTTCGAAAGTGGTAGGGTCTAGCATCATAGCTACGCTTGCTTGCTCGGGTCTGGCTCGATCATTCGTTACTTGGCTCGCAGTGATGAAGTCATCCAGTCTCATCTTTCCGTGAGTGGTATCAATCATCATGCCTGCGATGTCTCTGTTGAACATCGACCCGTCTGTGTGGAAGCTAGGTCCCCCTGTCGCCGCTGTTTCGGCTTCTGTCTCTTGGGCAGTCTCTTGCTTCTCATCGTCGGATTCGGAGGTCTCGCTAGATCCGTAGTCTCTGTCCCCCTTAGGGACGGGCGAGTTGTTGTACCCTGCGAGATCTCTGACCATCCTTGGTACGTACGCAACAGGTGTTGCGACTGGAGTCGAGGGCGGTTCTTCTTCTACCGTTCTTTCCTCACTCCTTTCATCCTCGTCCCTTCCGGATTCATCGCCGACGTCATCGTCTGGTTCCTGATCCTCTTGGACGGGTAGCAGGTCGTCCTGGTCTAGCGCGGCTTCTTCTGTATCGCCTTGTTCTTTGGTTCTGCTGCGCTGGTCATCGTCATCGGTCTCCATATCATTCATGCTATCCGATTGACGAAGCCAAGTCACTCCTCTCTCTGGAGACGAGTCTCTTGATGAGGAGTCGTCGTCTGTGTTCATCACTCTGGATCTGTTGGCATCCTTGATACCCCTGAACTCTCCGTATGACTTGTTCAACCATGTTACGTCTCGAGTCATCAGGATTCTCGAGGTAGCAAGGTTCATCATGCGGTACACTCCTTTCGCGTGCGACTGTCCGTATCCCACGAACATGGCAGGTTTGGAGCGGTCGTCTAGCTTGGCCTTGATAGCCTGTCCACCGATGTGTACCATCCCCATCTCACCGAACACACGCAGGTCATTTGCATACTTTGGGATTTTTCCGTTTAACAGTATACACGCTGGCTCCCTTGACTTCGTGCCAATGATGTTCTCCAGCTGCGTAGCTGTGTGAGCAGCCTCTGCCCACAGTTTGCCTCGCGTTGTTTTTGGTAGATGGGTTTGGTTCAGCATGGCGCGTACTTTGCCGTAGAGTGTCGCGAATTTCCTTTCGACGCGACCATTCTGTTGCGGGGTGGATGCTGCAGTGTACTCGAAGGTTGGGGCGAATCCCTTGTTAAGTAAGAGTTTCTCTGCAGAACGATTCTCTCCTGCGTTGTCACATCTGACATTTTGAACCGTTACTCGCTGATTCGCTTGGAGCCATTGGAACAACAAAAGCATCTTCGACCCCACGTCGCTTTTCTCTGTGATGAAGTAACTCCAGCAGTAGTCACTGTAATCGTCGATCACAAGAAGCCAGTATTTGCCCTTTCCCAGGCTGTGTGTCTGAACACTTGATGTGTCCATGAACAATCGATCCCCGACTCCTTTCGCTCGTTGTTGAGTCGATTTCGACATCGGTCTCTGTCGCGATTTCCCAATCGCGCAGTCAACACACACGTTCAGTTTGCCTGTCACGTTCCAGCCGTACCTCCCTGCTGTTCGAGAGATGGTGTACGCGTCAACGTGGCCTAACTTTTTATGGATTGTGTTGATGTCGACTGGTGCGTCGGTTGACACACCAACATGAGCTTGGTCGTCGGTCTTGGCGTTGTTCACCATGGTCACTCCGCAAACGAACCCGCTATGAGTCGCCATGATGCGGTCAAAGGTGATGCGGGCCTTGCCTTTCTTCAGAGTCATGATGACGCCGAGGTTGCTGATGTTGAATCCGCTTTCGAGAGCCTTGTTGATGCTCAGTAGATTGACCCACAACTTGGGCACGTACTTCACCGACTTGAGCACCACGTTGTATCTCCTCCCGTTTCTTTGCATGACGGTCATGCGCTTGTCGCCCACCTTGGTTACCTTGAGAAAGCGCCCGCTCCCGATCTTCACATTCTGATCGGAGACGCGAACGTTAGTCATCCCTTCGTCGTTGTTGGTGAGATGGCACGATGCGCCAGAATCTCCCAACCAGGTGTTGCTCTCGTAGTTGTCCGGTGCGACGGAGGAGCGCCTTGCGCTGACGTTGTCGGTGTTGCCGACCACCATTGCCACTTCGTGTTGCTCTTCGCGTTCAGAGTAGATTGGCAGCACCCAGTGCTCTGGCTTTGGGAGTCTGACTCCGCAGTCACTTTGGTGATGGGTCCAGCTGATGGAGTTTGCGGCATGGTGGGTTATGCGCGAAATCAAATCGCTGGGAAAGGGATCGAACTGACGAGACTCCAAACTGTTGTTGATGTTGCACGGGTTGCGACACACACTCAAAGTGGTAAGCATCCCGATCTCGTGCAGTTTGAAATACACCGTGCGTGGCTCGATGAGAGGGACGCGGTCCCAGCTGTGAGTGGCCACAGCGTCATAGCACAGTAAGGCGAGCTCACAACGCACATCATCGGCTTTGAGCACGTTGCTCAGCGATGCTCGAACCGCATTGCGGAGGGAGCCAGCTCTTTCGAGTCTGGTACGTCGTTCCGCGCGCTCTTCGTCGTTCGTTGGCACATTGCCACGCGGCTCGTTGTGGAGCTGGATGAAGAAAGGGACTTGGGGGCACTCCACGCACCAGGCGTAAAGTGGTCCTCGCTTGAGGCACAGAGGGCACCAGGCCGTGTTGGTGGTAAGCCCCGTCGAGTTCCCGATCATGCGGTCCACACGAGAGAGCTCTGGGGCGAAGTTGAAGATAGGGCGACGTGCCTCTTCTTCTCGGTTGGCATCCCCCATGTCGTCATCCACGTCCTCGGTGTCGGTGGCCCCTTCGTTGGTGAGGCTTGCGTCATAGTAGGATTCTTGTCCTTGGTTGGAGTTGCTCATCTTTTTGTTGACGTTGTGTGGTCTCAAAGAAAGAATGGGAGATGTGTCAGTATGTTCGACGATGGCTGCAAAGGCGACGTCCTCCATTACCTTGGAGTCAACTTGGTAGTTGCTGTCGTTGTCGCGTGTTTTCGCCTCGCCTGTGTTCACAGACAAGTTGGTCACATTTTCCAATTCGTTCGTGTTTCCCGAGGTGGGGACACAAATTAGCTCATCTGTCATCATGAGAGCCACGTCGTTGTTTCCTTCCATCCCATCAGTTGCCACGTTGGCCGAGTCTGCCTCCTTCATGGCTGCCTTCAGCTTGAAGCACTGTAGGATCTTGTGTCCCTTCTTACCGCAGTACTTACACTCCCCGTTGAACTTAGGCTTACTGTTGTTGTCTCCTTGCCCACTCTTCTTGTTCTTGCCGTTGCCTTTCTTGGGGGCGGAGCGGCAGTCTGCCTTCTTGTGGCCGTAGGCGCCACAGTTGCGGCAGTGACCTTTGAAGCCTCCTACTGCAGCGAATGCAGTCTCTTCCCTGTTACTGTTGCTCTCACGCCTGTTGCCGCCGAGCTTGAGGTGTCGGCCGTCGTAGGTGGCGCTGACAGCCTCGCGGATGTCTTCGAGGGTCATGGTGTCCTCCATACCGTCGAACTTGAGCTCCAAGAGCTTGACGTCCGTCTCGTATTCCCTTCCGAGGGCGTTGAGTACGAGCATGTGGTACTGTTGCATATCCATCTTGATGCCAGTACTACCGAGGCGATTACGCAGCACTTCCATCTCGGTCAGGAACGTGTCTGGGTGCTCACCTTTCTTCAACCGCATCCCGTTGAGTTGAGCCAACAACTTTGCCTTGACAGGCGCAGTACGCTGCTCGTAGATGCGTTCAAGGGCCTTCCACGCCTTGCGTGGGTCTCCACTCTCAGTGGGTCCACCCTTGGTTCCCACCACAGCCATGAAGGCGACATCGCCTTCCGTAGTTTCATGGTTGATCGCCATGGTCAGTTCTTCAAACGCGCACTTGGCCAGCCCATTCTTGTATACCTCCTTCTCCTCAGCAGTCATCGAGGCTATCTTCTTCGCGATAGACTCACCCTCTTCGATCTTCACATCGGAGATGAGGGCGCTGGGGCCGAAGGGAGCTGGCTTCACCTCCACCTTGTCTAGATCCATGAGATACAAGTCCTCGAGACCCTTGCTTGCGGCGCGAGCTAGGAACTTGATGCTCCAACCCGTCCAGCTGGATCGCTTGCCGTCGAAGATGACAACGCGGTCGCTCTTGCGAAGATAGGAACTCATGGTGACTTGGTGGTGGTGGTGTTTGTTGCTGTGTTGGTGGGTGATGGAAACGTTGGATTTCAATCGTAACGTTTCGAAACGTGTTGGAAATCCGGGGTTATAGCAGTAGACTAATCTGTTATTAGTCTGTACCGTTTTAGAACTGTGAGCACAACATGCTCATCTCCTTTCGATTCCAATTTCACAACAAGCATGATCTGCGGTAGCCACCCAAGGTTACACCCTTTAGCTTGGCTCCTTTCGTCTGCATCTTCATCTTGCTTTCATCGTGGTTCATCGCTTGCTTAGCTGAGGCTTGGAGAGTACCTACATTCGTCACA